>OY757904.1:121426837-121469337 GCA_963585895.1 Sepioteuthis lessoniana | reverse complement strand
GATACATAGTAGCTTAGGGCAACCAAGCAATAAGGAATTTGTTTTTAAACCATCTTTGAAGAAACGCTGGATTACTTGGTTATCAGTCCTAGCTATTTTCCTTAATTTTTTATTAACTTATTTCGTTGCATTAATATATACAAAGACATATTGGCATTAATCAACATTCATTTAAAGTAAACAGAAATTTATAGATGTGAAAAAGCAGATTAGGTAGTTATGAACAAAATGTCACTGCTGGAATGAAATAAAGTATATAAAGAAAGATATATAATTATATATATCAGAATCCAAATAAGTATGTAATATAAATATGATCGTTTAAGATGATAATTATGTAATACAAGAAGGCTCGTTATTTGAAATACATTGTTGCTTAACATTTGGTGAAGAAAGTGTGAACTTAAACGTTGCTTTATTTCATTTCGTTCGCTATATAAAAGTAAAGTGAATGGCTTTTCATTTTGACGCTAATCTCTACGCTGTTCATTCCCAACGTCATAGTTTTGGCGGCAATATCGAAAGATCGTGGGATCAGGTCCGTCTTAATGAACTGACAATGGACCAAATGAGGTGATGAAAGAAGCCAGTTTCTATAAGAATTTCAGTGGAATCAATCGGTGTAGTGATTAAGCTTGGAGTTGCATTCTTATGGATAACATCTGACTAGAAGAGACGATTTACGTTCTTAACAACGAACATAGAATTATTTACTGACATGATCTCAAAGGCAATGGATTTCTAAAATAGATGCAAAAAAAAAAAACAAACTATTTTTTCCAAAAGATTTTCCGACACACATACATTACGATAACCAAAGAAAGAATAACGTAGTTAATTTAAAGTATACATGTTTCTTGTTGAGAAGTTTTGCTTTACATTCACCCTTCAGACTGCTTATATTACCTGTAGTTACTTAGTATAAGTCATTAAAGATCAGATCTTAGATCTAATAAGTCAATATTTACCTGTTTTGAGGGTGAGATATTTGCATCTTAGATGTCCGAGCCAAAATTTAAAACATCCTACAAAATTTAAGTTACAAACTTTATCGTGAACAGCACACTTTTATGCTTAAATATCATAGATAATTTATATTTCTTTAGATTTTTATTGTTCTATATAAACTTAACACAATATTTTTCTTAATGAAATAAAACACTTATACCTTACACAAGTTATCAGATTATAAAAATAAATTGTTGGGTTCAAATCCTGGACGAATATGATTTATTTTCATTTCAGATTAGTGCTCTTCAGTAAAACATGAATATTTTCTATTTCTTAAAAGGGGATGTACCAAAAAGAAGAAATACAATAAATCCATTACCAGAATTCCGTACAGCAGTTTGTCCTTGTCTTCAGCTTTGTTCTGGCAACACGTCTGACAACAGAAATGCCTAAATTTTTGATTGCCCAGTCGGCTGGGGCTGTAGAATACACCGACTGCTTCTCTACAGAGGGGTAAGACCCCCCTAACGAGTGTCCTGATATGACACTAAACAATCTGATGGTGAGGTTCCAGCAGTGTTGGAGCTTTGGGGAATGTGGAGTACCACTTCATTGCCATCGCTCCCAGGTTAATTCTGGCCCGGAGTGGTAGCACCTGATAGGGCCCTATCTATGGGTTAAATAGAACTAACAGCATACGTATGCTAAAATGAATTTATTGAGTAAACTGAATAGCTTGAAATAGAAATGTTTTTGACAATTAAACCGTACTTACATTTAAACTGGGTGCTTATGCTTAACTGAATTATTTGAAATATAACTGTTTTTGACATTAAAACTGTATTTACACTTAACTGAATTGTTACATATAACTGCTTGAATAATTTGAAATGGAAATGTTTTTGACAATTAAACTGTGTACTTATGCTAAACTGAATTGTTTGAAATAGAACAGATTATTTACATAAAAATGGATTTGGCATTAAATAACCTACATTGGTTGATATCCCCTAAAACCCAACCCAACCCAACCCAATTTTTGAGCACATTATTTTGGACAGCATTGGTACCATGAGAAAGGGAGATATGCAGCATGAGCTACTCTGGAACTTTAATACAGCCTTGCCTAGTCCTACTCCGAATGTGTCAATAAGGGAATATTTGGCTCAGTGTTGCTAAATTAATCGGCTCTTAACTCATCCGAAAATTGTGACAAACTTGTCTTTCGTAAGACGTGATATGATACCCCATAATGTACAGAAGTTCATCAACTATTTTAATACAGCTATAAAGATTGTGCATTACGGGTAAGCGTCTTAGATACTTTTTTTCTAGAGTGATAATGTTAGACTATCACGATGAGATGAGTTTTTCTTTTCTCAGAATAGTACTTGCACGAGTGCTGTTCCTTCTTCTCACTCACCAAAACAAGACAGAAAATGCTTAGCTTTTGCTTCGGTTCAGTTGTTTCCTCGGCACACAGCTCTTTAGTTTACCAACTAGTGACTTAAACGTGTATAGATTCTAAAAATTGTCTCTACACTGCCTGTTTTTGGAATGTGCAGAGTTTTTTGTCTGGGTTTGATATCTGAGACATTGCATCTCAGTATCAACTTTTATTGTTTAGAATCCACATCAGAGCTTCACAAAATGTCTCGGGGGCGAATGAATATTCGTCAAAGGGAATAGAATCATTGGAGTCGACAATGCGAGTCAGTCGATTAGCTTGCATTTATAAATACCTTCATAGCAAGAGAAGAAAAAATAATTGATCCTTTAGACTTGTAGTCAGATATTGGACATGAAGCAGTAAGCCTACTCGACCACTAATGATATGCATGTAACATGCGACCCGTTTAATAAATTCGGTTCATTTAAATGAACGAAAAATCTGGCTCTAAAGAAAATATCCCAATCTTTTCTGCATCGTTAACGACACATTTAAACATATTTCTACAAAAGAAACCATTTAAAATCAATTATATTCCATACGAATTATTTCATAAAATTAAAGATATCTAAAATATTCGTTTTTACAATTGATAAGAAGAAAACATTTGAAAAAGCATTAAGAAGAAAAATAATAGAAAAATAAATTTACAACGATTGAAAATTTAATTCTTATTCCTGGAAACATATCAATAAATGAATTAAAATTAATTTATTATTAAAGAAAAAATCTAGATTTGACTGAAAAGATCCAGGGTTTAATTTGATTAGTTAGTTTCAGTATAGTTAGCGATTTTCTAATGTGGGGTTTATTTTATGAATCAGAATTCCGTTTATGATGTTTTATTTTTTTGTATTTTGCAAAATTGTTAATCATAAAACCGAGAACATTCTTAAAATGTCTTTCCACCAACCACAGTATCCAGTGAGAGTAAAAAATATATATTTAGTGGTAAACAGAAATTAAATTTGGTTTCAAGGGATGCACCAAGTAAAATGTTTCAGAAGCCCTCATTTCAATAAACAGAACATGAAGTGAAGAGGCAATTGAGGGAACAACTGCTGGAAGAGAAAGAGACATATAAGATGTAACGTATACTTGTTCATAATTTATGTCTTGGTTAATTTTCATTTATGTTTGAGTTTTAGAAACTGGTGCCGATCTTGAATTTCTGATATAAAATAAATAAAATTTCTTCTAAACATACTCACATTGAAAACCTGCTCTAAAGGCCAAAAACACCGTAATCATTTGCGAAAGAAACATAAAACTTAAATGCATGTTTGTAACTTTTTTTCATTACCACAGCAAAATGTCAATTAATGGCATTTGGTTCCTGCTTGAGAACACAAGGCATACAACTATATAGAAGGAAGTGCTCGTGGTGTAATGGTTATCGTCGTAGGAAATGGAGACGGTGACACGATTTCAAATCCGGGACAAGACTAATTGCATTTTACATAGCACTAATACCCTTGGGAAAGGTATGAATCCAATTATTCTCCCTCTAGCTATCGGTAAATAGTAGGGCAGACTAAGTTCTTTAGCCTTGGGGAGTCAACTTGTCAAGGAGAAGGAAAACTCAGAATTGAAACTTGTTAAACTTCGCTTAAAAATCGACCTTGTGTCATATCCTGCCCGAGCGGAGGTGTTTGGTAAATTTGCATTCAATTAAGTAGAAGACGACGCTTCAACTTGTATCAATTCCATTTGTCTTTCTATTGTGTAAGGTAAAGGTTAAATCTAAGAAATAATTCATTTTGGTTGAGTGACTTTATTGGATTGTTTGGTATTATTTCTATAACTTCTCACTTAGTCAGATTTGAAAAAATACTCATTTTATTGTGCTGGGTTTTGTCCAAATCAAGACACATGCATAGCAATCAAAAGTACACACTTGATCCTCCTGGTATTTGTCATTTCCTTTACCGTCTCATTGACAGCTTTTTGCTACATAGCTCATTTTTTATGATATGTTAACGTAAAACTATGGTTCTATATTCTGATTTATGCAACAGTAGGGCTTGGCTAGAGAAGGTCATATTAATGTGTTCAAAAGAAAACGGAGATTATACTCGAGTTTGAATGAGAAACGATATTTAATCAGCGCATGTTAAATCAGTATCCGTGAGTTGCATGACTTGGAGCATTAAAAAATATATAGCAAATAAGTGGTGCCCGTGGTGTAATGGTTATCGTCGTAGGAAATGGACACGAGTTCAAATCCTGGACGAGAAAGAGTGCATTTCACATCGCTCTAATATCCTTCGGAAAAATATTTTCCGATTATTCTCCCTCCATCTATGGCAAATAAAAGGGCAGACTGTGGACTTCAGCCTTGGTGAGACGACTCTGAAATCAAACTTATTAAACTCCGCCTAAAAGTTGACCTTGTGTCATATCCTGCCCGAGCGGAGGGGTTGATAAATATGTATAGCAAATAGTTTATCGTTATAATTTTATTATATTTATAATAAAATTATAATATTACGTGAGGTTTATGACTCGGAGCATAAAATCATATTAGCAAATAGTTTATTATTATGATATTCTAATATAATTATGATTATAATATAAATATGATATTACATGAATTGCATAACTCAGTATAAAATCATATAGAGCAAATAGTTTATCCAGGAAAACAAGCAGCAAAAAACAAAGATTTGTAAGAAGTATATTTTGACCGGGTTTTTCTACATTCTGTTTCATTCAATTATTTGGAGTTCGATGAAATAAGCTTCATTTTATTGTCAAAAACAATGATAATTCTTCGACTATTCATTCTTTCTGAATCATCGATTAGTCGGTAACCATTGACTACAAAAATGAAAGTTAGTTTTATATTTACCTGAAAACGAAATGAAGATAAAATATGCGACAAAGATCAAATTTAATTGTCAGAAAATCATATGAGTATGAACTATTTAAAATTCCAAACTTTGAAAAAAAAAAGTTCAACTATCTAGACATATGTTTTCAGTAGGCAGATCTATGCATTATAATGAATAGCAAGCAATTCAATTTGATATATCCTATAATAATGGTAATATAATATTACTTCATTTACTTACATATTATCATTGGACTTTCGATAATATTCTTTGCCATCATAGCTTTTCATCATGTTAAAACTGACGGCTATATTTAATTTATTTTTTAATCATTATTTTTATCAAACACTTTATTTCCCTTTGCATGTGTTTGCATATGCTCAGTATTTTTAGGAATATCAAACTAAAAGTAAAATTAGGTAGTCTTCAATTTACATCATTCCTTGTCATCTTGCTTTCAAGGAAAAATAAAATTGATTGTATTATATGAATACATTTTAAAGTTTCTTACATGAATAGTTGATTTCCTCGCATAGGTAATGTCATTTTAAACGTTAGTTCAATACATTTCTCACAAACATGAGAAAAGAGGCAATATATTTACATGTTGTTTATTAGAGTTGCGTAAAAATCACTTATCATTTGTTAAATTAAACAATTTTTTCATAAAAATTGTTAAATAAATTTATTTTTTGATTTCTTTTGATTCTTGGAAATTACTACTAAATAATGAAGAACAACGATATCCCTTTAGTAAAAAAAAAAAAAAATTCGAGAAATTAATGAATTTTATTTACATTTCGCATGTTGGCTCAAGGATATGTTATCGGTCTGACGTAAAATTTAGGCTGGTTACGATCACTGATTGAAGAGTTTCGCATATATAGCCACCCTGAAAAGTTGTAACACAAGGAAACAGTCTGTCTGTGGATGACAATAAAAACGCTACCCGGTGAAGTAATAATCAATGACGACATTCGTAATACAATGCTCTTCTAATGAATTGGTCTCTTCTGCACCCGACAGCGTAAAATGTAAACAAACGAAAGTCGATACATTTGCGCCAAAGTCCGGAATTGAGGTAGATTCGTAAAATTGCTTTTGGGATATGTCATCAGCCAGGCGTAAAATTTAGGCGGGTTTCAATCTCAGTTTGAAGCATCTTGCATGTCTAGCCACACTGAAGTTTTGTGATACTGGTATAAGAGTATGTATGTGGATGACAATATATATATATATACACCAAATAAGTTATATATATAACGAGATAAAGTAGTTATTTACTAAGATTTATTTCATTGTGGCATAAAGCTGGTTGTATGTATCCCGTGACATTTGATCTCACATTATACACACACACACACACACACACACACACATATATATATATATATATATATATATATATATATATATATATATATATATATCGACAAATGCTGAAGATTTATAAACTTGCTTCATGAAGGGAAATCTTTGTACAGCAAGACCTTTTGCAGCTCCCAGTGCTAATTGAACTCGCAACTAATGGTCTGTTAACGCAGCACTCTAAAAGGGAACCCGAACTTCACATTTTATTTTACATATAATTAAATTGTAATGCATACCTGACCTGAAGACCAAAATCTTCTCAATGTTTAATTGGTTTGCATTAACATAAATGAGGGGAAATTATTACAGCGGGATTGATGGTCAGAAACACACTTGTAAACGTGATTATCTCGCGTGGTATGATGAGTGAGCTTGACCTTTGCCAATGGCATTAGAATTTTAGTCTTGTACTCAAGTTAGCTGCGCTACTTAAAGATATTGTCTGCATTGGAGCTTTACCCTAAAATCCCAGCAGAAATAATTTGCAGTCGGAACAGAATGGAACCTAATAAACTGATCATTGATCAATACACTGCAATTTCTGATGTAAAGTCTGACCTTCAGTGAACATAAACGAAAGTCAAGCTAATAAGTAGCATATCTTTCTCAGTATAAGAAACTGTATTTAAAACGCAGTTATATGATACACTATATTTTATGATTTCTTTTCTATCTATCTATCTCTCTGTCTTCCAAATAAAGAGTTCGTAAAATGAAATTTAAAAAAAATAACTATCCAAATGATTACTACGCTAGATTAATAGTTTTCACACACACACACACACACACACACACACACACACACACATATATATATATATATATATATATATATATATATATATATATATAACATTTTTGTGAGATAATAATGTTATTAGGATGGTTACATGTACTACACTTGATCCAAGAAGAAGTACAGTCATTTAATAATAATGAGAAGTGGAAAGGAAATATAAGCCATCAAACAACACATAAAGACAAGATTTAAATTATTTTAATGAAAAAATTAAAGATTAAATACAAACTTATTCACCGCTAACAAGCGTTAATATCAACATAAAAAATATTAAGATAACTCCGACATTTTTTTAATAACACTTTAAAAACTATGTATTTTTATACATTTCTTTTAGCAATGGCGGGGTTATGTATGCGCAACACAGTTCATATTTACGCTGCCTTGCATAGTTTCAATTTTTCTTGTTCTCTAAACGGAAAAAAAGCATCTCACGTATAAGATTTGATAATGTGAAGGATATTAAACGTCAAACAACAGAGCAACTTTACATTATTTGAAAATTAAAGTATAATAAGTCTAGTTATTAAATAACTGGACAATGTATGCTGAATGCCAAAGAGGTGATTTCGAAGAATATTAACATTGATTAATTAAATTAACCAGAATAAAATTTGTAGAGAGGAAAAATAATTGGAAAGGCCTTGCTTGTCTAGAGTTGTAAGCAAATTTTAACAGGACAAGAGCTGACGTCGACTCCGCTAGCTGTGGTATGTTATGCTTGATCTAGCAAACAAGTGATGACAGGAAATGAAAGATTCCATCTATCTCAAGCTGAAGTGGGATTGGATATATATATATATATATATATATATATATATATATATATAACTTTCACAAGAGTAGTTGTACAACGTCAGATGCAGATAGCATCTCTCTCTCTCTCTCTATATATATATATATATATATATATATATATATCATTATCATGTCATGCCGCCAGCACAGATATCCCTGGCCCTCTCTCGCCACTTCTCTCTATCATTCATCGCCTCCGGCAGGTCTTCAGGGTTACATCCTGTGTCCTCACATAGTTGCTGTATGTAAGTTCGAGCTGGCCGCCTGCTTTTGCTTGGCCATATACGGGGGTCCATAGGAGTACATCACTTACAAGCTCGTCCTTGCTTCTCCAGCAGTGTCCTGCGTGTCTGGTTCGCCTAACTTGTATAGTTTTCGTGATGGGAGGCAAGTGGCCGTATAGTTAGTGTCTCATAGGGTGTTGTCGCCAGGACTTGTTCAATATTGCTCTCAACATTATTGTGTAGTTGCCGTCTCGCTTCTTCTCCAGCCGTTTCATTAGCGTCCATGTAGTGCATCCATATAGCAGTATCGATGTGACCGCTGCCTGGAAGAAACTGCGTTTCATTTTATCTGTCAGGTCTGATTTCTATCGATAGCCGTCCATGCTTTCGTCAGTCGTGTGTCGATATCGTTTTCGGTTGATGAGACGCTACCTCCTAGGTTGGGGAATTTGTCTACTAGTTTCAGAGAGGCTCCGTCTAGTGTGGCAATGTTGCCCGTTTGGTTGTAACACATATATTCAGTTTTGTGTGCATTGACATGGAGGCCAATGCCTGCTGCGTTACGTTCCAAACTAAAGACAAGTAGTGTCTCTGCTTGATTAGGTATTTTCGCCAGTAACGCCAAGTCATCAGCGTAGTCGGCGTCTGTGATAGATTTTGCGGGGTACCTTTTGCTTCTTTTCTTAGTCAGCTCGAAGCCCTTTTCTCTGAGTTTGTCGATCGACGTTCTGACTACGTAGTCTAGAAAAAATGATAAAGAGGTATGGGACTAGCGTGTCTCCTTGTAGTACTCCTGCAACAATGTCGAAGTATTACGTGTCTCCATCTAGTGAACGTACTTTCACTTAGGTGTTTCTCTAGAGAATCATTATTGCTGCTACGGTTTCTTTTGGTAGGCAATATGCTAGTAGGATTTGTTCCATATTCCCTCTGTGGATGGAATCGAAGGCCTTGGTAAAGTCGACAAATAGTAATGTCGCCTGAAGGTTTTTTGCCCGAACGCCTTCAAGGATTCTACGGATGGTCAATATTTGTGAGGTTGTGGATCTATTTCTCCCGAAGCCATTTTGGTTTTTCCTCAGGGTGTTGTCTATTTTGTGTTATATGCGGTTTTGTAGATTTTGGCTGCTATGGATGTAAGTGTTATCCCTCGGTAGTTCTTGACTAATCCGAGGTCGCCTTTTTTAGGGAAAGGAAGGATGCATCCCTTCATCCATCTTTCTATCCTATTTTGACTATAGACTGCGTTGCATTGCCGTAGCAGTATATCGTCGAATTGTCTAGTCTTCCACACTTCTGGGGGGATCTCGTCCAGCCCTGTAGCTTTCCTATTTTTTATTTTTTTAAGAACTGAGTAGATTTCTTCTTTGGTGAAAGGAACTAGTTTAATGTCTAATAGCTTATTGATAATTCTGGTGATCGGTTCATCCGTTATTTTCGGTGGGTTTCCTTGCAGATTTTTGAAATGCTGTTCCCACAGTTTTATTCTTTCTTGTTGGCTTGAAGCTTTCAGTTTTGCTTTGGATGTGCTCTTCCTCCTACTTACCTCTTTTATTGTTTGCCAGGCTATCCTGGATTGTCTATCTTCCACCAAGTCCCAAATCTTATCTAGCTGATTTTGTATTTATTCTGCCTGTTCTTTTTTATATATTCCTGCTAATTGATATCGTGTCTTTTCAAGTTTTCGGGCATTTGTGTTTGTTGGGTTCTTCCAATAGCTTTCGGAGGCAGTTTTCACGAGTGCACGTTTTTCTCTAACCGCTGAAGTTTCCCAAGGGACTCTATATTTAGTTCTAGGTTTTGTTGGGATACACTTTGATGCCGCCTCAAAGCGTGCCTCAACAAAATTTTCATATTCGTCATTTGGGGTATCCTTTTCTGTCTTCTCTTGTAGTGTTTCGAATCTGTTTCTTAATTCTAATGCATATTTATCTCTAATATCTCTGTTGATAAGTAGGGCCCAGTCATAGTGCTTAGTTGTCGCTTGAGGAATATAGTGTATTTTACATATCAAATACGAATTCCACCTCCACTTGAAAAAATAAAATAAGATAAAAACAAAAACCTGTTAGAGCCCGCATTGGATAACAGGATACAATATACCCCAAAATCTCTTTGAATATAGATCAGTCCTGGACTTTAACTAAGTTAAAACTTAAGGTAAAAATAAGTTGTTTTTTTTTACACGTACACATGAGAAGTAGCATGATGTACGTGAAGATATGTGAATGCGCAATGCCTAACGTTTCCTGAACGTGTAAGTCTTGCAGCTTAACGCTCAGGATTGTCAGTTCGATCGGGGAACTACTGCTGCTCATCTATAAGTGTGGCTTCTATAGATGAGAATAAAAAAACAGCCATCAAAAGATAACCATGACTCATACTCAAACCACATACATAAACCGCATCGCTCTTCGCGCGGGTAAAAAAGAGGCGCGTCCTGCTGAGGTTGGAGCCCTGGCCTCAGTGTTCGAAAAATCAGCTACAGAGCTCATCCAAAAACTACTAAAATGCAAACAAACATTACAGATAGCGACATTTAACGTTAGAACCCTAAATAGAATAGGTCAACTACCAGAGCTAACTGCATTAGCCGTAGAACATAAGATAGACATAATTTGCATACAGGAACACCGTTACACTCACACCGAAGATATCAAATATCACGAAACTGGCAATGGATGGATGCTGGTCACTGTATGGGCATAAAAAAAACTCTGTCAATGCATCAGTAGGAGGGTTGGGAATGATTATAGGACCAAGAACGCTAAAAACACTTAATAGCATTGAGAGAATACAACCTAGGATGATGGTCGCAACGTTTAATGGCAACCCCAAAGCAACAATCATCTCCTGCTACAGCCCTACCAATGTTAGCGACGAAACCGAACTAGTCACCTTCTACGAGGAGCTATCCTCCCTTGTGTGTAGCATTCCGAAACACAACCTGCAAGTCATTGGCGGAGATATGAATGCACAAATCGGGAAAAACAGAAACAACAAATACAGCCTACACAACACGTCAAACAGGAATGGACAACATCTAATTGATTTCATGATAGAAAATAGATTAACATGCCTCAATACAAACTTTCAAAAGAGGGAGGGAAAATTATGGACCTACACATACGCGAATAATAGTAAAGTACAGATAGACTTTATAAACAGGAAATGGAAAAACAGTGAGATGAATTGCGAGGCATACTCCTCTTTCGAGGGTGTGTCCTCCAATCATCGAATAGTTACGACCAAAGTACGAGTAAGCCTACGAAATATATATATATATATAATATTAACAATATTTATATATAGTCATCTACACACAAACTCATTGGTTGTATCACAACTCTTCAGTGTAGCGAGACTCGTAGGACGCTTGAAGCTAAGATCGAAACCCGCCCGACTTTACGTTAGACTTAGTATCATACCCCTCAACTAACCAAACGAACCACCTTAGTTCGGGAAATATAAGCCATTAAGTAGTAGCTTTCGTTTGTTTACATGTATACTTTACCGGATACCAGAGTGCACAATTCGTTCGAGGACCTTTGCATTATACGTGTTGCAGCCGTAATTTATTTTGCCAGAGTGCTCAACCCCCATGGGGGAGCATATATATATATATATATATGTATATATATATATATATATATATATATATATATATATATATATCAGGGATGGAGACGGGACTAGTGCTACTTGTGACCGGCACGACCAATAACTCGGTAAATGTTATTCAAAATGGATTACAAATCATCCATTAATTTCAAGGAAACATACTTAGTCTGATCTCAATTAAATTACGTATCTATTTAAGTTTCGATAACTAAGTAGCCAAAAGTTCATAAATATATCTGGGAATAATACAACGATGCTGTTTTGAACGGATGGTCTTTGTCCGGCCACCGTCAGATTTATTGAACATCCCATAAAAGCGGCTATAATGTTGAACACGCGCAAATCCGTGCCGAGCACTAGACCCTTATAATAACAGTAATGTTAGAGAAATCCGCTTTTGGCTGCAGCCAATAGCAAGAGCAACCCAAAGACCGTGATCAAAAATCTTAGCACATACTTCCTGTTAACAGCTGTCTTGGGAAGAGGGAGAGGGACCGATAGAGAGAGAGAGAAAGAGAGAGAGAGAGAGAGAGAGAGGATAGCAGATTATGGCCGTCCCCGACGTCATCATCATCGCTATGGTAAATGTTGGTTAAACGGCGTGTTTTAATTCGTTTTTTCACTAACAGATCTCTGTTTCTTTAATGAATATTGCATATATTAAATTCTGTAACTAAAATTTGTTTATTTGAATACATTTTCAACAAATAATATTTATTTTAAGCGAAATTGAAACTATTTGCTGTGTCTGTGTATATTGTCATCAGTTTCTTTATTCTAATAAACATATTTTTCTCGTCATAGTAATGAACATCTTCTCTTTTCTTCTATACTTTTGAAAGGAAAAAAAATTATCTTATCTACTGTATTAACAAGACTACAAATTATATAGTATCTTGATTGCTTACAAAAAAAAAACACCATTCAAGGTACGTTTGTCAATCTGTGCTATACAATGGAGAATCACGCAATAGCAACTACAATGACTTACTTTGGGTCCACGGACCACGGGTTGGGAACTGAAGTTGACAGAGGGCGGGGGGCACAAGTAGCAAAAATAGGCTAGAGTCGCCACTGATGTATATATATATATATACATATATATATATATATATATATATATATATATATATATACATTAACTAGGGACGTAAGAATAACCATGACAGAATTATTTGCATTTCTGAAAAAATAATTTTATATATATTCAAAGGCATTCACATATATTTCACGGGACATATTTCCCAATGCCCAACTTATTCAGAGTAACAGGAAGAATTTTTGTTTAGAAATAACAATTCTATTTCATTTCAAACTTATTCGAAGCACAAAACATATAACATTAAACAACTTAATTAATAACGCAGAAAAATAATATAAATTGCAAGAGAGATTCAGTTGTTTTATAATTAGTTCTAATCAAAATGAGCTGATAAAATCTCAGATTCAGTCTGTTAGTGTGATTTTCTGTGTCTTTATTTACATATGTTTTTATATCTACATGAACTATTCATATAAAGGTGGGAACAAGTAAAGAGTAGTTAAAAAGAACATCAGAGGATGATAATATGAATGATCAAAATGAACAGTGCAGTAGCATATATTCACACAATCGTATTTAGGCATCCTACACATCCTCGAACTTTATATGCAATTGAAAATTAGAAAAAAAAAAGAAATGAACAAAAATGTTTTTTTTTTTAAATCTCAAATTACAGCAGTCATTCAAAATAGTCGATAATTTGCTTAACTGCACTTGACGACACATTAATAGAACACTGCTTACCTCGCACAGAAGAAAAATAACTAACAGATAAATAAAGTCAATTAACTGTTATAAGAAAATGTTTTTTTTATTGTGTAATATAATTGACAACAGTGGCATTTCACCAACTTTATACATATATATATATATATATATATATATATATATATATGTGTGTGTGTGTGTGTGTGTGTCTGCATATGTACGAGTGTGGGTGTCCACAGAATGACATTCCCGACATTCTTATAAACCATTTGTAAAATAATAACATCAATATTTTGTCTATCATTATTGAAAATCAATTTTTGGAAATAGCGGACATCTTTAACAAACATAGGGATACAATTTTCAAGCCATATATATGCGATAGCACTCACGTGCATAAACACACACACACACACACACACACACCACACACACACACACACACACACACACACACACATATATATATATATATATATATATATATATATACATACATACTTGCATATATATATATATACTGGCATATATATATATATATATATATATATATATATATATACTTGCATATATATATATATATATATACTTGCATATACATATATATATATATATACTTGCATATATATATATATATATACATATATATATGTGTATATATATATGTGTGTGTGTGTGTATGTGTGTGCGCGTGTGCGCGTATGTTTGCGCGTTTGTACATTGTAAGTGTGTATCTGTGTGTGTGATATCCGTAGAATAAAATTCTTTAAATATTCATTTACGATATTCTAAAGAAAAAAATCTCTTTTTTCTCTACCTCTTTCTCTCCCTCTCTCTCTCTCCCTCTGTCTGTCTGTCTCTCTCTGCCTTTCCCTCTCTCTCTCTCTCTCTCTCTCTATATATATATATATATATATATATATATATATATATATGTATATATGGGGGGTGATTCGGGATAGGTCTTTATGACAGTAGAAACGTACGTATTTATCTTTATCTACGTTTATGTGTAATAGAAATACGTTACATGGGTTTTTGTGTCTTGATAGGACTACCACTTCCAGGGAAGAACCTAAATTCCAAACCTCAGTCTTCTTTTGCTGATGACCTATAGCACAGCCGTTTGCTTTTTTCTGTTATCATCTCTTCCAAAAAATGTGGCTGTAATTTTTCAAGCTTTCACAACTATAAATGAACCAGCTGTATAGTTCGTTAGTTTTTTGTTTGACATGGATACGGATGTACGAAAGTCATTCTTTTACCATGTGCAAGATTCTCGCACTAGTGTTGATGCAAGAAAATATTCTACCAATATTAACCAGTTTAAAGTAAGAAGGTTTACTAGTTTTGCGAATGTCTTAGTTATAATTTTCTTCTCAGCAGTCCGGATTGTGTTTATGTAAAAAATCAGATTTTCATAATTTTCCCACAGAGAACTAGTTGATTCTTGAGTAGAACCAGCTCAGACCCCGTAGAGCGATAAGTAATGTGTTGTTGATTTGTAAGGTGGCAAAAGGTGACAGCCAGATATGGCTTGAAAATATTAGAAATAGTGTTTTGGTTTAGTCAGTACAACCTATGGACGGGATGGAATTCTTATAAGCGAAGGAAATGACCCTTTGAAATTAACTTGAAGAAAAGCTTATTTGATATGTATTTTGAGCGTGGGAATAGATTTGGTATTATGATAAGATCAGCATATGATGGTCAGGTTATGAAAGCACATGTTAGTTGTTGTTTGGACTGTTAAGAGAACAGATCAACTCGTATGAACAGAGGCATATAGAACACACGAATGTTTGATATCAATCGACAGATATATATTTCTCCGAATAGGTATAACAGAGCCAGTAGTCAACATACAAAATTACCCACTTATGAGTAGAGGACTCAAGCATTTTACTATGTTGCTAAAGTAAAGATCGACACAATTAAAACCAGTACATATGATGCATTCTGTTTTTTTTTTATATCTATAGATGTCATACAATTGAGATTTGTTGCTCACTCGACTGGAGTTATAGAATACACCGACGGCACCTCTGCAGAGGGGTAAGACCCCCGACAAACGAGTTTCCTGGACATGACACTAAACTCTCTGATGGTGAGGTTCCAGTAATGCTGGAGTTTTGTGGGATGGAGATACCCCATCATTGCCATCGCTTTCAGATCCACTCTGGCCCTGGAGTGGTAGCACCTGTTTAGGGGCTATCTATGGGTCAAATAGAAATAAAATGCTTATTTATGCTAAACTGAATTGTTTGAAATATAATTTTTTTTCAAATTGAAACTGTACTACGTTAAAAGGAATTGTTCGAAATAGAACCGTTTTGACAATCAACTGTGTGTAAACAAAAACTGTACTTGTTCTAAATAATTTTGTTTGAATTAGAAATATTTACTTAACTGAATAGCTGGAAATAGAACTGTTTTTGACAATTAAACTGTGTACTCCTGCTAAAATAAATTGTTTGAAATAAAACTGTTAATTTTAAAAAAATAGATTTGTCGTTAAATAACCTTCAATGGTTGATATGCCATAAAACACAAACAAATAGCGAATCATGTTGCACTTTATAATATATAATCAACGAGTTTATATCTAATCTGGTGGCATTATCGTTCTTACAGGAGAAGGGACCGAACTATCCTGTTCAGATCATTTGTCACAAAAGAAGATTACCACGGCTTTTATATTAACGTCTCCTTAATCTAAAATAATCAACCAATTTTGTGTTCAAAATTATAATATTGAAGTAATCATTTGTTCGTATACTATAAGAAGTTAAACATATTATAGAGTGTTACCTAAATGTTGTATACACGGGAGACTAGGGTAGATGTTATTCCGATACATTTTTTAAGCTGTATTAATTAGTATGACAGCATCATTCATGTGGAGAACGAATATTCTCCTTTGAAAGTGTATGATATTTGTTCAAACCTCCAACGAAATTTCATTTCTTTGCGGCGAATGTTTTTCAAGGATGTTTTTATTTCATTTATGAATTTTACAAATGATTGGCCATGTCTGTAAGACAATCACGTGTGTCAAGTTGTCTCCAGTAGGGGATATAGTAAAAGTGAATGCACATTCTATTTAAAGAATTGAAGATTAATGTCATCCCTGTAATCAATGTCAGTGTCTTCTTGCAACAACTGTGCTTTTATTATTATTTATTTTTAAGGATAATATGCATCCTGGATCTTCATTTTTACCCAAATAACATTATTCAGAGTGAAATTAATTGAAAGGCTCCAGTAGTGGCTTGGAGAAAGTCAAATTTGTTCAGGAAGTAGGGATCGAGGAGACTAGAAAATTAAGCGAAAATTGAATTATTGTTTTCTGTTTAAATTCAGACAGATGCAAGAGCTTTATTTGACCGTGAGGTTTGAACTCATACATCGGGTATCAAATAATTCTTCCGAATGCTTTTCATAGCATAATGACACATTAATAATCTTGGAATAAAAAGAGATTTTAAAAAAGTAATGCCTATATTGTTCAACACTGCTTACACCGAGACGTGGTATATGTATAGGTTTCTTTGAAAACTGAATTATGTGACCCAGCATGAATTCTTTTTACCTGAACTAAAGTACATTTAATCTGAGGAAAAAAAATTATCTGGTTATATTCTTTTCTTTGAACTAACTTTGGAATATTTTTGTTTTATAAAGATTGATACATTTTTTTTTTACTGAGACATTCTTTGCTTTATATTTCAATTTTTAATGAATGTTTCCACTCCACTCCAATTTCTTTTTAATACGTTCAGAAATATGAAAAAAGTAAGTTCTTTATTTGCAGATCTTTATTCCAAAGATTCAGCGCCTTATCGGCGGAGCTTCGTATACTGTCGGCACTTTTTGATATTGGGTTATTCACCTTATTCTGACAAAAAGTAAGTGTCTTGTGTATCATACTAAACTGCATATCATAGAGAGAGTTCAGTTCTGATGATTTGAAGAGTACAGAGTACTCCTTCATTGCGACTTCTTACAGGTCCATTATTACCCCGATTGGCATGACCAGTTAGGTATTACCGCAATGGTTCAAATATATCTAGTCAAAAATTATTTGTATTAGATATGAATACTATTTCATACAAACATGTACTAAGACAAAAATGTACATATAAGCGTAAAATTTAGGCAATTCTATAACCCGTTAAAATATTATTCCTATTAGATAAGAACTTGTGAAAAATCTTACAAGACTAGAACAGGAATAATGTTAATGAGATCGTAAATTGGACGCGATTTCCAAACGTTTTCAAATAAAGCATCCCAAGATGAGTAAACGTTGCTGTTAAAATCAATCAATATTTTACGTACATATATAAAGACTACTGTTGTATTAATGTTATGAATCCATATATAATAAAACTGCAAAGAAAATTAAGGTGAATCTTTTGTTTTATTCGTTTTAACTACAGATATAATTTTTTTCGTTTGTAGCAATACAGAGGCATTATTTTACAATAGGATTGAAATTAGCCGGAGTGCTGGCAGATTAACGGAGTTTGCAATCAATTGAATATTATCTGATTTTATATATGTCCAAACACTTCCGCCAGATCAGCTTTGTTGATCGAGTTTCTGAACTCAGGGAATGTAGATACCCACCTTTATTGCTATTACTCCCAAGTATCCAAGTAACTCTTATTAATTAGCCAAAAAATCTGCAAATTATTTGTATTACAGAGGAACATAATCATGTGGACATTTATCATTAAAAACCATAGATAGAATATTAAAAATGCAAAGGAACTTTGAAAATAAAGTTATGATTTTAATGAAACATTATAAATGTGTGAAACTTCGATATCAAAAACTCCATAAGGAGTCAATATTCTGTTAAAGAATTAAATTAAATAAATATCCAAAAATCGTAAGTTGCGACACAAAGTCGATTTTAAAAGGGAAAATAGTGTGTTTGAGTTAAGGTTTTTCATCCACTTGGTCTATATGACGCTAAGGACCAGACTGTCTTACTAGTTTTTATATCTGAGTTAGACAGTGATTTGATGGATTCATGCCTTTTCGGAAAAAAGTTAAATGGAAATGCCCTTGCTTTGAATTTGAACCTGGTTTGCCGACTCCATCTCCGACAATGATAACCAGTAAACCACGTGTGCTTTATAATCTTCCCGTACTGACCAAAACTGCAGTAATTATTTTAAGTCTGATAACCCGTGACATGAAACCCTATTAGTGAACAATCACTAGTTACCGATTCTTATGTAAGTAACTGCTTGACAAATACCAGCTTGACCAACGAAACGACAAAGCGTTCAAAAGAGTTAAAAGTAACAAAACGTAATTTATGTTGACCATTTGAAAGGATTCAAAACCGATTAATTTCACGAGATTTTCAAGATAACCTTCAGTAGATTAAAATGTACTTTTTCTGATAGACTATGGTAAATAATTTGGTGTCACTTAACTAAAAGAGGACCGGATCATGTAAACGACTTTTGCAATTACAGATTCTCAGTCCAATACACAAAAATATGAAGCGCACTTTTCCATTCGAAAAGTTAAAGAAACTTGAAAAACCATATTCTACGTCTATTTTTTTTTTTACTAATTTTGGGCGATCATTGATAATCAAATATCTTTAATTCTTAAATAAAATGATTCGTGTATATAAAGTTGAATATTATAATATTCAAAATACATTTCGGCTTTTATCGTGTTTAAAAATGTGATCTATGAAAAAATTTTTTATTTTTTTCAAATAATTATTTGCAATATATGCAGTTTCATTCTGGTGAATATTTCGAAATATTTAAAGAATCAACTTTTTTCAGGAAGCCCATAAAAATTATAATTTCAATAGAAATCGAAAAAAGTCAATAAAGGAAAAACTTTAAAAAAAATAAATACATAAATAAATAAAAGGATAGATGTTTATTTTTAAGGCCTATACATTTATAACATTGTAAAAGAATGGTACCAGAGAACGAATACATAAGTATAAAAATTGGCAATCAAACGGAAAAAAAATATTGGATTAAAATATTGGGTGTGCTAAGTTTAACAAGATATGCTAAATCTTGCACCACGGACCAGTACTTGCCAAGGTTACAAGAGATCGTCCACCAAAATGATGGCGTGGCCTGATCGAACATTGTCATCCACGCTAGGCGGAGGTGGCAGCAAGGCGTTTTGTCTACCGCAATATAAGAAGACAAATTTCATCATTTACCCTCTGTGTATTGGTGGATGGGATAAAACGAAACAATCGTTCACGAGAATGAAGTACGATATACGATTCAAATATGTAGGAAGTGCCAGTTCCCACCTGAAAGAAGATACTATTCTGAACAGCGTGTCAGTGCTCCGTTACTTCCTACTTACAAGGCGTCAGTCATCGAATAGAGAATTTAAATCAACTCTGTCATACCGCTTAAAAGAAGTTATGTTTTTTGTGTCCCCATCTCACGAGTAGCCTTGGCTGACATAGCAGTCCTTAGTGATGACGCAACATTTTTTTTTCTATTCAATAAATCACTAGTTCTAGCTTCTAGTAGCGTTTATCGAGGCAGCTGGAAACAACCTGTTTTTTTTTTCTTGGTTTTGATTCCGGAGAGCGAATGATTTACGATTAAGACAATTTTATCGAAGACAGCTCTAACTGCTGGTAATCTTGAGTCTCAGCTTTATAAATAACATATGTTTGAAATGATTTAATAAATTCATAGCAAACGTTTTCTCATTATTATAACCAATTCAATTTTTATTTTTCCTTTGGATTTCGAACAATTCTCTTCGGCCAGTTTGTTGCATTCGCTTATTATGTGATTCACCGTTTATTTTCTCCCCATAACACAAAATTACAATTTTGTTGAGTATTATTAATTTTCGCTTTGATGTAATTGGTTCTTTACATTATCTTTTGCCGCACGTGAAATAGATTTTTTTAGTCACACCCACATAATTTCGTGTGAAACCTGCCCAAATTGTCTCGTAACATATCCATACAGTTATTTTCTTCCCATTTTGGTTTTCAATACCTTGAAGTTTTACTATTTACCCTAATGTTAACATTGATTTTAGTGAGTACTCTAATAAATCCATCTTTGCTCATTTTTGTTTATCTTTCGAACTATTTAATTGTTGCGTCAACATCATGTTCAATAATAGCAAGTTCTTGTCCTTCCTCTTTTCTAGGCACAAAAAGCATGTATATATCATCTGTAGGGTATAAGAAATTATGCATCAAAAGACGTGCCCGTGGTGTAATGGTTATCGTCGCAGGATGTGGACACGGCGACTGGAGTTCAAATCCTGGACCTGACTGATTGCATTTCACATAGCACTAATACCCTTGGGAAAGGTATGAATCCAAATATTCTCCAGCTATGGGTAAATAGTTCGGCAGACTAGCTTATTCAGCCTTCGTGAGGCAACTAGTCTAGGAGAAGGAAAACTCTTAATTCAAAACTGTTAAACTCCGCTTAAAAATTGACCTTGTGTCATATCCTGCCCGAGCGGAGGGGTTGGTAAATATGATAAGAAATTATGAATCATCAGCAATTTCTTAGTTCTTTGTTCCTCTTGTGTGGGGTTCACCAATTGTTCTTTTTTGAACAGTCCTGAGGCTACATATATTTATTACTTTTATGAGATTTCTGATACAGCATTTCGTATCAAGAAGTTGTCTTGCTTTCTTAAGTTGATCATTTCTTACTTTATCTTTCATGTCGCTTTATTTAGTGGTATCCTTTTCCAAAATGTTCAGCTACTTGTATGATTCTTTTTCTTAGTATTCTAATACTTTCTGATACTTTCCTGATTTGGTTGTTCTATTCCTTTCGTTTTATTCACTTCTGCACTTTTACATAAATAACCTGATACATTTTTTAATCACAAATTCTATTCCTGTAACCGGGTTTTACATTTTTATCGTCAGTATAAGTGTTTCTATTTCTTTCTCATTTTAATCTTTTTATCATCCATATACATAAGATGTTTTTATCTTTTCCTGTGAATTTCTAAAAGTGTCACCGCTTGTGAATTTCTTAATATATAATAGAATGGTATCATTGCTATAACAAATAGTGGTAAGCGTGATTCTTCCAGAAAAGTGTCCCTTTGGATCTTGACTTCTATTATTATTATTATTATTATTATACTCCTTTAGAGTTTTTCACATCTGTGTCAGCTGATGGTATTTCAGTGGAGTTTGAGTGACAGCAAGTCTCCTCAAGTCTCCAGGACTCGTCTCAGGATTCTGGCCGTTCTTAGCAGTGCTGTTGTTTGGATAGTCTCTACCCGTCTTCCAACTTCCAAGTCTTCCAGGCCTTTTAATAATCCTTTAGTTATTGTGCCTAATGCACCAATCAAAATTGGCACACTCGTTACTTTCATGTTTCACAGTTTTTTAATTCTCTAGCAAGGTCGAGGTAGTTATCCTTCTTTTCACTTTCCTTCAGATGTATTCTGTGGTCTGCCGGGACAGCAAAGTCGACAATTTAACAGATTCTCTTTTTTGTTGTTGATTTTTATGAGGTCTGGTCTTCTGTCCGGGATTATGTCATACGTTTGAATGCCAAAATCCCATAGGAGTTCTGTTGCGTCCTACCAATTTGCATGTTTACATATTTGGTCCTTATGGCGTTGTTTTGTACTTCATATTAGAAGACATTCACTTTGTCTCTTAAAGTTTCCCCTTTTTTAGTCATGTCCAAGTCTTCTCGTGTAAAATTTATTTCAGTTTATCGCTTGAAATGTCCATGCAAATGTTTTCATCCCATTTATGTTTCCTAATATCCTATGCCAAATTCTATTTCTCTATCCTAAGTGTATATTCCTATTGTTTTTATTAGAGTCAATTTTACACATTTTTTTACATCACCATTAGCTGATGACCTCTCACCGGAGTTTTAGTGATATTTAGACTTCTCTTGTATCCAGGGCTCTTCTCAGTATTCTGGTTGATCTCTAAATTCTGTATCCTGAATAGTCTTGATTCCTCCTCTGATTACTTTCTCTTTTTGTAAAGAGAATATATTAAAAAAATATCAGTGACTTAATATTATCCATGAAAATCATATGTTAATGATTGCAATATGCAGAGGATAAAGTGAAAACAACACAAAATCCTATTTGTAGAACATTCCCAAATTAACATCAGTAGAATTTAAATAGTTTATGAAGAACACCTGAATTAATGACATTTGCCATTGAAAGTCTTCATAATATTTTCATTTATCCAAGAAATTAAGTAAAATTCAACATCCTGTAAAAACAGAGATAGTTTTATCTTCATCTAAAATTGAAGATTACAAACCAATTTAGACGAGGACATCTGAATTCCGGAAATGTGATCTTAAACTTATCGATTTGATGTGTTATCGGCCATCTTACCTGCAACTAACATAATTATAACAAAAAATAAGCAGAATAATACTTTCTCTTTTAAACCAATGCCATGCGTTGTGTTGACCTAAACATTGAACCATAATAACTTAGGAAAATATTATTTTATTCAAGCAGCATATACCTAGCAAAAATATCGATCTTAACACGTAAGAGATTTTTGTCTTTAAATGATATAAACAGAGCTTTGATCAAACAGAAAAAAAGTTGCAAAGGATTATTGTTGCATAAACTGAAGAAAAAAGTTTTATATGCACAGTGGATATCGAAAATCACTTATCAAACTGGAAAAAAAAAATCCTGTTTTTCCCTTTAAATGGCCTCTCCATTTTATTCATTCAATAAAGAAGATCAAAGCAAACCTTCGGCAATTATATTGTTTTATTAGCAGTAACATATACGCGTTATAAATTGATATCGAGGGGGATTGACAAGTTTGGACAACTAGGACATTGTATAGCTTTTAATGGAGAAAGAAAAATTGAACATGTAACCGGTAGAAACTTATGTGCTAGTAAGGTGTATTTATTTTCAGCTTGCTACAGGATGTCGTTTGGTAATAGCATTTGTTATCCTCTGTAGTTCGTCTGAGTTATATGTAACGTAGTGATCTGTTAGTGAAAGGCAGAAATTGCAGGTATGGCTCCTCTTCATTGAGGTCTCAAGGTTTCCCCATCAAACTTTAGGTCATTTCTGAAATTGAAATACGTTATTTGTTGAAATTGCCTACGAAGTTGAACTTGCTGTGAGAATTTACATTTACAGATAAACAAATATTTCATTCAGGTTCGGAAGGAAGCAGTAAAATTTTCATTGCATTTCACCTTCTTGTGATGAGAAAATTTCACAAATGTTGGTTTACAGGATATCCTTTTAGGGAAATGTACTACAAAGGACAGTGTCAAATATTGTCGTCGTTTCTCTTGAATAAACTCGAAGTGTTCCCTATTTCACAATGAGGAAACTGTTGGCTCTTTTGGATTAAACTTTTACAATTTGCCTCTTTCAGATTAACGATAAATATATATATATATATATATATATATATGTGTGTGTGTGTGTGTGTGTGTGTGTGTGTGTGTGTGTGTGTGTGTGTGTGTGTGTGTGTGTGTGTGTACAATTTGATGATCTAAATCACCGTTGGTTTAATGATATCTACTAGTTTCATGATTATACTATTTATCGTTCGGGTATTTGTAATTTTAAAAATAAGTACAGCAAAATAAAAGACTCACTTGAACTCCAGGGAAATGTTGTGCGTATATCCTCACACACACACACACACACACACACACACACACACACACACACACACACACACACACACACACACACACACATATATGTATATATATATATATATATATATATATAATAAAAGAATAGCGTTACTGATCAGTTGACTACGAAAATATACTTAACTACAGAATTATCATCAGTTGAATGTTTTTTTTTGTCAAAACAGCAGTTATAGTTTTGTACGGTTTTCTTTTTGCAGATGTAGAATGCATGAATAATATAATCTATTATACACTTCTGTCGAAGTGCAGATGGAAGTAGAAAGATTATTGAACGCAGGAAGAACCACATATTCAGTACTAGATCAAAATGACAT
Source organism: Sepioteuthis lessoniana (assembly GCA_963585895.1). Classification (NCBI taxonomy): domain Eukaryota; kingdom Metazoa; phylum Mollusca; class Cephalopoda; order Myopsida; family Loliginidae; genus Sepioteuthis; species Sepioteuthis lessoniana. The sequence continues at coordinate 121,444,531 of OY757904.1, read as the reverse complement.
GTGGTTCCATGATTTGCATGTTGAATAATATCATCCCAGAAAACTGCTGAGCAATCTCAATAAAATATGCCACCTGGTTTAGATAATTTCATAAATCTTGTACGGATGTTTTAAATCAATTAAAGGTGTCAAGATTTCTCCTCAGTATAAATAATTTCTTCTTTTCTGTTTACGCTTTACGAGTTAAAACTATGTGAAAATGAATTAGTAATAACTTTGTATCAAAGTTCAGATGAAATTTGTTGATTTCATTTTAATTTAAATTAATATAATTGATTGGAACATTACTTTCTAGACATTTATACCGTGATTTTTCGCTTGAATCTCAAAGCATATCTTTTCCTCGTTTATAGTCTTAACGTGTCATTTAATCTCTATGTTAAAATCTTAGATTAGGTAATTTGGCATTCTGAATGCATCAAGGGATTACAAGGTGACTGCCTTTTGATTTGGTGTTTCCAGGATTTAACTCAGAAAAAAACAATATTTGGCGGTTAAATATCACCTCGAAAACGCATCAAAGTGATGAACTGACGAAGACTTTGTTGAGGACTTATTTTTCCTCTCTTTTCTTTAGTTTGCAGTATGTATTTTAATAGGGAACACACACACACACACTCAAATACATACTCGCACGCACGCACATACACACACACACACACACACACACACGCGCGCGCGCGCACATATATATATATATATATATATAGGGTAGTCTGTGACTCTGAGTTGAAAGACGGTTTTATTTTAACAGCATTTAACCCGTTTAAGTTTTTTTTTTATACCTACTTGTTACAGAATTGCGTCCATTGTATATCTATATTTTTATTTCATGTATTTCTTTCTTAAAAGTATTTTCACACTTATATAATAATATATTTTACACACTTTGTACAATTTCAAATATTCCTTATTCATCATCATCATCGTCGTGCTGCTAGCACGGATTTCCCGGACTTTCTCTCTCTCTCTCTCTCTCTCTCTCTCTCTCTCCATTCGTCTTTATCATCCATTCCTTCCGGCAGGTCTTCTCGACTACATCCAGTGACTGTGTGGAGCTGTTGTAGTTAAGTTCTAGTTGGTCGACTAACAATTCAAAGTCCGTGTGAAGGGGTCATAGGAGAACATTGCTAAGGAGTTCATCTTTATGTCTCAAGCAGTGTCTGGCATGTCTTCTTCATCTTATTTGGATGGTTTTAGAGATTAGATTTTGGTAGCCGTACAAGTATTATTTTGGGAGATTGCTTTTGGGATGATTTGAAGTGACTTTCTAGTCATTTAATGTCGTATGTTCACACACAGTTATATGGTTTCCACTAATTAATATTAATTCTCTGTAAAAATATAGCTTATATTGATTATTCTTAATATAGAGAATTTACACTTATATGGTAATAACATTTCCAATCATATATAAATAATCTTTAAAGAGATACATTTAACCATAGATTAGACCTTAACAGATAGTGCTATTCCGGGTCTGAGAGAACCTGGGAACAGTGTATAAGTTGTGGGTTTTCAAACTCCCGAGAGCTCCACAAATAGAGTCTTACCATCGAAAGCAATTTAGTGTCATGCATTGGACACCACTTTTTGTAATGGTCTTTCACTTAAGCAGGGCGTAGGGCCAGCGTATTCTGAGCCCCAACGATAGAACATGTGTTTGTGTGTGCGTGTGAAAGAATATTGCAATCTACACGCATTGTCCTTTCCTTTCTTACGTTTAAACCATTTCTTTTAATATGACAGCCATATACGAAACAGCAAAATGGTCACGTCTTGCATGTTGAGAAAACTGTCAAATCTTTGCTCTATTGTTCGCAAATGCTTCTAGAAATATAACATTTTCATTCCAAGCATGAATTCCAACTGATATATGTTTCTTTTGAACGACCTCGTAGAAGAAAAGAAACTATCTTGAGCGAGCCTAATTTCAGTAGAACGACCAACATTATTTTCCACATGAGTCTAATGGACATTTGGAATACACAGTAGTAGAATATTAAGACGGGCTGTTATAAAAAAAATATGATTATTAGGTAAGTATGTTACAAAGAAATTCAGAAAAAAATCATCAAATTAACAAGCATCATATCACTTTGAAATATGGAAAGAAGCGGGTAAATTTTTCGAAGAATATAAAATATTCTGTCTGAATAGTTTCTGTAGTACATGAAGGAGAGTAAAATGGGGTATTTCTAAAATTATGTATATTACTTAATATAATGTTGATACAGAATTTGAGAAAACTTTAAATTAGGTAGCATTAATATGGTTTTCTTGTACCGATTCTCTCTGTATATATTTGTTTGATTTTCGTATATCATTTAAAAACTTTCTGGGATATTCCTGAATCATGGTTTTTATGTTTAGTCCTTATCTATATCTTACTAATGACCTTATATAGTGATGTATGTTTAACTATCCCCCTTCTCTCTTTCTCTCTCCCCCTCTCTCTCTCTCTCACTCTCACTTTGCATATATATATATATATATATATATATATATATATATATATGTATATATATATATATATATATATATATATATATATATATAAGTCTGATAAAAATCTTACACTGAAAACGTTTTTCTGACTTGATCGCTTGTATTTCCCAGAGTTCAAAAGCCCTAGCGAAATGTATGAATCTAATTATTCGCCAGCCAGCAAAGATAAGTACGACAGACTTGACTGTTTACTCTTAGTATGGCAACTGGTTTAGGAGGAAAACAAATGTCTTCATTCAAATCCGTTAAACACCTGTTAAAATAAGCTTGATGTTGCATCCTACTCGTGAGGAGAGATTGAGTACTTGTGGCTATCAATTTAAAATATTTACTACATTAAAACGGGTTTTCATTCCCAATGTAAACAGCCTTCAGTGGGGAGAATGTTCGCCAATGATCCGAGAGTACTCGTTTCAATCCCACGTCGCGTCATAACAAAACCTTTTAAAATGTTACTTGCTTAACACTCAACAATATAAGGTACGTATCGAGGGTAAAGCGGAGCAACCCAGAGAAAAGAGTAGTGCCCACACCTAGACTTCGGTGTAGTAGCTATTGAAAACGGAGCCCTCTGGTCGCCGTCGACTTCGGTCGCCAACTTTACTTACTTATTATACGTATGCCACATAATATAATCATAAGAGTAGAAAAGACGGATTGGCGACTTTCTGAAGGCTATCAAAAAAAAAAACAAAAAAAAACTTATTTTATATTTGGTTTAAATTGTGGAAGCCATTTATTCAGATGATAACTTCTACGCCATGCACATTTTTATTAATTAATTATCATGTTATGATATTCTAAAAAAAAATGTTTATTCAATGGATTCATCTCGAAATATCAGAAAATTTTAAAAATGCAAATTCTAAGTCATTTCAAATATGGGAATATTTATGAAGTTGACATGGGGAGGGGTAGTTGATTTTTTTTCTATGAAAATCCCCATTTAAAATTATTATTTGTTTAGATGAGTTATATATGAATCAAAATTTCTGGTTTGCATCAGATTGCGTTTTTGTAACTTGCTTTCGATCAAATTGTTGCTACTGAGTACATTTACCTTGGGTGATTATCCTCCAATTATACATGCATAAAAAAATACATATACGAATATATATATATATATATATATATATATATATATATATATATATATATATATATATATATATATATATATGTGTGTGTGTGTGTATATATATATATATATATATATATATATATATGTATATATATTATATGTATGTATGTATATATGTATATATATATTTATACATGTATATATCTATATACATATATATATGTATATATATATGTATATTTGTATATATATATTTATATATATATATATATATGTATATACATGTATATATGTATATACATATATATATATATATATGTATATATATATGTATATTTGTATATATATATTTATATATATATATATATATATATATATATATTTATATATATATATACACGCTTATACATACATACATATATATATATATATATATATATATATATATATATATATATATATATATATATATGAAAATTATTCATAAATGGGTGAATTAACTTTTTGATTACATGATGTTTTTCACAATATTTTCCGTTGATATACCTTCTAAAATTTTCCATTTTTTAAACATAGAATTAATTCAAAAACATTTAAATCACGAAAAAATTGTTTTAAAGTTATTAAAATTGCATAACAATCCAAAAAGTATCCTCTAGGTATGAGAATTGGTTTGATATCAAATCTCTCTTGGTTGAGAATTATCTCTCTCTCTCTCTCTCTCTCTCTCTATATATATATATATATATATATATATATATATATATATATATATATCTGTGTGTCTCTCTTTCTCTTGATCAATATACATATATAGGGATTTTTAAAAAAAAACTATATAGAATGGGCTCAATGTTATTGTTTGATTCCAGGTGTAAAAACGAAGTCTCCTCAAGTCTCCAGGATTCTTCTCAGTATTCTGACCGTTCTCAACAATGCTGTAGTTTGGATGGTAGCCACTCGTTATTATTATTATTATTATTATTATTAATATTATTATTATTATTATTATTATTTACTCTTTTTGAGTTTTTTCACATCAGCGCCTGCTGATGCTCTTCCTCTGGAGTTTGAGTGAGAAAAGTCCCCTCATGTCTCCAGGACATTTCTCAGTATTCTGGCCGTTCTCAATAGTGATGTCATGTGGATGGTCTCCACACGTCCTCCAACTTCCAAGTCCTCCGGGCACTTGAATAATCCTTTATTTACTGTACCAAAAGGACCAATTACAATTGGTTTAATTATCACCTCCATGTTCCACGTTTTTTTTTTTTTCAATCCCCTTGCAAGGTCGATGTACTTATCCTTCTTTTCACATTCTTTCAGTTTCATTCTGTTGTCAGCCGGGAAAGCAAAGTCGACAATTTTGCAAATTTCTTCTTTTTTTTTTTTTTTTGTTGATTATTATTAGGTCTGGTCTTCTGGCCGAGATTTGGTGATCCGTGTATATGTCAAAGTCCAATAGGATAATTATTATTATTATTCAAGCATTAGAGCTTTTGATGTCAGCGTTAGCCGATGGTTTTTCACTGGAGTCTGGGTGAGAGCAAGTCTCCTCAAGTCTCCAGGACTTTTCTTAGTATTCGGGCCGTTCTCAGTAATGCTCTCGTTTGGATGGTCTCCACTCGTCCGCCAACTTCCAAGTCCTCTAGTCGCTTTAATAATCATTTAGTTACTGTTCCAAACGCACCAATTACAATTGGTATAATTGTCACCAGCTTGTTCCACGGCCTTTTCAATTCTCTAGCTAGGTCGAGGTACTTATCCTTCTTTTCACATTCTTTCAGTTTTATTCTGTGGTCAGCCGGGACAGCAAAGTCGACTATTTTACAAGTTCTCTTTTTTTTTTCTTTGTTGAATATTATTAATTCTGATCTTCTGGCTGTGATTATGTGATCCGTTTGTATGTTAAAGTCTCATAGGAGTTTATGCATGGCATTTTCTAGGACAGGTGCAGGGTTATGCATATACCATTTGTTAGTATGGTTCAATTTAAATTTCTTATACATTTCCCACTGAATCACATTGCCTACCCAGTCGTGTTTCGCCTTATACTCTCTCTGTACTAATTTGCTGCATTCGCTATTATATGATTGATGGTTTCATCTCCGTCACCGCATAGCTTGCATTTGCTATTTTGTTGAGTCTTATCTATTCTCGCTTTGATATTATTGGTTCTTATGGCGCTGTCTTATGCTGCTATTAGGATAGATTCTGTTTCTCTCTTAAAGTTTCCTTTTCTTAGCCATGTCCAAGTTTTGTCGTGTGAGATATTGTTTATTAGTCGTATAAACCGCCCATAGAGTTGTTTTCCTTCCCATTTTTGTTTCCTAGTTATTGTCATTCTGTTATTCATCGTGTTCTCAGTTTTGTTTCTGGTGGCTGTACAGAATCCTCCTTCGAGTTTTTGTATATAGTCTTTGAGTCATTGAATCCATGCGTCAACGCTGTCTTCAACGCTGGCACGTCCTCTTCCTCCCTCTTTTCGTGAAACATATAGTCTGTCAACATCGTCTCTGGGATGTAATGCCTTATGCATTGTCATTAGTTTTCTTGTTCTTTGGTGAATTTGTTTAAGTTCGTCTCTGGTCCACTTGAGAAAGGGTCCGGAATATCTAACGAGAGGTACAGCCCAGGTATTTATTCCTTTGATAAGATTTCTGCTATTGAGTTTTGTCTCGAATAGTTTTCTAGTTCTCCTGAGATATTCTTTCTGAATTTTTTCTTTCATTTCCGCTTATTTGATGGTGACAGCCCAAGTATTTGTAGGTTTCGTTTTCTGTGAGCGTTTTTAACTTATCTTTGTTTGGTAGTTCCATCCCGTCGGTTAGCTGTCGTTTGCCACTTTTCATTACAAGCATTGCTCACTTTTCTATGCCAAATTCCATTCCTATGTCCCGGCTGTATATTCTAACTGTGTGTGTTAGGGTTTCCATTTCCTTTTAATTTTTTGAAAATAGTTTGATATCGTCCATGTACATTAAATGATTAACTTTTTCCTGTGATCTGCTGAGTTTGTATCCGGCAGTGCATTTTCTGAGTATGTGGTTAAGTGGCATCATGGCAATTATGAATAGTAACGGTGATAGAACATCCCCTTGGAAAATCCCTCTTTGGATCTTTGCCTCGGCTAATCTTCTTCCTCCTGCTGTCAGTTCAACTATCAAGGTTTTCATAGTTTTGTCGATGAAGTTTATGACTTCATATGATATTTTGTACATTTTGAGGCTGTTTCTTATCCAGCTATGCGGAACCATATCATATACCTTTGTGTAGTGAATCCAGACCATAGCTAGATTTTTCTGTCTTGTCTTGCTCTCATCTAGGATGTGTTGATCTATGTAGAGTAATTCTTCTGTACCTCTGGATCCTTTGTAGTATCCTTTCTGTTCGTCAGGGAACAATCCGCGGTTTGTTGGAGAGTAGTAAATCTCTTCTCTTATTTGTGCTGTTAATATTTTCCACATCATTGGTAGGGAAGGTATGGGTCTGTAATTGTTTGGGGCGGTTCCTTTGTTTGGGTCCTTTTGCATCAATGTGGTCCTTCCTTTAGTCATTCACTCGGGTACATGTTCTGTTTGTAGGCATTTGTTCATTTCTAATGCTAGTCAGTCGTGAATTGAGGTAAACTTCATGAACCAGAAACTATGTATTCCATCATGGCCTGGCGTTTTCCAGTTTGATACCTTTTTAAGTGTTATTTTGAGTATATCAGTGTATATTTCAGCTTTTGGCCCTTCTTCGAATTGTTCTAGTTCTCTTGTGATATGGTTTATCCATTCAGCCTTTTCATTATGTTGTTTTTTTTTTTGCCATATTTTAGTCCAGAATCGTTCGGTTTTTTTGCATTCGGCTGTTGGTATGTTTTATTGGCATCTCCTCCCAATTGTTGATAGAATTTTCTGTCATTGTTTTGGAATGTCCTATTTTTCTGTATTGTTTTACTCTTTGTCGATATGTTTTTAACCTTCCTTATTTTGCAAGTACTTTCTGGTATATTTCCTCACGTTGTATCGTAGGTTTTTCTTGTGTTCTTTTCTTTCCTGTTCCTACTTATTTCAGCGTTTTTCTTTTGTTTTATCACTTTCGGTTGTTTTCGGAAGTTTTCTCACTTAGTTTGAAGTCGAAATTCCCATCCTGGTCTTGACTATTCTTTCATGTTCCTTGAGGGGGTCAATATTTTCTTGCAAACTAATTTCGCTCCAGCATAAATTAGTTCATCTAATTCGGTTATGTTATTCGTTGATATATATGTCAGTACTTGATTCACTTTATTTGTCTCTGCCTTAACGATTCTCCATTCAATGTTTCCTAATGATTGTAAGGTGGTTTTTTACTGTTTAAAATTCCTTTGAATTTATTATTATTATTATTATTATTATTATTATTATTATTATTATTATTATTATTATCATAACTCCTTTAGAGTTTTTCACATCAGTGTTAACTGATGGTTTTTCTCTGGAGTTTGAGTGAGAGCAAGTCTCCTCAAGTCTCCAGGACTCATCTCAGTATTCTGGCCGTCCTCAGCAATGCTGTCGTTTGGATAGTCTCTACCCGTCCCTCAATTTCCAAGTCTTCCAGGCCCTTTAATAATCCTTTAGTTATTGTGCCTAACGCACCAATCACAATTGGCACAATCGTTACTTTCATGTTCCATAGTTTTTTTCAATTCTCTAGCAAGGTCGAGGTACTTATCCTTCTTTTCACTTTCCTTCAGATTTATTCTGTGGTTCGCCGGTACAGCGAAGTCAACAATTTTGCAGATTCACTTTCTTTTGTTGATTATTATGAGATCTGGTCTTCTGGCCGGGATTAGGTGATCCGTTTGTATGTTAAAGTCCGATAGGAGTTTATGCGAGTCATTTTCTAGGACAGGCGCCGGGTTGTGCATATACCATTTGTTTGTATGGTCGAATTGAAATTTCCTGCACATTTCCCAGTGGATTACCTTGCCGACCCAACCGTGTCTCGCCTTGTACTCCTTCTCTGCTAATTTGCTGCATTCGCTTATAATGTGATTGATCGTTTCGTCTCTGTCACCGCATAGCCGACATTTACTGGTTTTTTTTTGCGTCTTATCTATTCTCGCTTCGATATGATTGGTTCTTGAGGGCATTGTCCTGTGCTGCTACAAGGAGGGATTCCGTTTCTCTCTTAAAGTTTCTTTTCTTAGCCAGGCCCACGTTTTCTGGTGTGAGATGTTGTTTATTAGACGCTTAAAGCGGCTATAGAGTTGTTTTCCTTCCCATTTTTGTTTCCAAGTTGTCATTCATTCGTATATCGTGTTGTCCGTATCGACTCTGATGGTTGTAATTAGTCCTCGTTCGGATATTTCTATGTAGTCTTCGAGCCGTTGTATGGATGCGTCAACGGTGTCTTCGATGCTTGCAAGTCCTCTTCCTCCCTCTTTTCTAGATTATTATTATTATTATTATTATTATTATTATTATTATTATTATTATTATACTCCTTTAGAGTTTTTCACATCAGCGTTTACTGATGGTTTTACACTGGATTTTGAGTGAGAGCAAGTCTCCTCAAGTCCACATGACTCGTCTCAGAATTCTGGCCGTTCTTAGAAGTGCTGTCGTTTGGATAGTCTTTACCCGTCTGCCAATTTCCAAGTCTTCCGGGCCTTTTAATAATCCTTTAGTTATTGTGCCTAATGCTCCACTCACAATTGGCACAATCGTTACTTTCATGTTCCATAGTTTTTTTCAATTCTCAAGCATCGTCGAGGTGCACTCAAAATGATCTTTTATCTCATGATTGTTTTCTACTCCTTAGAAGACATATGAAACTCATAGGTAGAAAACAATAGTAAGAAGGTGAAATATTTATTAGTTTGTATATATATATATATATATATATATATATAAATATATATATATATGTATAAAGAGAGAGAGAGAGAGAGAGGTAGAAAGAAAGAGTAAGAGAGAGGAGTGTCAGTTGCGCTATATCAGTAATTTAAAAGAAAAGGTTTACCTGCACTCTACTTTGTTGACTAATTAAGAAGAGCAGAATCCGAGGACTATGTGTCAGACGAAGCAAGGCTTATTAAATTCAAAGGAGCAGAAGTGTATAAAAAAGGAAAGTGATGGCTTTCTAAAACCCATTAGTGCGATGGAATCCTTGAAAGTAATTAACAAATCAGTCCCCGCATTAGGAACTAATAATCTCCTTATTAGGCGAAACAAAGAAAGTAACTCTACATTGAAGCCTTTAATTAAGAAGGAAATTACATTAGGCTCAACAAAAAAACAATCACCTGATTACACTATGAATTGTGCAAAAAATCAACAACAAATATCCACAAATATTATCTGTAAATTTTCCAGGCAGATATGGCAAGTGGTTTAAACCTTTTAATTTACGACAGTCAAAAGGCTATATGAGTAACGTGGTCTAAAGCGTAAAACCATTGGTCATTGTTTCTCGTTAGGTGTGTTGAGACGTGTAAAAATGCCATATGAAAGATGCATGACAATGCTAAATTAACAAAGATGAACTGAATTAACTGAGACGTTTTCTAAGAAACAACAGTAAGGAATAAATTAGATCTAAATTGCGATAATCTTTGAAATTCTTAGATCATTCAGAATTGTTGGGCTATAAACAAGATAGACTTAGTATTCTATAATAAATAAAATCCACTTAGGTACTGAAAAATGTTTTAGTTATTCCTGTTAGGTTATACATTTTTTGGTCTTAAATTAAAAATTAAAAACTATCTGGTACTCTCACCTAACATTTAAAAGTACTAATAATTATACGTTTGAAATTTATTCGCACAGATGCGTTCACTTTCATACTAGTACCCTTGAAAAAAATATGAACCCTCTGAGACTTAAATGGTACTTGTACTATTTCGGAGCAACAGCTTTGGCTAAATTAACCCTCGAAGGGATATGTGTCATAAACAGAAGAAAACCAAATTTTCCATAGGACACGTGATTAATTATTGTTTCGGATTAACGATTTACTCTTGATAATTTAAATTTTACATTACAGTTATTTTATCAATCACCAAGATATAATTGAAACGCAATAACATGGTGAAAAATATCATTTGAAAGTGGCATGTCTAACACTTTGATCGGTCTGTTGCTATGCTGCTTTCGATATAAAAAAGAAACATGCTTACCGTAATGGTTATTGACGTAAGAAATGTAATCGGCATCTCCTGTGCAAAGCTGTTTGCGTTTTTCTTATCAATAAAGACCCTAGAAAAGACATGAATCTATCCGTTCCCAACCAAGCTTTGTGTAAATAGTTTTATTCATTATTATCTGTGGCCTCGGTGAGGCAACCAGTCTAAGCTAAAGAAATCTTTTTTCAAACCTTTTTTAATCATTGTGAATTTAATTACCATGACCAGAAAATCCGGCGAACACTTACGCAAGACATACGGAAACACTGGATTGCTGTTTAGACCTTATTAGGTCTCATCAGTAGAAAAAGATAGAAAAAGAAAAATGTACATTTTTAATCAGTTTAAAGATTTACATTGTATCCTCTTCTGCATGTGTTGGAGGGGTAAGATTAATTTATTCAGTCGCATATTATATTGTTGATTCATTGAAGATATTGTGTTTATTTCACTAATAAAATACAATATTGCTGTGCTCTTAATTGTGACATTCTGCTTTTTGAATGTTTTCTGAAGAATTTTTTTTTCGATATATTTTGGAACGTTTGTTTGGAAAAACAAGGTCAGTCTATAATAGATCTAATTAAAAAATATAATTTGGAATGAATAAACATGGACTTGTTACGCCAAGAAGCAAATAGACAGAAGGAAAAATAAGAATACTCTTGTTTTTAATATTTCTCTAATACAAAAAAAAAAAAACAAATAGCGAATTATATTTTGTACATCCAGTTTTGGGTACTACTAAAAAAACAGAAGGTAATTGCTTATTTTAATATTATTCAAGAAGTAAGAATTAAATTCTCTTTACCTAATTCATAAAACCTTGAATGAATTCTATCTTATAAATTACCAATAAAGTTTGTTATTCAATGCTAAACACACAGTCTCTATCTCTTTCTCTCTCTCTGTCTATATATATATATATATATATATAGAGAGAGAGAGAGAGATAGAGAGAGAGAGAAGTGGAGAGAAGATTTTCCATTATATATATATATATATATATATATATATATATATTTGTGGGCGTGTGCGTGTGTGTGTGTGTGTGATTTTCAAGTTAATAGTTTATAGAGAATTTTATTTTTGAAGTTGTGTGAGCTCATTTATTTGATACTGTTAAATGGTTTCAAGTTTAACATTGATAATCTTTTTTGTTGAATTTTTCTATGTAAAAAATAATTTGCAATCAGCTGTTTAGATTCAAATAACAAATAATATTACCTAGGTAAATGATTGAACAGTTCTATTAGACCAATATATGGGATTCTTACAGCAACAAGAAACCCGGTTCACAATGGACCTTAGATTAATGGCAATGAGGTGCTACTCAACATTCCCTAAATTTTCAAAACTAGAGCATCCATATCAGATGCAGAATAATTTTATGGCAAAGGAACTCGTTGGGGATGTATTCCGTTTAGCCAGTGGTGCAGTTGGCATATTCTACGGCTCAAGTTGAAAAGGCGGTTATATATCCTAATCCTGTGGATCTTGATCATTAAAAATACACTGTGAGACATAAAATGGTGCAGATAAAGATGAAACATTTTTTTCCATTTTTTACGCAATGTTTTTTTTTTCTCAAGATGAGATTAATTTCTTAGTGAAGAATTCCGGTCACCCTAAAAATGCAACTAGATTATTGGCATACCGTTAAAAAGAAAAATCAGATTATTATATCCAAGAATTACTTGCTCATTATATCGAAAAAGAGAGACAGATTTTGCACCATATTTCAGTAAAGATGGATTTTTGATTTATAGACCTGATATAAATGGTCTAGCCTAGAAGTTTGGAGGATAATACAATGCAGAGAAATAGAAAATATTCATACTTTATTCTTCAAACAACGACAAATATGTAGAAAACATTTTTTAAAATTTCTAATATAAATAAGTGTCTCTTTTCATTTGAATATTCAAAAAAAATGTAGAATGTCATTGGGAATATAAATTAAAATGAAATCTGTTGGTTCATATCTTAAAATCATTAAGTTATTTAAATACTACTGCGAAAGAGCCATGTTTCTCTTGTGAATTCAACATGAAACCCAAGAATTTACAGTAGATATAAAAGGAATGAACTAATAAAAATATTTCTTTCGTTTGGTGGCTAAAATGTTACCAGATCTAAAAGTGCTCTTCTAGAAAATGCCCAGCTGTCAAAGATTCCAATTTCAGAGTCACGTAAACCCATTGATAATTATGAGATTTAGATATACCTACTGACTCTGTGGATATAAATTTATAATTTTTCCTTCATTTAGACTTGGTATCTAAGTAAGGCTAAAGGGTCTAATCTTCCCAATTATTTATAAATAATCGTGCTGGTGGGTGAGAACGGTCCATTATTTAGTAATTAGTATAATTGTATTATTCATGATTTTTAAGTTGTTATATCAAAATGAGCCTCTAAATGGCTATTAAAAAATCTGAGAAATATAGAAATAATATTTAAGGAGTTTGGACAAAATTAGGCCTTTCAAATAATGGCAACAGGTATATGAAAGTTACTCTAAACTGTAAGCTAATAGGAGATGCCAGAAAGCTAATTTCGGCTGACTATCGTGAATTTTAAACCTATATGTGACATACAAGACGCAGGGGAGTTTGAATAGATAATTTTAGTAAAGAAAAAAAGTGCACCTTATATGCTCTTAAATACGGTAAGTAAAATGGAGTGATATAACTATACTAAATGAAAATAAAGGAATATGTAGTTCTCTCTAAAAATTACAAATTGAAATATTTTCGTCGAATTGTTATTCACTGTGATATTATATTGAACAGCTTATATTGAATTTGTTATATTTGCATTAACACCCATTGTATTTTCTTGCCCAGTTTGCTGGGGCTGTAGAATACACTGACTGCTTCTCTGCAGAGGGGTAAGACTACCCCAACGACTGTCCTGATATAACACAATGCAATCTGATAGTGAGGTTCAAGCAATGCTGGAGCTTTGAGGAATCCTGAGTAGCCCTTTATTGCCATCGCTCCCAGGTCTACTCTGGCCCGAAGTGGTAGCACCTGATAAGGGTCCTATCAATGGGTCAAAAAGAACTAAATCGGGGTTGGCGTTTAATGTTTTTATACATTTAAACTGCGTATTTCTACTGAACTGGATTGTTTAAAATATAACTATTTTGACATTAAAACTGCGTACTAATACTTAACTGAATTGCTCGAAGTAGAACTCTTTTGAAGTCTAAACTATGTACATATGTTAAACTGAACTATCTAAAATAAAACTGTTTTAACATTTACCTCTGAGTATTGCTTAGTTGGCTGGGGCTGTAGAATACACTGACTCCACCTCTGCAGAGGGGTAAGACTCCTCCCCACGAGTGTCCTGGATATGACATTAAAATATCTGAGTGTGAGGTTCTAGCTATGCTGGAGCTTTTGGAAATGCGGAGTACCTCTTTGTTGCCATTGCTCCCAGGTCCACTCTAGCCCAGAGTGGTAGCACGTAATATGGGTCCTATCTTTGTGTTAAATAGAACTAAACCAGGTTTCTTTCACCTCACTGATTTTGGCATTTAAACTCCGTATTTACGCTAAACTGAACAGTTTGAAATAGAACTGTTTTGATATTGAGACTGCGTACTAATGCTACACTGAATTGCTCGAAATTGAACTGTTTTACATCTACAATATGTACTTATGCTAAACTGAATTATCTGAAATAAAACTTTTAGACATTTAACTGTGTATTGCCCAGTCGGCTGGGGCTGTAGAATACACTGACTGCACTTCTGCTGAGGGTTAAGACCCCTACCCCAATGAGTGTCCTGGCTATGACACTAAACATTTTGATGGTGAGGTCCCAGTAATGCTGGGGCCTTAGGGAATACGGAGCACCCCTTCATTACCATTGCTCCCTGGTCCACTCATGCCCGGCGTGGTAGCACCTGATAGGGCCCTATCCATGGGTTAAATAGCACTAAAGGCATACTTATGCTAAACTGAATATCTTGAAATAGAAAGTTTTTTTTGACAATTGAACCGTGCTTACATTTTAACTGCGTGCTTGTGCTAAACTGAATTATTTGAAATAGAACTGTTTTTTGACATTGAAACTGTATTTACACAAAACTGAATTGTTTAACATATAACTGTTCTGACATGTAACTGTGTGTAAACAAAATCTTTACTTTTACTATCTGAATTAGCTGAAGTAGAATTGCTTGACTAAACTGAATTGCTCGAAATAGAAATGTTTTTTTACAATTAAACTGTACTTACATTTAAACTGCTTGCTTTTGCGAAATTGAATTGTTTTAAATTAAACTGTTTTTGACTTTGAAACTGTACTTACACTAATGTAAATTGTTATATATAATTTCTTGAAAAGTTTGAAATAGAATTGTTTTTGTCAATTAAACTGTGTACTCATGCTAAACGGAATTGTTTTAAATAGAACTGATTATTTACATAAAAATGGATTTGGCGTTAAATAACCTACAAAGGTTGATATACCATAAAACCCAACAAACCAACCAACCATTGTATTTTCGTATTAAGATATAGTGAAAGAAGGTATAAACACACACACACACACACACAAACACACACACACACACACACACACACACACACACACATACACACACACACAACTATACACGTACGTGTAAACGAGGGACAGATTAGGCATAATAAAGTTTGATTCATCATGAAGAGCAACAAAGTGCTCAATTGCTGGTGGGTAAAAAGGGAAAAAAAAATTCAGAATATCCTATTTTTCTAACAGATTCTTTGTAAGAAATTTCATGCATTATCTATAGCATAAAGTATAAAACAATCGGAAGAAAATAAATCAAGTTCCTCTCTCTCTCTCTCTCTATATATATATATATATATATATCCTCCTTCTCATCCTTCTCTCCTTCTGGATCTATCAATCTATATCCTTATATATATATATATATATATATATATATATATATATATATATATATATATATATATATATATATAAGCAAAGCTCAATTTATAAGTTGCACTGTCTCATAGTGACGATACAATCGTTAACACAATATTGTCCATAAATATAATGAATCTGTTTTTATAACCAAAATAATTTGAACAAGCAAATATTTGTTTTGAGGCTATGCAAATCGAGCTCTATGCCTGACATTAGATAATTCATTATTTAAGGTATATTTTTCTACCTGACTTGTACAAACCATGTAAAACTAAAACAAGAATGTATGATGTGCACTGAGAAGAATGTTTTAATAAAAGAATATTTAAAACAGGATAATCCTGGCTTTGCAACTAAGAGTTGAAGTTGAAAAGTCAAAGAACGCAGTGGAAGTAAAATGACTCATCTCTAAAGAAAAAGTTCTGAGCGCAGCTGTCAATAAAGTGTGACATTCTGACAGTGGTCTGGGATATGAAAGGTCCCATCAGGTTTGATTTCATTCAATTATCTTTAACTATTATGCGAGGAGATCTACAAAATTTCCAGTGCCCCAATTTAGATGAGTCCGTCAACTAATTTGCGAGAATTTTACAGTGTTTTTGGTATGACAATGACACTGGATAACGTAAATACATTGGCTTTCTAGTATACTTGTATGTATTCCTATGCTGTTTTCTGGATGGTCTAGATTATTTCTCTAATTGTCAGTTCCCAAAGTTTCTAATCAATGTCTTGGAGAACGTTTCAAGGGCACGAACAGCAAGTGGTCTCACCGTCTTATACATCTATCACTGATGTCTTTGCTCTCTAGCAAGATTCGAGTATTTGTTTATCTATTCCCTTTCTTTTGATTTTAATCTTTTTTCTGCTAGAACAGCGAAATCCACGAGATGACAATTTTTATTCTTTCTATTTAAAGCTCGGTCTGTTTTTTTGGTCGAGATTGGGTTGTTATGTTTGGACCTGTTGACCCGGCCAAAAATGCCATTCAAGGTAATGCACCGGAAGGAGGTGAGACATTCTGGTGGCAGTTATGAGAGGAAATCGCGTGGGCGGAAATTGGCTGATGAAATGGGACGAGGTAAAAAAAATCCCATTATACTCTCATAGAGTGACGCACCGGAAGAGAGTGACCTCTGAACTGGATGACAGTTATTTCCGCTCGATGACGATCACACAGGCCATTCCAAAGAAAGCGGAAGTGACACATCCAGCCCCCAGATATCGGAAGTAGTCGTGGAGGTGTGTCCATATCACCACGTGGGAGTTTGAAGGTAATATAAGGCCGACGAATTGAGACAGGTGAGAGCACAGACAGGCGAGTAGAGTTGAGGGCAAGCAGTATAGTTGCAGACGGAGAGGGACGAGCTTTAGAAGGGAAGCCAGCACCCTGGAGAGTGGACTCTCAGTGCTCGGTTGACAGCCATAGAGAACGAGAAAGACACAACGATGACGGCCATAACTTCGGGGTCAAAATATTTCAGTTATGTTCGGTTTTCAGCTCCCTCTCACACGCAAACTTTGAACAACCCTTTCGAAACTTACAAATAAAGATGAGAGGTAAAAGATTTTATAAAGAAGTCTTCCTGCGTCTTCCTTGCGTGCGTCGTTTGTTCTTGCGACTTTATCATTGTGCGTCTGTTTAATTATTTATTTTGTCGTTATGATGTTGCATGAACAGGTATATGTGTATATAAGCATATTCATTATGTGAGTATATAACAGAGTGATCTTTTCGCATATCAAAGTCACAATACATCGTATGCATCTTGGTCACAATCTATTTTATGAATATACCCTGGTCAGTATGTTCAAATTTCACAGAAAATAGGGAGCTTTGGGAAATTTTTTCCTTTTGAATTTTTATTCCAGTTCTAGCTGGGTTTTTTCATTGGTGTTTGGGGTGGCTGGAAGATTCCTCGTGTCTCCAGGACACTTTTAACAATGTTACCTTGTTATAAAAGAGCTATGGTCTGGATAATTTCAATTCGTCCTTTTATCTCCAGTTGTTCGA
>OY757904.1:121231837-121421837 GCA_963585895.1 Sepioteuthis lessoniana | reverse complement strand
TGAACCAACACTTACACGCTGCCAATGACATTCTATCAAGGGTGGGGATATTTATCATATTAAGACTAACAACAATTTCTTGAATAATTTTGTATATAAAATGATGGCTTTGTATATTCCTCTCGAAAGCATTACTACTTAGTGGACTCGAACCATCTCAGTTAGAAACGCTCTATATCTCTGTCTCTGTCTATATATATATATATATATATATATATATATATATAATAGATTTTCTAGAGTTTAATATCCTAACAAGTCTTGAAAATATTATTCAAGAAGCTGAGAAATCTCTTGAGTGATTCCTACTTTGTTCGGAAATTATTATTCCTGTTACCCAAAAGTCAACCAAATGATACATAAAAATAAAAAATAAAAAACATAGAAAAAATCTAGGGAAATTGCTTTTGTCTGACACAGACAGAAATTGTAGTAAGTTGCAGGAGTGCATCAAGAAAGCGAAGATATTTGGCACCACTGCGTTCGAACACAAAAGTAAATGAACCTGCCGAGAGAGATGGCATCACGCAATGGTTGGTCTGCGATTCTTCTTTTTAGTCGCTGAGATTTGCCATGTTCAAAAGGTCAGACAAAAGGCTAAATCATTTTGGCTCAGCAAACAGTACTTTGCCGACTTTTCTTTGACTTGTATCTCTCTCTCTCTCTCTCTCTCTCTCTCTCTCTCTCTCAATTTTTCTCTCCCTCTCTTTTCTTTCCTCATCTTTCTCACTCACGCAGTCTGTTTTTTTTTTGTCTTATATTTCTCGATGTTGTTGAGAACAAATTGGACTTGATGTCTGCGGGAAGTGACTGGGCAAGTGAGCTTTAAGGAGAAGAATTAAATGGCGCGCTGAATGCAAGAGGAGATTAAATTGAATGGTGATGCGAGAATCACATAAAGCCAAAAAGAGCAACAGGAATACATTAATGTATGCAATTTCTTGCAATCCTTTCATTTTTAGTTTCTTTTACGTACCAATCCAATAAAATAAATCTCGTTTTATTTACAGTTCTATTTCTATTATTATCGAACATCTAACATTAGTTTTCGCGCAAAGGGTTACAGAATAAGGACTTTTCCGAAATTCTGCTTAATCAGACCGAATATATATATATATATATATATATATATATATATATATATATATATTGAGAGAAAGATAGAGATATAGATAGATGGATAGATAGATAGATAGATAGATAGATTGAGAGAGAGAGAGAGAGAGAGAGAGAGAGGATTGATCTGGTGATTAAGTTCTGCCTCTTTTATAAATATAACGACCTTCCTTTCTCGAAGATAATTCTTACCAATGCAAGTTTTTCTGACGCTTGAAATTCGATGTTTTGAAGAAAACCATACGTTTGTTATTTCTTCAAACGTTAATGTAGACGTTTTGGCAGATAATCAACTTACATAATTAAGTAATGATGTCTTAATAGCAGTGCAATTTCTCTTTTTTTAAATCCATCTCTTTATATATATATATATATAAATATATATATATATATTGCGAAACACAGGATATTTTTGCAAGGTTGGCAAAGACCATTCTTTCCAAAGTCAGCTCCTTGCAAATTATCTTGTTTCCTAAAACGGAAATTCATATAGATGGCGATATTTGATTGTGCAGGGCACAAGAAAACAAGCCCAAACTAATAATAATAATAATAATAATAATAATAATAATAATCCGTCTCGGCATTACCACAGGGTAGAATTGAAAGAAAAGAGGAAAAAGATATAAGTTCCAAGAACTTGCCAGTGAACTGAAAAAAGCCATGGAACAAGAAAGTGACGGTTATACTCATTGTAAATGGTGCGCCCTCTATAGTCACCAAAGGTTTGGAACAGGAACTAGAGGACTCGGAAATATAAGAACGAGTAGAATCTATCCGAACTGCAACATTATTAAGATGAGCCAGAATACTGAGAACAGTCCGGGAGATTGAGGAGACTTACTGTCACTTAAACTTCTATGGAAGACCTTTAGCTAATGCTGATGTGAAAACACTCTCAAAGGAATAATAATAATAATAATAATAATAATAATAATAATAATAATAATAATATTAATAATAATAATAATAATCATGGTAGTAGAAGGTGACGATTGCACCAATTGTGATTGGGGGGTTTGGCACAATAACTAAAGGATTATTAAAAGGCCTGGAAGACTTGGAAGTTGACAGACTAGTGGAGACCATCCAAATAACAGCATTATTGAAAACAGCCAGAATACCGAGAAGAGTTCTGGAGACTTGAGGAGACTTGCTGTGACTAAAACTCCAGATGAAAACCATGATAGTTTGCTGATGTGAAAAGTACCCTCGTTAGATACTCGGGACCCTTTCTCAAGTGAACCAGAGATGAACTTAGAAAAATGGCCCAAAGAACATGAAAACTAATGACTATGCACAAGGCGTTACACCCCAGAGACGTGGACAGACTATATATATCAAGAAAAGAAGGAGGAAGAGGACTTGCCAGCATCGAAGACAGCGTTGACGCATCCATACAACGACTCGAAGACTACATAGAAAAACACGAAGGAGGACTGATTACGGCCATCAAAATCAATACTGACAACACGATAGATAACAGAATGACAAAAACGGGAACATGCAGGTGACAATTATTCCAATTGTAATTGATGCGTTTGGAACAGTAACTAAAGGATTACTAAAGGGACTGGAGGACTTGGAAGTTGGCGGACGTGTGGAGACCATCCAAACGACAGCATTATTCCGAACGGCCAGAATACTGAGAAGAGTCCTGGAGACTTGAGGAGACTTGCTGTCACTTAGACTCCAGGGGAAAACCATCGACTAACGATGATGAGAAAAGCCCTTATGAGTGAATAATAATAATAATAATAATAATAATAATAATAATAATAATAATAATAGGACTACGCAAGAGACCTTACAGACGAGATATGCCCTAATAATTAAGAATATATGTCAAGCAGAGAGGGAAGAAGAAAACCCGCCTGTTTTGTGAGTTGTGTAGATGTATCAATACAAGGTTTCGAGGAATATATTAAGAAGTTCAAAGAAAGACTGATTACAGCAAAAAGTAACAGAACTGGTAATATAGCAACAAACATTTTCAAAAAATAGGAACAGAAATGTGATGTTAGTAACGGTATAAATAATTCAAGTGACAAACTGGGAACACTGCATTTAAAAAAAAAAATGGACAAGGCTAAAAAATGGAAAACCTAAAAAAAAGAAATTGAACATTTAGTAATTACTGCACAAAAATTTATCATAAAAACAATTATGTTTAAGTAAAAATTAATTATTCGCAATAGAAGAGCAATAATATGTTATGGAACTGTTATAGAATATATTATGGAACTATTAATTATATAATAAGTAAATGCAGCAAACTAGAACAAAAAGAGTACATAAACGAACACGACGAAGTGGAAAAGGTGATCTACTCGGAATATTGCTAGAGATTAAGATTTGCCTATACTACCAAATTGTATACGAACGATTCAGAAATTGGCTTTTAGAATGTGACGGATGAAATTCTAAGGGGTTTTGAAATACAAATGGATCACCTAATCCAGTTCTGAAGACATAATCTAGTTGTAATAGGCACTAAAAAAAGAACTTGCCATGTAGTGGATTTTACCCTTCAAGCAGATCAGAGACTCGAAATAAAAGAAATAAGAAAATATATATAATTTCTTTTAACCCTTCCAGAAAAATAATGTGATCAACTGGTGCTTGCTGGGTAGCCAACATGGAGGTCATGGCGGTATGCAGTGAATGTTAGCTGTTATATTTTCAGGTATAAAACAACCGACAACTCAACTGATGAAAAGCAATGGGGAAATAGACTAGAGAAGAAGACGTACATGTACTTCACTCAATCTTTAGAACAATACTGCTCCAAGAGATTCTAAAAAAAGAATCATAGAAATTTAGCCAGAATACGCAAGATTTAATGTAACAATCTAACGATTTGCTGATCAAACTCGATGTATTTCAAAGAAAATTTGGTTTTCTGACCTTTGGATATTAGAAATATTTAAAAATGTTAGTCGTGAAGAATATGAGGGATAGTTCGTCACTCAAATTGTAACACCGAATATTAAACAGTCAGAGCCCCCATTCGGATTGAAAAACCAATTAATGGAAAATAATGCACCACAATCATCTGTACTAAAGTTCAATGATAACAAAAGACAAAATAATTGTTGT
Organism: Sepioteuthis lessoniana; assembly: GCA_963585895.1. NCBI lineage: Eukaryota > Metazoa > Mollusca > Cephalopoda > Myopsida > Loliginidae > Sepioteuthis > Sepioteuthis lessoniana. Next base: position 121,417,622 of record OY757904.1, on the reverse strand, counting down.
CCAAATAAATGAAAGCAAGAATGAAAAGACTATATTATTTTTCCTCAGGAACCTATTGTGGAAAGAATTACGGGAGAACCCCACCAAAATTAAAAAAAATATCCCAACAAGCAACATGACTGAACTAAACAAGCTAATTTATGCTAGAGAGAAACTAGACCGCGATAAAATCGGTCTTCCCCAAGGAAAATCATACAAAGAAAAAAAAACAAAACAAAACGAAACCTAGATGGGAAATTTCACAAGAATGAAAGGTAAGGAATCTTTGACAACAATTGAAAATGCTAAGGAAAGAAAAATTCGCAGGGATATACTTGGATGGAAAGTCTAAAAATAAACAGCAAGCAGGACTGACTATACAACTTGAAGAAATACATTAAAAAAGAAAATAATGTTGAAAGAAAAGAGACTCAAACGATACGGAACAGTGTCAAACAAGATAATGAAAACAGGATCTCCTAAAATAACGAAAGAAAAAAAATTAATTCCAGTTGGTCGAGAAAACACGAATACAAAGCAACAACTTGATGCTGAAGAAAGAAAACAATTTTGGAGTAAAATAGGATAACAGAAAAAATGTATCAGAAAGTTTGAAAGGATAAATAACATGAAAAAACATAATTACTCGAAGAAAAGTCTTTGGTGGACATATACCTGGACAAGCTCAGAACAACACTTATATGAGTGCTGAATCAGGAAATGTCTGGCTATAATGTCTTACATGCATTCTGCTTCTGAAAGCCTACTTCCATCCATGACGGACCGGTAAAAGCCTTGAAAAAGATTAGCCAAGAATGGGTGAGAAAGGTAATCCACTGGGATTTGAGTAAACAAAAAAAAAAAAAAGAAATTTGTCGTTACTACCAAATGGTATACGCTCAAACCAGATTTCGTTCTAAAAAATGAGATACATAAGTTTTTCTCGGATTTTGGGATACAAACGGATCTTCTAATCCCGGTCAGATGATTAGAATTTGTCTTAATCAACTAGAGAAAAAGAAACTTGCCGTCAAGTAGATATTGCTGTTCTGGTGCATCACAGAATGGTAACTAAAGAGAGCCAAAAATGTTAAGATACTTTGACCTTTACAGAGAATTAGGAAAATTATGGGACATGACTGTGATGGTGATAGTCGTTGTAATTTGCACTTTCGAAATATCCGCTAAACCTTTGAAAAGGGACTAAAAATCTGGGGAAGAAACAAGACATTCTAGATTAGGGTAGTTCTGCGATCCTTTAAAATATTAAGAGGAGCTCTGAAAGTGGGGAAAATTGCTGTCACTCAGACTCAAATGAATGACAATCAAGTAACTCTGCCATGAAAAACTCGCAAGTGTAAAATAATAAATAAAAACACTGGAACGTTTTAAATTTAACATGTGGATGAAATAAATTCTCAAAAAACTAGATCATCTTTTTATCATATTTATGCAAAATTTTCCAAGAAATATCTACTGTGTGGGTAAGTTTTGTAATCGCATAAGCGTGGAATTAAGTCACCATGACTAGTAATGCTGTATATACGATAACCTAGGTCAGATCTACATCTGATCGATTGCCGGTATTGGATAAATATAACAAGAGTATGTATACATGTATTTTCTTTAAAAAAAAACAACGATCGGTCACATTAAGATAATACATTTATTTCCATTCTGTTAAGAGCATTGATATAAATCAATGCTCTAAAGAATTAACAGGACTTTTTTAGATGAAATAAGAAAATGGATCAATTTTTTTTTCCCATTCACAACCAGACTAGAAGGAAAAACTTATTTCTCCTATTCAAGCGTTTATAATTTGCTCTGTGGCTTTTATTTACCGTGTGCTCTTAACTGGGATTACTTGAATTTGATATTCTATTCTTGAATATTTTATTGGTCCTGCTAGGAGTATTTCCCAACAACACGTTTACTAGATTAAATAATATCTTTTACATATATATATATATATATATATATATATATATATATATATATATATTAAGATAGGAAGGTCCCCAATGAAAATCAAGGAACTCAAGAAAATACAAGGAAAAACGCCTAGCATACGTCGCAAACTACAACAAAAATAACCCAAAACTATTTACGTAAATAATGAAAAATCTGGAAAAAATTGAAAACAAGGATAAAACCAAAGAAATACTATACACAACAAAAATAATTAAAAGCCAGAGACAACTAAAAAAAAAATGAAAAGGATACTCACCTCTTCTACATTCAGAGAAAAAAAAACAACATACGGAGTAAACAAATGTAAAAATAAATGATGCAAAATATGTGATATAATTATAGAAGGTAAATCGTATCCCTTTAAAAACCTTGAAACCAAATTCAAAATAAATAAAAAAAAACATAGGCTGCAACTCAAAAACGTAGTCTACATAATTGAATGTAGTGAATGCAAAGAAATATACATGGTGTCAACACAGTCACTTAATTCAAGGAAAAAACGACACAAGAGTAATATCAAAATAGAAAAAAATAATAGTAAATGTTCAGAAATACCTATACCTATGTAGCAGAGGTGGATCTAAAATTATGCCAATTTATCAAACCAACGACTACACGCTAGTTCAAATAAAGGACATACATCTTATTGAAAAAATGAAATCTAAGTTAAATAAAGCATTAACTGCACACACACGCAAACAGAAATATATATATATATATATATATATATATATATATATATATATATACAAAAAACATAAGTAATTAAAAAACATTCAAGCAACAAACACTAGTAAAATAAAATCTTATTGAATACCCCCTCAACGGGACCTTATGCCAAGCATGTTCTTAGGCGAAAGAATCAAGCTAAAAACACTGACACACACATATACACATATACATGTGTATACATATACAAAAATGAGAAAGAGCCACTCGTTAATTTAAATCAACACAGCCTCAAACACAAAACTTCTTTAAGGCACACACTCACTAACACAAACAGAAGAAAAATACCGTTAGTGAAACCCAAAACAACTCCAACGCCTGCGCACAAACACACACAAGGATAAACATATCAATATCAAAGAGAGATAAAGTAGACCAAAATAAATACTATGTAGGATAAAGGGAGAATAATCCCTATATAAAAGCTAACTGACCAAACAAAAATCAGTCAAAGTTGAAACAAGAGTGAATTCAGGCCTCATTGAGTACGCCATCCGCAAGGACTTGTGCCACATATGATCTCTTACGAAAGCAACAAGTTGGAAAAATACACATATATGAAAGGTATGTAAGAACAAAAAAATAAATTCAAAAATTAAGATCTCTTCGTGTACCTTCTTATTAAATATAGATATTCATATTCTTTCTTTAGACCCACAGCAACCACTATATATATATATATATATATATATATATATATATATATATATATATAGGTGTGCGAATAAATTTGCGTTTACTTTTATATATAAATAAGTACTTATGTACAAAATATGTATATATGTACATATATGTATAATATGTACGTAGGTAACATGTATATTTTCTGTATACAATATTATGTTACATTATATTATAGTATATTATGATTTGTATGTATACTTTGTATATATATATATATATATATATATATATATATATATATATATATATATATATATATATATATATATATATATGTACTATTCCTATATATATATATATATATATATATATATATATATATATATATATATATATATATGAGAATAATACATGTATATATATATACATGCATTATTCCTTTATATATATATATATATATATATATATATATATATATATATATATATATATAATGTGTATATATATGTTATGATATGAATCTAAAATATGCATATGCATGTATATGTATATATATATAAACATTCTCCTTGGTCCAAAGAGAGAATAAAAATATTTTGAAATATGTAGGTCCGCGAAAAAATATGCATTTATTTGTTCTTACATACGTGTATATTTGTAACATGTTGCTCTGGTCAGAGAACATATAAATGCAAAAGGCTTTATTAATGGGGTACTCAATGAGACTTTAACTCACTTATGTTAACAGGTGGAATGATTTTCTGTTGTTTATGCGTTTATATAGGGGTTTTCCACTCTTTTTCTTAGGGTGTGTATACCGTAGTCTCTTTACCGCTCTTTGATATTCGATATGTTTTTATCGTTGTGTGTGTGTGTGTGTGTGTGTGTGTGTGTGTGTGTGTGTGTGTGTGTGTGTGTTGCAGTGTATTTCACTAACTGTAACTTTTTATGTGGTACTTGGCTTTGAAATTTACAGGTAACTTTTTTCCCTGTTCTTTATGTTTTTGTTGGTATATTGCTACATTGAATAGTTCTGATAGAACGAAACAGTCTCTGGAAGAAAATATACACGCTCCCCCATAGGGCTTCAGCACTCTGGCGAAGGATTTTTCGGCCGCTGATCCCATAATGCAAAGCTCTTCAAAAGAATTGAGCACTCTGGTAGCCGATAGGGTATAAAAATATAAACAAACAGCGCAGCTGCTGCTGTTGATACATAAAGACCTTATAATTCCCTCAGCCAACGTGGTACGCTTGTAGGCCGAGCGGTCTGATACTAAGTCTAAAAGGTTGGATCGGTTACGATCTCGGCTTCAGGCGTTCTACGTGTCAAGAAACACTGAAGAAATCTGATAGAACGAAACAGTCTGTCTGTGGATGACAATATATATATATTTCCGGCTTGACGCTTTCGTCAGAGAACATGTCTGGCTCAAGGTCTAGTAAATGGGGTATTCAATGAGTTCAAGTACATCCTATTTACCCAACCACTCAGCTTGTGCAGGATATTACATATGGTCAATTTTTTAAGCGGAGTTTAACAGGTTTGAATTCAGAGTTTTCCTTCTCCTAGACTAGTTGCGTCACCAAGGCTGAAGAAATCAGTCTGACCTACTATTTACCCATAGCTGGAGGGAGAATAATTGGATTCATACCGTTCCCAAGGGTATTAGTGCTATATGAAATGCAATCAGTCTCGTCCAGGTTTTTGTATTCGTGTCGCCGTGTCTATTTCCTACGATATAACCATTACATCACAGTTCAAGTACATGATAATATTGTCAAACGTATATATCTTTTCACATATTTAAAGAAAAGTTATTTTTTTAATTTTTTTTAATGAATTCATTTGAAAATAGCAAACTTTGAGCCATCCACAGACAGCTTGCGACCATGTTAACATAATGAAATCCGGAAATGACACGACAAGAAAATTAATTTACGTATAAGACATAAACAATTTCTGCGTACGAATAAATTGAATACTCTTTTCAGCAATTAATTTCTTTAATTAAATGATATGAATAGCAATTTTCAAATGATAATTCAGGAATACTGAGTTTGTTTATTTCTTTTGATTCTTCCAGATTATTGGAATAAGTGAGTTGTGAACAGGGTTTACAAGATAATTTAAGTAAACTGGCTTAGTCTATTTTTTTTGATTCTCCGTCATCATTAGGATGAATGAGATAAGAACAGGAGTTTTTAGTAAATTGCTCCTAGTAATTAAACCGATGTTTAGAGGTGTGTTGAACGTAATGTCGATTATCGTAGATTAGTGAGCTTGTTATATATATATATATGTATATATATAGCAGGAATAAACAATCTTTCGAAAGTATTTGACGAATAAGCATTGCTCAAATGCAGCTTGCGCGAACTGATGGGGCTGTAGAATGCACTGACTGCACCTCTGCAGAGGGGTAAGGCCCCCACCCCAATGAGTGTCATGGATATGACATTAAACAGTCTAGTGGTGTGGTCCCAGTAATGCTGGGGCTTTGGGGAATACGAAGCACCCCTACATTGCCATTGCTCCCAGGTCCACTCTGGCCCGGTGTCGTTGCACCCGATAGGGCCCTATCTATGGGTTAAGTAGAACTAACCGCATACTTATGCTAAACTGAATTAATTGATTAAACCAAATAGATTGAAATGGAAATGTTTTTAACTATTAAGCTGTAATTACATTTAAACTGTGTGCTTATGCTAAACTGAATTATTTGAAATAGAACTGTTTTTGACATTGAAACTGTATTTACACTAAACTGAATTGTTTAGCATAGAACTGTTTTGAATATTAACAATGTGTAATCAAAATATGTACTTATCCTAAACTGAATTAGCTGAAGTAGAACTTCTTGACTAAACTGAATAGCTTGAAATAGAAACGTTTTTCACCATTAAACTGTACTGACATTTATCTTGCGTACTTATTCTAAACTGAATTGTTTCAAATTGAACTGTTTTTGATATTGAAACTGCACTTACACTAAACTAAATTGTTATATATAACTGCTTGAATAGTTTGAAATATAAATGTTTTGATTATTAAACTGTGTACTCATACTAAACTGAATTGTTTGAAATAGAACTGATTATTTACATAAAAATGGATTTGGCGTTAAATAACCTACAAAAGTTGATATGCCATAAAACCCAGCAAACCAAACAAAACCAAACCATCAAAAGCATCCTAGCAGAGATGTAATATAATGGCCGGGGGATTTTTTTTTAGGTTTACTTAGTTTGAGAACCTTTCGGCTCAGTGCATGGGTTACTTAGCTGCAACATTAACACATGTGTTCATGCGCATGCACACAGAGCGGATGTGTCACTCAGAGATGTCACAATAGCCCGAAATGGGAAACGGGGGCTAGCAAGTGTGAATGACGTCATGCACCGGAAGCACGCGGAGGATTTTAGTAGATTTTGAAAAAAATCAGTTAGTAGAGTATAGTTGAAACCTGCCTCGGGAGAAGACGGTTGGCTTTCGCTTGCTCACGGAGTCCTTTGTGACGGGTGCCACACGTGTTGGTGAGGACAGGGTAAAAAGCCTTAATAGAAATATTGTGCCTTTCTCTCTCTCGTTATGTCGGAAAACCTTTAAACTCAAAGGTAATAAAAAGTTTCGTACCTGAACAAAGAAGTCGTTACGTGTTTTTCGTATTTCAAGATTCCTATGTTCTATGTTATATATATATATATATATATATATATATATATATATATATATGAACATTATACGTCCATTTCGCATATCCATATCGGGCTATGGTACAGAGACACATTAAATTAAAATAATTATGATTTCACCTGTTTAGTTATTTTATTATCTTTACTTTTATATATGCTTAATGATTAAGAAAATATCCAAGAAAACGTAACTGATGTTTATATTTTCTATCTTCTAGTTATTGAAAGCAAGCTGCATTATATATATATCATTGTGCATTTATTCGCATTGTATTCCTGTTTACCAGCTTAGTAAAAACATTCTATCACATTCGTTTCAAAAATTTTTTTTTCACGCGCTTTCATGGAATAAAACCTGGTTTATACAATTTCAATATAATTTACTGGATTTCTCATTCAGTCTCTTACGTACAAAAAATTGATTTTATGGTGAATCAATGGTGCACTAAATAAACATATAGAGCTACATTTTAAAATTAAATCGGTTTCTTTCTTCCTGATCCTAAAAACTTTTTTCAAGACCAACTATATATCAATTTTCGTTCGCTACATTGACTTTACTGTCATGTAAATTCAAGGAAAATGGAATTTCTCTCTCACCCTACTCCCTTTACCTCCGTTTTATTATTCTTGCATTGTACAGATTCAGTTATTTCTGGTTATCATAATTACTTTGTCGTCCATTCCTACCGGAAAATGTTACATCTCATATTTGTGTTTTCAATCTTTATAAGTCTTGTGGAATTATAAGTAATGAAAGACAACTAAGAAGGTTATATGCCAATGCATTTTATCATATAATATCATCATCATCATCATATCGTGCTGGTAGCACGGATATCCCTGACCCTTGCTCGCCACTCCTCCCTATCGTTCATCGCCCTAGGTAAGTCTTCAGGACAACACCCTGTATCCTCACGTAGCTGTTGAATGTACGTTCGAGCTGGTCGCCCTGCTTTTGCGCGGCCATGTGTGGGGATCCATAAGAGTACATCTCTTATGAGTTCATCTCTGCTTCTCCAGCAGTGTCCTGCATGTCTGGTTCGTCTAACTTGAATAGTTTTCGTGATAGGGGGCAGGTGGCCGTACAGTTGGTGTCTTGTGGGGTGTTGCTGCCAGGACTTGTTCAGGATTGCACGCAGCATTCTTGTGTAATTGCCATCTAGTTTCTTCTCCAGCCGTTTTGTTAGCGTCCATGTAGTGCATCCATATAGCAGTATCGATGTGACCGCTGCCTGGAAGAAACTGCGTTTCATTTTGTGTGTGCGTGTGTGTGTGTGTGTGTGTGTGTGCATGAATTTAGAGAGCGATTTCATTTTTAATCAAGTAAATGTTTGTTTTATTTTTGTTTTACAATTGACAAAATCGCTCTTACCAAGCACCTTCAATTATCATTGACTATTTTCAGGGCTAAAATTGACATATTGATTTGAATGCAGTTGAATATAATTATACATCGTCTGTTTTATGTTATATATTTAAATCACAATTCTAAACGAACGTTTGTCTCTGAACAATCAGAACTCAAAACGGAACACAGATTTATTATATTTCATTGCTTAGAGAATACTCTCTACTTAGCTATCAATGATGTCTGTTTTATCACCCGTTGCTCTCATATCGAAATTTGATATACATTTGACTCCTTTAAGCTTATTACTTATAAGACAGAGAACCAGGTTTTATGACACTGACCGTAGTTGGAACGTAATAGTGCTGTTTGTCTCCCTGTAATTGATAATATAATGCTAATACGGATTATGATATTTAGTATGAAATATCTAGACAGCTTTAAATACATCTCCCTTCCCCCAAATTTTTCAGTGATACAACCCAAAAGCAATCATATAAGAACGTCTACGTTATGTTATACATTATTAAGCATATATAGTCTCAGTTGAAGCGCCTGATCTACTGAAGCTAACAGATGGCTATTATTGAGTCATCTCAATACATCTTTATTGTTTATAATATATACTATTGCGACTACTACTACTACGATGGAATTAACACAGTTAGAGGATGCTTCCATGACCAACACTTTGTCTGCTGCAGGTATTTGGTTGTTCAGTCAAGTTCGTATTTAAAGAAGTAGGAATTGAATGAATATTCGCAAGATATTGAACTTTGACCTTGCTAATTAATTGCATATGTACCAAACAAGAATTTGTCTGCGAATATCTGACTCATAAAATTATCTTTGTGACGTAAACGAATAACCAAATCCTAGTAAGACTAGAACTAGTGTTAATCAACAAGAAAACAAAAATATAACTTTTCATGGATTTTGCTGGTTTAACCAATCATATTGTGAAAAGGAAAAAGGCGACAAGATAAGCAAATACTAGGATCTTACAAGAGAGTTGAAAAAGCAGTAGAAAATGCTAATTGTGTATCATTTGTATTCGGTTAATTTGGAACGGTCCCTAAACCCTGTGAAAGAGAGTGGAGTAACAAGATCAGAGCTGAAATTAAGAACATAAAAAAAAATCAGCACAGCTAAAAGTTTGCAAGTAACCAAAATAATCTAAAGAGTACTAAAGAACTGAGAAGATTTACCGATACTAAAACTAAAAAAAATCTACCATTTGAAACTCGTCTGAAACGCAGGAAACGTCAATGATAATTTAAGATACTAATCTATCAACTAATCTCGGCCAGACGACAAGACCAAGTGATAGTTAACAAAAAAAAAAAAAAAAAAAAAAAGAGAATCTGCCGAAGAGTGAACTTTGCCATGCCGCTAGACTAGAGAGAAAGAATAAAATAAAGCGAAAATAGATGTAAGTACATAGACCTTCCTAGAGAACTAAAACAACTATGATATATAAAGGTGACGCTTATATCAATTGCGGTTGGTGTACTTTGAACAATCCCCAAAAGATCAATAAAGGGACTGGAAGACATATAAATAAGAGGAAATGCTGCATTAAGCTCAGCCAGAATAGTGAGGAGCGTCCTGGGTATTTAAGGAGAGTTACTGTCATTGAAACTCCAATGAGAAACCTCCAGTTAACACTGGTGTGAAAAACTCTCAAAGGAGTAAATAATAACAATAATAACAGAATTCGAAAGAAAAACCCGTGAATCTGAATAATTCTACATATCCCATACCGGAGGTTTGTAAATCTTTCTTATTTAAAAAAAAAAAAAAAAGACAACATTGAATTTGTTAAAATATTTGTAAAATGTTGAGGTGTACTATCTGTATTTCTTATTTAAAAAAAAAGAAAAAATAACAGCATTGAATTTGTTCAAATATATGCAAAATGTTGCGGTGTACTATCTGGAATTTATTCTTTTTTAAATGAGAATCTTTTCTAATCGGCTTTTCTTTTCCTAGCTAAACAATGATTAAATATATACGATTTATCTAAATTTAGCGATCAAAAATCAGTGATTCCACAAATGAAAGACAGACTTTCCAAACTAATGAATAAAACAGAACTAGTAAGATTTAAAGGCCCCACTCTCCCCACTAACTTTAGAATAGAACTTTCTTGAAAAGCTATAGAAAAAGGAGTCTTTTACTTAGCAGTTAGGTATCAGAATTCGAAAGAAAAAGCCGTGAATCTAGATACATCTACATATCCCATACCGGAGGTGGGTAAATCTTTCTTATTTTAAATAAATAAAGAAAAAAAAATCAGCATTGAATTTTTTCGAATGTTTGCAAAATGTTGTGGTGTACTATCAGTAATTTACTTTTTTTTTTTTAATTGGGAATCTTTTCTAATCGGCTCTTCTTTTTCTAGCTAAAAATTGATGAAATATGTAAGATTTATTTAAATTTAGCGTGCAAAAATAAGTAATTCTTACCGTTCAGCCCTAGTTTCACTGCAGTCATCAGAAACTTCTATATATATAAGTAACCAGCCCCTTAAGGAATTATCAAAAAATAGGATCATTGATAAAAACTATGAAGGTGATATAGGAAAACTAGAAAATAGTTCAGGGCCTTACGCCCAAAAGAAATAAATAGAATAACGGAGTGTAACTAAGTTTTTTTTTTGGGGGGGGAGTCTTGTTTTGTGTGTGTGACCCGCTGTTTTTGTACAGCCATCATAGCTGTTCTTGGTCACATTTATGTCAGGGGTGCAGATCTTAACCTCTGGGTCTGGTATAGCCACAGTATACCACCCATGATTATAATGTCCAATCACAATATTACCTAACATGGGACCCAAGCAACAGGCCTGTGTGTCATGATCGGCAGGTGCTCTCCTGATAGCCAACATGGGAGACCCGATCGTCCTCCTACGAATGTTGGCTGCTCTTTTTTCAGGTATATAAACGACGACGTAAGAAACCACAACGATCAGAGACCTAAACACAGAACATGGACTAGGGAAGATAATCAACTTGCACTGCAATGCTATTTTAGGAGCAACACTTCACAAAGCCGATACAGGAAAAAATGATAGAGATCTGGCAAGAATGTGCGAAATTTCAGACAACTAGCCAAAGGCTTGTCGATCAAGTTAGAACAATAATTAAGAAGGGTTGGTTTTCTGACCTTGAAATACTAAAAATCCATCAAAAAACACATAAACAAAACTATAATCCAGTATCAGACACAACAAGTGGTGTCAAACAAAAACAATCCTACGAAAAGGACTGCTAACTTCGGAGAATGAAAACACCGCACTTCCAAACGATACACTACCAAGTAACCATGATAAAACGCTATCACAAGAATAGAACACAAATCTAGAAAAAGTAAAGAGAATCATAAGTAGTGAAAAAACTACTCTACCATCATTAAGAAACATAAAATGTAAAACATTATATAGAGATAGAAATGAATAAAATAAAGCACATACTACCTTAAATACCAACGAATGATATAACCGAGCTAAATAAACTAACCGAATCAGGTACAAAATTAGTTTTTAAGAAAATTGGGATCCATTCAAAGAGCACGAAGAAACAATGAATACCTGGATGGGAAATTCGACTGGAAACGCAAATAACAAAACAACGAAAACAAGCCAGAATGATAATAAAAAGAGAGGCGCTGAAATAAACGGGAACAAAAAGGAAGAGGCGACATAAGAAAAATACAGTGCAACTTGAGGAAATAAACCAGAAAGTGTTGGCGAAAGAAGGAAGATTAAAGAGATATCGACAAAGGGTAAAACAATACAGACAAAACGGGACTTTCCAAAACTACGAGAGAAAATTCTATCAACAATTGGGAGGGAGTGACACAAAAACATACCAACAACCAGATGCCAAAGAAACCAAACCATTTTGGACGAAAATATGGCGACCAAAAAAAATAATGAAAATGCTGAATGGATAAACAATATTACAAGAGAACTAGAAAGACTTAAAGAAGGCCCCAAAACAGAAATAAACATCGACTTACTCAAAACAGCACTAAAAAGAATATCAAACTGGAAAACGCCAGGCGATGATAGAAGACATGGATTCTGGTTTAAGAAATTCACCTCCATTCACGACAGACTACCATTAGAAATGAGCAGATGCTTACAATGCGCGCAAGTACCTGAATGGATGACCAAAAGAAAGACTACATTAATCCAAAAAGACCCAATCAAAGGAACTGCTCCAAACAATTACTGAACTATAACCTACCTACCTATAATGTGGAAAATACTAACTGCACAAATAAGGGAAAATTTTACTACTCGCTAACAAGCCGCGGATTGTTACCTGGCGAACAGAAATGATGCCGCAAAGATCCAGAGGCACAACAGAATTACTTTACATAGATCAACGCATCCTACATGAGAGCAATATGAGACGGAAAAATCTAGCTATGGCCATGATTGACAACAAAAAGGCATATGAAATGGTTCTACAGAGCTGGATATTACACTGGCTCAAAACTTCATCGAAAAGACCATGCAAACTTGGAGAGAGGAGCTGACAGCAGGAGGAAGAAGCTTAGCTGAAACAAAAATCCAAAGAAGGATTTTCCAAGGTGATGCTCTATCACCATTACAATTCATAATAGCCATGATGCCACTTAACCACATGCTCAGAAAATGCATAGCTGGATACAAACTTCGCGGATCATAAGAGAAGATAAATCACCTAATGTACATGGATGCCATTGAACTATTTGCAAAAAATGAAAAAGAACTGGGAACTCTTATACACGCCGTCATAATATACAGGCAGGACGTAGGAATAGAATTTGACATAGAAAACTGTGCCATGATCGTCAGGTGAATGTGGCAAGCAACATATAACTGACGGAATGGAACTACCAAATCACGACAACATTAGAACGCTCGGAGAAGAGGAAACCTTCAAATACTTGCGTATTTTGGAGGCTGACACCATTCATCAAGTGGAAATAAAAGACAAGATTCGAAAGGAATATCTCAGGAGAACATAGAAAACTACCCGAGAAAAAACAGAAACCTCATCAAAAGAATTAACACGTGGGCTGTGCAGATCGTTAAATATTCGGTGTCCTTTCTCAAGTCGACTAGAGATGAACTTAAACAAATGCATCAAAGAACAAGAGAACTAATGACGATGCATAAGGCTTTACATCCTAGAGACGACATTAACAGGCTATATGTATCTAGAAAAGAGGGAGGAAGAGGATTTGACTTCATCGAAGACAGCGTAGACGCCTCCATAAAACGGCTCGAAGACTACATAGAAAAACACGAACGAGGACTGATTACAGCCATCAGAAACGATACGGACAACACTATAGACGATAGAATGAGAGCAACTAAGAAACAAGAATGGGAAAAAAAACAACTCTATGGCCGCTTTAAACGACTGGTAAACAACATTTTACACCAGAAAACCTGAACCTGGCTAAGAAAAGGAAACCTTAAGAGAGAAACTGAATCGCTCCTAATAACAGCACAGGGCAACGCCATAAGAACCAATCATATTAAAACAATGATAGATAATACATAACAAAACAGTAAATGTAGGCTATGCAGTGACAGAGACGAAAGGATTAATCACATAAGTGAATACAACAAATTAGCACAGGAGTATAAGGCGAGATACGACTGTGTCGGCAAGATGATCCACTGGGAAATGTGCAAGAAATTTAAATTTGACCATACTAACAAATGGTATAAGCACAAACCAGCATCTGTCCGAAAAAATGTCACACATAAAAACTCCTATGGGACATTAACATACAAACGGATCACCTAATCCCAGCCAGAAGACAAGACCTTATAATAATCAACAAAAAGAAGAGAATTTGTAAAATTGTCAACTTTGCAGTCCAGGTGGACTACAGAATAAATCTGAAGGAATGTGCCAAGAAGGATAAGTTCCTCGACCTTGCAAGATAATTGAAAAAGGTGTGGAACATGAAAGTGAAGATTGTACCAATTGTGATTGGTGCCTTTGGCACAATATCTAAAAGGCCTTGAAGACTTGGAAGTTGGCAGACGGGTAGAGACTATTCAAATGACAGCATTGCTGAGAACGGCTGGAATCCTGAGACGAGTCCTGGAGACTTGTGGAGACTTGCTATCACTCAAACTCCAGGGAAAAACCATCAGCTAACACTGATGGGAAAAACTCTAAAGGAGTAAATATTAGTAATAATAATATTACTAAGCCGAAAACTACCCTGATACAGAAAGACCCTAAAAAAGAAAGCATCCCAATGACCGATAATGTTTCTACCCATGATATGGAAATACTAAACTTACAGATTGATGAGGGGTTTTATTACTCACTTCTATGCTGCGGACTATTTGCTGAAGAACAGAAACTATGCTACAAGGAAACAAAACCAACATATATCTTAGTTTTAATTGATCAGCATGTAATTTCGGAGACCAAAACGAAGCAGACAGATGTAGTCATGGTGTGTATTAACAACAAAGAGACCTATGGGATAATCCTGCAAACATGGATAGCAGATTATCTATAAATGTACTATGACTTTTAATTCCATACTTAGGAAATGCACAGGGGGTCAACATATTTGCAAAATAAAAAAAAATATTAATTACCTTGTATGTATGGACGACTTCCAGCTGCAATTTTTTTTAAAGAACTGGAGACACTGATACAAACAATGAGAATATACTGTTAGTATATAGGAATGGGTTTTGACTGGGGAAACTGTCATGCTGATAACAATTGATAAAAGTGAAATTATAAGTACTTGAAACATTGGAAGCGGAAAAATTCCAATGAACGGAGATGAAGAAAAAAAAAAGCAGAAAAGAGTAACTAAGAGCTACGAAAAAACACTTGGAAACCAAGCTATGTAGCAGATATCTCTTCAAAGAGAAAACATCTTGTGATTTACTCAGGACAATTCTTTCAATGGTCAAGAGATGAACTCAAACAAATGGACAAGAGGACAAGTTAGTTAATGGCGGTGCAGAGGGCTTTGCATGTGAGAGTAGATACAGTGAAAGAAGGGGGAAGAGAAATAAAAATGGAGGCAAAAAATGCCGGTGCCAAGTATAAAGTGTTGAAGATAATTGCTGAATTGTTAAAAGACTTGATGATATTGATTCATTATAGAAAAATTAATTAGAGACCAGAATACTTTTGCTATTCCAACATGTATATATCTCCTTAAATTCGATTAGATTGAAAGATAAGGTGAGAGATGCATGCTAATTACTGTGATCCTCCATCTAATAACTTACTTGATATTACACTTATATTGTGTGTATGAATAATACATCCTAAAAATCTATGCAAGATCTTAAATCAAAAATATTGTCCTTAGGAAAAATTGATATATGGTTATGGTAGAAGTATTCTTTATTTTAATAAAATTCTGTAGATTTCGGTGTACAAGTCGATTTGGCATTTGAGAAGACCTCAAGATTTTTTTATCAAATTGTTGGTTTAGACCAATAAAGTATATATAGATCCCCAAAACATACAGAAATCGCAAAAAAAAAAAAATTTCCATGATTTCCAAATGTAATCATTCACCCTTTTATTTTCAAGTAATAATTTTTAATAAGAACAATTATTCTAAGAATATTAATTAATATTTCTGGATATGTCTAAATAAATACTTTTGATATTACTGTGTGGCATCTAGGAATCAACGTTTTAATTGTAACCTTTTATTTAAAATGTTTGGTCCTATAAAAAGCAGTAATAATGCCAATATGTGTATATTCCATAAGCTACTATTTCATTTAATTAAACAGTCATTTCACTAAGGGTGAATAATGTACATATTTTTCCTCTATAATTTGAATTACACGAGACATATATGAAACATAGTAAGCTCACACATCAGTGGTAAAATTTGATTAATTATTAGAATTAATTAATTAGAATTAATTAATTAGAATTAGATTATTCTATATCAATATTTGTGTTAATTTGTTAGATGTGTTCACGAAGCCCGCGTTTGAATTGGAAATCTTTGTGATGATCCGCTAGAGTTAGGATAGGTAGTGCAAATAAAGTGTTAGAACTGCTCCACAAGTGCAACATTCTGATATAAACGTTTGGATTTTAACCCTGCTGTATAAGTCTAGTCTTTGATTTGTACAAGTTTTTTTCAGGCAAAATAAATTGACAACTATTCTGAAATGTATGATATACATAATTCAATAATTTCCCAAGAAACACACACAAAAAATACAACCATGAAGAATACATAAATAGGTGATTTCGTATTTTAGCAATTGACAGAGAACGACAATTATAAAATATGAATTGATCTTACCAGTTTGAATCAGCAGACTGTCTTTTCTACAACAGATCACTCAAATGAAATAAAATGGCATTTCTAAATACCTGTTTTATGCTCATGTCTACTGCTGCATTTTATTTCGAGTTTATGATGACGCATCAGTGTTGGTGTATGCTAAAACGCCTAGTTCTCCAGACTGCAATGAAAAGAAATGTATATTGTTTAACATCTTACTATACAGAAGAAGTGAAAAACATTGATTCTCTCGAGACAGGTTGTACTTTTCCGCATATAGAATGTTTATCATATTTCCTGAAATACTTTTTTGTATCTCCGCTAATGTTCAAGAACAATTTCTTTTGGGCTTTTTGTCTGATCGACAAAATTGGGAAAAATTTCTATTGGTATTTATGTTAAGAATATGAATTCATCAGGTTCTGCAAAACATGACAGGAAGCATGCTTAATCTGCATTTCTCACTCGTTTTATATGTATATAGTTGTTGAATTCAGAACTTCTCTGAAGTTGATTGCTAAACCAATAATAAGAATGCAATTTACCTAAGTACTTTTCATTACATGAAAGTGAGAGAAAAGATGGATTTATACATTTCTCAAAAGCATGATCAGGAAAAAAACAGCCTTACCACACACACACACACACACACACACACACACACACACACACACACACGCACACTCACAAACACGAACACACACACACACGCACGCATACATACATATACATCTATATATATATAGAGAGAGACTGAGACAGAGAGAGACAGACAGACAGAGAAACTAACAGAACTTTGCTGAGTTATGTTACAAGTACGGATGAATGGTGTTCAGAAAAGACTGAAAATCACTTGTCACACACACACACACACACACACACACACACACACACACACACACACACACACACACACACATATATATATATATATATATATATATATATATATATATATATATATATATACATATATGTGTGTGTGTGTGTGTGTGTGTGTGTGTGTGTGTGTGTGTGTGTGTGTGTGTGTGTGTGTGTGTGTGTGTGTGTGTGTGTGTGTGATATGCGTTTTGCTAGACCATCATGACGCTAAGTACTTTAAGTAATATAATCTCTAATCAATAAAAATAATTTTCTAAAATTGAATAATCTAAAATTAAATCATTTATTAGTTGAAAATGTTTAGTGTAAATGTGTTTTCGAGCGTCATAAAAGCCTATGTATTACAAAAGGTTTTAATTGGCAACCAAAGTCAGCAACTAACGTTAATGTTCGGAAAAACTTATCAATTTTTCAAACAATTCTAATCTCTTTTTACAGTCAAATGTAAGCATTATTGTTATATAGTAAAACCAGAATGTTTCTTATAGTCGATGGTAGTTTTCCCTGTTGGTTTAGGTAATTTTGTCTTACAATCTTTTCTGGTTCTTGATGAGAGAATATATGAGATTGATATGTCAATTTCTTTCTCGTCTCTTGGATATGACATAAATCTGCATGATGTGGAGAGACTCTA
The DNA here is from genome assembly GCA_963585895.1 of Sepioteuthis lessoniana. Lineage (NCBI taxonomy): Eukaryota > Metazoa > Mollusca > Cephalopoda > Myopsida > Loliginidae > Sepioteuthis > Sepioteuthis lessoniana. Next base: position 121,399,449 of record OY757904.1, on the reverse strand, counting down.
GTTTTGAAGCTCTGGTTTCGTTTAGTTTCTTTGTGTAATCGCATATCAAACTCAATGAGTTTTTAATGCTTAAGCTAATCTTCGACGATAAAAGTACTGGTAGTATTAAAGAAGTTGTTGAGAGGATAAGGGCATTTATACTGTTCCTATAAATAATTGGAGGAAAGCAAACGGAATTGTTCGAGTTATATTCTACTCATTTATTACAATGTCAATTTTCATCATGTTTACCACTATGGATCCGTTAACCCCCCTCCCCACTGGAACCCAGAAGAGTGTAAAGTAAATATCAATTGGAATAGATTTTGTAAAGCTTTTTGTTATAGATTTCCTCGCCTAATGTACTAATGAACACAATAAACTAAGTACAAAATTCAAAATATATGCGATTCTTCTAGCCTATAAAAACAACTATATATATATATATATATATATATATATATATATATATATATATATATATATATATATATATATCCCAAATCCCAGATCCCATTATACCAAATACTTTAAAATAGTACTTAATTGCTCCTTGCTTAAGACTCAGAAATATAAGGTACGTATCGAGGGTAAAGTGGAGCAATCCAGGGAAAGGAGTGGCGCCCTCTCCTATACATCGGTGTAGCAGCTATTGAAAAGGGAGCATGCTGGTCGCCCTCGACGACTGTCGTCAACTTTACGTTTACTTACTGTTCTTCTGGGTGAATTAATTGGCATTAAATAAACTACAAAGGTTGATATGCCATTAAACAAACAAACCAAACCGATCTTGTGACCATATTCCGCTATCATATTGGTAGCAATAACTCTGAAGAAAAATACTTGCAGGATGACAATATGGCAAATGAGTATTGTAGTCTTGCTAATGAACATAGTGGTGTAAACAAGAGAGAACAGCCGCTCAAGTAATTACAGTAACATATGGCGAAACAAAACACATTATATAATGCGGTGTTCGTGATAACTGGTTAACTTGCCTTGACTTGTCACAGAACTATAATCACAATCACTCAGAAAATGGCATTTACATCGTATAAGTGTTTTCCACCTTAATCACATTATGCATGAGAATCAATCGTCCACAACCATCTCAAAAGATTGATCAATCTCTCTCTCCCTTTCTCTCTCTCTCTCTCTCTCACACACACACACACACACACACACACACACATACATATATATATATATATATATATATATATATATATATATATATCACAAAACATTTCACACGAGTAGGATGCGACACGAGGTCAATATTTAAGCGTAGTTTAACAAGTTTGAATTCAGAGTAATCATTTCCAATACCTGTTACCATACTATATTTATATATATATATATATATATATATATATATATATATATATATATATATATATATATATATATATACGTGGGATATTCAATAAGTTTCCATACTTTTTTGGTACAAGTATTTAAAATTACCGTAGACTCATTAAAATTCAATATGTTACTGCGATACATGTTATAAGATGACTGACCAATTTCAATGATTTCAGGTTCAAATTAACAACTTCAGCGGTAATTGGAATAAACCATACTAAAGCCTGATTGTCACTGCTAGTGAATTTCAAAAATGCAATCTGGACTTTAGAAGAACGATATGCAATAAAATTCTGTTTTAAACTTGGAAAAAAAATGCCATGCAATGAAAGCTGAATCTACTTCTATGACCCAGAGACCAAGAGACAGAGTTCCCAGTGGAAGCTTGCTGGCTCTCCCAGACCCAAGAAGGCCAGACAGAACAAATCCACTCGCAAACTTTTGATGATCCCTTTTTTGACTGCATCTGCATGATCTACATGTACTGGGTTCCCACTGGACGGACAGTAAATAACGAATACTATGTTGAGTTATTAAGGGAGTTCAGGAAGAGATTCCGTCGGAAGAGGCCAGCACTCTTCAAATCGGGTCTGCAGCATTTCTACCAGGACAATGCACCAGTACACAAATCCATCCTTGTAACAGATTATTTGATCAATATAGACATCAAGACAGTTATTCACCTTCCCTATAGTCCAGATATTGCTCCCTGTGACTTTTGTTTATTTCCTAAGCTCAGAGGTTGCCGTTGTGAGAGAATTGAGGAGATGAAAGAGGCTGTGACGAAGGTCATTGACACGCGCACACTAGAGGACTTCTGTGGGGCCTTCCAGAAGTTGTGGGAACGGAACAAGTGCGTTGCAGCAAGAGGAGATGACTTCGAAGGGGACTAGAGTTTCATGTGTGTACTATCAATAAAAGTGCCCATACGAAAAAAGTCTGGAAACTTATTTAATTACCCTCGTGTACACACACACACACACACACACACACACACACACATATATATATATATATATATATATATATATGCGTGTTCTATCATTATGTGGGCATTACCAAGATAAAGAAAAATACATTGGTGAAGAGGTCTTTGGTTTAAAATGTGCAATTCTCCGTAGAGTATTCTTACATTTCCTTCTTCCATATAAAATCCTCGCCTCCAAAAGTAAGAAACAAGAAAAGTTTAATGCAAATTTAATATGGCCTGACCCCAGTGTAACATTCAACGTTAACATGAATAAAATGATATATATATATATATATATATATATATATATATATATATATATATATATATATATATATATCACGCTGTGATATGTATAATTAATTAAGATATTTGAAAGACTAGCGGTAATTGAAATTTGCTCAAATCCATTTGCGTCCGTTTTCTACTCCGTTCGACGACCACATAGCTTAAAGCCAGAGCATTAGATGACAATTGATATTTGCAGTCATTGTTTATTCACATGTGCATTTTATATTCAGGCAATTATTATCTATGTGCACGCAAAAATGCATATAAAATGAAGCCCAAACAAAAGCAAATGTGAATGCGAACGAATGCACCCATTTTATATAAATATGTACAAATTTACACATATATCTTCATCATCATGTCATGCTGCTCACACAGATTTTCCAGACTCTCTCTAGCCATTCGTCTCTATCATCACTCCCTTTTGACTGGTCTTTCCGACAACATCTTATGTCCGTACTGAGCTATTGTAAATAAGTTCCAGTTTGTTCGTCCAGCATATAAACATCCATGTAAAAGGTTCCGTTGGACAACTTTGCTTATAAGTTCATTTTTCCTTTTCCAGCAGTGTTCTGCACGTTTTTTCCGTCTTATTAGGATGTTTTTTGAGATGGGAGGTACGTAGCCATACTCCTGGTGGTTTGTGGGCTAACGAGGTATATTGAAGAAATTATGAATCAAGATCCATGTATATATATATATATATATATATATATATATATATATATATATATATATATATATATATAATTATTCGATTTGCTATCCGATAAACTAAGAAATACTTTCATATATCGAGTATAGATTCGATAATATAATGACATAAAAGTTTAACTTCATTTACATATACAGGTCGATGTATATCAAAAATCGTTCTAGCCGATATAGTCATCCAATTCCGAAATACCTTTCTTAAACTCTATCGGCATAGTAACGTATACATTACTTGCTTAACAGATACTAACAGATACCATAAGATTGTTTTTTTTAAATCTAGGTTAAAATAAGTTTACAAACAAAAGTTTTCTCTGCAACTCGTATTTCTCAACATATCTCATCCGGTGCCATATTATAAAAAGATCGAGAGTTGCAGCACATCAGCTGCATATGAAATAACCTGTTGTGTTTGAAATTGCTCATATGATGAATATTCAGACTTTACATATAAAATGATCGTAAGATTTTCTTCAGATTTTAAATTAAACACACACACACACACACACACACACACACACACACACATATATATATATATATATATATATATATATATATATACCAAATTTAAAAGATGCATAATTCTAAAATATATATACTGTATGTATTTTGAACAGATAAAAGAACAAACATTTCTCATAGTTCTTTATAAGGAAATTGTTAAACGAAAAGCTGCAACCCTCCATTTTCCGAGGCAACAATAACGACGCCATTTCTCCTACACCAAGATATTGTATAATTTATATCGTCTATCATCCCTCAAATAAAAGGAATTACAAGGATATGTTGTACTTTACAATCAGATTTTTTACTATAAAATAATACAAACGAAAAACAAAAAAAGCAATTAATGCAGCCATTTTGATGTTATACTCATGACCTATTTTTTATATTTGTGCCATATCATATCCTTTTTTAAGCAATTGGTGAGAATATATTTTTTTAATGAATACACCTTCCAATATATAGACAAAACTAGCTCTTATATTTAAAGCACAACTGCACTGAGTTAGACAATATGGCGTCCTTTATATATATATATATATATATATATAATCAAGAGCAATACCTCTTGTTAACGGTCAAAAAGAAAACGCAGTTAAATACATCAGCCCGGAAAAAAATTCGCTGGTCTTTAATAACTCATTTGAACTTTATAGTTTAATCTAAATTTAAATAACACGTTTTTGATATATTCTATGTTTATGTAATGAAAATGATACTTAATATGGAAGTTCAGAAGAAAAGTATCCAAAGCATTTGCGGAAATTTCTTGGCCAAATATTATTCATAAATAGTATAATTTATTTAAGCTCACAGTGTAATTTCCGAATCTTTTTCTTATCTTGAATACACAATCATAGCATGCTTTATCAATAAGTTATGACTAATGAAAGATTAATGAACACTTTAATTTTCCCAGGGAATTGCATTCCTTTATTCCGTCAAATACCCTTCGTCATATCTAAGAATGATATTGCATAATTTCGGTATGTTTTTTTTATGTGATACTATGCTCGACACGGTGGCAATTGTGATACTATGCTTGTCACGGTACCGAATTTGAAGAGTACAACACAATGGAAATATCTCGAGCATCAATAGATGTTACTTCTTCAAATTCAAAGCGACTTAACCGTTCCAGATACGATGGAGTTTACTGTTCAGACTGCATTCACTTTTCTAGCACTCATCGAAGCACAAGACAGAGAGAGAAGTTCTAAGGGTCTCTGAACAGACACACACTTGCCGATACGTAGTATGACCTACCCATTTTTTAGGTTTTTCTAACGTTATAAAATTACGTAAACGCAAAGTAAGATAAAACGGACATGCTGATGACATCGACTAAATTTAATAAAGAACATTATCAACGGATATTGAAAATTATTAAGAAAAATAGAATACTAAAAAAAAAGTATCCCAAAGGCATTTCAAAATATTGTCGCTAATTTCAATGTTAATTCTATTAATTCTATTTTTTTAAATTTTTATATATAGGGCTTCTAGGATGTGTAGTCGTAACTTATTTACTTCATCTGCTATAATTGCGTTTTCAACTAGAATTTATCAAAATTTGGATTTGGATATACAGTGGATTTTAAGATGTAAAGCATTGAGCTAGAATCATTAGATGAATAGTAAGACGTCTTGAAGGAGCTGTTGTGTTGAGACCAATGTACGTATCATTTTCGTTGGAGAGACAATCTCCCAATGCGCATTTGAACATATATTCGACGTTCGTCCATTCAAGAATTTCAGTGGAGAAGGAAGAGTTATTGGAAATAATTAGATTGGAAGGTTTAAATTTATTGTAGTAAATGACAAGTCTTGATTTTTGGTAGGATCAGTAGGAAGAATATTTTTTGGATAATTTTTTTAATATATGTTCATCTATCTTATAATTATTGAGGAATTGGATTATGTAATAAAGGTTTTTGATTGTTTATGTTTTGGGGTATTGTTTATTCATTGTTGTTCAGTTTTATGATCGAAATGTTTAATTTCTATATCAAAAATATGGTTGGGAAACTCATTATTAATTACTGTTTGTTTAATATTTTTACGTTCATAGTGGAATATAGTTCGAAAGGAAAATTGTAGTTTAACTCTAGAAATAAGTGTTTTTATTATGGTTCTTTTATAACAGAAGGGGCATTCACTATGGGAATTGAGAATAAAGGGTTTAATGTTGGTAGGTTTTTATATGTGGAGGTGGTAAATCCGTCAATATTGCTTGTGACTATTGGGTCACTGAAAAATATAATTTTATTTTTAATATTGATTTCTTTTGTGAAAGTAAGAATGGAGTTATTTGGAAAAGTATCTTTTATTATATTGATTTACTCGGTGCCATTACTGAAAAGGTGTATGTCATCAGTGTACCTTGAATAAATATTAAATTTATGGTTAGTTTTAAAAAATATATTATCAAGGTTTGACATGTACGTGTTACAGAAAATAGACTACAAAACTGACCCCATCGCAATTAGTGCATTACTTAGGTACCATTTTTCGATCACCAACACAGTAATAGCATGCGAAATTAATAAGCTATCTATTCAGATCTTAGAAGTCCTAAAAAAAAAAACAACAAAGTAAATAGAATTAACATTGAAAACATTTACAATGTTTTGAAATGCCATCATTTTTACTTTTTTTTAATATTATAATTTTGTTGATTATATTGTGCTTTTACTGATATCTTTCTGTTTTAAATTCGTTCGATATCATTGGCATCTCAGTTTAATCCACCTTTGCGTTTACGAAATTTTCTAAGCTGATAAAAAACCTAAGAACTCTTTTCAAAACATTCTTTCCATAAGCAAACAACCTCTGATAATGGTCAATGACATCTTTGAAATCGCTCGAGACAATTTTGGTAAATTCATCTAACGAATTTCAACCTAAACACAAGACATTTGTCTTGAAATATGATCTTAATACAATTATAAAAGTCAAAATGTGCATTTATTATCTAATCAAAAATGCTTAAATGACATAGTTCTGCTCAACCACACACACACACACACACACACACACACACACACACACACACACACACACACACACACACACACACTTATATATATATATATATAAGTGTGTGTGTGTATGTGTGTGTGTGTATATATATATATATATTTTATGTGCACATATATGTACAAACATATGTACACACACACACGCACGCACACACACACACACACATATATATATATATGTGTGTGTGTGTGCGTACGTATATATATATATATATATATATATATATATATATATATATTATGTGCATATATAAGTACGAACATATGTATACACACACACACACATACATATATATATATATATATATATATATATATATATATACATATATATATATATATATATATATATATATATATATATATATTAAGGAAAACTTAACTGACATCAAAATCTTTTTTCAAAAATTCCTTTAGTACAAGTTGTCTCATAAGATGGCGGACAAATTTAATGGAGAAAAACAGCTATTTCGGGTGATGAAACGCATCTTAAAGATGCATACATAAAAAAAATGTTCCACCCAATTTAATTCAATGAATTATAATCTTGTGATAATCCATTAAAAGAGGCAGAGATACAGCAAAATAATAACATTACATAGAGTTTAAGTTGTTTAGTCTAAAAAAATCGCCCATTTTTATTTCTCAAAAACCTCCCAATTTATTAAAATTTTATTTGAAAAAATTTTAATTACTTCCCAAATTTTCAATTAAAAGCATAATTATTCATTTAATCATATTTTCAAAAGTTCATATATTATGAAATTAACCGGTCTAATTCTAACTTTAAAAGCTGTGTTATACGTTACATATTTCTTACATATCATATTATTCCACTTTTTAAAAAAACTGATTATCTTGTTAAATCCATTAGCCTTCTAAATTATCCGTTATATCATAAAAATTTAGTCTAATGTATTAAAATGTAATATATCTTAGGAATATATGTAGTTGAATGATTATTATTAATAGGATAACGTGATATCCTTTGTTTACATTTTAAAGGATTCAGAGGCTCCTTATTAAGTTACCTCCCTTTCAATAATGGTTAATTTAATTTTGGGTATTAATAATTACATATTTAATTAGCTTCTTCCAAGTGTTCTAAGTTCCATTAATTGGAATAAAAACTCAATGGACCGTCATTTGGTTATAATAAATCATACATTGAGCACTCCTTGATATACATTAGAATCCTTTTAGAAATTCTGAAACTGAATCATTCCCAACTAATTTTCTTTGGATATATATATATATATATATATATATATATATATATATATATATATATACGAGGGGCATACGGATTTTTATTGATAGTACACGTACGAAATTCTTGACCCTTTCGAAGTAATCGCCTCCGGCTGCAATGTACATGTTGTACTGTCCCGAAAACTTCTGGAAGGCCCCAGGGACGTCCTCATCTGTGAGCGTGTCAATGACCTTCGTCACAGCTTCTTTCATCTCCTTGATTTTCTCATAAGGATAGTCTCCAAGCATAGGGTATAACCAAAAGTCACAGGGAGCAAGGTCTGGACAATAGGGACGGTGGGGAACTATCTTGATGCTCATCTTGCTCAAATAGTCTGTGAAGAGGATGGAGTTGTGGACTGGTGCATTGTCCTGGTGGAAATGTCACTGACCCGATTTGAAGACTGCTGGCCTTCCGACAGAATAGCTTCCTGAACTCCCTTACAACCTCATCATAGTAACCCTAACCCTTTGGCCAATCAACTCTGGTGTATTGACTTCCTTACACCTCCACACCTCTTATCATCCCTCACAGACTCCCTGCCTTCCTTGAATCTCTTATGCCACTCAAAAACTGATGCTCGATTCATACAAAATGGTCGAAAAGCAGTCTGAAGCATTCCATTCGTTTCTCTGGCATTTTTTCCAAGTTTAAAACAGAATTGTATTGCATATCGCTATTCTAAAGTGTCCTCATGCCCAGATTGCATTTTTGAAATTCACCAGCCGTGACAATCAGGCTTCAGTTGGGTGTATTCCAGTTGCTTCTATAGCTGTTCATTTGAACCAGAAATCATGAAATATTGGCAAGTCATCCCATAAGATGGATAGCAATAGCATACTGAATTTTCAAAAGTCTATGGCAATTTTAAATGCCCAGGGATTTATATATATATATATATATATATATATATATATATATATATATATATATATATAACTTTTTACTGATCTTTATATATATATATATATATATATATATATATATATATATATATATATATATATATATATATATATATATATTGCATATTTTCTTGGCGTGGTTATTCTTTTTACTTGATTAGTCTAAACGGACTTCAGAACAATGATGCTACCATTTCTCGGTCTTAGACAAAGGAGTACCAAGCTCTAAATAATCTTAACAGAGATTAGGTAGGTATGGAACAAATAATCAGCAAATCTTATTCATGGTTTTCCATATTTTTATGAATGATTAAGAATATTCCCCCCTCTCTCTCTATCTCTCTTTCTCTCTCTCTGTATATATATATATATATATATATATATATATATATATATATATATATACGTACACCAGCACACAAACATATTTAAATGCACACTCACACATATATCTGTGTCTGCGCTTTGAAATCTTGTATGTTAGCTCAACCTAAAAGCAGTGGTTCATGTTCATCCAATGAAGTGTTACAACATGAGTCAGTCCCGTAATGAAGTGCAGGACCTCTTAAAAAACAATAACAAGTGCTTTAAGTAACATCATTTTTGGGGGGAAAACGAATCCTGGAATTAATACCCTACAAGTTTTCAGATACTCTGTGTGTGTGTGTGTGTGTGTGTGTGTGTGTGTGTGTGTGTGTGTGTGTGTGTGTGTGTGTGTGTGTGTAAACAACAATTGATGATGACCTATAAAAGGTCCTAAAGTACTCGGGACAGTTTCGGCAAATTCATGTACCAACTGCAACCTAAAACCCGAAAATTTGTCAGGAATCATGAAAGGATTCTAATAAAATTACATAGACAAAATGTGCTTTTATTATTTAACGAAGCAGGCTTAATGAGTGACTTCTGCCTCATGAGATATATACATATATATATATATGTGTGTGTGTGTGTGTGTGTGTGTGTGTGTGTAAGAGCGAGAGAGATAGAGAAAAATTGGCATATATGCGTGTGTGTACATCTGAATATGTTTCTATGAAAAGTGTGTGTGTGTGTGTGTGAGAGAGAGAGAGAGAGAGAGAGAGAGAGTGAGAGTGAGAGAGAGAGAACTTAACATTTTCTCTGAAATCTTCATGCTCCTAATAAATATCCACTTGTTTACAGTCTGCGTTTTCATGTGGCTAATTACCTCTCCTCACTCTCTTTTTATCTACTCGTATCTCTTTTTTCCTCTCACTCTCTCTCCTTCGCTCACCCTCCCTCCTGTTCTCACTCTTACACACATATATTTGTCCTCTTCCTTGTTATTTACTCACAGATGAATGAAAATATGATATATTCCCGAGAAGACATAGCGCTGCTTTTGAGATTATACTGTAATATGTCAATAAGACTAGGAGCAATCGATCTACCCGAGCCTTCATCATCTAAACTGCGATTTCCTATTATTCAGATTAAATTTCCAATTCCAGTCTTTTCCAACAACATTTACTGAATATTGGTTGGACGGCAAACTCAGCCAGCGATTATTTACTATACTGGCTCTTACATTTGAGCAAATAAGTCGACAATATAACTTAGATAAAATTGTATAAGTGTGGACAAAATAGACGCAATATTTTAGACTTCAATGGCATACAATAGTTTCTATTATTGAGAAACGTAAGGCATCGTCTCTTTGTTTGTATATTCTTTGTATCACAAAGTGAATAATATCATTGGATGTTGAAAGAAGGAACATTACAAAGTTGAATAATCTTAATGGCATCATGATTGTGAATAGAAAATCTCCGCGGATTTAAAAAGGGCGAGGGAAACCTTACAACAATCTTGGACACAAAAAATGTATGAAAGTTTTACTTTACCACGGAGCGTCTTTAAAAGAACACACACACACACACACACACACACACACACACACACACACACACACACACACACACACACACACACACATATATATATATATATCTATATCTATATCTATATATATATATATATAAATAAATTGGGATAAATATATACATAAACTATTTTAATAACGCTAATATGCCTATATATATATATATATATATATATATATATATATATATATATATATATATATATATATATATATAGGCATATTAACGTTATTAAATGAGTTTATGGATAATTAATCCCAATTTATTTCATTCTAAGATTTATTATCAGGTACCGTTCTCTGTTTGCATAGGAAGGCATAAATTTACAAACGCGAGGATATTAGATTAATTGATTTCAACTGTATACCATCTTTTCTAGGTTTATTTTTGTCAAGAAGTAGGGGAATCAGGTTCATTTTACATTTACATTTGCAATATTTTATTGTTTATTTTGAGATTTTTGGACACACAATTATATGATCTAACTTAGTCCCATCTAATGCCAATAATTTGTACACCGTTCTATTATTTGATGTATTCCTATTCAATGCTAAAGATTATAAGCAAGTAAATATTTCTATTTAATAATATTTATTTTCGCTCACAATTATAAGATTTTAAGCAACTAATCATGGATTGATGCAACTACATTCAATAAAAATTATTTACGGTTACATGCTATCATATATTCTTTTAGAATCCGATCAATTTTAATCACATCTCATAGAACCATAGATGGGATACTTGCTAATACTCTGGGTCAGAGTGGTTATTTGACTGTGAACCTATCACATCTCATAGAACCATAGATGGGATACTTGCTAATACTCTGGGTCAGAGTGGTTATTTGACTGTGAACCTTGGAGGGGTTTTACACACTCGCCAGATTTACAGAACTTTCGCCTATTTCACAGGAGATGCATTAAGCATATTTCAAGCCCCGCGACGGCACACTCAAATATCAAATCAATTTATCCATGAAGATGAAATCATGTATTATTTAATATATAGGTTCACAGGAAGCATTATCTTTGGAGCATCAAGAAATTGGTTATATGAATAATGCATATTTTATAATATCCTTTTTTATTCATATATATATATATAATATATATATATATATTATATATATATATATATATATATATATGAGAGAGAGAGAGGGGGGAGTGAAAAGGAGATGGGGAGATGAATAAGGGTATTAAAAGTAATTCGACGAATTGGGAATTCGCTTTATATTAATAATTTGGTTTTCTTACATGGTTCCTATCTTAGATTATTGTTAGAAAAATACGTTTTGAGTAAAAAAAAACAAACAAACGATTTTTAAATGAGTTCCAATGCCACAAACAGAAAAGTCGACGAAAAGAACTGGCAATTAAGCATATGCCTCAGTTGATTGAAAATTATTATCTTTATATCCGAGTGCCTTGAATAGAATATTTTACGAACTCTGCTTTCCTAAACAACAGATAGTGAGATACAATGTTGTTATCTATTCGTTGAGCATAGGCGGTATGTGTTTCAAATTATTTGTATCTTTTTTTACGAATTCAACTTGGACATTTCATAATGTCGATATTTATCTGTTAACCATTACAAATCCATTTTATTTGTAAGGCATGTTTTAGCTTGGTTTAGCTTGATGTCCTGGTAATTTGGACACAGTGTTTTGAGACGGTTTCCAGATTTATCTAAGTGTTTTTAGATTATATTCCGGAAATTAACAAAGGTGTTTTTTCTTTATATGTGAACTTTGTTTTATTTATCAATAAGGGTTTTCAGACTAATGCCTTTTTTTATTATTAAATCATTGCTCTTTGAGGGTGCTATGTGTGTGCGTGTTTGTGTGTGTGCGTGCGTGTGAGTGTGTGTGTGTGTGTGTGTGAGAGAGAGACAGAGAGAGACAGAGAGAGACAGAGACAGAGACAGAGAGAGAGCGAGGGGGATTTTTTTTTCTTTTTTGTTGGTCGAAAGAGAAAAAAAAGTAAATATTTAAAAATGAATTGGTCCACAAAGGGCTTAATATCTATTTAAGAAATATTTATTTCGTTCTTATGTACGCTATGTTTCCGGATTGTTGCTTTCATCAGAGTACTTTTAATTTTTTAACTTTGCTTTATAAAGAGGTCACTGTTGTTTGTTCAGTGATTGCTTTTACTTTCTTTTCTTCCTCCTCTCTTTCCCTTTCTCATGTTGTGTATCCTGTTCTCCCATGCTGTTACATTTTTGTTTCCCCAGTTAGTCTTTGATATTTGATATGCTATAAACCTTTTCTTGTATTAATATGTGTCTTTATTGATATGCTTTAAGTTTATTGTTGTTTTTTTTTTGTTTTTTTTTTGTTAATTCTAATTCAACTAACTGTTTCTGTTCTACTTTTTCTTCTGTGAATTTATTTCTGTCAATGTGCGTATAGTTTATATTTTATTCAGGATGGATTGATATTTCGATAAATCTTTTTTGGAAGCAACGTGGTTTAAAATTTGACTAGCAATTACTTTTTACAATTATTTTTCTTTTTTGTTTATGAGTGTATGTGCATACATATATGCCTATTCTTTTTTTTTCTGTGTCTTTGTGTATATTCTTTTTTTCAGTGTGGGTTTGATTTTTCAATGAAGTATCTTTCTTTTACTTGAAATACTATATTATCGTTGGTTTGATATATAGACATTATATTCATTTCTCAATTGCCACATTCATATAGGTGTCTAGATATATTCATTCTTTTTTTTATTTTCTGGTATTTTAATGATGCTTTTGTGGGGGTATATCCTGGTATTAAGAGCTTGTGTGGTTCCTATGTATACTTCTCTATATTTGTTCCCTCCGATTATGTAGACTAGGTTTTTTCAGTTGCAGCTTAAATCTTTATTTATTATGAATTTTGCTTTTGGAATTTTGAAGGTAAAGAATTTTCTCACTATAATTATATTATGTTCTACATCTTTCATTTTAGCATTAGTAACTCCATGTGAAGTGTTTTCCCCGAAGGAAGAAGATGTGAGTAATTTTTAAAGATTTTGTGTTGTGTTTGGCTTTTAATTATTTTTATTGTGTATAGTACTTCTTTGATTTAGTCTTTGCTTTTAAGTTCATCTAGATTTTTTATAATTTCTGTGAATTGATATGGGTTGTTCTTACGGCAGGTTCTTATATCTAAGTTGTTATGTTGTTTTTCCTCATTTTGTAGTTCTTTTGGGGGCATTTTTTTTAAATCCCTTATTAATCAGTGTTGTTGGGTATTATCTCTGATGAAAGGTTGTGAGTAGCTTTTTAAGACGAGTTCTTCTGGGGTTTTTGTTTGTAATTATGGTGCGTACTCTACGTACTAGAGTGTAAGCGATGGATTTCATGCCGTTTGAGGATGATGATTATTGAGGTGGAGATATTGTTGGCTGTCTGTGCGTTCGTTGAAGATATCTGTTATGATTTGTCCATTTTTGTTTTTCATGAGGATGTCTTAAAATTGGAGTTCTTCTGTGTTCTGTCCCATAATTAATTTTATTTCAGATTTGAGGCTTTAGGTGAATTTTAAACCACTTTAACAAATAGAAATATATACAATAATCTTTGTAGCATATAAACTATACAAACAAAAAACATAGGCATAGACACAAACACACTCAATGGCGCAGAGTTAACAACAAACAGCTTTATAACATATCAATATCAAAGACTAATCGGGGGAATTAAAAAAAATGTATCCAAAAGTGAGAAAAGGTGATACACTTTGAGAAAGAAAGGAGGAAGAAGAGAAAGAAAGAACCAACACCTACAAAGAATCTAACACGAAACAGTGACCCCTATAAAAACCAATAACACGCCTGAAAAAACATTAAATGATCTCTGATGATCTCAACAAGCTGGAAACATAATGTATGAAGGAACGAAATACATAATTCTCACAGATATAAATCTTTGAGGATCAATTCATTTCTCTCTCTCTCTCTCTCTCTCTCTCTCTCTCTCTCTCTCTCTATATATATATATATATATATATATATATATATATATATATATATATATATATATATATATATATATATAGGATATTCCATTCAAAACTGTGCAGAATGCCTGCTGTTGTTTAATATTAAAATTGAATGCAAGAGCTTTTCTCTTCATCTTCTTTTTTAGAAATGTCTATGGTATTTACCAAAGACGGAGAAGCTGTTACTAATTAAATCTTTTTGGGTCCCGATATTATTTTTCTTAAATTGATTGTTTTTCATTTTATGTTGTCTGTTGAAATTTTATTTTGTATCTCAAAATCTTCTTAAAGTCTATGTTTAAATAAAGTTTTCCAGTGAATGTTACTTTGCTTACAAATATTAAATTTCTCTTGAATTAAATGAAAAGATTTCAACTGATAATATTTTGTTTCTTAGTAAAATGCTTTCATCTGCCGTATAGAGAAACATATTAAGAAAATGATTTCTGTGTTCTAATGCTTCGGATTGAATTTTTTTTATGACGAAACCTCCAGAGAGATGACAGATAGACACCTACGAAAATGCGTAGGAGAATTTGTCTACTTGTTTCAGAGAACAACCGTTTAGAGAGAGAGAGAGAGATAGAGAGAGAGATAGGTAGAAAGGGGAGAGAGAGAGAGAGAGAGAGAGAGTTCATAATTATATTATATGAATTTGGGAAACAAAACCATTTATTTTTGCTTTTAAATTGCAGTGGAATACTTAGCTTTATCTAATCTTATACTGACTTTTAATTTGGTTTATAATTGATGAACATTTAACATTCAATGCTAATGTTTTGATAAGCAAAGTTTAACATGGACCATGGAATAGTTTACTTCCATTAAACATTGTGAAATATTTATACGTTTGTATGAATTCCTTTTTGATAGTTATTCGATTTAATATAAAATACTCAATGAACATTACTACTCTTAATGGGATTCTTCCGTCTCTCTTGATTTTGTTAACCTTAGACTTAATTTAGTTACTAAACGCAAGAGATAAGTCTTTACGTTTCGTCAGTCAATCGTAATCTCGCTTTGCTGATTTTCTTCAATAATTTTCTTGGTTGTGTATGTTTGTTCATATTTGTATGTCGCTCAAAATTAACTGATAATAATTGTGGGCTAAATTTCCTTTTTTTCTAAGAGTGTTCATTGAGTAATGATCATTGTAAATTTTCACTGTCAGGAAGATTTTCAGTGGAGAGAAGCTCATAATATTTCAGTTTCTATAATAAATTAACTCCCAAGTCAGCAAGTTCTATTTGTATATTACTAACAATCTTCCTTTTAGTTGGGCAGGTTTCCTGTGATTTAGTAAGTAAAGGGCTTAACTGTGACTTCTTAGTAAATGATTTCGAACTCTGGCCACACTATTACATTGACTTACGGACTAATCCCCTCAGAAAAAGGTATGAATCTTATCTATGAGTTAAATATTACCACTACTGTTCTTCTACAAGGATGTTTTAAGGGTATCTAATACTTGAATCTGGATATGTAATTAAAAACAAAGAAACCAAATCAAACTAAACTTCTTTTTCTATAAGTGAAAATGATATCGTAAATACAAGCATATAGACTTTGTCTTCAAAAAATAAAAGTAGTGTCAAAACTATTTTGAAACGTTTATATTTTTCAAAGAAAGAGACACTTACAGCCTCATATTTTAAACAACTTGGACACAAAGAACATATATATCGAGGAAAGGATTTCGAATATTCAGCCGTAACTCAAACCTTTTAAACGAATTACACACTTGATACAATTTATTTAGTTCCTATCCAATATTGTAAAAAGTGCCTCGTACAAAGAAACACTGATCTTTACACATTCTTCCGATTAGTATGTACGTTTTAAATTTGTTTTCATGACAGCAAAAATAAATAACAATATATAATGAGGAATAATAATTATTACATCTCTTCTTAAGTAATCAATTCTATTTGTATATTGCTAGCTATCCACATGGTTTTGATCAATAAGGGTTTAATGAGCATATAATAAAAAAAAACGTATCCGTAATTCACACTATTTTTGTAATTGATTAGATTTTTCAATGTATTTGGTAACTTTTGATCAACATTCAACTTTTCTTTTAACTCTGTAAATTGATCCATTTATCATTTCAAATTAATGGTGTAAAGTTCATATTAAATGCGTTGATACGAACGAATTTCAAGTAAAATCCAAGCTGCCAGGCAGCTACAATCCTTATCTTTTCCCATAGATTACTACTAACTTACAATTATATTGCACGTTTTCAGCAAAGTACTTCTTACTAATATCCAACAGCTACCTAATTTGTAAAATATACCTATTACTAGAAACAATCATTAATATTTCTTTAAATTATCCCTGTAAAAGTTCACACAAAAATCATTAACTTGGGAATAATTGTTCTAATTGTACTTATTTTTTGGATGAAACGGCATTTTATATATTTTGTCATTTATCATTTCAAAAATGTTTATCTTCAAAGATAGTAAAATGTCCTTTATATATAACAGAATACATTACATAAAGATGTTTTCAGAGAAGAGGAAATATCTACTGATACAGCTTTCACCACTCAAGATTATAGAGATTTTTAAAAAAATAAAACGTGATGATATAAATATTGCACTGAATACCTTCGTTCTGTGAGCTCTTTCACGTTTTATGATGCTCAATGTTGTCAAAATAAAGGATTGCTGAGATTATTTTATAAATATATTTATGTCAGTTTCCTAAGTGCATCATTTCATTATGAAAAACGGCATGCGATATACACGTAATTCATCAATAATAGATAAGGAAATATAAGTGAAGAAAGAACATCAAGCTGTTGAAATTAAGAATTTATTCATATAACATTTTTCTTCGATTCAGTTTAATCAGATACTACAAAACAGATTTTTAAAATGAAAACAGATTTTGGTGAGATAGATCATCATGTCAACATACATTTAAACAAGCTTATGTGAAAGTTTTTAAATCAAACGTTTGCAAACTATTTGAAAATCTGTTTTTTGATTATTAATATTACAATAAGGCAAACTTAATATTATCATTGAAAAATAGTAGTTGATTCATTAACGATAATATAAAGTATATCTAATGATTCACTTTAATACATTTGGGAATGCATGAAACCATCTTTTTTCCTCCCCTTATAAGCAAATATTTGGGTAAACTGAGCACTATAGCCTTAGTAAGAAAACCGATGTAGAAGGATGAAAAGACGAATTCAAAATCACGATGCTTTGTGGGGCTAGTAACTCTATCGCTTATAAACCAAATAAGGCAATAAAACTACAGCTCCATTGAAAATGTATGGGAATGGTATTTTGCTCTTCAAGCTTATGATTGCAGCCAATCCAAACTATTCAGACTCATTTTCAATTATTTGTATTTTAGGCCCACATGATCTTTTTGAGTCAGTGTTTCAACAACCTAACCTGAAAAATATGTTTCCAGTTAGAGTCTCATACAGCAACTAAAAAACATCGAAGATTTTAAAGTTGTTCCAAAGGTTAGTTTGATGAATAGTTTCTTTATAATCCGTTAAATACAGATTATAATGCGGGGAAAAGTTTTGGTTATAAACATGATTTTGAGAATAATTGTTATATTTTGGCCTTCGACCCGGCCCAAAAATGCTATTCCAAGGTGATACACCGGAAGGAAGTGACACATTCCAATGGCCAGTAATCGAAAGAGATCGCGTGGGTGGATTAAGGCTAATAATATGGGAGAAGATGAAGGTCCCACTTTGCCGATACAGACTGATGCACCGGAAGAGAGTGACCTCTGAACTGCATGACAGTAATTTCCGCTTGATGACGATTAAACATTCGATTTCAAAGATCCAGTGGGTGATCGTGTGGGCGTTGAATTATTATTTAACTCAGTTGAGTTCGGGGTGCCAAAGCAGTTGCCAGCAGACTTCCAGAGAGTTAGAGACGAGATGTGGTAGGGAAAGCCACACCCGACCGAGGGGGCTCTCGGAAACCCCCGATAGAGTGAGCCCTAGGCTTCCGGTTGAACAACAGGAGAACAAGAAAGACACAACGTGACGGTCATAACAGTGGGGTCAAAATATGAAGTTTATGTTCGGTCTCCAGCAACCTCTCACATGCAAACCTTGAACAACCCTTTCGAACCCTTGCAATAAAGTGAGAGGTAAATATGTTGTTAAAGAAGTCTTCCTGCGTCTTCCTTCCTGCGTCTTTATCATGCGTCCTTCATTCCTGCGTCTGTCTTTAATATTGTGTCGTTGTGATGTTGTAGATGACTATATAACATAATGTTGAATACAATTTTCACATATCAGGTAAATAATCATTTATCCGAGTCTTATCCTTCACTAATTTACCATAGTTAGTTTTATAAGTTCATTGTCAAGACGATAAAATTTATTTCTGTCTGATATAAACATTTCTCCACTTTCTGATACATTAGAAATACTAAATACTTCCTATAAGTGTGACTAGTTATCATTTACCTATTTATTAGAAAATACTAATGATATTTTCTTAATAATTTTTAATTGGTAGTAATGATATTAATAATATAATATAAATTAATAAATTTAATATCCACTAAATAATCGCATTTCTAATGTTAACTAGCCTTTATACTTG
Organism: Sepioteuthis lessoniana; assembly: GCA_963585895.1. Taxonomy (NCBI): domain Eukaryota; kingdom Metazoa; phylum Mollusca; class Cephalopoda; order Myopsida; family Loliginidae; genus Sepioteuthis; species Sepioteuthis lessoniana. The sequence continues at coordinate 121,379,914 of OY757904.1, read as the reverse complement.
ATTAATATGATTTAGTAAGCAATGATTTTTATAACTTTTTAACTTGAAATATCGATTGCTGAGATAGCTTGAAATATCAAATAAACCTGATTTTACCAGAAAAATACTTTCCCTAAGCTATTATTATATTTTTCTTTTTAAAACATTCTAAAGCAAATTTCGATTTTTCAAAATCTACTCAGAATTATTTTCAAAGAAGCCTTCTCAATTCGAAATGAATGCCAAAGTTCCTGCTTGCCATTTTTAATATTACCCGATATTTTATACATTATCGTCTTCTTTCCTGAATGAATAAGCATTTTAAAAATGCAACCATAAGAGATTGATATTTTAAGTTGTTTTACATATTGATTATTTGTATATAATAAGAATGTATTTTATTCAGTAGCAACCAAAAACTGTTTTAAATAAAAGTGTATCCCTACCTTCTTTAGTAATCGTTGATTGTGCAAAATCTTCAGGAAAAGTACAGATGTGTTTGGTAAAAAAAGTGTCTCATGTTCTAGTAATGTTTTTCATTATCAATCTATAATACATTTGTCTTTTTTTGTTTTGTTTTGTTTTTTTTATTTTTAAGATGTTTAACCTTATTTTCGCCTTTTCGAAATCACAAGTATTAACAATGCCCATTTAAAAAGCGTTTGTTTAGGCTACAACTTTTTGCAGCATTGCACATGGCTAAAAAAACAAAAACAAAACAAAGCAATTGAGTAAGAACTTAAAAGATTTTATCTATCAATTCATCTATCGATCATTCGAGTTCCTTGTTATTGCAATTTCGTCAAGAATCATTTGAGAGTTTGTTTTTTTTTTCTTAATTACCAAAAAATCTTTGATATATTTTAAAGAAAAAGTCATAAATCTACTCAATTACAAAAAAAGATTTTGGTTTCTTGACCAGTATTAAACTAATGTTAATAACATCTCGACCATCGCTACATTTTCATATTTTTAACTAATATATTTTCTCTTTGATTTCGTTTTTATCTTAATCAGATATTCTTTGTGCCACACAGATTCTTTAACGCGTTTCTATTTAAGACTAATCTTTTGTTTTATACGTTTTTTTTTAATGATGTATATAAAAAGAGAAATATTTTATTCCGAATCTTATAAAATAATTTTCTTGAATCACATATTTTGAATAATAAAGCATTTTGATTGGTCATTGAATTCAAATTTACGGTGACGTTGTTTTTAACTTACTGAATTTTTGTACGATGAATTTTAGTCAATTTAATTAGACTATGTGAAAATGTACAAAACGACAACTATTAGCAAAGAATAATAAAAAGAATAACACCATAATGCTGAGAATATCAGTTGTAAAATGGCTGTCAAAATTCACTGGGGTGAAATTTACTATGTCTATTCATGCAGTGTCTTAGGTTTTGGACTAAACTGCATCCGGTGATAATGCTTCCTTGGTTGATCAAACCGACAAATTAGTGAAGAATAAAATAACCTTATTTACACATTGAAGAATTTTTAACATTTGATATATATACAATATGCATACCAGTGAAATTAAAAGACTGAATACATGATTGTATCCTTAAAGATAAAACCATATGGAGTTTTCCAAGATAAGCTGAATGTACGATGGATACAAATTGGGAAAATCCATGATAATAATAATTGAATTTCATTTTTAGATGTTCTGATTGAAATTAATCAAATGTCAACAGTTTCACTACCTCTATTACAAAAAAGAAAATACAAAAAATAACTTTGGTACCCTAAACTTTGAATGTGAATGCCCCTTCCGATATGAAAAAGTAATTATTAATAAACTAATATCGAGAGGTGCCCGTGGTGTAATGGTTATCGTCGCAGAAAATGGACACGGTGACTCGAGTTCATATCCTGGACGAGAATAATTGCATTTCACATAGCACTAATACCCTTGGGAAAGGTATGAATCCAATTATCCTCCCTCCAGCTATGAGTAAATAGTAGGCCAGACTGAATTCTTCAGCCTTGTTGAAGCTACTAGTCTAGGAGAAGGAAAACTCTGAATTCAAACCTACTAAACTCCGCTTAAAAATTGATCTTGTCATATCCTACCCGAGCGGAGGGGTTGGTAAATAGGATTAATTAACTAATATCCCGTGAAAAACTAATCTTCTTCGCCAAAACAATATTTTATAAAGAATTAAAAATATAAAACAAACTCTCTCAATCATGGGTTCTCTAATTATATTGTTGATGATCAAATTGAACTTGCGATTAGAAATGTTAGCCAACAAAAAAAAAAAAGACTGAAACACTCCGAACAATAAACAAACATTTACCAGTTTTATCGTGACCAAATTATGAATTTGATGAAAATATTTTCAAAACGTCGATTAAAAGAAATATACTCCTAAATGATCTTAATGAAAAAATGAAACATATGTACAATAACAGATCTAAAACCTCCAACTTAGTTATTAACGATAATTCCTGCCCTTGATTGGGGTTTTGCAAAAAACAAACGATATATATCAATTTAAATGCATTTTAAGAGTTTGTATCGCCAAGAAAAATAGTTTTTATGTTGATTTAACTTCATCTACCCTATCGAGATGACTCAGTATGCATCTCTCTGATTCCAGTTAGGTAATACATCATCTAAAAAACATACCTGCCCAAAAACTGAATTTCGGAAAATTATTACCGTGAACACAACAATATAAGAAAAAGAAATAACAAACAAAAATTAAATATTCTCGCAGCACTGCATATTACAATGAAACAACCTAAATGCAACAGAATCAATTTCAAATGATGTACTAATATAGTTCAATGTTTTTAGCTACTGCTGGTATTTATAAAACCGAATTCAAAAATATAAAAGCTACAACAATACACCCGTAAAAATAATAAGCAATAAAAAAGGAGTAATGTAAAGGCAAAGATCACTTCACTTTTGCAATATACACACTCCTGATGATGGCCCAAGATCGGTCCGAAGGAACTCGGGAACCAATTGAATATGCGAGTTTCATGAACCAATTCCCGCCAGATGCCATAAAATAAATGCAGCAAATCGATAGGATTTATCCAAAAATGTGTAGCCAATGGATGTCTATATTGTTCAATGAAAAATGTATTAGCAAATAAATGCCGCCCAAATACAAATACGCACACACACACACACACACACACACACACACACACACACACACACACATATATATATATATATATATATATATATATATATATATATATATATATATATATATACTTTGACCGGAAGTTGTACCTGTTAGAGTCACGGTTAATCAAATACATTTATTATAGAACATATTTAAACTGATTTTTAAGAAATTCCTTTTAGAAATTCAATATTGTCTCCGATATTTTTATCTCTAAAAATGCCATCACGAAGATTCATTTTTGTAGTATTTTTGTTTGGATTCCCTCAGTCTTAATTGTTATATCTTTTAAGCCAATGCATTTATTAATGTATTTGCTCTTAAAACGCTGACATTGCCATAAATTATGAAATATTTATGAGTTTTTAGAATGTTTTCGAAGGTTCATTTTCGTATATTTGATAATACAAATTCTTAAACTGAATTTGGCATAAAATAACCCAATAAGGACTGATATGCCAACAGACTATCTCACCATGTAAAATTAGCACTTTTAGCGCGTGCATCATTGGTTAGTAATTGCTTTTTTCAGCTGATACTGTTAGAATATTGTTGCTGCTTGATTTTTTGGCGTAAACATTCAGAAAATAGTTGCAATTGTTATCAATTTAGACTATCAAACTATTGTCTCTAACTTAAATCTCACAAACTGTACGATATTCTTTTCAAGATAATGATTATTAATATGACTCCTGATCAGAAATACAATGGATTTTTATCTCCCTTTGATAATGTCTTTGTCTGTAAGGGAGTGTTACATGACAGTCAATACAAACATTTTGACCTCTATTTACCTTTGTACTTTGCGTAACTGAGACGCAGGATCTGACCTTTCTAAATTCACATGGTTATGTTAGCTACACGTGTCAATCTTTTTCCCAATTATCATCCATCGTACATATTACTTCCTCACGGAAAGTTATACGTACAGTTTTATCTTTAAGGATACATTCCTGTATACGGTCTTTTAATATCACTGGTATGTTTATAGAATATATCACTGTTAAAAGTTCTTCAAGTAATAAATAAGTTTATTTTACCATTCCTTACTTAGTCGGTTTGATTTACAAGACCAACTATGAATAAAGCCTTGAAATTCTGGAGATCTTTGCCAGCACGATATGATGATGATGATGATGATGAAATAAATAACAACCCTCGTCAAATTCTTCTTCGGATATGAATTATGTATTCTACATGTATCATAACAACTGGAATCCCATTGATTTCCACACTAGCTCATGACATCAGCAAACACCATACCGATTCATACCAGTTTTGCTTCAACTATGACTCTTACACAATGTCAACCGATACTTTAGTGCCCTACACTAATTTCCTTTTAAACCAATACATAAAAAAAAACTTGTTCACACTATTCTGAACATTATTTAAGACAATGAAATTTCATCTCGTTTCCATATCTAATATTCCCCAATATTCACTGATTTATCGTTTGTTCTCAAAGTTATACAGCTTTTTTTTAAATGCTGGCATGAGGGAGTGCGAATTTAAATTTGTTTATTACAATCACTCTTTGTGTAAATTACAGAACTATTTAACTTAAGAGTCACTTATACATACCAAATGAAATTTGGCCCCATCTTGCTTATTAATTGTCGATGATGAAGTCCTTAAAAATGAGTTGGAAAATGTTGATTCTGTACAGGTTAACTGCACAGAATTTATCACACGATGACGAAATGTAATATATATGAAAATGGCTGATGAGACTGTCGAAAGCCCTCGATTTATACATTCTTTCCATTCGGACTCACAATTACGATTTCTAATTTTTTTTCATTGATATAAGCTTCCGTGTTAATTGTTTTCAACGAAAAATGCATCACGTAAAGACAACCGCGATAGTATACATTGTTTGAATTGCATATAGGTTTGCTGTGATTTAAAATGCCTTTCAGTTTTCACCGGGATTTTTCATTTCTGGGAAAAGAAATATCATTAATATGGCAATGAATTGGGGTTATATTTACTGTATACATTTAATAAATCATTGGACATGATTTTGTTCCTGTTTTATAACATAAATTTAATTTACAAGCCATTTTAGGGTAAAGGTAACCATGTTTTTTTTGGGGGGGGGTTATAGTTGTTTGCTTGTGTTTTATGGAATACAAATATTTATCGGTTATTTAATGCCAAATCAATTTTTATACAAATGATCAGTTCTATTTCAAACAATTCAGTTTAGCATGAGTACAGAGTTTAATTGTAAAAAAAATTCTATTTCAAGCTCTTCAGTTTAGTCAAAGAGTTCTCTTTCAAACAATTCAGTTTAGCATACCTACGCAGTTTAGTTCTATTTGACCCATAGATACAACCCTATCAGGTGCTACCACTCTGGGCCATAGAGGACCTGGGAGCAGTGGCAAAAAAGTAATACCCCGCATTCCTCAAAGCTCCAACATTACTGAATCCTCATCATCAGATTTTGTATGATACGTATATGATAAAATGAAATGTCCCATTGTTGTCGTCTGACACAGTCGAACCTTTTTTTTTAAATGAAAAATTCCCGAAAAAAGTGAAAGTCATTTTGAAACATCGCAGAATATTAGGCAATAGAGCATATTTTATAAAAATAGTATAAGTAAAGATAAAGCCAATTAAGCTATGTTATTTTTATTCAATAGCATATCAAGACTTGCTTGTTTTTTGGTCACATAGCATATCAATACTTGATTGTTTTTTAGTTCAATAGCATATCAACTCTTGTATGTTATCTAGTTCAATAGCATATCAACACTGGATCATTTTTGGTTCAATAGCATATCACTACTCGATTGTTATTTGTTTCAATAGTGCATCAATATTTAATGGTTTTTTGGTTCAATAGCATACCAGTACTTGATTTTTATTTAATTGGATATATTGTTAATGATAATATTATATGTTTCTCATCATCCAATAATTCCTAGTTAACGTTATTTCAAAATGAGCCAAAGCTCGTTGGACACAGTTAAATGATTTCAAGTATTAATAATCATTGTCCGCACATTGTTAAATTGTTTCATGCATTGCTATGTAATAGTTATAGTTCAATTTAATATTAATAATCCTCTCTATCAGATGGTTTATAGTCATATCGAGGACACGCGTTATGCACTGGTCTAAGTCCTTTGCAGATATGCTGACTGCGTATTCTTCAACCTCAGCTGTCGGCTTAGCCTAATATTAGTGGTTAATTTTCATTAAACATATATTGTTAATTGAAAATCAGTTGTCATGAAAGCTAACAAATATACAGCTTTTCTAATGCAAAAAATATTCTCACTTTAAGACCTTTTTTCCTGATTCCAATTTCTAAACTCCTTGATATAAAAAAAAAACATTTTAAACGTAAGCTACTTTGAAACAATTTTAAAAAAAAGACTAAACTAAATAGCATCAGTTATCCTAATGTAGACAGGTTAAAAGACATAATGGAACAAAAAATGGTCAATATTGTATATGAAGCAAAATCGAATATATATCTGAACGTGTTTATTAAGAACTGGAACAAATAATTTGGAAATCACGTAGCCGATTTATTCTCTGCTTGCCTCCGATTAGTAAATAAGAAAGCAGACTAAGCCTTTTAGACTTGTTACTGCAACTTGTCAAAGAATAAGATATTTGAATTCTAACCAGACGTCCAACATTTTTTTTTAAATGGTGGACGTCTAGTTTGAATTCAAATTACTTTCTGCCACATCTTTCCAAGGGTGAGGGGAATTAGGTAAATCACACTGATATGTTCAAGGATGAGTTGTTGCTGTAATTATAATTGTCGTAATAAATGAATTCAATGAGCCCTATTCAAATTTTGAACTACACTACGCTTATGCTTTTGAGGGAAAAAAACATGACTACATTGCTTCACCTCAAACTATGGATCAATAATATGGCTAGTTTGTCTCTTTAAACTTGGTATCACAACTAATGTTGCAAAGGAAATTACTCAATTCAAACAAGCTGAACTCTGAGTAAAAATTACCTTATACTTCATCTTTATCTTGGACGTGAGTCAATACATGCCATGTAAGAAAATCTATGCTTTAAGAGGCGATTTCTACTCACACCAAAGACGATGAAATATTTTAACTCGAAAACAGGAGCGTCGGCTGAAATTTTCATGGACTTCTCATTATATTGGCAATAAATATGAATAAATGCGAGTTATTTTTCATGACACACTGCCTTGTGGTTCACACACTTCTTCCATTGGTGTCGCAGATTTGGAACCAATTGCTAAAAAGAGTCATCAATAACAGATGTAACGCCATACACAATTTTCCGCCAGTGAACTTTTTAACCCAAAATCGTAGTTTCCTGACTGAATGGTGTCAAATGCGTAATATATAACGGAACTGAAACTTAAATTGAATCATTGGCTTACGATCCGTATTTGTTTTTATCTTGTTTTCCTTAGACTGTGCTTAAAAAAAGCGCTCATGAACTAATATATTTCTCAAGTTAGTAAATCTTATTATACATTGAAGAGTGTCTTTATCCGTTACGAACATTTAAGTAGAGTAAATTGCGGCCTTCAAGTTGACTTTTTAAGCCTGAAAAATCTCTTCCAAAGTGCAGGTCAACTTATACGGCAGCGCTAAAATTATAACCTTGACAACAGAGTGGTCATCTGGTTGAATAATACATTGAACAATCAATATAAACCACTTAATGTAAACTCGGAAGATTATCAGAATCTTTTCTAAATCAAACCCATGTTTAGTTAATGTATTTAACAAATAAAAACGAAGATTAATATAACTTCATACAACTGTAATACACGTTCAGAATTATATTAATGCTGTATCATACGCCGTTTCTAAATGCTGATACATTTATCGTAAAAACTAAGTCAAACGTCATAGTAACCTACTGTATGTTTGGTGGTTGACTTATGAATCAGGTATTGGTCTAACCCAGAATTTTGAGTCGTAAATCTTGTGGTCAACATGTCCGCTACCAATACAGTATATATAAAATATATTGTCATATTTTTCTTACTTTTACTGGATATTATCACACATTTGTATAATAATATTGTAAAGATAATGTTGTACAAGTGGAAATAACCTTTCTGCACTCTCACAAAGCATAAGCAACAAAAACTAATACGAGTCAAACATAGGCATTCTTTGCTAGCCTTTCTATGAAGTCTTAAATCTTTATTCTGCTATTATATAAAAATATGATCAATATTTATTAAAAAAAATAGAACTGTATCAAGAAGGATGTGGCAATGATAGTGCAACTTATACAATATAAACGCATCTCCAAAATCTATCATTCTCTAGGCTTACTTCCATAAGTAGATCATACAAAAAAAAAAAAAGAAAAAAAAACATCAAAATAAAGTCCTCAATGGTTACAAAAGAAAAAAAGTGTCCACCTGTTAAGATATTCTTTTGAGATAAAAAAAAACAAACTTATCATTCTTTTTGAATAAGTTAATTATGGCACAGTGGTTCGCTCATTCTCTTTTTCAATTGTTGTGACATGAGAGTGGCAATATATTTTAAGCAACTTGTATATAGGAGAGAGCGTAAGAATTGAATCCGTATCTTTCAAAAGGTTATTAATTCGATAAGAACGGAAAATAGAACCTGGTGTAATTCAGAATTAAACTGTCATTTGCCAAGGGTCACAATAGATCAGTCACCAAAAAAGAATTTCTTTCTTTCACCCGTCTCTTTCTCTTTCATTCCTTCTCTTTATATTTATTCTAATCTCTCTCTCTCTCTCTCTCTCAGTATCTTTTCCTCCCTCATGCAGTGTAGATAAAAATTAAATAGATAATCATGGAGTATGTTTATGTTTTGTGTACAAACACTTTCTTACATAATGCAATTTGAAAGAATAAATTTGTGAGGTGTTTCTGTATTATATAACTTCCTTGTCTACGAGCCTAATAAGATAATGATTTTTTTTCTTTTAATTTTATGGAAAATATTAGGGAACGTATGAGGTTGTCATAGCAACTTAATTAGACAATATTAGATTTCAGTTTACTTCTTTTAAAAATTTAATATTGACCGGCGTTTTCATAGCAACCACAGACGCAATTGGATTATCTCCAGACCAGAAGTTTGCCTTTCCCATATATGCTCAAAATGTTTGCGTAAAAGAGAAATTGCTAACATAATATTTTTAAAACCATTTTAAAAAAATTATATGTTTTTTTACACTTAATGTCTCACCCTGTTTGGTTTGTTTTTGTATGGTTTGCTTTTATGGCATATCAACCATTGTAGGTTATTTAATGCCAAATCCATTTTTATACATATAAACAGTTCTATTTTAAACAATTCAGTTTAGCCTAAGTACACAGTTTAGGTCAATTCGACCTAAAAATAGGACCTTATCAGGTACTATTACTCCAGACAAGGGTGGACATGAGAGCGATGGCATTGAAGGGGTAAATTGCATTCTGCACAGCTCCATTATTACTGAAGCCACGCCATCAGATTTTTTACCGTCATATCCAGGTCAGTCGTTGGGTGAGTCTTATCCCTTTGCAGAGAGGAAGTCTATGTATTATGCAGCCCAAGCCGACCGGGCCAGTCTCATTGGGATTAATCTATTAGTAGAGAGAATAAAAATGTATATATTTACCGACACTTCGGCACCTAGAAAATGCGACACAAGGTCAATTTTTAAGCAGAGATTGCATAAAATGAGTAGATTTGGTCATCTTTTCCGATTTCTAATAAAACATTTTTTAAACATCGAGTTAATCTAAGATGCATGCATTTTTTTTCCCATATTCCAGTGTCTTTTTCACAAATTTTCATTTAATTACTGCCAATCTCATTGATTCTTTTTTACATTCTGCAATTCGATATAGAATTGTTATTTTCATATTTTTTAACTAAAAAGTTTATCTGTGATTATATAATGTTTTTCCAGAGCGAAACAGTTTCTCCGATTTCGATTCTTTCATTAGAGTTGTTGCAATTCTTATTAACAGTTGGTGCATACACTGCGATATTTATAAGAGAATTTCCACCCAAAATAAGCCTTCCCTGATCTCTACATTCACATTTAATATTCTGCCAGAAATCATGTTTGTTCAAGATTTTCATTTTATATTTGTCTTTTAGTCACCTAAATTTCCTCAGCTAATTATGCGGCTAGATCTTTTCAAATAATAATCTAAAATACTAGCATTTTTGTGATATTCGACTGCCCAGTCGGTGAAGACTGAAAAATAGACTCACTGCATTTCTGTTGGGGGATAAAATTTCCCGTAACGAGTGTCTTAGATATGACTGTAAAGAGTCTCATAAGCATTGCTTCCCGGCTTATTCTGACCCGGAGTAGTAACATTTGATAAGGTCCTCTCTATGGGTCAAATAAAACTGTTTGATATTCAAAGTGAATGCAAACAATTGTAGTCATGCTAAATTGATTTGCTGGAAAGAGAACCGTTTGATAATTTAATGGAGTAATATGAACATATACATGTACATACATATATGCACACACACACACACACACACACACACACACACACACACACACACACACACACACACATATATATATATATGTCTATAGAAATTTTTATATATATATATATCATCATCATCATCATCATCATGTCGTGCAGCTAGCATGGATATCCCTGACCCTCTCACGCCACTTCTCCCAATCGTTCATCGCCTCTACATGTCTTCAGGCCTACATCCCGTATCCTCACAAAGCTGCTGTATGTATGTTCATGCTGGTCGTCCTGCTTTTGCTCGGTTATATGTGGGGGTCCATAGGAGTAAATCACTTATGAGCTCGTCCCTGCTTCTCCAACAGTGTCCTACTTGTCTGGTTGATCTAACTTGGATAGTTTTCGTGAGGGGAGGCAGGTGGCCGTATAGTTAGTGCCTTGTGGGGTGTTGCCGCCAGGACACGTTCAATATTTCTCGCAACATTCTTGTGTAATTGACGTCTATCTTCTTCTCCAGCCGTTTTGTTAGCGTCCACGTAGTACATCCATACAGCAGTATCGATACGACCACTGCCTGGAAGAAACTGCGTTTCATTTTATCGCCAAGGTCTAATTTCCATGTGAACGATATCTTATCGATAGCTATCCGTGCCTTCGTTAGCCGCATGCCAATGTCTTTTTCGGTTGATGATATATATATATATATATGCACACACACACACACACACACACACACACACACACACACACACACACACATATATATATATATATATATATATATATATATATATATATGTACATTTAATATAAATATACATACATACACACACAGCGTTTCATTTTATCGCCAAGGTCTGATTTCCATGTGATCGATATCTTATCGATAGCTGTCCGTGCCTTCGTTAGCCGCATGTCGATGTCTTTTTCGGTTGATGATATATATATATATATATATATATGCACACACACACACACACACACACACACACACACACATATATATATATATATATATATATATATATATATATATATGAAGATTTAATATAAATATACATACGTACATACATACACGAGTTTAGTCAGCTCTTGCTGTAGAATACACCGACTGCAACTCTGTAGGGTGTAAGACACACCCACCGAGTGTCCTGGATATAACGCTATACACTCTAATGGTAAAGATCCAGTAATGCTTAAGCTTTGAGGAATGCTGTGTACCCTTTTATCATATTTACCCAACCCCTCCGCTCGGGCAGGATATGACACAAGGTCAATTTTTTTAAGCAAAGTTTAACAGGTTTGAATTCAGAGTTTTCCTTCTCCTAGACTAGTTGCCTCACCAAGGCTGAAGAATCTAGTCTGCCCTATTATTTACCCATAGTTGGAGGGAGAATAATTGGATTCACACCTTACCTTGCTATGTAAAATGCAATCAGTCTCGTCCAGGATTTGAACTCGAGTCGCCGTGTCCATTTCCTGCGACGATAACGATTACACCACGGTGTACCCTTTTATTAACTTCCCTCCAAGGTTCACTTTAGTCCGTAGTAGTAGCATTTTATAGGGTCCTATCTGTGGGTTAAATAAAATCTTTTTGACATTTAAAGTGAGAGCAAAGGAATGACTTATTGTAACATGCATTGTTTAAAAAAGAAATGTTTGACCATTTAATTTGGCGTAAACAAATAACTAGTGTTTAATTTAAATCTTTCGGAAACAAAGCAATATATAAAACCTTTAAAAGTGAGCAAAAGTATTAGTAAGTTAGAATTGAATAATTAGTGTAAAATTGTAATTTTTCTAACAGCTTCATAATATGCAAACACAGGATTAATATTGAATAGAATTATTATTGTTACCAATAATTGAAACTATTTAAACGTGTAGACACAATAACAATACTTGTGAGTAAATAAAATTAGTTTTAACTCATTTAAAAATTAAATTAACGAAAAAATATTCGCTCACTAATCATATGTATATCCATTGAAATGCTTTCAAACAAATGATTAATAATATATAGAATTATTCAGGTTAGACTGAAATGTTTGAACAATTGAAATATGTGCAGAAAAGCTCTTGCTCTTATAAAAATGTTAACTACGAAATATGTGTACAAATCATATATATATATATATATATATATATATATATATATATATATATATATATATATATATATATATATATATATATATATATATATATATATATACACAGTGTGGAACGATATAATTGTCGCCCTAAAGAAAACAACACTGCAGCTTTATTTTAAAGCTTTTATAGAAAAATCAATTCAGGTAACTTGATTATGTAGTAGAGCTGACATCTATTCAATGTAGCCTCGTTCAGCCCCACTCACCGCCTCGATACGGATCTTGAACTGGGAGCATGCCTTTTCCACAAGCGCCGTGAGCTAGGCAAATACTCGGCGGATGGTGGTGATCAGGCTGGCTTTGGAGTTGTGGGAGGTCATTTTAAATTTAATTTTTTTTAATTGAAAGTTTTAATTTAACATTTTAATTTAAAATGTTCATTTTAAATTTTGAATTTAATTAAGATAAGTATTACTGTAATTTTTACGTAAGGTTAAATAAAATGTTGTAATTCCCTAAATTATAATTAAATCTAGAGATTTACATTGAAATTCATTTAGAATTTAAGTTTAAAATTTGTTTTAATTTAATTTGCTGTAGAAAGTGATTTTAGATTATACGTCTTTTTTTTTGTGATTCCAACCGATAATAAAAAGAAAAACCGGAAGTGGGCGATATGCAAAGCATATTCTTAACCCCTCTTCGACCACCTCCCACCTATCCCTCCTGTGTCTATTCTGACAGTAATTATTTTATCCTTTAGATCTGAAGAAGTCCTATTATTTTTGGTGTTATTGATTCATATCTATACACATAACAGGATCGAAATAGATGTATAATCCAATGTGACCGTTTTTTTGTTTTTCTCAAACATATATATATATATATATATTTATGTATATATATATATATATATATATATATATATATATATATATATATACATACATATATATATATATATATATATATATATATATATATATATATATATATATATATATATATATATATCTTAGGTTAATCTCTAACTTTAACACTAACAAGGTAAGAAAAAATACAAATGATCCAATTCGCAAATAAACAAATACACAAGTTGATATTTGGGAAAATTTTTCCATAAAGAAAGAAAAGACTAAAAACATACGTATCGTCTAAAAAAAACAGAGAATAGCGTAATGGCTAGCCAAAAGGAAAACCTCTAACAGAGACCAAGTAAACGAAGAACGTGATCGATACAAGGTAGAGCAAATCCAGAAGATCCGGAAAGGTGAAACCTAGAAAGATTTCGTCTGACACATTAGGTGCTTATATATATATATATATATATATATATATATATATATATATATATATACGCGCGCGCGCGCGTGTGTGTGTGTGTGTGTGTGCTCTCCAAGGTGTTGGTCTTTCAATACAATTCACATGAACGTTAATGAATCACATAATGAAAAAGTTAGATTAAAAATTAAACCAGAATCCAATGGGTTGTTTTGAAAAAAATCCTAAAAGCAACACTCCACGAAGGACAATCTATACAGTAACCTATATCCCATCACACAAATAATTTGATGAAGAAGTCATGCAGGACACTACTGGTGACGTATGGTCCAACCCATAAACGATTTTCTTTCATGGAATCCTATACATTATAAGCCCAATTTTGACCGATCAGGAAGACCTACCAGGAGCGATTAATAGTAGGGGGTGCGAGGAAAGGAGAGAGAAAGAGAAAGTGATTGAGTTTCTGGGAACTCCATGCTGTTTACAAGAATTGATGATGATGCTGCTGCTGCTGCTGATGATGATGATGATGATGTAGAAAAAAAGTTGATACTTCAACTCCGGATCAATAGATTGGTACTTTCAATAAAAAAAAGTCATGTGTAAGGAAATTAAAAAAAAGTTTCATCTTCAAGAATAAACATGCCATACAACAAATCGCATATTTTTAAATAGTGTGTTTGGTTTGGTTTGATTTAGTTTTATGGCATATCAACTATTGTAAGTTATTTAAAGTCAAAATTTTTTTTATAGACATAAATTAAATATACATTATTTGTAAGCACATTTTGTAAATTTTATTCTAAAACGATCCCGAGCTCATATATTTAAATGGTTTCAAGTATTGCTATTCATTGTAACATCACCCATTTCTTTGAACACAGTTTTTGTTTAATTTTATTTTTTGCATGAGGCAGAAGAAATTTGTTAGCACACTAATATTGCTATTCTTTCTACACAGTTAAATGATTTCAATTATTGCTATGACATATTGATAATTTGCTACCAAAAATTGCAGTGGTTACAAGTACTGCTATTTAATACTTATTTTCTATTCAACACAATCCATTCTTTCGCACACAGTCAAACACTTCCATGTATTGCTATGTAATACCAAAAAATTATTTAAAAAGTCATTTGATTAGATGCAGTTAAATGGTCAAATAGTTCTATTTTTAACAATTCGGTTTAAATTTAGTCATTTGCACACGGTTTAAATGTCAAACAGTTCTATTTGACGCAAGATATGTCCCTATCATGTGCTACCACTCAGGGCGAATGTGGACCATGCAGAATTGGCGATTAAGCGATAGTCTACATTCCCTAAATATTCAATACTGAAGCCTTGCTATCGGATTATTTAATTTCATATCTAGGGACTCATTGGGAGAGTTTTTACTCAGTGGCATAGATGCAGCCGATGTATTCAACAACCCCAGCCAACTTGCCAAATATAGTATGTGACAGTGTGTTAGTGTGAGCGAGAAAAAAGTATAAGAGAGAGGGAGAGTGAGCTAGGGAGGGAGAGAAAGAAAGAGAGAGAGAAAGAGGGAGAGAGAGTGAGAAAGAGAGAGATAGAGAGAGATAGAGATTACATAAAAACAGATGAAAGTTTCGACTGTCAGCGTGTTTTGTTTTCTCCTACACTTTTTCGTAATACACACGTTCGTAAGATTTTTCAAGATAGAATTGCACATTGAATCTCTTATTATGACCGATTCAAAATACGAATTATACTGAAAAGTAATTGATGCATGGAAAATGGAAATATTTTTGCGCTTCTCTTACAAAGTCACATCTGTTTTCTATTCAAGTTCAGGCAGGACAAAGCTTTAGCAAATTATATCTGATTAATTTCTACTTTCACGTAACTTTCGAAATAATCTCTTAGAAATATTACCATGATTTTATCTGAGATGTTAGGCTTTACAAACATTGTTGACGGAAGTCGATATACAATAATATATAACCGGCGACAGGGTTTAAGATTATACAGATTATTTAGATATATATGGGCAATAACATGGGCACATTAAATAAATAAAAACGACAGAAGTCTGGGTACATTTTTGGCCTGATAATGGTGGTAAGGAAAATATTCAAAAATGATTTACTTCTATCTGAACATATCGAAAGAGAACCATTTTCTATTTTTCATAATATTTTGTTCGCAGGTTTTGTTTTATATTTCATCCTTCTTTTCCTGGAAAAAATAATTCCTCTCAGTGACAGATTTCCTTTTATTCCTCTAGCAGTCCCTTTCGATAAGCGGCCTTCTCTCTCTCTGTCTCTCTGCCTCTCTGTTTCACTCTCTCTACCGCCACCTTTTCTTTCATTTCCTCTCTGCTAATTGAATATGACAATACAGATATTCGCAGACAAATCCCATGCTTATTCTCTATCCAAAACCATAACGTTACCAACAGGGAGAGAATCCCAGATTTTTCCATCGAAGTTAATCTGTCCATATACTTTGTTCTGATGCATAGCTTTATCCAATACACTGTGATTATTCAAGCCATTCTTTGTAATTTGTGCTCATCCCGTATTCTGGTTGGGAAGGGTATTGCGTCTGCGGATTGATGAATATCGAAATATTGACAAAACATCAAATTGGATGAAGAAGCAGAGGAATTCGGTCAACTGTGATATATCCAATCTCATCTGTTCCAACTATAAAAAGTAAGCGCGATACACCCACATGCCAATAATAATATTTATTCCAAATATTCTAATCAGAAAACTTTCATATATAATTGTTACGTCAAAGGAAGAAAAAAGCCTTATATATATATATATATATATATATATATATATATATATATATATATATAGAGAGAGAGAGAGAGAGAGAGAGAGAGAGAGAGAGATTCATCTTCCACTTCATTCATGTTTGAATGTATACTTTGTATACGTCAAAAACGTGTTTAATTAAAATACATTTAGTTAGCAAATTCAACATCATAGACAGCTTTTTTCTTGAATATCATGTATGTTATAGTTCTGCTTTTATTTTTGGCTTAATTTTGCTTTTTTCGATACATCAACTTTTAATTGAAGATTAGTTTAACTTGTATGATATTTTGAGACGTGCCTAGTGTAACGATTATCATTATTTAAATGGAAATCGGTCACTCCAGTCCACTTTACGCTATTGCCCTTTGGTAAAGGCATGACTGCATCTATTCTTCTCATCATCCAGATATGGGTAAATAGTAGGGAATGCTTCCTTCTTTATTTTTGGTAAAGGAAACAGTCAAGGCGAAATAAAATATTGAATTCCAACCAGCTGTATTCAGCATAAAAATTGACAATGTGTCACATAGTACCCGTGTTGTGGGGTTGATAAATACATGTATGAGCTATGATGCATTGATACTTTTCTGATGATCTGGTAAAGTTTAATCTTTAAAAATATACCTCCTCACTAGCAAGAAATATAGATAATTATATTAAGACGATTGAATATAACAAGACCAACAAGTATTTTTCTCAAGTCATTTAATAAACTAACAGCAGAAAGAGAATCTACGGGAATATAAGAACTATGGTAAAAATGTTCTCTTTCTTGAGTGTCATGTTCAAAATCATTTAAGTCACTCTTCTTTGCTCCAAAGGTAGTCAGTCATCTTTTGTTTATTACACCGTTCCTGGTAGCGGTCTTCATTGTTTTTATATTCTGAAGGTATCGCTCTCTTTTCTAATAACTCACCCACCGCAATTATCCGGAAATATATCTAAATTGCTATGAAAAAATCTTATTCCTTTTTCATCATTGACGTTGCCGCAATTATAGGCAAATTTATCTAGATGACTATGAAAAAAAGAAACCTTAATACTCATATAAGCGCCCATGACCTGCAGACTTTTCAACAGCTTTTCCTCTAACTCCTTTTTGTTTTAGGGTCGTAAATGTGATGGGATAAATACATGAATATCAAACAGAAGATTTTAGGGTTTCATTTCTTTTTCATGTCACCTTGATAATCAGGTTTACTCAAGCGTATTACTGATAACGTTCATCATTTAATTTGAATTTTGGCGATAAATTGGAAAATTCGGTACTTTTATTTTAAATTTTTTAACTCAAAAACACATTTTTCTTACAAAATATTTTATTTCAGGTGGTTGACATAAATTGCTCGACCCACCTGAAAATTAATGGGTTTGTACAACATTTATTAACAATTTTTTTGCGATCAGCCGAGATCGTAAATTGATCTTATTTTTTCCTAAAATGAACAATTAAAATATAACATAAACAGTAGCTAACAATGAAAAACAGAAGTCATTTTCCAAATCAACATCTTCAAATTAACTAAAAGAATTATTTTATTTCATAAAACCAAGAATCGTGTTGACCATTGTTATATACTCGCTCTAAAGCGACATTTGCTTACTGTGCTACGCATTATTATTTTTGTTCAATTAAACGTTCAACGATGCTAAATAAAGTCATAATGAATTAAAAGAATCATCAGAAAGTAATAAAATGTTCAAAACAACCACCAGTATAATCTGTAATAATCAAGCAGAGTGAATAATAAACGAGTATTTTCGACAAGAAACAAATGCCAAGTGAAAAATCAGTAATTGACCGTTAACAGATTCTAGTAACAATTATAATTTTTAACAGGCAATAGTGGAAGAACGATGTTCACAGTGATCTTAAAGCCGAGATTAGTAAATAAAGAGAGGATTCTATAAATCTAAGCTAGACAATACAGTAAACATTAGCATTAGCCACCAGATGTTTAGAAATTATTTTTTTGAATCAGAATACTCGTCTATTTTCCTGGTTAAAAAAAGAATGAAAAAATAAAAAAGAATTTATCAATATATTCACTTTCACTTTAATGATTGCTCTTCCCGTTTATTTTTGTTTTGTTTTTGTTTTTATTTCTCTTTCTGCCAATAAGAAATTGGGTCATATTCTAAATCAAAAAGCCAAAAATTGACTCATTTCAATTCAAAAATCCCTAAAATAAAATATATTGGTGCACCAATAATCTTTAACCAATTGATAACAATTCTCAACTGTTGTGCTGGTGCATTACAAAACATGGGCACCTTCAATGGACTCCAAGCAGAAACGTTGATATCTGTGAGAAAAGGGCGTTAAGGATTGTCCTGATAATCCAAATGATACGTTGATAGTCCCAAATAATTCATTAATAGTAACTGAAAGATTCCGATGCAGGATTCCTTAAATTTATACGAAATTTTCATATAAAATTTTTGGTGAGGGCTACACAGATAACTCGCCATCTTTTGATGATATCCTTCTGGAATTCCGGGTCCATCTTAAGATACTTCTATTGGTTCCAGGCATTTTGCATTAGGGTTTTTTCAATAGTTCAAATAGCAAATATTCCAGTTTTACAAAGAATTGGATGTCCGCTCCCGGATTACGCTTAAAACCCAAAAAGAGGTCGACAATGGATTACTCAAAAAACGTGTAATGTTGCTCAGATGGTATGATGGAATGGGACGACTTGTGTCCATTTCCTGCTATGTAGTTATCAACAGTACGCGCTTACTTTTTTTGTTCACGAGATGGACAGTCACAATATTGTTTTACCAATCTAGGTACATCATTCGATAAATGAACAGTCAGTTTTTTCATCAAATTCAATATCATATTAAGAACTATTGACATATTTGCATACACAAGTATACATATATATATATATATATATATATATATATATATATATATATATATATATATATATATATATTCAAAGAGAAACATTCCAGCCAACACATCACATGATGATAACTAAGCGTACTACAACATAAAATGGGAGCGTAAATATATATATATATATATATATATATATGTGTATATATATATATATATATATATATATATGTGTGTGTGTGTGTGTGTGTGTGTGTGTGTGTGTGTGTGTGTATGCGTTGGTGCGGGTGCAAGTGAAAAATGAAATAATACGGAACATGTATAATACTGGAGCATATATAATATGAGTGGGTAATTTTTTCATTTTTCTATTTTTCAGATTTGTCGATGGATGTTCATTAGAGAGTATTAAAAGAGATATACGAAATCGTATATTGGAACAGAAATAATCGGCAAAACTAATTGCGTTTCACTTCTCGATGATCGCCTTGTATAAGTCATCAATTCATACCGCTCATTCTTAAGTATTGATAAAAACTAAGGCAGAATGAGCAATTTAGCTCTGGTGAGGCAAGATATTGAAGAGAAGAAAATATCTGAATTCAAACTAAAACTACTTAAAATTTGACTATATGCTGGATCCTGTTCGTGACGGAAGGCTTAGTTAAATACATACACTGTAGAATAATGATTTTTAAAAAAGGCCTCATCAAGAATTTCCATTTATTAAATTCTTTTGAACTTTTGCCGCTGGAATTAATTTTCTGTAGACACACGTTGTGATTATACTTTTAATTTCGGATAATGTATAATAACGTTCATTTAGATTTATTTATTTGTTTAATTTGAACAAAGACAAAGGCCTGTTATTGGAAACTCGTTTCAGAATATCGATTGGAATAAATCCATTATGAAAGACATCAGAAAATGGCTGGGCATTAATAAATATCAATATTACAATGAGGTTTTTCTTTTTAAGTGGAAAGTCTACTCCTTCCGGCGTCAGACATTTGATGCTTGGAGTTTTTTTTTTTTTCTTTTTTTTTTAAATTTTACGACTAAATGAATGACTACAAAAATTATCACGAAACATGAAATATTGATTCGCCTTAAGACAAGTATTATTTACTAAAGAAAAATTTCTCCATTCCTAAAAACTGTTCATATATTTGTTAAAATATTCAAGTCCCTCTGATATATTTTGAGAATTAAAACATTTCCATAGATTCTCAGTTTAGGTTTTCTTATTACACATATGTAATTACATAAATTTAATCAATTGGAGATAGTAACTCTTAATCAGGTGCGTAAGCACAAACTAAAATGGAACTGGCTGTATAGATGCGCATTCAAGCCGATACATAAGGTATAAAAGGAAGCTAGAATTGAAAGTATGATTAAGATGAATTGCTATACGAATGGTATGATCAGAGTTAATTGTTTTAACCTCACGTCCGTGAGATACGCAATTCACTCACTTGCTCCTTTGGGAGGGTTATATCCCACCAAAAAGTAATGTCCTGGGTGTAACACTAAACTATATCTGATGGTGGTTCTTCGGTTCTCGTGATCTAAGGACAGGGGAGTATACTTTCGTTGTAATTTCTCCTTAGTAGACTGTAATTCGAAATAGTCATGGTCTCTTTTATGATCACATCCATAGGTTAAATGGATCTCTTTAAAAAGTATTTTATTCAATAAGACGTGCGATAAAATCAAGAAACAATTGCACAAAAATGTAAATACGCGGGTATCAACGATTGCAGTGATTATACCATTCTGCATAAAATAACACTTGCTGGTTTGAGATGCCGTTACAATCAATCACTAAACAATTGCCAATCTGATTTTCTGTATTGTCTTTCTTTTTTCTTTTACCTCAGATCTTTTTCATATCTCCTCCCCCTTCTCCCTCTCTCTCTCTCTCTCTCTCTATGTCACACACACACACACACACACACACACACACACACACACACACACACAAATAAATAAATGCATAATTAAACTCCACCAGGAGTACCTTTCATATACCGGAAGAGAATACCATCACATTTTCTCTAATGGACTTCATGACCCTAAATTTTACTCTTGAGATTAATTTCCATTTTAAAAGGAAAGTAAAAGTCTCTCAGAACAATGTGTCATGAGAATAGAAGATGATACATTATACAATATTCTCTGTATGTCAGAAAACACAATTACTTGCTGAAAACTGCGTTGAAATTCATACAGCATAAAATTTGATCTGCGTGATTAATGGAAATGGGTAAGGTTAAGCGCATGGACAAATAAACGGATTAAATAGAAAAAGGAATATCCTAAATGGATGCTGAGACTTTTAGACGTTAAGCATTGACTTAATTACGTACATATAAACATACTATTCATGTGATATAAGCCATTGATTTAATATAGCCATGCAAAATAAAGGGCAAAACCTACTTTTATCTATAATGATAATTTGCTGCTTTTAATTGTACGATTTATTGGCTATGAGATATTAAAAAGAGGATAGAAATGATAATGAGTTTTCCTGTTCCATCTAAACAACTGTATTTTCTTAATTAAACAAAAAAGAAGTACTTCTTGAAAAAAAAGAAAAAAAGAAAATAAATAATTAAAAGTTTGAAGACTTGGAGAAAGAACGTTTTCCGCTGAAAAGAAGTTAGTTACCGAAAGGATTATTTACCTCCAACAATATATTCATGATGCTTGCATAAATCCACCAAAAAAATATCGGGTATACATAAAAAATGAAGGCTCACAATACTTGTTCGCTATATCATCCATATTTATTTATTTAGTTATTGCGTTGAATAACAAAACCCGGTCAATGACACAAAATAAAATAACCCAAACTTAGGTTGGTAATTTTATTAAAATCTTAATAAGTAAATAGATAAAAAGATATAAAATAAATAATTAAATTAGACAGTTTTTAAAGTGATAAACAATAAAAGAAATTCGTCTTTTCTTGTCTAAGTACTGGAAATTTTATCGAAGACTGAAAATCAGCCGGTTTAGGTGGAATAAAAAGTAAAGGAAAAAAAAAAAAAAAGAAAAATCGCATTTTTCGCAGAACAAATTGAATATGATAATTATGAAAATTAGTGTTCCAAAGTTGGTTGGTTGGTTGGTTGGTCGGTTGGTTGGGTTTTATGTCATTTTAATATTTGAAGATTATTTAAAGCCAAATCCATTTTTATATGAATAACACTGTGAAAAATTTCTTACTTTTTGAATGTTGTCTAGAATTGTACAACTGATTTAGGCTATTATTGCACTGCTGAATTAGGAAATAGCATCTTTTTCTCTCCATCAGATCAGGTTTCTTTGCAAGGTTGATTTGAAAAAAATCAGATCTTTTGACAAAATCGATTACATTTTTGTGGCATTATCGGCTGATTTTTATCAACACATATCATCCTAAATATGTTTTTAAGAGAAGAAAAAATTATTACCAACAACATATATTGATTACCTGATAGAAACATCAGTTACGGTAAACTGAATGGTGGACATTGATAAAGGTAAATACACGTAAATTGCATGTTGATTCACTATTGTTAAAACTTCAGGACTTGAACTTCCGTTTCTTTGAACTCCTGGAATACTCAACGGCAGGGAGGTCTCTCTTCAGATTATAACAGTAGTCAGCCATCATGACTGCGTCCAGAGACCCTGATACCTGGTCTCCATCTCTTTCAGGACCTGATGGAATCTTTCCCCCTGCTCGTCACTCATTGAACCCAGGTTCCCAGGAAACCGGTCTATATGTGAAAATGGGTAGTGCATCTTAACGCTCATGTTGCAGCCCAGGTTTCTGAAGGCAGTCAGCATGTTGTTGACAAGTTCTGCGTGCTTTCAGGGTTTTTTGCCAAGAAAGTCCTTCAATAGCAGAACAAATGCCTTAAACACTTCCAGTTCCCGTTCGTTCATTGAGTTTTCGAACTCTGAATCTGACGAGCTGCCGGATCTGAGCACCGTCAAAGATGCCAGCTTTCAACTTCTCCATAGTCAATCCTGGAAAAGCCTGGCACAAGTAAGTGAAGCAGTCACCATCCTTGTCCAGACCCTTGGTGAACTGCTTGATTAAGCCGAGCTTGATATGCAGCAGTGGGAAGAAAATTATTTCTTGTCCACCAGAGGTTCGTTGCTGACATTCCTTTCTTTGCAAGGCACCAATTCCTCCCAGTCTTTCTTCGTGTAAAGCTGAGCACGATTCCTACTATCCCACATGCACAGAAAACATAGGTACTCAGTGAAGCCTGACCGTTGTCCCAACAAAAAGTTCCCCGTCTTCAGGTCAATAGAAATAAACCACTCATGCTGATCATATCCAATTTTTTCTAGCACTTACTTCATCTCTTCATACTTCTCCTTCAGTGTAGTCGACTGAGCGATGGGTACAGAGGCAAACTGGTTGTCGTTGTGTATCAGAACACATTTCAGTGATCGCTTGCTGCTGTCAATGAACAGTCTCCAATCTTTGGGTTCCAACTGTGGCACTCCAAGCTTGAGCAGAAGCTGCGCAATATCAGCACAGTACACCAAGTCCTTCACCGTAGAGAGAAAACGGGGATAGGCTTGATACATGTTGGGGGAGAACTGAAGCGAGCAATGTCAGAGAGGAGGTTGTTTCCTTCAAGCTGGATGCCAACTGTTCGGCAGAGTCCGTTGACAAGCTGAGGTGGCGAACTAGATCATTCAACTCCTTTTGTGAAAATGGGTGTGGAGTATCATCTTCAAGAACCACTTCTTCTTCATCCTAATGTCCTTCAACACTGGAGGCATCATCATCACTAATGTCAGATAGGAACTGGGATTTCATCATAATGAGCAACAGGACGACGTGCAGATTTACGATCAGGATACTTGAGGCTGGCTCAGTTCTTTCTGTTGATCCCAGTGACATCAACAACGCAGAAGTAGCAGTCAGTGATGTAGTTTTTCGGCTCCCTCCAAACCATGAGAATTCCAAAGTTCAGACTTCTTTTGCCATTGGTCCACCCACGCAGAGTCTCGGTGCATGCCTTGCACACCCTGTGTGGTGCCCATGCTTTATCCTGGTCAGTAAGTTTAATACCAAAATAAGCACGGTAAGCACGCGTTATGAAACTTGTGACTGGCTTCCTATTAGGACCAATAATTTATTCTCCACATATGTAGCAGAACACGTCGGGCTTATTCCTGCACAATCTTCTAGCCGAAGCCATCTCCTTCACATGCTAAACAAAAATGGGTACAAATTAGTCATAAATTGGTGCCACTGCAGCCCACCGCATACCGTATTTGGCACCACCAGCACGACAGCGCAAATATTCCGCAAAACACATGAATCGAAAATTCATGTACATGCGCGGGTGGAGTTTTCTATACACTTCCTGGGGCTGCTGCTCCATTAACTTTAGTTTTGATCCATCAACTTTATGCTTTGACGTACCAATTTTGGAAGATTTTCAGGTTGATCCCTTTTCGACAAAATCACCCAGAACTATTGTACCTGGATATTTCTTGTCATTTCCAATCAAAACAATTATTTGACATGGCATTTTACCCCCCACCAACTTCTTCTAAAATGCTCAACACATGCGTACATGTGAACAAAAACGTAAAAAAAACGACATGTGCCTATAGCTAAAAAGACTTGACCTAATTGAACAAAACCAATGTCATTTTTTTGATTCTGCGCATCAGATTCGTCCTAAATCAGAGAAAAAAAATGCAGACAAAAAATTTGTTGTTCACCAGTGTAATCAATTCTATTATAAACAATTCAGTATAGCAAGAGTACACAGTTTAATTGTCTAAACAGTTTCAATTTAAAGTTATTCAGTTTCGTCCAAAGGTTCTAATTCAAACAATTCAGTTTAGTATGACTATAGATTTTGTTTACGCATAGTCAAATGCCAGAACAGTTCTATTACAAATTATTCAGTTTAGCTTGGGTACGCAGTTAAGTTATATTTAACCCATAGATAGGGTGCTACGACTCAGGGCCAGAGTGGAACTAGGAGCGAAGGCAATTAATGGGTGCTCCGTATCCCTAAAAGCTACAGCATCCATGGAACCTCACCTTCATATTGGTTAGTGTTATATCCAGGACACTCCTTACCATCAGCAGAAGTGCAGTCAGCGAATTCTACAGCCCCACCCGACAGGGCAAAATTTACCAAAGACAGTACATCTTCGTATTCCTCTTTATGGTCAATAACCCTTCCTACTAAACGATTGTTTTAGTTAGAGTTTAGCAATATGCCTGGTTTTTGTGATGTTTTGCCACAAACAATAGCCTTGAGGTGATATGACAATTAGCAGTTGAGATTTTTCAAATGACTGGTTGCTTTCAAAATCTTCATAAAATTAATAATGTGTCTTGTACTGACAATCGCCAATTTCTCTTGATTGTATTCTACACTTAATCAGCTTATTTAACTATTTAGCTTGCTGAAAGCTTTCTAAAACTTATATCTAATACCCGTCGATTTTTATGTGTCAGTATTGCTATTTAATTTCCGCTTGATTCACTGGATGATATCTAAAACACCCGTTTTCCATAAACTGATAATCAGTGGTCAACGAAATTCATGTTATTTTAAATGTTTCTCTCACATAATGCTCAGTCACTCTTGATTGTATTTAACTGCCGATTGAGTTAACCCAGAAGAAAGCATCTGTTCTGACAGGCACTGTAAAACACCTGATCGATTGACAGTTCATATTAAGGCTGCGCCACCAGTTCTAAAGATAAACATAATAATGAGATACATGGAAAATAGAACTTACATACGTACATGTATACATAAGCATATACATTCTCGCACACACACACACACACACACACACATACACACACACACACACTTATATATATATATATATATATATATGTATATATGGACAGACAGACAGACAGAAAACAAAGTGCGTAAGTCAGTTAATAATATGGAATGAAGTGAGGAATTTACCTTTAAAAAAATTGATTACATTTTCTGTCACATCTAATCGTTTTCAAGAAATTACAAACTTCTGATAGATACTTTGATATTGTAAAAAAAGACAAATAAAATAATTACTCCACTTAAGTTTAATTCCCTATAACTTAAATGTGGTCCAATTAAGATGAAGATGCTTTAATATTTGCATATCAAAGTGAAGATAATGATGCTTGCCTTCATCATAGATACATTGCGAGACAGTGTCAATATATTTTTTCTTTAAAGCTATTTAGGTGTTCAAAACAAACCTTTCAGAAGACTCTTCCATATATGAAACAGAAAATTCAGTCTTGGAAATAGGCGCGGTATGGATTTATATAAAGAATACTGAATATATATATATATATATATATATATATATATATATATATATATATATATATATATATATACTGAAATGACAAATTTAACATTTCGAGACATCAATACTTTATGTCGATGTTTTTAATTTAGATTAATCTATAAATATGTCAAGCTTAGGTTTTATATTTTTTGACTACAAAACTTATAGTTTGTTGACTTTCCTAAATGAGAGAATTTAACTCAATATGAAGGAGAGCCGACAGTGCCCACGTGTAACATAATGGCCGAGGGATTTCGGTTTATGCCCTTGGGTTTAGTTAGGCTGAGAACCTTTCGGCTCAGTGCATGAGCTACTTAGGTTCAACATTAACACAGGTGTTCGCGCGTGCGGGCGGAGCGGACGTGTCACTCAGAGATATCACAATAGCCTACATGGGAAACAGGGGCTAGCGAGTGTGAATGACGTCACGCACCGGAAACGCGCGGAGGATTTTGGGAGATTTTGAAAAAGTCAGTGAGTTGAGATGAGACCTGCCTCGGGGGTTGATGGTTGACTTTCGCTTGCTCGCGGAGGTCTTGGGCTGGTGCCACACATGTTGGGGTGGGGGGCAGATGAAAAAGCCAGTATAGAAAGATTGTGCCTCTCTCGTTATGTCGAAGCCTTTAAACTCAAAGGTAATAAAAAGTTTCGTACCTGAACAAAGAAGTCGTCACGTGTTTTTCGAATTTTGAGATTCCTATATATATATATATATATATATATATATGTGAACATTATATGTCCATTTCACATATTCATGTATATGTCTATAGTACACGTGGCCGTTGTTAAATGCCACACTGTAGTGATGTAATTTAATTCCAGTCACGCAATGACGTTGACTTTCAAATTCCCTGGATAAAGTTATAAAACTCCTTATTCCCTCCAGCCATCGATTAATTCCGAGGGAGAAAAATTACAGACATAAATAAAAGTGCATTCTCTGATTATGTATTTCAATTTATTTGGGATTAAACCTAAATATTGCTGTATCAATATTGTGATACTTTGGACCATCGGCGTGGTATATATATATATATATATATATATATTGACACCAGCAAGTAATATGAACTCAACGACCCAATTTCGAGAGTTTGGTTGAAAAAAAATAATGTCCGGGTAAAAATGGAATAGAATCTTGAATTTACGAGCAACCATATCCAACAATTAGAACCGTTTTTTTTCTGTCTCTTCGTCCCTCTCTTTCTATGCCGGTCGCAGTCAACTCTGCGACTCTTACAAGGGAATTTGACCTACAATATTGTCTACGGGCGACTTCGAACTCCCCTGGATGTGTCGGAACGTCACGCAAAATGTCAGGTCATTTTTCTTCAGCTCGTCGTCAGAGGGCTTAGATCGGACAGTGAATAGGTCCAATTTTACTTTATGACCCCGTTACCAACGAAGATGGCATTGTCTGTCTATACAGAAAGAATATAAGACGACATTTTTCATCAACCAACAGAGATGAATATGTATCAATGACGAAACGGAGTTTGGTACTGAAATTGACAGACATTGAAGAAAAAATATATCACGTCAAACCTCATAATAGTCTTAATGTATGGTCTAAGGCGACCTGAAATTTCAAAAAAAACTCTCAATTAAGGCAGATAAGGGTCTTTGTGGTTTAATCAAATTATATGTAAATGATTAATCGCGCCGTTTTTGTGACTATTCCCCCTTTTTATAACATAGGTTATTTTTCTTTTCCCTTTGCTATTATCCTTCGTTTTCAAATTAGAATAAATTTTGTATTCTCGACATCCGTTGTTTTGTGTTTGTTTTTCGTCCAAGCCTTTGTGTTTTTAATTTCCGAGAAAGAATCCCACCTTTTTCCTTTTTTTTTTCGAAAGTATGTATGAGAAGGTGTATCTCTGCAGTATGTAAAAAGTTGATGAAGGATGAAAAATTTAACGACCCACGAGCAACCTGACCGAACCGTTGTTTAGCGTGGGTGTAAAATAAGCGATCTCTTGACTTTGAAAGAGCATAAGGCTACTGGCAGGAAAGAGGGAAAAGAACAAGGAAATGACTAAACACCTCGAGTAATTTAGAATGATCAAGAACATACAATAAGGTCCGACTACTATTAGAAATACTATAAAAGCTGGTCCAATTCAAGGCAGGCAGAAGTATACAATCACTGATGCCAACGAAAAGTAGAAAAGGCAGTTAGCTGTGACTACAGAGTGTCAAGCTAAACTCTGATGGTACGCAGTTATTAGCTGTTCCAGAGATAACAGCGTGGCAGACTAGAGTTTTCCTCCCCGGCTACACCTTGTGACACGGCCATAAAATTGGCAGCGAGCACTCTGGTTGGTATTAACAGAATGTAACAATACTTACTAGGATACCTCGGAAAAGCAAAATGTGAACAAAGTGAAACAAAGTTGACATAATGTTATGGAAAGTTCACTTGCTGTCGGAGAGGCAGTTTCAACTTAATATAACTAATCACACATACACATTTATAAGATTACAGGTTCAAAAATTGCAGATATTTAATAGTACTCAGGCATTAGGGTGAAGGAGTCCCATTTGTGTAGGAGCTAACATGCAGAACAGTGGCATTTTACAAAATGAGTTTCAGAAGTGCTTTAAATTTCTCTTTCGAACTAATACTTTATCTTCAAGCTGTTGATTAAGTTGTATCTCTATGGTTCATTAACAACAAAGCTGCTTGCTAGCTTGCTTTGTTTAAACGCATATACACATTGTGTACCATAGAACCAACGTTTTATGCTGTAAAGAAAGAAGTCCACAAAAAAAGAAATACTGAAAATCGAAAGTAAGGGATGAAAATATAGCAGTCGTTTATTATTCAGCTATGATCGCTGCAATTCGAAAAGTTCATTTTAGTTGCGGCCTTCTTCTCCTTTCCTCTCGGTGGTGACGGGGTGAGGGTGAGAGCTGGCTGTTTGACACACGCCTGACAGATAGGTCATAGCAGACTAGGCTTGGACGGGTCGGGGCCTCGGAACCTTTAACGCACCCGTTTTGACAACTGCCTTCAACTCTGCCAAAATCTCGTTACTTGTTTTCTTATAGAGGGATTTTGGAGAACAAATCGAAGATCATCGAATGTTCGATGTCACCAGTGAAACACGTGATAATATATCTGTGATTATTTTAAAATCACGTCAAACTTTGCCGGTCATTCTGCCCGCACGCGCTAATCTCGTGACTTCTGCACTGATTGACGACAGCGCCCATCCGTAATATTACACTTGGAGGATTATTTAATGCTAAAAATATCCTTGTAGAAGTACGGCTGTATTACTATTTAACTGATAGAAGGGGAGACAAAGGCGTCAATAGCTTTCTCATGGGTATTAAAGCGAAAGTAAACCTAAAAGCGCAACTATTATTCCATCTTTATTTCTTCCAGACTGCAGTCCTGTACGTTAACAATTACGCCCCTGGAACCCCTTTTACATGGATTAATTTGGCTTTAACCCTCAATAATTAATAGGTTATTAAATAAAGATACCAAACCAAACATGTACAGTTCAGTTAAACTGATTATCATATCATTATTCATGAATTTGCCCACTTACTAGAGTGTTCACCAATGGTCCGAAAAACCTGGATTCAATCCTCGGTCGAGTCATATAAAGAATGATTCTTCATGCCTCATTGCCTAACATTCTGCAATATATGGTACGTATCAAAGTTAAAGTGTAGCAATCCAGGGAAAGGAGTAGCGCCCTCTCCTACATATTGATGTAGTAGCTATTGAAAAGGGAGCCTTCTGGTCGCCCTCGACTATAGTCACCAACTTTACTTACTTACTTATTTTTGAAATATTTCTAATTCTTATTACAGGGCTAATATTTGTACACTTGAGCTAACCATCGTACTGATTTATTGGTAGGTATCCGCTGAAGAGGATAACATTAAAATGTATTTAATGTTGGGACACTTGTTTTTGAGTATCATACTCTTACTGCCATTATTCTCAGTTCCATTTTGATCCAAGTTATCAACTGTA
Source organism: Sepioteuthis lessoniana (assembly GCA_963585895.1). Lineage (NCBI taxonomy): Eukaryota > Metazoa > Mollusca > Cephalopoda > Myopsida > Loliginidae > Sepioteuthis > Sepioteuthis lessoniana. Next base: position 121,348,950 of record OY757904.1, on the reverse strand, counting down.
AGGATCCCATCAATTGTTCAAACAGATATATCTAAAAAGAAATCGATAGGACCATGCTCAAAAGACAAAAAAACCTGTTAAGTAAGAACTACATTTAAAATGTCAAAATGAACGTACAATGAATGTGATCGTTTATCCTCTGGCAATGAATTAACCCAGGACAGGTTCATCTGTCATGAAAAAAATAATCAATCTATTATGTTTCCATGAGCCGTAAACCCCCGTTGTAGAAGAAATGATGCAAATCAATTGTTTTCCCAGTTGGCTGGGCTGAAGACTACACCGACAACTTCTCTTCAGAGGGGTAGACCCTATCAATGAGTGTCCTGGATATGACGGTGAGGTTCCGGTAATATTGGAGCTTTGGGGAATGTGGAATAACCCTTCATTGCCACCGCTCTGGTCCGGAGTGGTAGCATTTGATAGGTTCCTACCTATGGGTTAAAAAGAACTAAAGCGTGTATTTGTGATAAACTGAATTGCTTGAAATAGAACTGTTTTGACATTTCTGTTTTTGACATTGATATTGTACTCACGCAAAACTGAATTGTTTGAAATAGAACTGCTTGGTTAAACTGAATTACTTGAAAAAGAACTATTTTTTACAATTAAATTGTGTACATATGCTAAATTGAATTGTTTGAAATAGAACTATTTATTTGTATAAAAATGGATTTGGCACTAAATAACTGACAAAGGTTGATATGCTATAAAGTCCAAAAAAGAACAATCCAAGCAGTTGTGATAAAAATATAGAATAGAATTACGAATGCAAAAGGTACACTTCGTCAAATTTTATTATTAAGATTTTTATTCATGTTAGAAGTGTAGTCAAAGTGATAGTTAATTTTGCTCGATATTTACCTAATTTCTCTCAACATTAACCTGGGCTTTGTAAATATCTTCTAGAATACTTTCCGTAGGGATGGTTGTCTTTCGAGTTCGTTGCTTATCGCTTTCTGTCTATTCCAGCTGTTCGACATATTGAAGCATGTAACTATCTACTTAAATGTCTAATGCAATGTAATGGTGAGCAAGCTCAGAACAACAGTCATTTGCTGTTGAAGTGATTTCTATTCCCATTGGCTGCCCTATAGCCAGGGGCTAAACGTTGCTTTAATTAAATAGATTTATTCGTTAATGTTTATTCTACAATGACCTTCAACAACAACGTATGAATCATAATAGGTAAAAATTCAATTCAGACACTTCATGAATTTTGATCAATAACTAATGTATAATTAATATTCTATGTATAATTAAAATTTGTCGTGAACAATGCATACTTGTTTCAAATGAATTTCTATTGCATTTTTTCTTTCATTATAAAATCTCATCATGAACATTGCTCAAGAGAAAAGTATGATTGCTCGTTGCACGATTTTTATTTTTGTTTAGACTTCTAAGCTGACGACATCACGTGATAAACACCAGTTTCATGTAGTACTCTTTAATTTATTATTTTATGCTCTAGGAAGATATTTCATCTTTACACAGGCAAGAAAATAGAGACATCTTTTTTTCCCATTGCTAAGTTTTAATTCAGTGGGCGTTCCTAACATTAAATGAATTATTGCCTCGAGCCTCATTCACAGTTAATTTCTGTTTGTTTTATTGTGTCATTTAGCAAAACAATGATTGGTTGTTTGGTTGCTTTATTATAAAGAAAGTCAACTCTTGTTGGGTTATTTTGTACTGAACGAGTTTTATCTTGAAAATGCCGCATAGTTTATTTTGGTATCTTTGTTGGTTTTACGAAAGCTTCCTCTTGAATACTTACACTTCTTAGTTTTTTCTATATTTTTCATTATTCCTTTTTTCATTGTTCTTATGGAATGTTGGATAAAACCCCAAGAGTTTGCATTATCATGAGTGATGAACTCATATCAGTGTCCCTATATACTTAATGAAGAGGAGTACCTGCAATGTAATGGAAAAATTGCAAGACTGCGACCTCGAAATAAGAGAGGTTGAACTTCTGTCACGCTATTAAGTTCATTTTCGAAATCATAAACTAGGGAAAAATAGAATTCTCCTTATATCTAGTGTTTATGGGTTAAATAGAATCAATGCTTTTCTTCTACATTGATGACTTTGACATTAAATAACCCACCAAGTTTAACATACCCCAAAACAAAATATCAATCCATACCGTTATAATGAATACAACGTGAATGTATTAATTGGTGTGTTCTACCGGCTTTTTCAGAACTCTATCATCGTCACTGAATTTTATTCTATTCACAACTGTGTCTTTTAACTTATACTTTATTTTTATTCTTATCATAGAATTATTACGCAGTCCAATACTTTTTCTTCTTAATCAGAAATTTGTGGGCCATATCCATTCTAGACTGTCTTGGAAGGATATAAGATAAACTCACGTGTGCGATTTTTTTTCCATTGGTGTCTATCCCACAAACTTTATCTTGCAGGTGTTCATGTCTCTTTTTGTGCTGCACTGGAGAAGGCATGCTTGATTTCTTCGTCTCTTCTTATATTGATGCTGTTTTTTATTCTTCTTTCCTTACTTTTCGTGGACATCTGGTCTCAACAGTTAATGTCTGGTCATAACTAAAGGTGAGTGACTGCGCACTTTTATATTGTTTTATTATTCGAGACTTGGTATGAGAATGCTTAGTTGAATTTTGAATTGGCTTTTAAAGCTGGGATGATGTTTAATGGATCGCATGTCTTCTGAGAATTTTCGACAAGGATAAAAGGCCTTAGTGCTTTCCCGAATAAAAATGGAATCTGTAACCCAAGTTCAAATCCTGGACGATGCTTTTTACGTTTCACTTCGTGCTAATGCTCTTGGTAAAAGCATCAAAATAGCTCTACTTCTCTACCCAATAAGTTATGAATAAATATTAGGATGGACTGGATTATTTAGCCTTATTAGGTAACCAGTGTAATTGAAGAAAAACTCTGATTTGAAACCACACTTATTCAGTTTAAAAAAGGCCTTGTGTCACATCATAGTCGTGGTGGAGGTGTTGAGTAAATACATAAGCTTATACGAATACATACTCATATGGAGACATTCTCACCTCAATGCATATAAACTATTGCACCTTGAAAGTGAAGAACACATTGTGTCACATTAACAATGCATAGGTATATCTGCTGCTTTTAATTTTATTCTAATTTTACCTGCAGTTTTCAACGGTAAAATCATTTACGATGTGACATTTTTTCTTTAGTTTTATTGAACGTGTCTAACTCTTTATCATGTAATACGTTTAAATTTCAAAGATCCATGTAACCAATACATAAGTTTGTTAAAGAAACCATCTGTTTTGCTATTCATATTTACCAACCCCTCCGTTTGGGCTGTATAGGACACAGGTCAATTTTAAAGCGGAGTTTAACAGGTTTGAATTCAGAGTTTTCCTTCTCCTAGACTAGTTGCCTCACCAAGGCTGAAGAACCTAGTCTGCCCTACTACGTATCCATAGTTGGAGGGAAAATAATTTGATCCATACTTGCAATCAGTCTCTGCCAGGACTTGAACTCGTTTCACCGTGTCCATTTCCTACGACGATAACCATTACACCACGGGAATCTGTTTTGTTATAATACCTTAGATTCAGATCACATTCATTTGAAAATAATTTCCACTTAAGCAAAGTTCTTAAATAGACGTGTTTATTCAATCACATTGTCTCTTTCTATAATAACATGGTCGTAACTTACGTTATATTTTCGAGGTGAACATCTCGAACGTTGGAGTATCAACTACCGTAAATATACAAAAATCTTCAACTCACTGCTATGTCCGAGTCAAACGAAGCAGTGCCGTGGTATGTATCGTCCAAACCACCATATTATATGATTAGTTCAGTGAGAAGTTTTTAGATACTATTTCCAGAGCAACTATTTTTATCGCAGAACAAGAAACTTGTCTTTATATTCGCAGCTCTTGATCAATAATTTAATTTATTTTTTTCTATTCAGAACCAATTTATTCTCCGCCGGAACAGTCACATAAGCTGTTTCTTTGCCGAATGCGTCCAAGTCGAATTTATTCTCTTTCATACAATAATTAAAAAGTAAGTCGAACAGATGGATGAAGAATTGGGCCATCACTAAGTGTCCTATATTACAAATAACGTACGATGTCGTCGATGTTGAAATCAAGATCGTACATTCAAATATATCTTATCTTTTTTTCACAATAAATCTTAATTCAAGTTTTTAAACTTTTGACAAGAAAAATTTTCTCTCATTTCTTTTTTTAACTATAATTTCGTTAAAATTGCGTTGTTTCTTGCGTATACTTCGGTAAATTTCCAAAGATTTACAGCAGAACTTCCTGATATTGTGGATCAAAATCTAGCGTATGTTCTAATGTTCATAGAGAAAAATAGATGATATAATTAACAATTTACCTAATAAAAACTTGATTTTTTAAAAATTAACAGTTTCTCCATGTTGTTATTTTACTAGAATACTATAAATGAGTACTATTATTTATTAGTTATGAATAAGCTCCTCCGGTGTGGAACTCGGAAATTAAATAGAAACACCTTTGAAACAAATAATAAAGTAACAATCAAGCTATATATATATATATATATATATATATATATATATATATATATATATATATATATATATATATATTTATATATATATATATATATATATATATATATATATATATATATATACACGTGTGTGTGTGTTTATGTGTGTGTGTGTGTGATTCCCAAGATCTTCATACAAGCAGGATATCACTTAAATTCAATTTTTTTGAGTTGAGTTTAACAGACTTGAATTCAGGGTTATCCTTGTCGTAAACTGTTTGCAATACTGAGGTTAGAGGGTCCCGCTTACTTTTTTTATCATAACACGAGGAGTCAATCTTCCCTAATTGTATTTGCACTAAAGAAACTGGAAATAGCATATATATATATATATATATATATATATATAGATATAGATATAGATATAGATATAGATATATATTTACTAATCTAATATCTACCAGTATTCACGGTACCAGAAAAAACAAAAAAACCAAAAACAAAAAACAAAAAAAACAAAACAAAAAAAAACAAAAAAACAAGTAAAAGATTTTTGACTCGCGATTTAAGTTAATTATATATATATATATATATATATATATATATATATATATATATATATATATATATATATATATAAGGTCTGTCTATATGAATGTGTGTTATAGAGACAGGGAAAGAGAGAGACAGAGTTGTAAATATAGATTGGTTTGGTTTGTTGGGCTTTATGGCATATCAACCCTTGTAGGTTATTTAACGCCAAATCTTTTTTTGGTAAATAGTCAGTTCTTTTTCAAACAATTCAGTTTAGCTGGAGTACACAGTTTAATTGTCAAAAACATTTCTATTTCAAACTATTCAAGCAGTTATATATAACAATTCAGTTTAGTGTATGTACAGTTTCAATGTCAAAAACAGTTCAATTTCAAATAATTTAGTTTAGCATAAGCACGCAGTTTAAATGTAAGTACAGTTTAATTGTCAAGAACTTTCCTATTTCAAGCTATTTAGTTTAATCAAACTATTCAGTTTAGCATATGTATGCCGTTAGTTCTATCAAACCCAAAGATAGAGCCCTATCAAGTGCTACCACGCCGGGCCAGAGTGGACCTCTGAGCAATGGCAACGAAGGGGTACTTCGTATTCCCCAAGACCCCAACTTTACTGGGACCTCACCATCAGAGTTAAATGTCAAACACTATTATATTAGATAATTCAATTCAGCATAAGTACACTGTTTAAACGTCAAAACAGTTGTATTTCGAGCAATACAGTTTAGCATAAATACGCAGTTTAAATGAAAAAAATCAGTATAGTGAAAGAAGCACAGTTTAGTTCTATTTAACCCATAGTTAGAACCCTTATAAGGTGCTATCCTTCTGGGCCAGAGTGGACCTGGGAGCGATGGCAAAAAAGGGGTACTCTACATCCCCTCAAGCTCCAGCATTACTGGAACATCACCATCATATTGTTTAGTGTCATATCTAGGACGCTCGTCGGAATGTCTTACCCCTCTGCAGAGGTGCAGTCGGTGTATTTTATAGCACCAGCCGACTGGGCGATGTAAATATATAGGGAATGATTGTTTTACGATAAATTGTTGATTAAAAATATTTTATACACTGGTTGTTAAAGGTATGTATTGATATCCCTTTTGAGTCATATTACGACATAAACGAACACTGATATATTTGGTTTCAAAAAAACACAAAAAAAGATATGACAACATAAAATGGTATGATTGTTCAAGTAAAAAAGAAAAGAAAAAGGAAAGTAATATAAAAATGAAAATAAAAAATGTATATAGTTATTATTACTTCACAATGCTTAAACAACTACAAACTCGCTATGACTAACAAAAATGTAACCAAGAGAAAACATAGTTAATTATCAAATTATTTTTCTCTTATTTTGTAACTTTTATTAATCAAAATTTCAAAAATCGAATAAAAATATAAGTGCTGCCAGTGGGACTTGAACCTATATCTTGCATCTCTAGCTCCTTTGTTTTGTTTTTTTTTGCCTTGAACGTGCATTAAGAACGTCTTCTACAGAAACATAAACGTTTCAATGAAACATGGACCTATAGTCATTCAGTCTCACATTTGTCTTCGATTTTCTGTGCTATCTTTGTATTATTATCTCGTCCGAGTAAAGTTACTCGGGTAACTTTTTTCGATGAAGCGTTTTCGAATTTATTGTTTTATTATTAGTTTTACACTTAGTTTTTGCTTTTCGTCACTACTCTGCTCAAAGTTGTGTTCGTTCATATATTTTTTGTATCTGAATCGTTTACCAAATTGACAATTAAATTAACCCAGTTGTGCATGTGTGTTTTTTTCATTATTTGTCTTTTTTAGACATGCGTGTAACATTCGTTAAAAATATTTGTCTATATTCCTCACTATATAAAGAAAAACAAAAAGAAATGAAAACAGAGGGCTGAACAAAAAACAGAAAAAAAAACAAAAAACAAAAACAAAATAAAATACAAGAAAAAAAAAACTCCGGTTATATTAATTTCTACCTTTGTTTACTTCACTTACTCAGAAACTCCCGTTTTAACTTACTATTATGAACTAGCTGATATACTCGTTTACGCAGGGAAAGAGGTAAAATTTGTATGACAGAAGGTTATAACGGTGGATATTGAATTCTTTATTACTGATGCTATTCAAATATTCACACACACACACACACACGCGTGCGCCCGCCCGCATCCATACACGCGTACACACACGCACATAGATAGATAGATGTAATCTGATAATATTTTTAATAAAGGCAACTAACAGCAATATGAGAGTGACATGAAGTCGAGTAAACATTTATCTATGTTACATATTATATATATATATATATATATATATATATATATATATATATACACATACACGCGCGTGCGCACGCACAAACACGCACGGTTGCACGCACGCATGCACGCGCGTGCGTGTGTGTGTGGGGGTTCTGACAGAATGCTTGTCTGCATGTATGTTAATCTGGTTGCGTATTTGTGTTTCTCTGTCTTATTGTCAGTGTATGTGTGTGTGAGTGTGTGTGCGTGTGTGTGTGCATGCGTGTGTGTTAGCACTGTTAACTGTTAATACCTAGTATTTCCCTAGATATCTCAGTTGCCACCTCTCAGATCATTTAGAGATTCGAAATATACGATTGAAAATACTACTATTGTGCAGTATTCTTCTCAAAAACACTTGCAACATTTTAAGATCATTTCTAAACACACTAGAAAATCTTAAAGCCTTAACTAAAAAGTAAAAAAAATAATCAACTCTCAGTTAGACTTTCTTTAAACAGGTACAGGGAGTCTTAAGTGTATTTAACAGCTATAATCTTTATCTTTCTCATAACTATTGAATGGCGTAATTTGATGCTGAACTGGACAATTCAATCTTCGTTTGAATTGTGATTTTTTTGATGGGGCAGTTGTTTTTTAAGAATTCTCATCCACTCTGCAATATAGAAGCTTTTATGTAATGGAAAAAAAAATTAAGTAGACTGTTTCATTGAGTGAATGTGGTATTTTGGTGAATGCGTTGTGAACAGTGATAGATGAAAGGAATTATTATCACTGTATTTGGGTCAATGTGTGTTGTTAGCTAGGATTAGCTTAAGACCATAAGTCACATATAGGCCACTCAGCTTACTTTTTCCCAATAAATCCTTGGGTCTTGTGTTCAATTGTAGATGATTTTTATACCATAAATAAATAAATAAATAAATAAATATGCGTCAATGGACAACGAAACGTTTAATTGTGACAAAAGTGTAAAATCCAGTCCGTACTTTTATTTTTTGACTTAACTGAAGGAAAATATTCTTAAATTGTATAGTTTAAATTGTACCTTATTTAAAAATTGCGGTTGGTAAACCCAAAAGCAGTTAAAAACATATTTTTCGAACGAAATCAATATTTATTTAATCTAGATTTTCCTTCATTGAGTGAACATATGATATCTTTATTTTCAATTCATAAATTCTTCTTTCGTGTTTAATCTAAACACACACACACACACACACACACACACACACATATATATATATATATATATATATATATGTATATATATATATATAAAGCTTATAACTTTGCATAAATCTTTCTTCTAGACAGGTAGATCTCTACAGCGATAGTTCTGTCTTGCTACATTCATCGTTTCTGGTAGATATAAAAACTATCATGTAATAAATTTTGAGTGATGTCCTTTTCATTGATCAACAAATCAAAGTAAACATTTCCATAGAAATTGATGTTTTTTCAGAGTAATTCAAAAGTCTATAGTTAATTGTTCATTGACATTTGTCGTTTAATCAACAAATTCAAAACAAACAACTCCATAGAAGACTGTTGTTTTCCGTTCATTATTCAAATAAGTATAAATAAACAATCTGCTAACCATCCAGATAGCTTGACTATACATACATACATATATTCATTCATACATACATACATATATACATACAAGGTAGATATAATAACATAATGTTAACCGTAATACAGGAATACGATATACATATGAACAAAGGAAAAATAAAATGCAAAAATATATACATAAATATGTGAGAGTTTGCGCATATGTGCGTGTATTTAATCGTTTTATTGAAAATAACCGACAAGATTTTTTTGCAAAGAGCCGTCAGTTTCTTTCAATTATACCTGCATCCATTCGATGTACATCTTTATTTTATAAAATGTTAGTCCACACTAAATTGAAAGAACTAGTTTGTTATTTAATGCCAAACCCTCTCTCTCTCTCTCTCTCTCTCTCTCTATATATATATATATATATATATATATATATATATATATATATATATATATATATAATTTCTAAACATTTACTTGGTCGGTAAAATTATTTCTATTGAACAATCAAGAGTTCATTTGTTAAAAGTGGTTATTGGCTTTTAAGAATTCTTATCTAACGCTAATTGTTTTATTTGGACACAGTTGAATTGTTTTAAGAATTGTTATTTAAAACGTTAAACTTTATATACTTTTCAATCGTTCATACACAGTTAAATGGTTCCACCTACTGCTATGTATTCCTAATAGTTCTCTATCAGATGCAGTTAAGTGTCATACAGGATACTCGTTAGAGGCGGAGTGGTATCATCCCTCTGCAAAAATACAGTCGTTCTATTCTACAGCTTCAACCAACTGGACTATTTATACCTGCCTTTCATTTATAATTTCTAGTAGAATATCATATGACAAAAATGATTATTGATCATAATAAATGTTTTTTTTACAGCAAATTGGTCTGTTTTTCGCAAAGCATACCTATCAATTTTGGCCATTAGCTGGAGTAGGTTATTTGTCTTTTTTTAATTTCTTTTTGTTAAGCTTAAAAGTACATCAAACTCAATCACGTTTTCAATTTTAAGTTGTTTTTAACTAAAGATATGACGATCTATCAGCATGTAGAAATTTCCGTCTGTTTGTACCTCTCTCTCTCACTCATTTTACATATATATATATATATATATATATATATATATATATATATATATATATATATATATATATATATAATTTGAGATTGTTCCCTAAAGAATGCCGTTCAGTTTTATCCTACTGCCTGATTAATGAAATCATTTTAACTGTGTCAATCCAACTCTCTCTCTCTCTCTCTCTCTCTCTCTCTCTATATATATATATATATATATATATATATATATATATATATATGTGTGTGTGTGTGTGTGTGTGTGCGTGTGTTTGTGTGTGTGTACATATATATATATATATATATATATATATATATATATATATATATATATATATACGATTAAATTGAGATTTAAGGTAAATGAATAAAAATAGAATAAAATAAATGATTGAGAAGAAACCATGTGATGTGTACATACTCTCCAATGGAAGGGTAACTGAATTAATAGGCACGAAAATAAAATTTTAAAAATCTAGTTTTAAATTTTGAATTTAATTTAATATAAGTATTACCGCATACTTACGTAAAGTTATTAAAGAAAGTTGTAATTAGCTAAATTAGTATTAAATCTGGAGTTTTAATTTGAAATGTATTTAGAATTTAAAAAGTAAAAATTAAAAAAAAAATACTTTAATTCCAACCGGCAATAAATGAAAAAAACGGAAGTGGGCTAAATGAGGAGAAAACTCTTCAACCCTTTTCTATCCGCTCCCACCATTCTTTCCTGTGTCTATTCTGAATTATTTTATTCATAAGATCTGAAAAAGTCCTGTTAGTTTCTGCTTTTGGTGTTTTTGATTTATATCAAAACCCATAACAGGATGGAAATAAATTCATAAACCTAATGTGACCGGTTTTGTTTTTTTTTTCTTAAAGAAAGTATTGCTCTGTAATGTCAGTTACATTGAGCTCTTTACCAGGAAAATTTAAATGTTCACTGTTGAATGTCTTTTTGGTCCTGATGGAATTACTCCCAACTCCGGTTTAACTGGACCAAATAATACACACACACACACACACACACACACACACACACACACACACATATATATATATATATATATATATATATATATATATATATTAGAGAGCCATGTTTTATGATTTGTGGTATACAAATAAACATATCTGTTATCCATGCTATTCACCTCGATTACACTTGTTGTTGATAATCAATATATTGTATAACGCAATCATTAGGAAAAGTTACTAAATACAAATATTGAAAATACGGATTTGCGTTCAGTGTCCGGCACTTTACATATTTTCGTTAAAGCAATTCTTCCCGAGGAAGTGACAACCACACAAACCATATTATCCTACCCTCACGCGTATACTCGTGTCTATGGTTATTTGATTACTTCTTATAGCATTTTTGTAATACAATGTACGGATCAGTCAGTCTGGTACCCCGATGATCTGCTTAAACATTGATTAATTTCCAATGATTTGATAATGAAATTCTGGAAAGAAAGGAATAGTTTTACTTGTTGTGAACAAAAGTGATTAATGAGGAAAATATACGGTGGCTTATCTCGGTAACAATCCAAACTACTTCATTAATTATTTTCCTGCAAAATGTGCTGTACAGAGATTTACTACGTCTGTGTATATACAGTGATCTTAAGAAATCGCCACGATAAACTCCAACGATTATAATCGTTACTTTTTTCTCATCCGTAAAAATACATAGTGTAATGTAGCGTTACACCTTAGACCAGCATCGGCTTGACTAGCGAACACTACTTCTAAGATTATCGCTTGTAAATGGTTTTAGAATAAAATAGAATCGCCGGAATCTTGTTTACAAAGAGCCATGTGAGAAAAAAAAAAAGGGATGACATTTTTGGCATGCAGAGTTTCCTTTTCATAAAGCTAGTGCTCACAATTTCAATTGGATTCATATGGTGTAATGGTTATCAACGTAGGAAATGGACACAGTAACTCGTGTTCAATTCCCAGACGAGACTGTTTGCATTCTAAACAGCTCTAATAAACTTGTGGAAATTATGAATCAATTTTTTCTCCCTTACCCAATTGGTTATAATTTGGTAGACTTGCTCTTTAATCTTGGTTTGGCAACCGGTCTATGAAAAGGAAAACTCCGAAATTAAACCTGTTAAACTTCCCTTAAAAATTTACCTTGGGTCGTAGCCTGCTCGTGCAGTAGTGTGTATTTATATATATATATATATATATATATATATATATACATATATATATATATATTCACACACACACACACACACACACACACACACACACACACATATATATATATATATATATATATATATATATATATATATATTACACAGAGACTTGGCAGTAAAGGTGGCGGGTAACATGTTTGATGCAGGTACCATGTGCTCTTCAGCCCAAGGAAATGACCAGTTTGATGTCTGTCTTCGGATGTCCAAAGTGTTCAACAGCAGTGTCCCAGTGATGTGGATTCGGAATGTTTCTCTGGTTAGAATCCCCTAAAAGTCAACAACAAGCTAAACTGATTACCCTCAAGTTCGCTCTACTTAGCTTCTGACTGAGAAACTAGTGCCAACACATATCACAACGGTATATTAGAACGCTTTATTCATAAATTCCGGTAATATCAACTGGGAAATTACAAAAAACGAACTGGTCCTAATCTTTCATTATGTCAGCCAGCTAAAAATATCATCGTTATAAGTATCCATTACTCCAACCAAAATGGAGCAATTTTCGATGGAGTCAGTCGGAAATCCTAGTTGGGTGCTTGTATATCAACTACTTTTCGCTTGGATAGATGAGATGAGATAGAATACAAGCCCTGTTTTATTCATATATGTATAAATCGTGAGAGAGTGCGAGCGAGCGAGCCAGAGAGAAAGAGAGACAGGGTGATAAATTTAAACATTCCGTGAGCCTCAGGACAATAATTTCACACAGACATTACACACTTTTGTTTCGCTGTAGGATTGTATATGGTGGATATAGATAGTCTATTCTAGCTAGTTTTCGATTGAGAAGTTTTTTTTTTTGTTTTTTTTCTAACCTGGAAGAACGGTTGCTAAAAACGTTAAAAGAATCCAGTACCCTCAACTATTTTTCCGTAAGTTAAATGTGAAAGTGATGAATTAAAGTTTTTTCCAGGCACATCATGGCAAAAGTGAATCGCCAAAACGCCTCATCCAAAATTTGAATTGTGCTCTTCGTGACCATTTTGATTTAGATAGATAGATAGATAGATAGATATTGAGTGAACCTTATCTTAAAACTCATTATCCGGTAGGCCACGACAAAATTTCGTAAGGAAGCACATTTTTGAGGAAGCAATGGTTTAAGTCGTTTGTTGTCAGTAGACTATTTTATTTTATGCATTATTTTTCTGAAGCTCATTTTCGCATCGTTAAGTCATCCTTTTATATATATATGTATATATATATATATATATATATATATATATATATATATATATATATATATATATATATATATATTCAACTTGAATTGTCACTGAATTATTGAATATGTGATAAGGCGAACACCATGTCGAGATACTACTAATGTCTACTCGGAATAAAATAATATTTAATGTTTATAAAAATGTTTTCAGCAACGTAACGTGCGTAAATTTAGATAACTATTTTTGAAAATCGTGATAATATAAAATGCATATTCCTCACGTTTTGCTCTTTAAGTTTATTTTGGAAAAGTGCAGCGGAAATCATTCATTATAGAAGTTTAACGTAACGAGGAAATAGGCAAGAACACGTCTTTGTAATGATTTATAATTTAGGAATCATGAATGGTAGAATCTTTGGACGGTTTGGGAATTTGAATAGTTCCGTTAAATAAAATATCAAGGAGCTCGAAAATCACTAAGCATTGAAAAACCAAAAAAAAAAAAAAAGGAAAGCATTAGAATAAAAATTCAATAAAACATCATTTTAATAATTATTTTTTTATTTAAATCTTATGAGTTTTTTTTAACTCCTTGTGGAAAGAAATGGATTGTAACCTTTTTTCTTCTAATGCATGACTTTTTGCACCCTATGTAAAGGAAGATCAAAATAAAACCCAGCCTCAAAAGTTTTATTCTTCTTTTTCTAATACATTTTTTGTGAAGTTTGGAAACCGAAAAAACATATCTCCAAAAGGGAAGTTGCCATTGATTAGGTATCTGGCGATGACCGTCATCGAGTTGCATATGATATGAAACAGAGAATAAATCAAATGGATTCTTCATATGCCCTTTGTTTTTGTTTTTTATCCATAACTGACGAAATCTAATTGCTTTGCTTTTTTACAGCTTCCTTTTTCTTAGACATACTTCTGAATTTTTTTACTGTTATTTTTTTTTAAAATAAAGTAGAAAAATAAAACAACAACAACAACAACAACAACAACAGTGGATTTTAGTGTAAAAATTCGAAAATAAAAACTGATTAAACTTACCATGATAACATAAAATCGTGTTTAAATTACCGTGAGGTAGGAAGCAATCAATTTAAAATTACCCATGGTGTAGCTAAATGGTGACTTTTACTAACCGCCAGTATTTATTTGGATAAAAGAAGAAATTTGTTAAAGTAGAATATCGTTTTAAAAGCAGACCAAATATCTTGAAAGTGGCAAACAAACTTAGTTCTAGTACTGCCTGAACATTTCACATTTTAATACTAACATTCAATTTTGAAAGTTTCACAAGTTTTATTCTATAAACGTATTCTGGTGTATCAGTCTTGCATGACTCCCGAGCACTTCACATTACATTGCACTTATTTTATTGCACGTGCGCTTATTTTGCTGTTAAGTGTTTTAGCCGCCTTTTTTGGCATACTCGTGCACTTCACACTGCACTGTGCTTATTTTGTTGCAGCATGAGCCTACTTTGCTGTTCTGCAATTTCGCAACCTATGTTGTATTCATCTTATCAGTCACTCGTTCACTTCCTAATGCATTGTACCTTATTTGTTGCACCGTGCGCTTTTTTCGCTTTTTTGAGCTGTCAGACCCAACGTTGTTAATGCCTTGCTTGTCACTCGCGAATTTCATACCGCATTGTGCCAAAATTGTAGCACCATATACTTATTTTGCTGTTCCGAGATGTTGGACCCAACGTTGTTTCCATTAGATCCAGACCTCATCGAACAGCTTAAGAACAGAGCCGGGTTTTATAGTTTTTCTCGTAATGGTTGAGCCTTCCACTACTTTCGGGACCATAAAACTCACATGAAAAACTTGGGTATATCTTGTTTCTTTGTTCTCATTTCTGCGAGTAGCCTCATTTTCATTCAAGGTTGCATCGTTCAAACATACGTTGATATACTTGCCAGGCAGCCTGGTAGGATAACTACTTCCCCTATCTAATATTTTTACATACCCCATGGATACATCTATATACCGCTATATATATATACATAAGGTTTGCACCTAATTAAACCATGTGCTGAGCCGAAAGGTCCTCAGCCTAAGTAAATTCAAAGGCATGAACCAAAATCCCTTGGCCATTACGTTACACACACACACACACACACACACATATATATATATATATATATATATATATATATGTAACGTTATTATTATTTACTTATATATATATATATATATATATATATATATATATATATATATATGTAACGTTATGGCCAAGGGATTTCGGTTCATGCCTTTGAATTTACTTAGGCTGAGGACCGAAATCCCTTGGCCATTACGTTAGATATATATATATATATATATATATATATATAACGTAATGGCCAAGGTATTTCGGTTCATGCCTTTGAATTTACTTAGGCTGAGGACTTTTCGGCTCAGCACATGGTTTAATTAGGTGCAAACCTTGATGTACGTGGTAAGGCGCGAGCGAGGCGGACGTGCCACTCAGAGATGTCACAATAGCCCGAGATGACGGAACGGGGTGACAGGGTGCGGGTGACGTCACGCACCGGAAGCGCGTGGAGGTTTGTGGGAGATTTGAAGAAAGTTAGAGAGTTGAGACTAGACTCTGGACGAAGACGGTCGACTTTTGGGGCTCGCTGAGGCGAGACGAATTTGTGCGCCATGGGTACTGCACGATATAGGGGCCAGATGAAGAAGCCAAAATAAAAAGATTGTGTCTCTCTCCTTGTGTCGAAACCTTTAACTTAAAGTTAATAAAAAGGTTTCGTACGTGAACAAGAAGTCGTTACGTGTTTTCGAATTTCAAGATTCCTATGTTCTTTATATGTTCTATCGTTATGAACATTATATGTCTATTTCGCATATGGCGTTAATAGTGGCTATAGTACATATATATATATATATGTGTGTGTGTGTGTGAGTATATATATATATATATATACTGCTGTAACTAAGGTCTATTCTATCAGTGTATTTACTTATACTAAACTGAATTAGCTGAATTAGCACTGCTTTACTAAACTGAATAGCTAGAAATAGAAATGTTCTTTTCACAATTAAACTGTACTTGGATTTAAACTGCGTGTTTTTGCTAAACTGAATTATTTGAAATTGAACTGTTTTTTTTAAATTACTTACACTTAACTGAATTGTTATAAATAACTGTTTGAATGAACTGAATAGTTTGAAATAGAAATGTTTTTGACAATTAAACTGCGTTCTTATGCTAAGCTGAATTATTTGAAATAGAACCTTTTTTGACATTGAAACTCTATTTTGACATTTGTTTTGACATTTAGTAGTGAGAAAACAAAATCTGTTCTTATTCTAAACTGGATTAGCTGAATTAGAACTGCTTAACTAAACTGAAAAGCTTGAAATAGAAATGTTTTTTTCACAATTAAAATGTGTACTTATGCTAAACTGAATTGTTTGAAATACAACTGATTATTTATATAAAAATGGATTTGGCGTTAACTAACCTACAAAGTTTGATATGCCATAAAATCCAACCAAACAACCAACCAACCAAAATTTATTTTATCTATATATCTATATATTCATTTATTTATTCATATATATTTTTTTTTTTATTTATGATACCCAGCTGAAATAAATTTTGGTAGAAGCAGATAAAAAGTCAATGAAAATTCTTTGATTACTGAATATTGAAGCTATGAATTCAAATCGAAACATATTTTTATCTACATAAGCAGAAACATTTGGTATATAAAGCAAACACTATACGCTGGCACCGAACACAACTTTAACGTACTTGTACTACTTAAGTTGTTTATATTTTTTTCCGTCCTATTTTCCATTTCTATTCTTTTGGCTATTCATTCTCATCACCTTAAAGTATTTGTCTATATCACTCTTTCTTTTCTGCCTCGCCATATTTGACTCCTCACAGGAAAGGAGGGCCATAAACCAAACATTAACATTCATCCGTCTGCCTCTCCATAACTGACTAGCTTCTTTCCATAAGTCATGTATATTTCCGGTGTATTTTTTCTCCATGAATAAGAATCAATATTATTTCCTTGGCTTCATCTTTCTTGGTTATTTGTGTCCGTCTAAAATAATTGCATCTACTTCCTCCTTTTTGGACAATCGCTACACTGAACCGAACAAAAAATATTAACACATAATCAAATATCCATGTGCGTAAGGTTAAGAGAAAATCTACGCAATTCGTAACTAATCAAATCTTTTTCTTCAGACAGAACACTGTAAGGGCTGGACATTGAATGTCATTTGCTATTTACTTATTTTTTTGAATTATCCAAGTCAAAACATATAAGAGAGTAACTATGTAGAATAAACAAAATTTAGAATGAAATACATTAATTTTGGGAAATATGTACATTATTCATGTACAGAATCATTCGCATAGATCGCAAACAAGTTATATATATATATATATATATATATATATATATATATATATATATATATATATATATACTCACACACACACACACACACACAAACACACACACACACACACACACACACACACACATATATATATATATACGTGTGTGTGTGTGTGTGTGTGTGTGTGTGTGTGTGTTAATAGATAGATAGATAGATATTTGAAAAACGTATGTTTGTCTGTCAGACGGCCAAATTAGAAAAACACACATGAGAGCCAAGTTCAGTGCATTAACAGTGCCAATAAATATAAATTGCTATCGTTCTTATGACGTAATCTTTCTATCTTTCTATCGGTGAGAGAGAGAGGGGGAGAGAAAGAGAGAGATTGAAGGTACTTTTGGCGTATTCGTTATCGTCGGAGGAAAAGCATTGGACGAATCAAGTTCAAATCCTAGATGCGGTTGTTTTCGTTTCACATTGAGTTAATGCCCTTTGAATTGGTATGAATCCTATTATTCTTCTACCAGCTATGGAAAAATACTTGGGGAGATGGGGTTCTTTAACCTTGGTATGGCAACCGGTTTAGGAGAAAAAAAAATTCGATTCGAAACCTGTTGAACTCACCTTGAAAATTGACATACGTGTCGCCTCCTACTCATTTGGAGGGATTGGTAAATACAAGAATAACATATTTTCCTAGTTCTAAAGAAGCATCATCCTAAATTCCTACATCGTTTTAAAAATTTAGAAAATTCGCTAAATATCAATCTAAGACACGGCTAAGGGAAATACGCAAGCTTATAATTTTTCTGTTAACATTTTTCTTGGGATGGATTATCTTTATCTAATAAATTTTTGTACGCACACACACACACACACACACACACGCACACGCACGCACACGCACACACACACACACACACACACACATATATATATATATATATATATATATATATATATATATGTATATTTATGTAAAGAATATGAAATTATTGGTGGGTTTCAAAAATTCAGCGGGAGAGCAGGAAAATTTTTCAGATGAATTGAGTTAGTGTTGGAAAGACGCACAGTAAGTTTCCTTGAGAAATAGTTGACGTTAAACCAACGCATATATTTTCGTTTTCGGTGATAAAATTTCCCAAAATACATTTAAATTGATATATAACATTAGTTCTTTGCAAAAACCCAACCGTTTGGGATGAATTATTGTTAATGACCAAATCAGTTGCTTTAGATGATGGAAGTATATGAAAACTTTGTTTTTATTAGGATCCGTGGGGAGTATTCTTCTTCGAATAAACGTGTTTTGATATATTTTCATCTAATTTATAATTTTAGTGCATCTGGTTGCGATAGATAGATAGATAGATAGATTCTGAGAAAGAAGGAGAGAAAAGAGAGTAAAAAGATCCTCTGTCTAATTATAAAACCATGGTGAGATGATCATTCAAAGCTAACCCCAAATGCAAAACAACTGCATAAAATCTCTGCTGGTTTGAAGTCATCTTTTGATGAGAACAGTCAAAGAAAATGTAGTCTGTTATAAAACTTCCACTTTGCATAGACATCAGTTAACTTGCTATGATTTTCGTTGTGTTGTAGCTATGTTGAACAAGAGAGAAACAAAAGCGTTGAACTATCGTATGTAATTATAATTCAACGGTGTAGAGAAGTTACTCCGCTATCATCGTATGTATCTTATATATTATCACAACTTGAATTAGTTATTAATTATTATGTTTGAGTTGCAATTTTTTTAGTTAAGACTGACATCATCTGTTATGATATGGCATTCATCACACACACATACACACACACACACACACACGCGCGTGTGCGCACGAGTGTGCATGTGTGTGTGTGTGTGTGTGTGTTACAATTAGACTCAAACCTGGTAAAATTGTTATTATGAATTTATTTTGGTAAAGATATATCATTATACCCTTCCTCTTATCAGATGATTCACAAATTTAATTTGAGGCTGAAAAGCTGCAAATACAGTCTATTTATAAATATGAGAAAAAAAAAAGACATCCTTTTCCTTGTTTCTTAAATTTTCTTATACTTCATTGTTTTAACCCACTTTACTCTTGCGAGATAATTTAAATCTAAATTTACATAGTCTTTTTTCATACAAATATATAGACTGTAATCCATATTTGATGCGTTTGTACTTTAAATTAGACGTGTGAAGTCACATGATTAGACGAAGTGCCTAATGATATTTTCACCTAAATAAATTTATAATAACAATTTAACCAGGTTTGAGTTTTCTTCTAATTGCATTGTATAGGTTCTGTATGTGAGTTTTGTAATAAATCTGAATAGGGAATATATAGCATTTCCTTGGATTTATAAGAAATTCCTCAAATATTCTGTATGCGAATAATCCGCATCCGTTGTCTTCAGACGCTGACTGGATATTACCGGTATATATATATATATATATATATATATATATATATATATATATATATATATATATATATATATATATATATATATATATACGGGGTGTTTAAATAAGTTTCCAGCCTTTTTTTGTACAGGAATTTAAAATTGTCGTAGACTCTCGGAAATTCAGTATGTCATTGCTATACATCTTATGGGATGACTGACCAATTTTTATGATTTTAGCTTCATACAAACAGCTACAGCAGCAATTGGAATACACCATACTAAAGCCTGATTGTCACAGCTGGTGAATTTCATCAATGCAATCAAGACGTGAGGACAATTTAGAAGAACGATATGCAATAAAATTCTGTTTTAAACTTGGAAAAAATTCCACAGAAACGTATGTAATGCTTCAGACAGATTTTGGACTATCTTGCTTGAATCAAGCATCAGTTTTTCAATGGCAAATGAGATTCAATGAAGGCAGGGACTCTGTGAGGGATTGTGAGAGGTGTGGCAGGAGTAAGGAAGTCAGAACACCAGAGTTGATTGGCCAAAGGGTTCAGGTTACTATGTTGAGGTTTTAAGGGAGTTCAGGAGGAGATTCCTAGGGAATAGGCAAGCACTCTTTAAATCGGACCAGTGGCAATGCACCAGTCCACAACTCCATTCTTGTCACAGACTATTTGACCAAGATGGGCACCAAGACAGTTCCTCACCTTCCCTATAGTCGAAACCTTGCTCTCTGTGATTTTTTGTTATTCCCTAAGCTCAGAGGCTGTCGTTATGAGACAATTGATAAGTTGAAAGACGCTGTGACGAAGGTCATTGACACGCTCATACAAACGGACTTCCATGGGGCCTTCCAGAAGTTGTTGTAACGGTACAACAAGTGTATTGCAGCCGAAGGAGATTACTTGGAAGGGAACTAGAGTTTCACGTGTGTACTATCAATACAAGTGCCCATACAAAAAAAATCTGGAAACTTATTTAATGATATCTCGTGTATATATATATATATATATATATATATATAGAGAGAGAGAGAGAGAGAGAGAGAGACTGACATTATGTCAAGAGCTTTATACCATTTTGCCGGTCATCTTCGTGGGGAGAGTTAAATTGTTTGTTGTTTGCGAAATTTTGAGTTCTATATATATTTGGAACAGATTATAAATGGAGTTGGTTCATTCAGTTAGGAACGGTGATTAGTTGTTGAATACGTTTAATATGTTCTTAGTTGCGGTGAATAGTATTTGCTTTATAGTATTTTAAACAATCTTTATCGTTATTTCTTCGAGGATTTGTGAACGGTTTTTATTCTTATTTTTATATATGATTTTTGTATTGTTAATTTGAAGTTTTCTCATGTCTCGAGATTTGATGGTTTAGTTTGTTTGGTTCATTGGCTTTTATGGCACATCAACCTTTGTAGGTTATTTAACGCCAAATCTATATTTAAGTAAATCATCTGTTCTATTTAAAACAATTCAGTTTAGTATAAGTACACAATTTAATTGTCAAAAACATTTCCATTTCAAACTATTCAAGCAGTTATATGTAACAATTCAGTTAAGTGTAAATACATTTTTAATGTCGAAAAACAGTTCTATTTCAAATAATTCAGTTAAGCATAAGCACGCAGTACGGTTTAATTGTCAAAAACATTTCTATTTCAAGCAATTCAGTTTACTCAAACAATTCATTTTAGCATAAGTATGCTGTTAGTTCTATTTAACCCATAGATAGGGCCCTATCAGGTGCTACCACTCCGGGACAGAGTGAACCTGGGTGCGAGGGCAATGAAGGGTTACTTCGCATTCCCCAAAGCTCCAGTACCGCTGGAATCTCACCATCAAATTGCTTAGTGTCATAATCAGTACATTCGTTAGGGGGGGTCTTACTCCTCCGCTGAGGTGCAGGCAGAGTATTCTACATCCCCAGTTGACTGAGTAATGGAGATTTGAGTTTGTCAGTGTCTTTATTTCGCTTCCTCATTATATGCTATCTTAATTCACTTGAGTCGGAAAGGTAGTTGTACGGCCAATATAGATATTTGGTGTTATGTACATGTAACTTTATATAGGTTTGATGATGATGATGATGGTTTGGTCTGGATTAGTGGTGTTTTAGGGAAGTTTGTGTGATTTTTACATATAAGTTTGGATGTTTTATATTCAGTATAGTAGATAATGAGTTTCTTTTTGTTTTTGAGCTTCGATGGTTTCAATGTGGTTTATTACTTAATCGTCTACCTTATAGTTTTTATGCATTTGATTTTTGTACAGTAGGTTTATTCTGTAACTATTATCATTGTAGTTTTTGTTGCTATTATGGAGATAATGCTTTATTTGTTGATCAATTATTTCATTGGGGATATTATTATTGACTAAGTTTTGTTTTATATTCTTTAATTCTTTGTATAATATTATCTTGAAGGAAGATATGTGATAAGCTCTTAGGAATAAGTTTTTTTATAAGGGCTATTTTATATTTTGGTGGGGCATTCGCTATGATAGCAAAGTGAAGTGGAGTTGTGATTCGTTGATTTTGGTAAAGGGAGGTAATCAATTCGTCTTTGTTGCTGGAGTCTGTGAGGACGTCTAGGAAAGGTTTGGTTTCTTTGTTTAATGGCATATTAACATTTGTTAGTTATTTAATACCAAAACCATCTTTCTAGAAGAACAGTAGTGGTACTATTTAACCCATAGCTGGGAGGATAAGGGGGTTTCATACCTTTCCCAATGGTATTTGCCCTAAAGTGAACGTAATAGCTCGACTGGAGTTGGAACTCGCTTACTACGATTTCGAAGTCCATCGCTTTAACCATTACACCATGAGAACAACCCTGTCCAGGAAAGCATTGTTGTTGTTGTTGTTGTTTTGTGTGTTTGTTTGTTTTTTTTTTTTGTTTGTTTTCTTTAATTAATGTTGAGTTCGGTTTGGTTTCTTTGTTTTATGGCATATCAACTTTTGTAGGTTATTTAATGTCAAAACCATCCTTGTGGGAGAGATAAGGGGGTTCATAATTTTCACAAGTGTGTTTGCCCGAAAATGAACGTAATAGCACGATGGGAGTTTGAACTCGTTTACTACGATTCTGCAGTCCATCGCTTTAACCATTACACCACGAGGACACCTCACTTGAATTCGGTAGGGAACTTTAGCACAAGTTTCTTTTCAAGGGTTTGTTTTTGTTTGTTAATTTCGTCATGCGAGTGTGCTGTAATGACGATATCATCTACATACCGAACATATATTTTGGGCTTTTTTATTGTTACAAATATTTTGTTTTCGATATGGGTTATGTAAATTAAGATAATAGAGGGTCCAAGAGGAAAACTCATACTAATACTATCTCTTTGTGTATATATTTTTTCTCGAGGGTCGTAGAAAGGAACATATGTCATGCAAGTATGTAGAAGTTTTTGAGGATGTGTGATTTTATAGCGGGAGGAGGAATGAAGGTGTGATTATATACATTTCCTAGGATAATTTTTTTTGTTTCTTGGACAAGTGAATTGATGAAAAGGTTTTCGACATCAAGTCATGCTGTGATGCATTCATTGATTATCATGGAAGAAATTGATCTACGGAAGCTGTAAATCATTTGAAATATAGAAAGTAGAAAACTCCTATATGAAACGACCCCTTGGATGCAGAAGTAGATCTTTATCCCAGACATTTTACGCCTAAATGTGTTTTAACGTCAATAGTCGGGTAGGTTTATCTAAAACCAAAATTGTTAGTTGTATGAGATATCGTAAAAGCAAACATTCGAAGAGTCACTTTACAAATGCAACCCACATGGGATCTCATGTTTATTACGTGGCAAGTTTTGCGAGCCAGCTGAAAGCTTGAGAAGTCTTTCGAAAGTGGGCAGAGCAAAGGTCAATGGGAAAGCCAACTACATTAGGGTACTCTTAGCGTATAGATGATATGCCATTCTGCAAATAATTTGCTGTCAGTATATATATATATATATATATATATATATATATATATATATATATATATATATATCATCATCATCATGACACGCTGGTAGCACGGATATCCCTGACCCTCTCTCGCCAGTCCTTCCTATCGTTCATCGCCCTAGGTAGGTCTTCAGGACAACATCCCGTATCTTCACATAGCTGCTGAATGTATGTTCGTGCTGGTCGTCCTGCTTTTGCACGGCCATGTGTGGGGGTCCATAAGAGTACATCTCTTATAAGTTCGTCCCTGCTTCTCCAGCAGTATATATATATATATATATATATTAACCTCGAGTAGAATGTTAGGCAATGATCTGGGAGAACCGGTTTTAAATCCAGGTCGAGTAATACCAGAGACTTAAAAGTGGTACTTGATACCTCCTTGCTTAACATTCAGCATTATAAGGTACGTATCAAGGGTAAAATGGAGCAATCCAGGGAAAGGAGTAGCGCCTCTCTCACACCTCGGTATAGTAGCTGTCGAAAATAGAGTCTTCGGGTTGCCTTCAACTACATTCGCCAACTTATATATATATATATATATATATATATAGTTATTGTGCGTCATTCTGTGTATATGTTTGCATACACGTTAATCCAACGTAATTGGCTAATATATTTCGACGGTTTTCTTGGTTTCTTCAAGCTTAGGTTCATGAGAGGTGTATGATTCCATCTACTTTTGCAATGAGGACTTGCAGATGTCGACACACCACTCAGCAATACAAAATGATCTACTGTAGCAGCAAAGGGAAAGTATTATCATCATCAACTATGGTCGGTACTATCACTACTACCATGTTAACGTCAAGGTACACCAATACCACCCTAATCACCAAACGAACCAACCTCAGACAGTTTGTTTATAAGTTAAGAATTTATCAAAATATTATTCAACCTGCTGTAAGAAAATTACTTTCAACATACATGAATACTCTCATAAGTATTATATTTTGCCATGCTGACTGATAATGGAAGGCCCGGTGCAGGCAAAAGCTCTTGAAAAAGTTAAAGGGGTTCCTTAACATATATATATATATATATATATATATATATATATATATATATATATATATATATATATATATACTATCTAAACTCACACAGACATAGTGTGACAATAGTTTAAATTTTACACCACAATTGCTTCCACACACACACACACACACACACACACAAGCATGCGTGCATTAGTCGTCGGACCTGAAACGTTAGATTTGTGCTCTCAAATTAATATAGCTATGCCCTCATCGCAATGCAAGCGCACGCATACAACCTAAAACGCCCATATATATATATATATATATATATATATATATATATATATATATATAATTCAACAATATTTTGTAGTAAAAACATCATCTTTCTAAATATTTACCTACTGTTCCTGTTCAAACAAAATTAGGAAACTGATATCACCTGAATTTCGTACAATGGGAGTCACCTATCTACAGAGAAAATAAACTTTTCAATAAGTGAATATTTAAGCTATTACTAAACTTCTAACTGCCAATATGTAGACTGCTGTTAAGTTACGCAGAAAAAATGGGAAAATAAATGAAATAAAATGTATTTACAAGGTAATATTTGAAGTGGAAGTTTCAGATATCCTGTACATTTTTAGTAGATTATATTCATTATGACAGATTGCATGTTTCTGAATTTACTCAGGGTGTAGAAAGGTTTGAGTCAACGAAGCAAGTTTAGCAGATTAGAAATATCCTGAAGCCTCGTCGATAGGACAAAATATCTAGAAGCCTCGTCGATAGGACAAAATAATCCAAAATGTTAAATCAGCTGATTTAACTTATTTCCACTTAATATTTTTGATCACCGTTTTGTGTAATACACTATGATTTGGCCTGCCATGCAAGCATTGTTTCATCTTTCTGAGAAATTCCTTGACCGATTGCATAGTCTTTGTAGACTTCTCGGATTAACAACATACCTGTTTATATTAGTACAACCAATGGGAAGAAGAAATGTTCACTTAACAATGATAACAATCGCTATAGAATAAAATGGAAGCATGTCCAGTGTATTGGCTTTCGTCATCAGCAATGTAAGCGATGAACCAATTTCCAATACCGGACCAAGTTTTTGTCTTTCACTTATGCTCTAAGTATGAATAACAGTACGTTAACCAATCAAGGAGCTGGAAATTCTATGAATTCAAAGCTGATTTACTCCTGAAAAATGCCTTTGTGTCACATGCTGTACGTGGCGAAAGAATTGGGTGTTTTCTTAAAAATAACTGTCAACAAACTCCTGTTAAACATGACATAACGTTAGGCATATTAGCTGTCTTTGTTTTTACCCTAATCGTTATTTCACTGATAGGCTTTCTCTTTATCATAATGTACGTTTCAAAAGTGATAAAGAACATCACCACCAAATTCCACAGCTCTATTTACCTCGTAGTCGATGTATTAATCGCCCAGAGAAGAATATGTTTAAGAAGAAGTATTTATGTGTACCAAAAACATTAACCCGCAGAAGATCAGGTAGGTTTATTCTTAAAATGTAGCCACTCAAACAACGAAGGAATTTGTAAGAGAACATTTTGTTTTTGCTGCTATTATTTCGATCATGAATAAAATAGAAAGTCACCTTTTCTCCGTTGTCACAGTTCAAAAAACAAATTTATAATCTCAGCATAGATCTATTTTAAAACCAAGAGAAAACATACATGCTCTTACTCTGGATTTCAGATATACTAAAACGGATATAAAATTTGAAAATTCTAGCATTTATCAATGTCAAACTTTATGAAATAACTGAAGTTGTGATACTGGAAAAAGACGTTGGTTCGGGGATATTTATCGAGACCATATATTTCTCGTGACAAGCTCTTCTAAGATGTGAGGTTAGAGACTAATGGCATATCTCACTATATAACGAAAACAGAGACAGCAGTGTTATTGATCTGAGGAGAAATTCAAATTTAGCTCGGATTGAGAGGTTACGGGGTGGATGCTATTTTAAATTTTATATTATTTTTACGCACGTTTTTCTCTTAATCTTAGATTAACTAAGATTGCCATAAAGCGCTAAATTGAAATCTCCATTTTCTAAAATGGGGCGAGTCACTGGCGACTGCAGTCATCAGCAAATCTGCCAGAATATCTTTGTAACTTTGCCAAACATACAAGGAAAAAAATTCCCAGGACGAAGAAAGATAGATTATCAAACTTACTCGCATAGCAGCGCACAAGTAAACGTCTCTCTCTCTATATATATATATATATATAAGTGTGTGTGTGTGTGTGTGTGTGTGTGTGTGTGTGTGTGTGTGTGTGTGTGAATATATATATGCTTGTGTGTATGAATGTATGTTTGTGTATGTGTGAATATATATATATATATATATATATATATATATATATATATATATATATATATATATATATATATTGGATAGTTTCAACACAATAACAGTGCTGGTTGACAGTCGGCTTAAAAATTTTATAAAATGTAATTAGAACTTATCGGATATTGATATTATAGGTAATTTAGCTTTATTATTATGCAATATAAGTAAAAGTTATTGAATAGTGATGTTTTAACATTTGGACTTTTTATCATTGTTTACTTTCTTTTTTACTTCTTAAATTATGCTTGCCTGTGAGTTTAAACTTCTAAGAATATATGTGTAGGTGCTAGAAAAACTTTCTCATCTGCTCGACATCCACTCCAAAAACATGTCGATATTCATGTTCCAGAACATCAAAAGACTCAAGTTGGTCGAATTTCCTTTAACGTCTCCATCCACATCCACACTCACTTGAGGACTTTTCAAAATAGACTTGCCACATAAAAACTTTACAAAATGAATCTTAACATATTTGTTCCCTCACTCTAGTAGTCTACAATTATCCGAATATTTACAAGTAATTTCTTCAGTTATCTTCACACTACTTTATGACCATCACTAACAGAACGACTGTATTAGAACAAACCGTTCAAGATCCAAATTATGATATTCTTTATTTCCTTGTGGTAAGATTACCTCCCCTGTCGTGGTTTTCTGTATATAGTATACCTTTTACAACTACGGTCATAAACCTTCATTTCTGGTGACTCAAGTGATTTAACGGTTAAGAAACTAGAGTGGCAAACCTGCATGAATAAGTTCGAATTTCATTGGGTGCCCGTTCATGCAGCTTTGTGCCACGTTTTAGCAAAACAAACTTTTTAATTTGCCGTAATGTTTCATTACGTTAAATAAAGGCTAAACTATTCTCTTCTTTCATTTTGTTCTTTTACTTTGCTCTATTTTCTTCGGATAAACAATCACATCAATACACGCTGTAAAATACATAGAACAAGGACGATATTTCCATTTTTTTTTTCAATTGAAAAAAAATACTGAAAGAAACGTGGAGAATTGCGATCAGAATGCTCGAAAAATATAAATATACATAAATGTTATTCTCATGATGACATACACTTTCACCTGCCACTTTTAAGATTGTTCTGCTATTAACAAATGGATGATACCTGCAAAATCTGTTCAATTTATTTTCAGCAATAGTTTTCAGATTTGCAATATATTTCTGCAGCAATTTCATTTCCTTATGATAAGGGTTTCTCACTATTTTATTTGATCATATCCTTGCTTATAGTCTTTTAATAGATTAAGATTTTTCACTGAATCTGTCTGCAAGAAGAAACCAAATAAAACCAAGTTAAATATCGTCACGATTTTGTAATCCAAATTGAAAATTATATGTATATTTTTCAAATTTCATGAATTAGTTAATATCTTAAACTCAATAAAAACCCTTATAATATCTTTAGAGCTATGATAAACTGAGACGATAGACACGGTATGCATAGTGAAAATTAGACACACATTATATGTGTAAAAAGAAGTTGTTGGTTGTATCAGACATTCTAGATTATAGACATAAAACATTTCAATGTAGATATATTTATAATTAATTTATACAGTTAAAATAATAGTGTAGAAAATAGATAATTATCAGTAAATGTTTTCGTGCATTTTCTATACAGATATCTTTGCGTTTAGTTGCATCAATTTTTCTGAAGAGTTAATCAAGGTGAGAAAAAATGCTGCTTTTAAGGAATAATTTTTATCGGGTCCCCGCAGTTTCTAATTGAATCTGAATTTGCGTTTTCTTTAGTTTAAAACAGGTATACACTTACCTTGCTAATGTGATTTTGAAAAAAAAAGCATAGATATTTGACCAGGTATTTTCAAACTGGGAAATATATATCAAATCTAAGAGAGGATACAATAGAAGATATTTAACAAAGCCGGATGAGGGTTTTAATTGAAGGGATTGATATTACTCTTTCTATGTTGATCTCTCACAAGTTGATAGCCATTTTAATGTTAAGCGTATCTTCTCTTGTGTGAGTGAGGTCTGTCTTGATAATTACCCTTACATAGAAGCGGAAAATATCAAGCAATTATTAGTTAGATATGATTAAAAAAATGAAATACAAACAAGTTTTTTCTCTAACTCTAGTAAAATCCGTCTCACTTCACGATAACTATAACTATATATATATATATATATATATATATATATATATGTATATATATATATATATTAACATCGGGAGTATAATATATTTACCAATTTATATACTAACTTCTACGAAGTTGTTTGTCCCTGGCACAATAGCTTGAATAAGGGATTTTTTCTTGCCGTTTAAGACACATAGGTATTCGCAATTAGACAAAAATGTATAGATTATCGCAGTAAGAAGTTAGAAAATACTAATTTTTGTACATTATCAATATTAAATGCAGATTAGGGGAAAGATCATCAGTTAAGGGATACATGTCATTTTGAGTAGTTAAAAAATATTTCAAATTTGATATTGTTGTAATATATCATATTTAATTTCTATGACTGCATTTATTGCATTATTGTTAGACAGGTGAACGGACAGATAATCACAGACACACATATGTGCACGCACACACGCACACACACACACACACACACACACACACACACACACACACACACACACACACACACACACATATATATATATATATATATATATATATATATATATATATATATATAAAAGGAAATAGAAATGACTCCGACAGTATTTGAATATAATGATATGAACAAAAACGAAGGATTTAGTGTATGGCTTTATATATTATTGAATATTATGCCAAATTTAAAGGTTTAATTTCTTGTTAAATCATCATCAAGTAGATGTTCTGAATTATATTTAATTCTGAAAATAAAACTAAGAAAGTGGTATATTTTCAGTATTTCATAACTTTTAGGGGCATTCGATTTAAAGTTTTGTCTGAAGTAACTTGTATATATTTAAAGGTAACGCATTTCCTCTTGTCTTTTAGAATTTTTAGAGTTGAAACACACTAACACACGCACAAACGTACACATACACACACATTTATATATATATATATATATATATATATATATATATATATATATATATATATATGTACATATATATATATATATATATATATGGGGGGCGTGGTTGGGACGGACTACAATGTAGAAGGTAAAAAAATTCGAAAAGTTCCCGAATCGTATTGTGTTTTATGTCCATCAAATTCACGCAAATTTCACCATTCCATTACACGAAAAGCGGATTTCTTGCAGACCATTGGGAAAACTTCTGCTGTGGAATTAGAAAATTGAGACATAATTCAACTGAACCGAAGGAGTGAATCAACCATGCATCTGGAGAAAGAAATATTTGTAATGCGACAGTATTCGCGCACTGTATTGATCTTAAATGCGGCGAAATCAAGAAACTGAAAAAAAGCCAAAATGTCTTCAACTACTGCAGCTGGATCTGATGAAACTACTGATGATTGTGAAAGCCGAGAAATAAGTGTGCAGTTAAAATGAACGTACACTGCAATCTTGAACTATTTGCGCGTAATGGGAAATAGAGCCTTACTTTCTCCGTCAGGCCACAGCCAAATTTATTCACCGTCTATGTGTTTATAATTCTGCTTTCTATGAATCAACAATTTACATGGTTACCCGACAATAATACGCGTTATGAGAAGAGGCCGTTGCAGTTCAACGAGCCACGTAATCAAAACTTGATTAACAAAGGTGCTGTTTTTGTTACTATGACAGAGCTAGAACAGAACAAAAGGTTTTATTTGTTTATATCTGGTCATACATAAGCGAATCGTTTCCAGGCAAAGTGCTCGACCCAAACAATGTATGCCATGGCTGAAATGAATGATATATAATTGGGAATTATGCCTGATTCAATCACAGAAAAATGTTTACAATTTGATGTATCCATCGGTTTGATGACAATGTAATTTCGGTTGTATGCAAACAGTTTCTGCTCCATCAGGCCCAACTTTGCGTCATCTGCTTACTACCTTGTTCAGATTTTGGCAGAGGTCTCTGTATCCTAGGAGCTTATTCAATGTTCATTTTCACTTGACCTTGCGAAAACATTTCTTAGCGAGGCTTAAAATACACTTATTGTATCTCCTGCCTTAGGGTAACATCTCTCACATTTACGTTATTTTGAATTTATTTTAAATAAAAATAATTTAAAAACTTATAGATGAAAAAAAATAATATCCTAAATGTTTGAGACAAGATATAAAGAAGAAGGGAAGAAAAGTAGGAATCGTATTCTTTTCTTGAAATGCAATTTGTAAATATATTTCATTTTTACCAAGAAGGCAATCAGCCCAAAGGAAAGTATCCTTCGGTCCATACACGGTGTCTCGCTTTGAGACTGGAAATCAGGGGAACACTTTACTCTTAAAGTCCCGATGGCCCGTCGACACACACGCATCGTGACCTCATCGCGTGATTTAATCCCAGAGACTACTTTTGTTTTTCGCGCGTTCATACGAAGAAAAGTCAGTAGCCGCGTTGCTTCCAGCGTGTTAACAAGTGTCATAGATTCTCCGTGACTTGAGAAAGAAAAGAAAATCCACTTGCCGAATTAGAAGAAAGAAATTTGAATTATAATGTCGACAAATCACTAAATGATTGCCCCTGTCTGATCACCACGAAGACTTTGTAGCGTCAACCCAACCTACTACAAAAGAAGAAAAGAAAAAAACAAGAGAGACCTAAATAAGAGAGAATATGAATTCAGAAACGAAGACTTTAACCAATACCATAATTTGTAAGTTCTGTTTCCCTTCTTGACCATTTTACAAATTACTCTTAATGTAAAATGTTATACTTTGTCTCAAGTATTAGATGCCTATCCTGTTATTAATTATCCATCTCTTATAATTATTTTTGTTTCTTCACTTTCACCCTATTTTATGTATATTCCCGAATAAATTCTTTGTTAAATGTTGTATTTGTCTTCTGTCGTTCTGTGTCAACCTATTGTCAGTTTTTCACTGTGCTAACCAGCATCTCGATTTTGAGAATCCCCATCCCCGTTGTCATTTTACGTTTTACATATCGCTGAATTCTATTTTTTTTATTATTCTCGTTACGTTTCGGTTATCGTAGTCCCAAGGAGACTCCGGGTCGTTGCACCACAAAAAAAGGGTGTCATGGGTATGATAATTAACTGCATCTAATGCTGATGTTCCTGCTATAGAGATATGCTGAGTGTAGAGTACTGCATCATTGCCAATTGTTCCACATCTTTTCTTGTCCAGAGTTGTAGAAACTCTTATGGGTCAAATAGATCTGTTCGATTATCATTCGTATTTGATAGGATTATGTGGGAAAAATGAAATAAATAAATAAATAAAACTCTTAAGAACTACTCAGATAATTTTCATATTGTTATATTGTCATCTGCTGATTCGTGCAGAAATATACATAAATATACTGGATACATACCGACGCAATGATAACAGACGCAGTGACAAAGACAGACGCAGGAATAAACGATGCAGGAGATCGAACATAACTGCAATATTTTGACCCCACTGTTATGACCGTCACGTTGTGTCTTTCTTGTTCTTTAGTGCTGTTCAACCCGAGGCCTAGGGCCCACTGTTGGATGCTGGCTTTCTTTATTGCATCTTATCAACATCTTCTCTGGACCCCAAACTCCATCAGGGTTTCCGAGGGCCCCCTCGGTCGGGTGTGGCTTTCCCTAACACATCTGGTCTCTAGCTGTCTGGAATTCTACTGGCAACTGCTTTTTGGACTCGAACTCAACTGAGTTAAATAATAATTCAACGCCCACACGATCACCCACTGGATCTTTGAAATCGAATGTTTAATCGTCATCAAGTGGAAATAACTGTCATGCAGTTCAGAGGTCACTCTCTTACGGTGCATCAGCCTGTATTGGCACAGTGGGACCTTCACCTTGTCCCATATTATAAGCCTTAATCCGCCCACGCGATATCTTTCGATTACTGGCCATTGGAATTTGTCACTTTCTTCCGGTGCATCACCTTGGAATAGCAATTCTTTGGGCGGGGTCGAAGGTCAAAACATAACAATATGAACGTACAATAAACACAATTCCCTAACATCTTGGTGTAAAATAATACAAGAAGAGATGACATATCATTAAAATTCAATCAATGAGTCAAACATAGTTCGATATGTAAACAAGTGAAATATTTCTGAAGAGAACGTATAGTTTATCTAGTTCTATAACGCTGATTAGGTGGAATATTCTTTAATAATATATACAGTTAGAGGCCACCTCGAAAGTATTTCAATTATTTGATAAACTATCTTGCCTAAGTTAACACAATTTAAACATTCACTTCTAAATATAGCATTAAAATTATTAAACCAACGTTATATGCATAAGTCATTAGCTAAAATCAATTTCCACTCAAATTTTTGAACATTTTCTTCAGTAATAATTAGTTTGTTATTTAGTATGGCTTAACTATAATTACATTGAAGAAAACTGAACAACAGTTTAACTAGTGTTCTGTAATATTCATGATCCACTCGTCATTATATATATATATATATATATATATATATATATAATATATATATATAAGTTTAAGTGTTAGAGTACCTGTCTATGTGTGTGTGTGTGTGTGTGTGTGTGTGTGTGTGTGTGTGTGTGTGTGTGTGTGTGTGTGTGTGTGTGTGTGTGTGTGTGTGTGTGAATGTTTTATTTTTTGAGAGAAATCTTTATTAGTCGAGTCAAGGTTATAGCTCACCAAGTTGGCAAATGAACTGATTGATCAATAAGTGCAATATTTGTCAAACCTTGAATAATATATATATATATATATAGAGAGAGAGAGAGAGAGACATAGAGAGACAGACAGACAGGTAGATATACAGACTATCAAAGACAGAGGTTGTGAGAACAGGCCACTTTTAATCAGAGGTGAATGCTATAAACACGTTTCCTTATTCAAACTTTCTTATATTGGCCATTGTATTCAGGGTCCGTTGGTATATTTACCGGATTTTCCCCAGTATAGCTTAAAGGCAATATTATTGGGTGTGCAATATGTCCATGGTCACCCATAGAATTTATGTATCTCAAAGGTGAATTTAGAGTTTCAACTTCCGTTTCTTTTGATATCTTCGTATTAAGACTAACCATTACGTATCTCTTTTGCTAAAAGTCCGCCAATCACAAAACCATGGTTGAAATGACACCGTGCATTAAAATGATAGGAATAGAAGCATTTGCAACTGATTGGTCGACCAGTATCTAGTTCTGTTTCTGGGTTGTTCTGCCTTAAAAAATGTATTTCTATCCTAGCCGTTCAAGAAAATGAGAGAGAATTGCACCGAATCTTAGGCTCAGTGAGTTTCAAAAATACCGAGCAACTGTTCACTCTTAAGTTGCAAAATAAATCACGCTTTTTGTATTGTTCATCCATCATTTTAATTGCAACTTCATCAGAAACTGATTCATTGCATGTCCTTTCTATTCTGCAACTAGATATTTGTCTGCGTAATGATTATTTTATCCAGTTTATGTGTTTTAGTGCAAAATGAAAAACACTGAAATGTCTTTGATATCGATTAAAAATTTCTTGTAACGCTATCACTGTTTTCATTTCCAGTCCACCAAGAACATTCGTGCATGATTCTTGCATTGCAAATCATAAAATATATCGGCACAAATTTATGAAATTCTCTGGCTAGTTCAAGAACAGCCATCAAATGCTAACATTACCCCTTGATTTTATATGCTGTTAAGAACTTCAAATGGTATCTATTTAAAATCAAAAATTGAATTTCTTCAGAAGAGTTTTGCTGCAAGGGATCCTTAGATAATATATTTATGAGTAATGCTGGTAGGTCTTGAATTGCTGTCAGATTGTTATTGCTTACTTAGTTATACATGGTGGAACGAAAAAAATTGTCGCCCTAGAAAAGACGACATGATTCAATTTCCGTTTAATGAAAACCGGATTTCTTTTTTTTTTTGTTGCCGACCATCTACTAGTTGGTTAGTTGTGTACAAATCCTAATAGCGATAGGAGCCTTCTATTACGTCTGAAAGAGACACAATGTTCATCGAGCGAGATCGGAGATGCACCGCTGTACAACTCATGCTCTCTACCGATCCAAGTTATGACAACAGGACCAGGTGCACAACAGCCAGAACCATCGATGGATTGCCACAAATAACAGGGACGTGCCCAGGGTGATGAAAACAAAGTTTCCGGCAACGGTTATGGTTTTGGTGTGGTTTCAATTGAGGGCCACATCATGCCACCTCACATCTTTGAAGTCAGCCTGAAAGTCAACACCTAAGTGTACCTGGATGTACTGAAGAGTACAGTTATCGCCTTGTGCAATCAAGTGGCCGGTGGCAGAACCTGTGTGTGGCAGCAGGACTCGGCGCCGGCTCACAAGGCCAAAGAGACCCAGGCTTAGCTTCAGAAGGATTGCAACGACTTTTTACCCTTCTCTCACTGGCCACCCTCCACCCCGACCTGAACCCGCTGGACTACTTCGTTTGGTCATACGTCTAGAACATCACCAACATGACTTCGCACAATACCAAAGCCAGCCTGATCGCCGCCATCCACCGAGTATTCGCCGAGCTCCCGCCGGCGCTTGTGGAAAAGGCATGCTCCCAGTTCCGGATCGTTATCGAGGCAGTGATTGAGGCTGAACACGGCTACATTGAATAGATATCAGATCTACTACATAATCAAGTTAGCTGAATTGATTTTTTCAATAAGAGTTTTAAAATAAAGCTGTAGTGTTGTTTTCTTTAGGACGACTATTTTATCGTTCCACCCTGTATAAACCAACTGCTTCTGTAGTGCACTTCTATGCGCCACAATGATTATACTTTATCATATTTCATTTTCCCAATTATTACGCTGTGATAACTCTTGTTTATTTATGGGGTTCTTATTAAAAATGAATCATCAGCTCGTTAACATTTCTTAAAGCTATTACATAAGGAGGGTTTTTTGAGTAGTAAACTTGATCAGCATTTCTCTTAATTTGTCGTCTTTGTGTTGCTTGTTCTCTTATAGACACTGTATTATTTCTTTTAGCAAGCAAACGGTTCTCTCGACTGTCCATACTTCCATATTGTCTTGCAGTTTGACGTCTGTCAGCAAGCAAACGGACCCGTCAAACATCTTCAGTTTCAAGAAGTATTACAGCAGCAGCCAGAAACATGAGCATCACCGTCATCATCTTCATCAGCAGTCTGATTCTTATTACTAAGCAAATGGACTGGTCGAATGTTCTCAGTTTTAAGTTATCTTGCAATAGCAGTTTCATTCCAGTGAGCAAACAAATGGGTCTGTTGAACATTTTCAGTTTCTTCTGATTTCTTTTTTCTAGGCCTCTGAATAGAACCATACACATGATAATATTTCCTTAGCATTTTTTCTTCAATATTTCTTTGCTCTTCATTGAAAGAATAAATTTGAATGGTTGCTGAATCGTTTTAACTTTATTATTGTTCTAAATACAGATATTCATAAAGAGTGAATAATCATAAATGGTCATACGTATTGATATTTTTTCTCACTGTTGAAAATTATTCAACCCAGAAAAAAGGTTTATCGATATGAATTGATACATTATACATTATGAATTCTTGTCAAAAACCTTGATATAGATTTTGGATTCAAAAACAAGACAAATGTATTTCTGTAAAAAAATATCTTATCAAAATAGATAATTAATACATTTTTTCGATTAAAAAAAATCAAATACGATATGTTCATGGAATATCTGATTCTAAGAAAGCTTCTTAGAATTTAAAAAAAAATCTAAGGGAATTTATTCTGCTGTGTTTTCATCGGAGACGGCAATTACACAAGTATGTCGTGCTTAATGAACAAAGACAGTCGACTTTAAATAAGTGGTAGTTTATCGTCTGCTAAAATTCAATATTGATTCTGCCTTTTCTTCTCTAGATATATTAGAAGAAATAATTCTAATAATACCAATTTAGAAATAATTATTTTTTATTCTTTTTCAAAATATAATGGTTCCAAAATGCGTTTAGGAATTCACATTTCTATGCTTCCGTAACATGGAAGATAAAGGCAATGGAAATATTCATTTTTTTGAAAAAAAAGAAGTCTTTTAGACGTGAGACTAGATATTTCAATTGTAATATCTTTTATCTTGTGTTTAAATAAATAAAGAATTAAATAAGTCACGTTATAAAAATAACACGTATTTAAACAAAATAATACTGGAATTATTAAAGTGCAATAAACGAATTTTGTTTAGCATCATAATTAATTTATTTATTTTTCTTTTTTATGCATTTTGCTCTTGAATTATTTGAATAGATAATTTGATTTTTTCGATAAAGTAAAGAAAGAAAACATAAAGAAGTATTTTAACAGAAAATATTCCTAGCTTATTTTATTTAGGTTTCCTTTGATTATTGACTGCCGATGTTCTTTCGCTCAAAAATAATTTTGATTCTTTAAACTTATGTTTTAAGTACCATCCGTATATAAAAGAAATCAAATAATATAGCAATTATGCACATTATTATATACTTCTATTTCTATGCGATAAACTATTTTTCTTTTTATATGGTAAGCATATTTTTATCGTACCTTCTCGTACATATTAGTGTACATGTTATTTATAAAACAATTATACATCATAAAATACATCATGCATACCTTTTTACCAAATTTTCTAATTAAAATTTTCTTTTTCGAAAATGTGTTCATTTATTTACATTTATATGTTGAACAACCTTGGAACCAAACAGCTTTTGATTTAGTTTTTATTAAAGACATCCTATAGAAGGAGAAACTACATATTTTCGCTATATTTCTAAGTAATTTTAAAAAAAGAAGCAATATATTTCTAATGAAGACATATTATAAAACGGAATAAAATTCACTATTTGAATATTACAAGTACTTATTTTTATTGAAAATTCATATTTTAAAAATCTTGGATTTAAAAGTTTGCTGTTTGCTACTTCGTCGACAATGACTTCGTAGTTTCTGATTTATTAATTCCTCCTTCTTTTTCAAAATATTTAAGGTAACATTGTTCCAATCTATCTTTTCTTAAATAATAGAATAAATGTATTGATTTATAAAATAAAACATTTAATATTATTTTAAAGTATATATATATATATATATATATATATATATATATATATATATATATATATATATATATATATATATATATATATATATATATATATATTAGTAACTACCAGCCATGAGTACAATTCTATGAGATATTTCTCCCAATTAATGAACATTTAACTCTTCAAACACCATCGCTGAAATGACAACACTTTCATGAGTAGTTTTTTTAATTTATTTTCACTGAATGAAGGAATTATGCGATGGGTAAAATATCAGGCAACTCAGCCATCACAAACTGCCTTTATACTTAGCAAAACGGACATATTAGATTATAGAAGTTGAAAGATCTTATAAGTAGACTAGTATAAGTATTCTAGAATGACATATACATATATCAATATACTAATAACTATTTAATTCAATAAATGTATGTACAATTTTGGGCATCAATATGTATACCCTTAAGAATTTTAATTCATATATGGTAATTTTTTCCCCTATTTTTATGGTAGCAGGGTTTATTTTTTGAGTGGAACAATATACTATCAAACATGTCCTTATGGAATATCCAGACATAGAAAGTAGGGAAACAATTATTTTCCAATATATGAGATTGAAAATACGTTGTAGGAGTTGAATGCTGTAGAATATGGTAATGAATAACGACTAAAGTATCTGTTCGATGTTTTATTTTGTCTATTTATAATTTCCCACAAGAAATAAAAAAAATTAAATAAATGTAGTATACAATTTACTTATAAAAACATAATGTATATGAAAATGTATGATTATATTCGGCTCCAACGCTGATATCCTAAACCCAGTAAAAAGTTTCATAATATTTTTTATCATATTTACCCAACCCTTCCGCTCCGGCAGAATATGACACAAGGCCAATGTTTTAAGCGGAGTTTAACAGGTTAGAATGCTGAGTTTTCTTTCTCCTAGACTAGTTTCCTCACCAAGGCTGAAGAACCTAGTCTGCCCTACTATTTACCTATAGCTGGAGGGAGAATAATTGGATTCATACCTTTCCCAAGGGTATTAGTGCTATGTAAAATGCAATCAGTCTCGTCCAGGATTTGAACTCGTGTCACCGTGTCCATTTCCTACGACGATAACCATTACACCACGGGAACCTCCTTCATTAATCTTTTTTATAAACAATAAAATAGTTGATAAACTCAAGCTGTCATTTCAAATCAATATAAACATTTTGTCCACGTTTGTTCCAGCGTAAATGCCCAACATTGAAGTTGTATGCGATGCCAAGTTAACCTAAATTTGGTACTTAATACTATTTATCAAAATATTTGCTTTCTTTAGAGAGACAAAAATGCACAAATCTATTATGAATGAACAGCAGAAATAATCTTTTTCAAGCTGTCAAATGTAGAAGTCATATATTTTTTATACGGTGAAACGTTAACTAAAAAGGAAACACTTCAAATTAAACTTCACTCATAAGAGCATATCCATATAAATATCGTAATATAAGTAAATATTGAAAGCTATAATCCTACAAAAGGAAAACATGCATAGTCACCCCTACTAATAAGATCCCACTATTATCGATGAGTAGCAATAGTTTACTGGCAGAAGTATTATATCCTGACCCCCATAACTATGATTTTCTTCCGCACAGCATGTAATGATGCACGTAGTTGACGCATATTTGGGTTAATCTTTCTAACTTCCCATCCATCATGTTGCACGTAAGGATTTTCATTTCTCTTATCTTATGTGGGTCGAATAACATTCTCCTCTCAGAAACTGTTTTAACTTAGTTATTTTCAACAACACTATTTTTTGTTTGATCACGTACATATGGGATTTTTATTCCGTCATGAAGTTCATTCAACATTATTTGGGTTAAATGAATTCGACAGGTCCTAGTGCAATTGTTATTATTTTTGTTTTGTTTTTAAGGTGCTTTGGGGTGATTTTTTAAAAGTTTGTACCCTGTTTAAGGTTTTAAAAAAAAAGCCTCAACCTTCAAAACAGTCAGCATGAATTGAAATTAAAAGATAGGTAAATATGTCAACAAGCGAAAGACAGTTTTTCCATCAGCAAGTCATGAAAGTCACTGAGTTAAACGGTATTCATTCATTGTCCGCTCGGATTTTTGTGTATTTTTTTTCTTAGTAAGTTGTTGGCCGACCGTTGTCGAGGGCGATCCCAAAGCTCCCAGTTCAATAGTTTCTGCACCAAAGAGTTGTTGAGAGCTCTACACATTTTCCTGGATTGATCCACTTACCCTTCATCCGTACCTTTTAATGATGTGTATTAACCAAGTCGGCATCAAGTACCACTTTTGGAGTCTTTGATTTGACTTGATCTGTGATTAAACCCCGGTCTCGCGGGCCTTAGGTAAACTCTCACCTCTCAAGATGTGTGAGTGTGTGTGTGGATTGGCTTAAAATTATAAAGACCGAAACGTTAATAGGATGACGCCATATCTACTGTAGCTGAGTTTATTAACAAAATAATTCAAGCACGGCAACACCGATGCAACAAGAGCACTGTCTACAAAGTGGTTTATACTAAATGAGTCAAATTTGGTCACATTTTTTGTGTCTTTAGTAGGTGTATATCAAAGTGTGAATGCTCATTTCAACCCATGAATTGCATATACTGAAAGTTGGCGACTGTAATAGAGGGCGACCAGAAGGCTCCCTTTTGAATAGCGATTACACCGATGTGTAGGGGAAAAGCATTACTCCCTTCCCTGGATTGCTCCACTTTACCCTTGATACGTACCTTATATTGCTGGGTGTTAAGCAAGGAGGTATCAAGTACCATCTTTAAAGTCTTTGGTATGACGCAACCTGGCATTGAACTCAGGTCTTCCAGATCACTGGCGAACACACTTATATTCCTAATATCCATTATTTATTTCTTGTTAGCAGTCATATTTTGTCCTATGTGCTTCAAATGTCAA
Organism: Sepioteuthis lessoniana; assembly: GCA_963585895.1. Lineage (NCBI taxonomy): Eukaryota > Metazoa > Mollusca > Cephalopoda > Myopsida > Loliginidae > Sepioteuthis > Sepioteuthis lessoniana. Next base: position 121,307,380 of record OY757904.1, on the reverse strand, counting down.
TAGACCTAATGACAGTAAATGGTTACACTCTAAAAATGGCACGAAGCTGATGATAAAATGCAGAAAGTATTACGAGCCCAGACTACACAGATCCTCAAGCGCTTCTCGAAAAACACATGGCCAAGCAGATTATCTACTTCATAGCCAAACGAGAGCAGCAGGCGTTAGCCTCCCCGTGAACACAAATAAAACAGACCACATGTTTTCAAAAAAAAAGACGGTGCTATGTCCACTCTAAGTGGTAAGGCCTTAAAGTTAGTTGACCAATTCGCATATCTTGGTACCAACAATTCATCTGCTGAAACTATAAGCTTCTTTAGCCAGGTCATCAAGCTGAAGGAAATCTGATAGATGAAATAAAAAGGTTTTCTTCCTCGCAGTGGATGTGTCAATACTACTATGTGGGTGCACCATTTGAACGCTAAAGACATGCATAGAGAAAAAGCTAGATGGAAACTACACAAGAATGTAGACAAGACAGCAGTAATACAACGACTTAGCTCCAATCTCACAGCCTATCCACGCAAGATAAACAACATATGAATATCCTTACTGGACAAATAGGGACGAACTCATAAGCAACGTTCTCAGATAGATTCCAATACATGTACACCCACCTGTTGGACAGAAAATAAACACTCATATCGATCAGCTCAGTGTGAACTCAGTATGTAGTTTAGAGAACCTTGCAGGAGCTATGGATAGTGAGAGCTAGACAAGGAGAGAGAAAATGCCGTTCTCGATAAGGATAACGCTCTCTCTCTCTCTCTCTCTATATATATATATATATATATATATATATATATATAATTGAATGCGTGGTTACGTCATTACGTAATATGTTAATTAAATGAAAAATGGCATATTACATGTCATATAACCTAGTTTCAAAAGTATACATCGAAAGAGTATTTGCTTTCTATTTGCTTATTGATTTCTCTAAATCTCACGTTACTTCATGCTGACATCTGATATTTACCCTATATTAAATTTGTATGCAATGTTGCCATTCCATGCACTTTTCAGGAATTTATAGCTTAACCTTGTTTTGGGTCTTTTTTTTTTTTTTTTAAAGCTTTGTCATATTTTTCAGCAGTGACAAGAAAAATCACATCGAAGATAGATGTATAGTTGAATGATTTATGTTCAAGCTGTCAAATACAAAAATAAGAGTCTTTTGATATGATGACAATTCACCGAGAAATAAACTCTTTGATCAATCATAAAACTAAAAAAAAACAATTAATTGACTCGCCATGCAGAAGCAAAACCTGCCTCATCGATATGTAAACTGACAATTCATTTCAACTCAATTATCATGGCCGAGTTCCTTTGAATTGAACTTATAACTTTATTGTTTCCGGTTCATTTACAATTTAAGGGTGGGCTTCTTGACATCCAAAATTATTCAGCTTAAATATAAACACAAATTTATTAAGCGCCTCGTTTTGTAAGTAATTGTTGGTGAGGTGCTCACGCAGCCATAACTCCAGAAGTGAATTTAATCCTTAATAAGCCACTTAGTGTCAGAATGAGCTAAGATTATTATAGTATTGTGTTGATAGTTAAGCACAGTAAAATTATTGTATAGAAAAAATAGTGTCCTGGATATGGTGCTAAATTGCATCCTGTGGTGAGTTACCTTTTCTGGAGCTCTGTTGAGTGTAGAATGATCCCAATATTTCTGTTATTCTTGGACCCAAAATGTTACTCATGGTTGGTTGGTTGTGTTACATATCAACCCAAGTGGGTTATTTAATTCCAAATCCTGTTTACACACATATATATATAAGATACAAATAGTTTGTCGGTAACATCTTTTTAAAATGAGCCAGAGCTCATTTGTTTATACAATTAAATGATTTAATATAATTCTATTTGACATGAGTAATTCTATTGAACATTTTTCATTCATTAGTACATTAGAAATGTTTCTAAGTATTGCCATGTAATACTAACCATTCAACTTAAAATTTGATCCAGTTGGCTGGGGCTGTAGAATACACTGACTGCTTCTCTGCAGAGGGGTAAGACTCCCCCAATAAGTATCCTGGATATGTATGACACTAAACAATCTCATGGTGAGGCTCCAGTAATACTGGAGCTTTGGGGCATGCAGAGTACTCTTTTATTGCTATCGCTCTTAGGTCCACTCGAGCCTGATACTAATGTGAAACATTTGTTTGAAATAGAACTGTTTATATGTATAAAAATGGATTTGGCATTAAAAAACCTACAATGGTTGATATGCCATAAAACCAAACCAAATCAACGTAACATTAGCCATTTGTTTGCACTTTCAAGTATAGAAAATGATCAAATCTGTTGTAGCACTTGCTAGAATCTCATTTATTGTTTGAATATATCTTTTTAGATAAGTTTCAAAATAATGTTGAGCTATATAAATTCAATTTGTCTCATGTCATCACTGTTGCAGTTAAGTATAAAGTAATACGGTTTTAAAAATAATTTTGAACCTTTAGTTTTATTAAATTATATTTCAAGTAAGGAATAAGATATAACATGGTAAAAACTCACGACTGGGTTTCATGTGCTTGATCATCAGGGAAGCACGTATAAATATGTCTAAAATCAGGGCCTATTTATTTTGCTGGGAAATAAATAAAAGAACCAGCATCAAAGGAATGAACACACTTTAACATACTATTTACACAACCAGACTCCCCACAGAAAAATAATTAATTCAACGTTGATTTTTTTAAAACAACCATTATTTTTATTAATACACTGACTCTTATAACATTAATTTTGCCAAAAAAATATGGAGTATTTACCTGATAAAAATGATCTTGAAACTTTTGGTAACTGAAAAAATGTTTGCAGAAACAGACTAACTTCCTCAACAAAGAAAACAACTGTATTTAACATGCTGTCATACAAACCAACCAACAGACTAAGAAAAAAACAAATAGTTTCTCTCCCCCCAAAAAATTGATCTTATGCCAGTTTTTAGTAAGTAATTTAAATAACTTATTGTGTCATAGTGAAGTATAGTTTAGGGAAAAGTTTCGCTGATCTTAATCATGTAGACTGGTTGCCTTAAATTTTCTTGAGTTAATATAAGTCAAGATTAGTAAATGTCGAAGCAAATACTTTTTCACTTAGAATATAAACCACTTAAATTTTTGAAACGTTCTTTTAAACTAAATCTCTTTGGGTCCCCTATTCATACGGCACTGAGCCACATCGAAGTAAAAAGCTTCGTGAATTACCTTTTCATCAAAATCCTGCGTCATGAGCAGGGTGAATAAAGGTCAATTTTAAACAGAGCACAGCTAGTTTGAATGTAGACTTTTCCTTCTCTATGACCGATTATTATACATGATTTAAGTTGCCTAACATTCGCTCTAAATATAGCTGCAGAAGAATAGTTTGATTGATATCAGTACCAAGTATATTAGCGCAAGTGAAATGCAAACAACCTCCTCCAGGATTGAAACTAATGACCCTAGGTTCATGTTTAATGGCGATAACTGTAACGCCATCTTTTTTAACGGTGAGTGGAGATTTCCTGGATTATGGTACAAAAGCATGATTTTTTGAAGATTCTGATTGCTCAAATTTTGTGTCCACATTATCAATTTTCTATTCCAGAAAGTTGAAATTTCAAAGTCACAAATAGTTAGATTTTACAAATAGTTAGATTTTACAAAAAGAGAACAACGTGGGCATCAGAGACTCACTTGAGAAATATTCTACTTCAGCAGTATATTTAAAAAGTGTGAATCTGAATTAATAATAAGATATACTGGTTATTCGTTCAACAATTCAGCAAATCATTTATTATCTATTAGCAATTTCTTGTCTCTACCCACAATTGGCCTTCGAGTTTGTTTTTATCATTTAAGATTTTGAAATGTATGTGAATTTAGCAGGATATGTGTAAGTCATCTCCTCGTATCCTAACCTACAGACTTCCAAACCGTGACTCGTATATTCAATGCAAATAGATTTATTATGCAACTCGGAGGGAGACCATCAAATTTGATAAGAGTTCAGTTTCCAATATTAGCATTCATTTTAGAATCGTTAGGGAGACAGTTCTAACACTGAGAAATATAACTGGGTTTAAAGCAACTAATAAACAATTGAATATATATATATACATATATATATATATATATATATGTGTGTGTGTGTGTGTGTGTGTGTGTGTGTCTGTCTATCTGTCTGCGTGCGTGCGTGCGTGCGTGTAGGCATGTGAGTTTGTGTTGTTGGTCTACAGTCCTTCAATTAAGCATGTTTAAGATTAATTCAGCGAAATTTTCCGAGCGCTTTAGGACCTTGCATAGGCAATTATCAGGGGTTGTTTGCACACACACACACACACACACACACACACACACACACACACACACACATACATATATATATATATATATATATATATATATATATATGGGGGTAATGGGTGTGTAATATATACTGTTGGACTCATATAGATTCCAAAACGAACCTGCAAGTGCAGATTAGAATACGGTGTGTCTATCTCCCTCCTAAGGTTAAGTGACGCCAATAAGAGTATCATCAGAATGACCCTAAACTATATCTGGCGGTGAGGCCTAGGCTTTGGAGCTCTGAGGCGTATTTTGTACTCCTTCATTAGAGTTTAATTCCAGATCGACTCTGACATGTAGTGGTTGGAATTTTTAGTGTTCCATTTATGAGTCAAATAGGTCTGTTTTAAAAATACTCATTTACAAAAGGCCCCCAAAACATTCTGAAGTAACAACTAAAAAGATACGTAAATATGAAGGTACAATGAACGCTATTCCTTCACCACCGAGGGAAAATAACCCAAGATGTATTGACATAACGTGAAAATTAAGCATCCAATAATCAATCTATATACTTGTTTGAAATTAGTGGTCTCCGTTTTGGGGCCTAGTAGGCGGAGCTTCGAGAATCACGGGGCGTTCTGGTCATGTGACATTTCAAGAAGCAAGTTCTATCCCTTTTTGGTATTAGAATTCAAACTGAAAGGGCCTCTCTTTCGTCCCCACTTTTACGATCAGCACATGCGTGCAAATTTATCCCTCGTAGAGCATTTCCCTACACCAGAAAATTGTAAGTTTTTAACTACCGCTATGGGCTTGTTGGTTCTGGAGAATAGCTTACGTACATTTTTTAACACTTGCGGACAGAATGTTATGTTTCTTAATTATGTTTTCTATGCATGTCGTGTTTCTTGATTGGGTATACTATGTATGTATATAAAATATACGTCTTTGTAGTCTAAATAGACCTTGTTTTACCTTACCGAAATATTCTGTGTTAGCCTTCGATGAACTAATGTAATATAAGAATAGGATGGTGGTAGTCTCGATGAATACCACCCATCATCCTTAAATTTCAATATTAAAAGCATTGACTGGTATATCTAATAAAAAACAGTTCTGAATCAAAATCATCAAATTTATAAGATATTACTTTAGTATTTTAATTTGTCTTTTAGAATCGTTAGTAAGGTAAATTTAGTAATGAAAAATAAATACTGATTTTAGTATTTTTATATTCTGAAGATGTACCTGAATTTCAACTACAACAAAAAAATCATAAAAAAACTTATCTTGGATTCAATTTTCCATTCGTATGAAGAAGAAAAAGGTATGTGTGTAAATGGTAGCCCTAACATTAAATTTTACCCTAATATAAAGATGTTTAATGTAAATCTGCAACGAAAACATTGTACTCTTAAATGACTGACTTTTATTCAATTTGATTTGGTATCTAAAAACATGTATGAGGATTCTATGTAGCATAGTAGCTATATCAGTGGCTTGCGGAATCGAAGTAAGCAAATTCGAATCCCGGTCGAGCTTACAGATAAATACACTTAGAAAAATGAATGAATCAATTCTACTTCATTTATAGGTTAGATATTATCACCGCTGTTCACCTAAAAGGTTATCTGTGGCATTAATTTATCCACGAAAGCAGATGTACCATCAGACAACCAAACTAAAATATGCAACTATTTTATAATGAAGGTTGACACTTGCATTTTATGTGCCCAAAACTGACATAAATAAATCTGATGGATTTTTGTAAAGTCGATCAATGTGTGTGGAATAATCTTTTTTTTATATTCTCAGATCTGCTTACATCGTCTTTTGATTGTCATATGATTCGTACTTATCTACTGATGCTTGAAATTCACCTGAATATATGAATTCCATGTATCTGTTAATTTCGCATTTTTTCTTCTTCATTATTGTAGATCCAGAAAATGTAGGTATTTTTTTCCAAGTCGAATCATATAAACACTGATAGAAACAAAGGGAAATACGTAGGTTTCTAGCAGAAAAATAAAAGATTTATTCGGACTGAAAACTTATTCAAGCATAAATTGGTCTACAATGTTTGTAATCAATTTGAAATAACATTTCCGATAAATTCTTCTGCTTGTTTAGGCCTATCAGCTTGTTATCTTGCAGAGGACATACTCGAAGTTCCATACACACGTCATACTCCGTTCAAACTCAATGTCCATTTAAATATATATATATATATATATATATATATATATATATATATATATATAGAGAGAGAGAGAGAGAGAGAGAGAGAGACTGTTTCGTTCTATCAGAACTCTTCAGTGTGACTAGACACATAGGACGCTTGAAGCAGGGATCGAAATCCATCCAACTTGACGTTAGACTAAGTCTCAGACCGCTCGGCCAACAAGTGTACCACGTTGGTGAAGGGGATTTTTAAGCTATTTATGTAGCAACAGCAGCAGCATTGTTCGTTTTGTTTACAATTTTATACCATATATATATATATATATATATATATATATATATATATATATATATATATGCTGGTGGGGTAAAAGAAGAAATATGAAAAATAATGTATTCAAACGATGAGTTTATAATTAAATAAACTAATAACGTTAAACGGTTAGTTTTTTCTTTTTGGTTTTTTTTTTAAATTTTTATTAAATTTTCATCAAATCAATGCTAATACGTGATGTACCTACTCAATTATAGACAATTTAAACAAAAATGAGAGGAAAATCTTAGCAATCTATTTCAGTAGTTATATGTTTCATATAAGTGATTAAAGTTCGAAATCTATTTGCTGTGAATTTTAAGAATTTTTAGAAACTTGATAAGAACCTTTTAAAAATATGTGTTGCTATTTGTAATTTAGGAATAATTGAGATTTCTATTATTATAAAAGAACATAAAAATCAGCTTAGATATTGATAATTAAGAAACTCTAATTGAAATAAGGGTTATGATAACTTTTGAGCTCTATTTTAACCAAGTAAACAAGGTGAAAAACGCTGGTCTTTGTTTGATGGTATCATGATTAAAAATAATGCTAGATTCAACGATCTTTCTAAATTGCTTATAATGCATATTAACTAAAGTTCTGGAATCCCTAAAGTGAAAATGTTGATTATTTTCTAAATCATGTTACCAATTTTTATATATGTCTTGCGTTTAGTAATTTGTTTAAGATTGATCGTGAAATTTCATCAATGTTTTCTATGATATCCTAATTACGGGAGAGATTTACGCTGGCATTCGGTCATACATGATTATTGTTTTTTTTTTTCGCCTCATTGTTAAGATTTTTAATCGTTTTCGAAGGGTTAGTAACAGTTTTGATTCAAAATTTACATAGGTCTTTTTAATGTTTGTGGTTAAATTATTGCATAAAATAATGTAAATAAGTTATAAATTGTTTTTAGAAAAAATGATATCAGGCATTTTGGAAAAATTCTACCTTTGTGAATTTAAAAAAAAACTTTCAGCGTGTTGTAATGCTGATTTAAGGTATTAATTTTGTGAAAAGGAATTTTCTATTTAGTCAAGTTCATCATTTAGACATTTGAGGGCTAAGTATCCAAAGAGCTCTAACGTAAAATCCTATTCTACTTTTTATTTTAGTATGCTAAAAAATGAGTAAAAGTTGAGAAGGTCATTTCTATTTGTGGACATATGATGAACTTAAAAGTCTAATTTGTTATTATTTTTAGGAATACATGAACAAAATGTTAGATTTTTTAATTTCATGCTCGTTAATAAAATCTATGGTAGGTTCAATTTTGTTTAATTAAGCTGTAATCTTTCAATCATTATTTTGTGGATATAGAATTATATCTCAGTTGTTGCAAAGAAATATCTAGAGTGTTTTATTATTATAGCATTAAAGTAACCAGGTTCAAGAAATTTAAGAAACAGCGTTGGGGGACCCAAGTACGAGGCGAACCCATGGGAAAAGCAAATTTGTGTTCATAAAAAATATCATTATTAACAAAATCTTCAGAACATAATATGCAAATCTTAATTATCTTATTAACAGTAATTATAATGTTTTTTTTTTCTTTTAGGTAAATTTCTAAACCTTTTATGGATGAATATATAGTATAATGATTTTATAAAGAGACTGACTAATGCTTTTTTCTCATTTTTAGAATTATTTTTGTTGAGATGACCAGAGGAGTTATTGATATGCGAATTGCTAATCAAACCAAAAAAAGGGTTTAATGTTTTACCTAAAGATTCAGTAATATCATGTGGGGTGCAGAAATAATAGGTTTTAAAGAAATTCCTGATTTGTGACCATTTGAAAGTCTATGAATTATAGGAATTATTGGGTGGTAATTTACTAAGCTTTTTTTTGCTTAGATGTAGCACAAGGCCGCATGAATTGGGCACCTAATGAGAATCGAACTCACTCGTGTAGGTTTGCTAGTCTACCTTGCTAACCATTACACCACCCGAGGTGCCCTAGGAATTATTGGGTGACGTAACTCTATCAACTGCAGAAGATATAATTGAGAGTATGAGAGTAAAATTCCATACTTAATCAAAAAATGAATTGATGAACTCAATAGAGATATGGAAATTGGCCTCAGTTTAGTTTATCTATGTGTGGAAAATTAAGTAGATAAGTTAAGATTCGATTTTATCGAATTTTTAATATTCTTTCTTTCTTTCTTTTTTTCTTTCTTTTTTAGTGAGTTCGTTAGTTAGTTAGTAATCATTTTATGAATTTAATTTTTAACTAATCCTTTTTTATGCTAATTTTTCTTTCTAGAGATCTTTTAATCAATAAAATGTTGTTTTAGTCCAACTTTTCTTTCGTCAGAATCGTCCTGATGATCCGGTTAGGTGAAACGTAGGTAGACATTTTCTGATACTGTATAAAGTCATCCATATCTATCTATTTATCTGTTTGTATCTCTTTCTCTTCCATTTGACTCCTCAATTCTTCTTCTTCTTCTTCTTCTTCTTCTTCTTCTTCTTCTTCTTCTTCTTCTTCTTCTTCTTCTTCTTCTTCTTCTTCTTCTTCTTCAGACAAAACAAAATAGTCTATCTGATGTGATGAAAGGCATAACATTTGAACATATATTTTATTCTATTAATATCATAAATCAAAGGTTAAAAGACGAGAGAACCCAGTGCAAGATACACACACACACAGAGACACACACACACACACACACACACACACACACACACACACACACACACACACACACACACACACACACACATATATATATGTATATATATATATATATAGCAACAACGTATTAAAACAATTGTGTATCAGGCAACGGCTTTAATTTATATAATTTATATAATGCTTCGGATAAGTATTTAAAGACGCAAATAATGTTGTTCTTATTCTATGTATCTGTGATTTGAAGAAAAAAAAAAGGAAAATTATGGAAGGAAATGGTACTGTGACCAATGGAATAAGAATATTATATATTTCAGGTCTTATTCAAAATTGGAAAATAGGATTGAAAATTGGGAATCTTCTGATTCTTATTCACGTTCGTCAATATGCTATGCAATTCTAGGGCATAAAAACAGATTTTGTGCTTATAAAGCAGGTCTGTGAACAGTTCTTGGACGTAAATTCGGTACAATTCTCTATGAATAGATCTGCTAATAAGAATTAGAACAAATACAACATCCATTTCAATTACTTAGAATTGCAAAAGAGGCATAAAATACACCAGTTTAATAGCCCACATTCAGAATTTCAATGAAATCTGTGAGATTAACTTACTGACCTATAACACACGTTTTACGCTGCTTGTAGGAAACGACAGATTTTCAGTTGCTATATAGGCTTATTGAATTTAATGGTACGAAGTTAACCATTTTTTCATGCAGCATGCTATAGGAGCAATAACTTATTGCAAAACCGACCCTTCGCCGGTATAATACAAAATACACACGACTACACAGTTGACTACAGCAGACAACTTACAGAAAACTTTCAGATCTTACTCACAATTTCTAATTTCTAACATAGCCAAAAGAAAATTCTCAAGTAATACATAATAGTTCAACAAAAAATTCCTTTCATTCAGAAATTTCACACACACACACACACACACACACACACACACACACACACACACACACACACACACACAGATTTAATATGGAATAACATTTCTACGTAAACACACATTTTGTTCTTTTCTTGTCTCGTTCCTGTTTTGCTGTCATGCCAATAAAAGTTTCTTAAATTACAAATGAGACGTTACTGAAATAAATCTTTTGAGGAGCCTGCATTTTTAATTCCACATATTCTACCGGCGAAAATAATAACGCCACAGTCTTAGTTTTATCAACATGAATGTAGTTTTTTTACTCATATTATCCCCCGCAAAAATGTTAATGTCACCTTCCTAATTCTATAGTAACCACTCTACAAAAATATAACATTAAACAAACACATATACGCTGGAAATTGAAACATGTTTCAAAATAATCGCTTCCCGGCTCCGTTTTTTTACGCAAACAGACAGACAGACAGACAGACAGATGTGTGTGATGAATGTAATTGTTATTATAGTATGGAATTGATTCGTTCAGCTGAATTCAATTCCTGGAAAAGGTTGTCTGCGTTTTTCACAAGGCTAACAGCTTTAGGAAGTGTTTAAATCTATCCGTTTTCTTCAAGTTTAGGGGGAATGTTAGGGTAGATACATTCTTATTCTTGGAATGACGATGGTCCTTCAGAAGAGAAATTCCTCATTTAAATCTCTCGATTGTCCGCATAAAATTCATCATGTGACCCGTCTATCCTACGTGGTTAATAAAAATGGGAAAGCTATGAATCCAAATATTCTACCTCCCACCCATCTATAGGTACATTGTAGGGTTACTCTTTTTTCTTTAATGTTGGCATGTCAACTTGTCCAGAAGATGGAAAATTCTGAATCTGAATCAGTTGTACTCTGCTTAAAAAATAACATTCCACCATGCTCGTTGTGGTGAAATTGCTTTTATACAAGCACTTAGAAACATTAATGTATTATTTCGTTTAAAGAAAATATCGTTTGATTTAGCATTTTCTAACAGGAAGTTAAATTATCACGTGATTATTCAAAGCAGAGGGTGAGTAAATATACATAAACAGATACATAAAAAAAAGGTAAAATTTCAAAACTGTTTAAATCATAAGATATTCGTTTATATGTGATATTTAAAGCGATTCTCGATTGTATGCGTAAATTATAATTCACTAATACAGATGAGTGAATAATTCTTTTTTCTTAATGAAAGCAAAGTCTGTTATTGGGAAAATGTGTAATTTTCTAAACGCTTGTGGAGGCGTAGATGTTCTTAAGAAAAATGCGAGGATTTTGAAATGCCGTGATATGCCTATCTTTCTATTTCGCAGATAAATACCATTGTTGATGCGGTGACACGCTTCATTAGATCTTCCTGTATATTCACGTAGGTGTTTCACGTGTGTTTCTATGCGTGTGTAGACCTCTAATATGCGTTAGGGCAACGCTAAGGAAATAACTGACTTGAAAAGAAAACTCGAAATTAATGATGAAACTATTCAGTCGTAAAATAAACACGTGATTTTAAAACTAGTTGAAAAAAGCTTATAGAACATCTCTGGCACAAACGTATGTACATAGACTCTGACAAAGACATACGCATGTACGCACACACACGTGCATATGTTTTCACACACGCACACACACACACACACACGCACACACACACACACACACACACACACACACACACACACACACACACACATATATATATATATATATATATATATATATATATATATATTTAAAATAGGAAAAGCATCCAAATTGTGAATCGCACACACACACACACACACACACACACACACACACACACACACACACACACACACACAGACATATATATATATATATATATGTGTGTGTGTGTGTGTGTATGTGTGTGTGTGTGTGTGTGTGTGTGTGTGTTATATTACGCAGCTAAACTCAATAACTTGCTGTTTTATGATTTTTTTTCTTTCAAGAAATAGCTAAAAGCTAAATGAAATCAACATATAAAACTTTTTTTTTCATATGGAAGAGTCCTTATGAGTTAATAGCTTCCAGAAGAAAAAAAAACAGTTTCTTTTTTAATTTCTTGTCTGTTTCATAAATAGCTGGCGAGAAAAGAAAAACACTTCTCCTTTTAAATCGGAAGTGAAGCAAAGGTGAGACGAATTATTTTGAAGGAAGAAAGAAAGGAATTTAAAGTCTATTTTGGTCTGAGGATATTTTACAAATAAACGAACGCTATAAAGAAACCTTTTGTTGTACAAAATAAAAAAAAAAAAAGCCAAAATAACTTTGACTTTTCTACTGATATTCAATAATGGATATCTGGTCAAAATATTAAACTAATTGAAATATGTATAGTTGCTGCTTTTTTATTTTTATTTCAGTTATATCCATTAAAATTTGTATCGTATATTAATAATTACATAGATATCTTCGTGGTGTTTCAGAGTATGTTACACAACTAAAGTAAGAATATAAAACATTTCTCAATGATTTTATCATATTCTTTGTATCATATAGTAGCTGTTACCAAGCAAATTCCACAAAAGATATTTATAATAATTGCTAGAATATAAAATACACTTTATATTCTGAACTGAATCAATCAATCGATTTTTATTTCTATTCTAAAATTAAATGAATCAATTACACAACGTGAAAATAACTATAATGAATGAGGTATAAAATTTTCCTCAAAAAGGTCGTGAATGGATGAATTGTTTCAATTTGTGAATTAAGTACCTCAGTTTTGTCGGTAAATATATACATATTAGAGCCATAAAAATATTTAACCAAGGTCACCGGTTTGCAAGAAAATCAATTTCAATCTCAACACAATAGCAGTCGATATTTAATTTTAAAATTTAAACACATGAAAATCCAACAATACTATGCGTTATTAAAGAAACACTTTGCTTAAGATAATAATGAAAAGGAACATTAAAATATTGTTATTTATTTTCACTATTATTTTGCCTAATACTATAAGCTTCTTTTTTTAGTTTGAATTAGACAAAATGTGAAAAAAACAGAATTCCTCGGACAAACAAAGTGTACTTCTCCTAATTGAGAATGTAAATCGAGTGATGGGATTATAAATCTTGACTACACCACAGCGTTCAAGACCACATTGTTAAGCCCCGGAGAAATTCTAAGCAAGCCAGAAATTCAATGGCCCGAAGGTAACTAAGAGTTATCTGGCTAAATCTTGACCAAGAACATTTATTTACATTGGCCCAATAATGAAAAGGAAAAAAGAAGAAAAATAAACATCAAAATCTAGGAATACGCATGACACCACGACCTAGTGTACAAACGTGAAATGTGGACGTTATATGAATGATCGTTATTAACGATTTTTAGGAACACGTCATTATCTTCTGAAAGCAAACGCCTATAAAACCATAATGAACTTTTGCTAAAAGAGGAACTTTCTCTCAATTTTACTTTATACCCTGTCCGGGGAAGAAGCTGCTGGTGGCTCCTGGGGTAGCAGTCCCACTTTAGCCATCGAAACTGTGGTATCACCCCTGGTTAGTGGCTGATGGGGACAGGATTTCGCATGTGCTTTCACACGTTGTATGATAAACTTAGAATTAAAACACTCACACACACACACACACATATATATATATATATATATAGAGAGAGAGAGAGAGAGAGAATGTTCATAATTCATATATAGATAACATAGGAATCCCGAAATACGAAAAACACTTACGACTTCTTAGTTCATGTACGAAATTTTTTATTACCTTTGAGTTAAAAAGGTTTTTCGACATAAGGAGAGAGATACACAATCTTTCTATGCTGACTTTTCCATATCACCCCAAATCACGTGCGACACCCGCCGCAAGGCCTCGGCGAGCTCCGAAAGTCAACCGTCTTCTTCGGACGCAAAAACTCAACTAACTTACTTTTCTCGAATCTCAGCCCATGCTTCTGGTGCGTGACGTCACTCACATCTCCTGGTCACATTTCCTATCTGGGGTTTTATTTTAACATCTGTGAATGACGCATCCTTTCCGCACGCGCGTGAACACCTGCGTTCATTTTGCACCTAACTAACCCATGTGCTAAGCAAAAGGTTTTCCAGCCTAACTAAACCGAAAGGCAAGATATATAAGACGAAATCTCTCGGCCGTTATATAACATTACCTAACAGATATTGGTGTGCATGTTGAAGTTGTATTAATATTGTATATATGTTCAATGAAAATATTCTTATTCTTTTAAAGGTTGAAGTGATAATATATAAAAAGGTAACATATCGAAGGATGCATTACGATAAAATATAATGTCTATCTTTGTCTCATTATTATTTCATTTTACCAAAAACTTGATGTATTTTTCGACTATTACATTACCTTCAAGTTTAAAAAATAACTTCTGATATAATTAATAGTTTATATATAACAGTGATATAAAATTATATCTCATGCTACTCTAGTAACTGACTTTTGAAAATTCGTTCTATAGAATTAGGCATAAACAAATTTCATATTCAATGTAATTTCCAAAACAGGAAGGAAAACAACAACAGCAACAAAACAAAAACTACAACGACAGCAACTGTTCGTTTTTTAAATGAATCAATGCAGACTTTAATTATACCTTGTCAGTTGAGTGATCATTAATTTTAGGCAAATTTGTTTGATGCCAATTAGAAGAAAATATAAAAACAAGATGATTAAAATAAGAATTAAAAACCTTGATTTCATCGACAAGAATACTGACAGCAGCTCGTAGATTTTGTCTGGAACGGGTCACACAAAGGTCCACAGAATCTAAAGGCACTTGGTAATCATTTGAGGAGACTATAAGATGCCACAGTCGATTAACAGCTACTCTCATGAGCACTTCTGTATTATTCTTAGTATCTTGTAAATCATAGCAATACTGGGAGCTGGATATGGTCTATTGTTCTACAACATTTTAGTTCCCACATTCTCTTTTCTTTATCCTTTAAGACTTCTCTGTCAATGAGTAAAGATGATCCATATGAAATTTAATAATCAGTCAACACCCATATCTATCTATCTATCTATCTATCTATCTATCAGAAGGTATGTTAAAATATTTATTGTCTGACTAAGATTATCTTATGGAACGTGACGAAACTAGAATTATTTTGTCACATCTCCTTTGTGGACGGAGCACTTGTTCCATTAGTGTTGCTGTGCTTGAATTATTTTTGTGAATAAACTCATCAACAGCAGATATTACATCATCCTATTAACTTTTCAGTCTTTATACTATTGAGCCCATCCACACACATACACACACACACACACACACACACACACACACATCTCAAGTTGGTAGAAAATTAGCCAATGCTCCGGCAGACCAGGGTCATTTCGCAGGTCGAGTTAAACCAGACTCCAAAAATAGTAATTTATGCCGCCTTTCATAACATTCAGCACTATAACGTACGGAAAAGGGTAATGTAGAGCAATCCAGGTAAAGAAGTTTCACCCTCCCTTAGATCTCGGTGTAGTAGCAATTGAAAAGAGAGCCTTCGGATGGCTCTCAACTACCTCTGACAACTTTACTTATGCTAAGGTTAATATTCATTTATTATTTTATTGACCGAACATACGCCGTTTTTTGTTTGTATAACTTATTATAAATTTTCTCCCAATAATTTCTATCTTCGAGGCACTTTGTCTGAATTTAGTGTGTTTAGCAACATCTACATGAACGAATATTTACGGTTGAATGGCTGTTCTTGTGGTTTTTAAATGAGTAATCTAATTATTTAGATTTAAAAAAAAAATTAACGGCGAATTAAATGTTGTAATGTTTGTTTGCTTGTTTGTTTTGTTGTTTGTTTTTTTTAATTTTCTTCATTGAATAATTGATTGAATGGTTTTAACATCACGTGAACCCGTTTAAGGTTACGTTATGCTAAGAGGTTAATGAAAAGTATTCTACGTTCATATTTCCAAATGAAGATTTATTGTTTCTTAATATTTTTCCACGTGGTCCTTTTCAATACGAAATATTTTAAAAACAAATCAATTTCACCCCTAGATTAGTTCATATTATATACTACAACTCTGGTCCTGAGTGAACCTAGAGATAATGGCAATAAAGGGACACTCCATCCTCACAAGATCCCCAGAACCACAGCTTCACCAGTTTAGAATCATATCTAAGAAACCCTTTTTTGTTACGTGTCCTTAGTCCTCTGCAAGGGATACAGTTAACATATTTGCTGCTATACCAACTGGGTTGCATTTTACTTCGGTTTTTTGTTTGGTTTAATTTTCTTTCTTTGTTTAATGACATATCAACATTCATGGGTTAGATAATGCCAATGCCACTAGAAGAACAGCGGTGATGCTATTTAACCCAAAGTTAGAAGGATAAGGGGGGTTCATAACTTTCCCAATGGTATTCGTCCGAAAGTTTACGTAATAGCACCACTGGAGTTCGAACTCGCTTACTACGATCCCGCAGTCCTTTGCTTTAACCGTTACACCACGAGGAAACCTCTATTTTTTTTTTTTTGTATTGCAGTCATTCTATTAGTATACATAATAGTAATCGTGTGTGAGAATTCGAAAGGTTCATTCATCTCCGGTCGCATGATCGTCTGACCACTGGTTGAGTTGAGTTTTTTAGTAGGTCGAGACGAAATGCATTGGTCCGGGACGGTTCCACCAAGTAAGAACCAGATTAAAAAGGTCTCATCCTATCTCTGTTCTCCATTCTGTGGTCCCATCTACCACTTTTGTAATTGTTCTCTCAGCTTATCTATCTATGGCACCTGCCATCTGCGCGTCCGAGTCTCTTCTGTATCTGTATTTTCTACATCAGCCTGTTGTCCCTTCTAGTAGCAGACTCACTCTTTAGACTGATCCCTCTTGCATACTCCTAGAGGCGAATATTCCCGCTCCCAGAACCCTGGGCATCAAGAAGGCTGACTTAAACATTCTCGTTGACAAGCGGTCTCCAGGAGACAGTAGATAGAGTGATAGTAAATTTTTAAGTGTCGGTTTCACTTTTATGTGACGTCTGCGTTTCGTACAAGGACTGAATCAGCGATTCCCATACAAATATGTCTCGGACCCTATATAGACACACAAACAAACACATATATCCTCAAATACATATATATGGTCAACTCACAACCGTACGCATGTATACATCCACACGTGCACGCGATCACACACACACACACACACACACACACACACACACACACACACACACACACACACACACACATGAAGCCACTCACATAGAGCTATGCCTGTATATAGTGTCACAGATACGTCACTTTAAAAATATCCATATTTGAACACGTACCATATATATATATATATATATATATATGTGTATATAAAACAAACTGTAAAATACACAGGATCCATGTATGTTTTACATCCTCGATAATTTAGGGAGCCATCTCAATAATTTCAATCTCAACACTGAGAAAAAATAGATTATCTCTAGACCATAAAGTATTCGATTTTAATGAACGTCCAATACCTAGATACTTGAAAGAACTTTTAATTTTCCCCATGAATGGTTTTAATGAACTAATCATCTTACTTATTAATCTATAAATAAATGTAAAAAAATGTGTCATTCATTTCTTTTTGTAGAATCATTAAATAAACTGAGTGATAATTAACTCAGATTATTTTTTATCAATCGATATGCTACCTACAATTCGAGTAAATGCTGGAAAAAAGTACATGAGTGTTGATGAAATAATGAAAAACTAATACAGACATACTGATATGACCTATAATAAAGGCAGACTTGAATTTAAGTATATAATGAATTGCTTTGCGCTCAGGCAAGTTGTGATGGAATGATATACTCGGTTTCTCACACCGAGACGATATAAGTGTTAAAGTTTTGATTTAAATGAAAATGCTGCAAAGTGATTAAAATTAAACCAGTATTATTATATCACCCAAATTAATCATATATCTGTTTATTAAAAAAAGACATCAACAAACTATCACAGAAATACTTTATCAAACTAAATTAACAACAAAATTACTATTTACTCTTTAACTTTGAGAGGGATCATTAATAAAATAAACAGTGCTCAGGCAATTCAATTATTTTTTTTTAATTTTTTTTTTGGTTATTCCTATTTGTTTTAGTTTGGTTTCGTTTCATGGCATATCAAACATTGTAGTTTATGTAATGCTAAATCTGGCTTATGCATACATTTATTAGATCTATATGATTAGTAAAGATAAATCAACAAAGTTAAATTGTTCCAAGTTTTGCTAAGTATTACTAAAAATTCAAATAACAATGACCATTTGTTTATACACAGTGAAAGGATCAAACAGTTCTATATTAAACAACTGAATTTGTCATGAGTCTTTTTTTTTTTTTTTTGCACTTACTTTAAATGTCAAAGTGTTCTATTTGACCCATAGATAGGACCCTTTCAGGGGCTACAAATCCGGGTAGAGTGAACTTCGCAGCGATGGCAAGGAAAGAGTACTTTGCATTCTTCAAAGCTCCATCTTTCTTAGAGCCACAGCATCCGATTGTTTCGTGTAATCTCCCGAACAGTCGTTGAGAAAGGTGTTACCCATCTGGCAGTTTGGTATATACAACAAACCCAGCAGTTGGAGGTAGTTATTCGTGATGAAAATACCCTCATATATAGATTGAAATGTAACCACATAAATTTATGGAAGGCGAAAATAGAAGTTATCTCTGAAATTACTTTTTACTTTTCTCTTCTAGATGTTAAATGATGAAAGAGTAACACGAATATTCTGATTAATAACATTAAAAAAAACGACTAATTTAATAAGGCAAAGAAACATTAGACTTTTAATACATGTTCATGTTTTTACCAGTTTCAATAATTTAAAAATTCACTTGCAGAATCAATGATGTTTTCCAGGAGATTTTGAATTCAAATAGTTCTATAAATTTTCACTAAGATTAATACCCACTGAACTTACCAAAAATGTAAAATGTATTCATGGTAATTTGTAAATGATAGTAAAAATTCTCAATCTCAAATACCCTGGCTATAATGGAAATACTAACAAATTCACCTCTCACTAACTTATTTATTTTTAAATCCATTCAAAATGCTATCCAATGTCTCATTTGTAATATTACGTTAATATATATCATGTTATATGACCGTATAATTAGTGAAATAAATACAGTTTATATATCTATTTTTGAAATTTATATGAATTTTTATATTTTTATATTTTCTTGATAATATTTCTTTGTATCAGTATCTAATAGTTAGTAAAAATAATTCCTTGATATTCTAGTATCTAAAATCCATTTGAGAATATGCTTGGTGGGAATAATTTCCAATTCCGAAATTCTAATAATTTTTTTGGATGACATACCTAGGGTGTCATTTAGCAGTATAACGTATCGGTTTCCCGGTTCTGTGAATAATATCTACTTTCGATTAAATGAGAAAACAAGCATCGGGCGTATCTATTTTAAAAGTAAAACCGACGGTTTTACGAAGCTTTGTAGTAGAATACCTTTTCCATATCCCAAATTATAACCAACGCAGAATCAGGTTAAAAATGATTATCATACCGGAGGAAGAAATAAAATATTAACACAATGGAAACGAAGAACA
Organism: Sepioteuthis lessoniana; assembly: GCA_963585895.1. Taxonomy (NCBI): domain Eukaryota; kingdom Metazoa; phylum Mollusca; class Cephalopoda; order Myopsida; family Loliginidae; genus Sepioteuthis; species Sepioteuthis lessoniana. The sequence goes on along the minus strand of OY757904.1, from coordinate 121,287,416 downwards.
TGTTTTCCTATAATGCCAATATGCCCAACTATATAATTAAAAGTAAATTTGCGTTACTAAAAATATCTTTTTAAAAATATGTTTCCAACGAGACCCATTGCTATTACATAGCTAATGACTCCGGTTTGTTTTACTATTCACGTGTAGCTTGGGGGAATGGATCCATCACTTTCCAAAATGCATTAGCGCTACATAAACAGCTTCTTTCAGGGTTTTGGACTCTATTAGACGAGTTTATTTTCGGATTTATACACAAGTTGAGGATGTCATATTTATAAAGATAAAGCAGGAATATCCGTGTACCAAATACTTTTCATTAGTCTTTTTACTCATTAATGAGTTATAGAAACTTTTTATTTGCTTTTATATGCACACACGCACACACACACACACACACACACACACACACACACACACATATATATATACATATATCTATATATATATATATATATATATATATATATATAGATAGATAGATATATTTATGGTGCTATTGTTGTTGGTTTATGTTATTAAAATCTTTATGTCTATCATTAGATTATACACAGATATAACATTTGTTCTGATTTGAAGGAAAAAATACCATCATTGAAAAAATCGGATGAAAGTGTTTTAATTAAAAGTAAAAAAATATCTGAGAAGAATCTTTTGTATGCATTGAATGTTAGGGTGTTGTAATATTTAAAAAAAAAATGAAATAGCTTCTCAGTCCATTATACAGTTCATCTTTACATTTCACGAAACTTGTTTATTTCTTTTAATGGGTGTTATGACAAAATCATTGAAATAAAAAGTTAGCAAAAAAATTAAATGAAAATTAGCACAACTAATAATAGAATATTAAAAAATTTAAATAGTAATTTCACTGTCCCGGATTTCTTGCGTCCTAAGAAATTTTAATAAGAAGATTATTCAACAAATAGGTTGAAATTAGTCGAGTAGAAAAAAAAGTGCAGTCACCAAAAGTTTTTAAGGAAATTAATTGTGACGTGTCCTTTCACGTGCTTAAAAACTTTCTGCTTGACTTTCTGAATTTACCGATACGCCCAAAACTTTTTTTCAGCGCCGAAATATCAGTGAGTTTCTATTTCAAGGATTGTTTTTTCGACTTCGGCTCGGAGTGCAAAAAAAAAAACAAACAACCTTTTGCTCATTTACAAACATTTTTGACAAAAAATGCGTCTCCATACACCAGGCACATTTAACACTTAATTCTATATGGTTTTCTCTCTTCGCATCCATTAAAAATTTGATGACATATATCTGTTACACACCTGGATTATTCTCTTTAATTTATCAATATTTCGACTGCCCCTAAAATGAATGTTTTTTTTTTTAGATCAAAATAATTTTTGCAATATACCAATTTATAATAATAGCACGTTCAGATTTATGGAAAACAAATCTGAAAAAAAATGATTAAAGAAAACTGACACATCTTATGACTTTGGTACAACCTGTCAAATGACATAGACTGAACCACCAACATTATTATCGTTATTAGTATTCATTTTGAGTAATAAGTTATACTCTTTAAGAGAATTTATACACGGATCGACTGAATGAGTTTTCCGTTTTAGAACATAAATTAAAAAAGCAAGAATAGATCCTTTTTGAAATTCAATTCTGCAATAACAATTTGAAATACTTATCAGTTTGATTAGTCATTGTAATCACTTTGCTTTAAAGGTTATATTGTGTGGTAGTTTTCCTTCACTGAATCTTTACCCTGAAGTTTACAGCAATCCCTTACTAATACCCTCTGGTATTATAGTGATGTCATGACCAATAAAATCTTTCAGTTGTCAGTTGTCTGCTGCCTACGTTGAAAGATTGCGATCGTAGGTATCCCCAGAGGAAGTAATCATTATTTTGAAATATTTACTAAATCACCGCTATGTTGCAATGTTAGCGATACCATTTCTTTAAAAAGTTTCAACCATAACGAATGATGTTCACTATTACATATAATGAAGGTCACTGAAATATAATGGCTTCTCTTGGTCAAAGACATCTCCCATACACTTATTGTATCTAATCAATACCCTATCATGATGAAATATTGAACAAGGACGTTTTAATGCGAGAGGCTGGCCACGAGCTGAAATTTAATGCTTGACCGGTCCAAAAGTACTTTGACTCCGTCGGCATTTCCCTACACGAGGCAATAACACTTTTTTTCATGTTGACTACTTTATGTGTTGCGGAGCAAAAGAGAAGACGGAAAATATTTCTGCGCATAAACATGCATATATAGAAGTCAAACAATCTTTTGTAAACATTTTTCTTTGTTTAATAGCATATGAATTTTGGTGGGTTATTTAATATCAAAACCATTTATATAGAAGAAGAGTAGTCGCAGTATTTAGACTATATCTGGGGGGGATTAGGGGTTTTGTATATTTGCCAGTGTTATTTGTCAAAAAGGGAGCGTATTAGCACGATTAGGGTTCAAACTGGTTTACTACGATAATACAGACCATTACGTTTTCCACCATGCCTAGTGAATTCCTCCTTATAAGAACTTATGAATATATTGTATTTTTCTTTTTAGTTTTTAGTTTGGTAACAAATAATTCTTAAAATATCAATGCTGATCGTAGGTTAGTTATTTGTTTATATGGCATATCAATCCTCGTTGGTTAGTTAATGCCAAATCCTTTTTATACATATATTGAATTACTGATTTAAAAAAAAATGTTGGTGAATTTTTAATCAAACTAAAGTTCATTTCTTTGTACACATTTAAATAATTTCCAGGATTACTATTTGATATTTACAATTCAACACACAGTTAAATGGTTAAACGGTTTTATATAACATGACTTATTTGTTTCCAAACAGTTTAAGTGATATGCTCATATAATTTGTAAGTGAATAGTTTGAAGGTGATTTAATTTTTAGAAATGTTTGTGTAATTTGTTTGCACACAATTAACTCTTGATATTATTTGTACTCATTTAAATGTTTTCAAGAGTAAGCCTTTAATTCAAAAAATTCTAATAGATATTAATAATTTATTGGCCCACACGGATTATTGGCCTACTGGGTAGAGTGTTTGCCTCATGGTCAGGGAGCCCTGGGTTCAATCCCAGATCGAGTCATACCAAAGACTTTAAAAATGGTACTTGATACCTCTTTTCTTAACACTCAGCAGTATAAGGTACGTATCGAGGGTAAAGTGGAGCCATCCAGGGAAAGGAGTAGCGCCCTCCCCAACATCTTGGTGTAGTAGCTATTTAAAAGTGAGCCTTCTGTTCGCCCTCGATTACGGTCACTAACTTTACTTTTACTTACATTATTAATTCTATTCAACACTTCATTCATTTGCATACTGTGAAATAGCTCGGACTATAGCTATGTAATAATACCAATTCAATTTTTGAAGACAGCGAAAGGATTTCAATTATTTTTTTTTCAACACTAAGATATCTATTCAAGATTATGCATTCCTTTGTACGCAGTTGAATGGTTTCAATCGTGGCTATGTAACACTAACAATTCATTTAAACACCAGGCATATGTTTGCACAGATAAATGGACAACCAGTTCTATTTGACCCATACATGGTACACTATAATGTACAAGAACTCCGCATCAGAGAGAAAGTAGGAGTGACGTCAACTAAGAGGTATCCAACATTCTTCAGAGGTCCAGGACTAAAATATTACCATCAGATAGCTTTGTGGCATATAGAGGAAACTCCGTGATGAGTGGGAGAGGGGTTTTACTCGTCTGCAGAGATACAGTCTACGTATACTTGAGTCTCTGTCAACTAGACGAATGTTGATAATGTAATGTTTGACGAGATGCTAAGTACCATAGCCAGATACGGATATGCGAAACGTACATAGAATGTTCATAACATATACACATAGAACATTGGAATCACGAAACACGAAAAACACTCACGGTATCTTAGTTCAGGTACGAAACTTTTTATTACCTTTGAGTTTAAAGATATTTCGACATAAGGAGAGAGATACACATTCCTTCTATTCTGGCTTTTTCCATCTCCCCCCACCACCATCTCGTACGGCGCCCGTAGCGCGCTAATTCGTCTGCCCTCTGCGAGCTCCGAAAGTCGACCCTTCTCGTTCGGTGTTTAGTTCTCAACTCAACGACTTTTTTAAAATCCCTCAAATCCTCCGCGCGCGCTTCCGGTGCATGATGTCATTCACATCCACTGGTCAACCTTTCTCTGAGATTTTCATTTTGACATCTGTGAACGACTCATCCTCCCCGCACGCGCTTCAACACCTGTGGTCAAGTTTACACTTAACTAACCCAGGTGCTGAGCCAAAAGGTTCTCAGCCTAACTAAACCCGAAGGCAATATATATAAAACGAAACCCCTCGGCCATTATATTACAGCTATAACTCAGTGAATTTTGGTTCAGATGAAAAATAGCGTTTTTATTTATTTAATGATCGAAAAGTACTTATTGATGGATGATGTTGTCGATTTAATGTTATCTTTTCATTAAAAAATTCAATTTCCAATATATTTTTTAAATATGCAGAATGTGGGGAATTTTGGATTATAAAAAACATGGAAATATTTTTTAAAAAATCAATTATTTCTTCTATTGTTTTATTTATTCTAACATTGCTTAGGTAAACGTATATGTTCAGCCTTATGAAATCTTTGAAACCTATTTAGAGTCTACCTGAAAGGAATTGCTTGTGACCAGATAATAGGTTTGAATTCTTTCTCTCATTTAGAGCATTTTCAGGGAATTTGAACATCTGATTATCGTTTCGTGAAGAAACAAAGACAAAAGATATACGTCATTCAAGACACGATTAAATAAAGAAACGATATTTGATCACTACTTTATTAAAGAATTTATATATATATATATATACATATATATATATATATATATATGTTTGTGTGTGTGCATGTGTGTGTGTGTGTGCGTGTGCGCAGACAGTTCAACCTAACCTATAGGCTTCGAGCAGCCTTTTGCTGATATGTGTGCGAAATTTATACCGATCGTAAATTTTGAAACTATAATAGAGTACTGTATAAGTAAAAATCATACGATTCCAGGAAAATAAAACTTATGTTTAACTCTTTCCTAAAAATTATTCTTGAATTTAGTATTGTAGTACTCTCACTGATTTATACTCCCTTATATTCTTATCTGTCTGGCAAGCTCTACCACATGGTAAGCTATGTTCTATTATTCAATGGCGAAGTCTGTGTTTATTATCTTGCATTTCTATCAAAAGATAGTAATTTGTTAAGAATAATCACATCAAGAAATCATTTGTAATAATAATAATTTCCTGATAATTATACAGTTTCAAGTATTCATTTCGAAAACGAATTTCTAAAATAATAATAATAATAATAATAATAATAATAATAATAATAATAATAATAATAATAATTGATCTGCCAAACAACATCATTACCAAGATCGGACAAAATTCTGAGAATAGTCCTAAAATTTCCTAGGGAAGTGAAAAAAAAAACTATAGAACGTGAAAGTGACATTTATACCATCCATGATTAGTGCATTTGGTACAGTAACTAAAGGACTATTAAAGGGACTGTAGGACTTGACGATTGAAGGACGAGTGGAGACCATCTAAACTACAGCATTGTTGGGAACGGCCAGAATATTGAGAAGAGTCCTGGATACTTGCGGAGACTTGCTGTCATTCAAACTCCAATAAAAGACCATCAACTGACTCTGATGTTAAAAACTCTCAAGGAATCAATAGGAATAATAATGAAGGAAATAAGAGAACAAGTAGAGATCATCCAAACTTCAGCAATGTTGTGATTGCTAGAATACTGAAAGGAGTCCGGGAAACTTGAGAAGCCCTATATTCACTCAGACTCCAGTGAAATTCCTTTTTTGCCCATTTCTATTTTGTACAAATAATTTTCCAACCGGTTATTTTACCTCATCGATGGAAACTTAAAGCTCGTAAAATTCCACTACAGATTAGACCTGAGAGTAATAGAAGTAAACATTGTCCCAACACTACTCATGTTTGGTTCTGTTTCTCCCTGGCCTACTGTAATACTTAATAGAACTCGATTTTAAGGTCCAATTTGTAAGTCCAATAGATATTTTTGAAAATATCTGTATTAGAAGTAACCACGTTATTCCATTTAAGTGTTTGCTTTTCATTTGAATTAAATAATAATGCTTAAGACATAAATGTGTTCAAATTATATATTATTAATATGATTAACAAAGAAAACATGCGTTTAAAATGTAATTGCTGTTGAGCGTATAGATCAAAATGATGGTAACAATCAAACATTGATAATTGACTCAAATTAAGTATTAAATAACTCATGAAGGTTCGATATGCCATTAAGTCAAATCAAACCACACCTATCTAAAACATTCTACTCCAAGGAAACGGAATTGAACCCTTAACACCAGATGAAGTTTACTGTCATAGTAGGAACTTCTTTTATTTGATTCAAATTTATAATGAATTGCTGTTTGTCCGGTAAAATATGGGATATTAGATTACAGATAATAGTAAACATTTCAAACTTATTAGTTTTCAATACTTCCAAATAAACTAAACTATTTAGTTTTCAACACTTCCAAATAAAAATAGATTTAGTCTTTCCAATGGTTTTGATTGAATCAGAACAAAATCATTATAGTATACATAGGATTATTTTTTTCCATTTATCAATTAGAATTCATCAATAAGATATTTTACTTAAACTCGTACAATACGCATGCGCGACTATCTTGATTTTAATACACTTGCTTAGTTAATCTTGTTTAATGTTACTTTTTACAACTTTCCAAATAATGCAATTAAAATGAAATTGCTTGAATATTCACATATCTGATCGATTTTGTTTATGACGCCCGATCACAGGTTTTTACACATTTCTCTACACCTGTAGAAATGACTGATTCTGGGAATTCAATGTTGCTAAAATTAGATATCTTAGAAATTACAACTTATCTTTCGAAATTTTACCATTGAGTACATTAACGAGCACAAACCGCCAGCTATTAACAGTCGCACTTATCGATCAATGGAAAGACAGAGAAAACTGTTCCTGACGATTTTTTTTCCAATCAAACTATCTTATATCTCACATATAGGTAAAAAAAAGTTTCAATCATTATTCTTGTTTGGAAGAAAAGACAACCGTTGTGAACTTCTATTCTTTTAGTAGTTACCCAGTTGGCTGGGACTGTAAAATACACTGACAGCTTCATTACAGAGGGGTAAGTCCACGCCGAACGAGTCTCCTGGATATGAATCTAAAAACCTGATGATGAGGTCACAGTAATGCTGGAGCTTTGGAGAATGCCCTCAACCCCTTCATTGCCATTGCTCCTAGGATCACTTAGGTCCGCTGTTGAGGCACCTAATAGGGTCCTATTTATGGGTCAAATAGAAATAAGCTGTGTACTTAATGCTAAGGTGAATTGCTTGAGATAACACTGTTTGGGACATCTAAACTGCGTTCTTTATGTTAAACTGAATTGTTTGAAATGAAACTGTTTTTGTATACTAAACTGAATTCTTTGAAAAAAACTGGCTTGACTTTGAATCTGTACTTGTGCTAAAGGAAATTGTTTAAAATAGAACTGTTTTTGATATTGAAGGCCTACTTATGCTAAACTGAATTGCTTGAAATGGAACTGTTTATAAGTAAAAAATAGATTTGACTCAAATAACCTACAATGGTTGATATGCCATAAAACCAAAAAAATAACCAAACAAAACTTTTAGCTGATTTTTTCTTGAATACATTTTTAAAAAAACATCTGAAAACATAGAAAAATATGTCTCCAATTGTATTTAATTCCTAGCATATAAGACATTTATATATCTTTCTGAGATGATCAAAGTGACGGAACCGAAGCATTTAGCGAAACATTAATGTATGTTTCATCTGATCGACACATTAAACAGTTGCCGGTCGAAAAAGACTGAGTTACGAAAGTTGTTATTTGCGGTTAAGCTAGAGACATATAAATAATTGTAAACGCATAGAGGGTTAAATAACTTGCACTTTTGAGACCGGTAACCATTTTCATCTGATTTTCACCTGGAAATTAAAATGACCCACGTTTACTTTTTTTTTTTTTTTGTTTCAGTTTTACTCTGCGACTAATGACATTTTGGAATTTCCAATCCATTTTCGTCAAAAAGATTTACTTTTTCTTCATCCCCTAATATTTTGAGCAAAGAAACTTGTGTTTTCAATCGATGCAATTGTTCAAAGTCACACCTCTTTCCTTCTTACAGCGCACGTAAAAATTGAAAATGTTTTTTCGATATTACCATGTTTAATTATATGTTCCATATACACGAGTTCTAATTTTAATTTTTCATCAGTTAATTTTTAAATGAAAAGTGTTTTATTTTTCCTGAAATTATTTTTTTTCTTGACGTTGTAATTTGCTTCTGATTATATGTTGTTTTTTTTGTTTTTTTCTGTTGAAGGAATTGTGTTTGCGGGTCTGTCTTTCAAAATGACCCCAAATGACATTCTGATTTTAGAATTTATACGTTTATTTTATTTTTTTTTTTTGACAACTGCATATTACTACAACAATTTTTAAACAATATTCTGTTTGTCATTATAGAATTTAGATACATACATTATTTTTGTTCTTCATGAGACTTCGGGCTTGACTTTTCTTCTGACACTAAAATTTAATTAAAAAACTTGTTTTATTTCGCTTTAAATTGATAACATTTTGTTTTCATTTTCATAACAGGTGACTGAGGTTTTCAGCCCCGCAAGTCGTCAAATCGCTTTGTCATTTAATGGCTGGTCTGAAATGGTTTCTGAACGTTTACACTAAATAAAGTACATTGTAATCCATAAGTTAATTATTTGGTTAGCTTAATTAACAACGTACAATTACTGTTGAGGACCTGTAAGATTTTTGTTTAATTTATCTAATTTTCAGTTTTTGTTGGGGGGGTTGTAACGATACTTGTAAATATTGTGCATTCATTAACAATAAATGCAGAAATATTTATTATCTAGATAACTGACTGGATATTTAGTAATATAAGATGAATATACATTTTGCTAAGATAGTGAATTATTATCAAAGCGTGTCGACAGCATGGATTACTCTCTCTCTCTCTCTCTCTCTCTCTCTCTGTCTTTCTTTATTTTACACACACACACACACACACACACACACACACACACACACACACACACACACACACACACACACACTTTTCTCTCTGTTCAAACTCAATTGGCTATGAAAAGTACGAAGTCTTGCAGACGGCTTTCAACAATCACAAAGAGCAGAAGAATTTGCATTTATACTGATTGTGTAAGAGTCGATTGAAGAAGTTTGCTTATGCTCTGATTCATTCTTCTCGATTAGGGCCCAGCATATCGTTTTCGCCTTTTCGGATGGTTGACATGATAGGAGGTTAATGGCCTCTGCAACAACTGTTTTGTAGAATGCTGATTCTAGGATTTGTTCAAAACATCATGCAGCATCTTTGTTTAATTCCAATTTATCTTTGACTCCAAGCATTTCGTTTGATTCCAAGTGAAGCAGCTATACGGTAGTACTTACACGGCTACTGCTTTGAAGGTGTCCTGTTTTGCTTTATCAGAGGAACCTGACAGATTAACTGTCATTAGCAGTCAACGTATTAGTTATTTGTATACCACAAACTCTTTCTGTTGAGGAAATATTGCTACCTCGATATATGAACTGGTATATTAATTAATAGCGAAAATGTTATTGTCTCGTACGAGCTTTTCATTGCAGGAGAAACTCGCTGCTTCACTGCTTTGATATACTAAATTTTTAATAGACTTGTATATACAGCGCAGCCTCTCGTCACATGTACAGAACTTTTCCAGCCATGAAAACGACACATGACATAAAAAATTATAACAATATTTCATTTATTTATTTCACCGTGAAGAACCTAATAACTTGTTTACAGTTATATATAACTATGTATACTATCACCAGGTTATGTGGACAGCAGAGCTTTCCCTGTCTCTGTCTCTCTCTGTTTCTGTCTCTGTCTATCTGTTTATTTCTCTCTGTCCATCCCAATCATTCACCACACCCGGAAAATCTTCCAAAATGCCTCAAGTGTCAGCATGATATAGAACTGTTTTGACCTCTAAACTGTGTACTTATGCTAAACTGAATTATCTTAAATAAAACTGTTTTGACATTAACTTTGTGTATTGCCCAGTCGGCTGGGAGTGTAGAATACATTAACTGCCCCTCTGCAGTGGGGTAAGACTCCACCCAACGAGTGTTCTGAATATGACCCAAAGCATCCGATGGTGAGTTTTTATTCATGCTGGGTCTTCGGGACATTCGGATCAATCCTTCATTGACATTGCTCCCAGGTCCACTCTGTCTCGTATATGCTGCACCTGATAGGGCCCTATATATGGGTAAAATAGAAATAAACTACATACTTATGCTGGCTCGTCCATTTCAAGGGGTCCAGAAAAGAATCTCACTTCTGAGTTCGTTCTTACTTCTGCGGCATTTTCCTATACGTCTTGTTCATCATACTTGTATAGCTTTGGAAATTGAAGATAAGTAACCGAACAGTTGTTGTTATGTATGGTGCTGCTTCTAAGATTTATTCAAAATAGCAAGTAGCATTCTTTCTTTATTCTTTCTTTGTTTAATAGCATATCAACCTTTGCAGGTTATTTAATGCCAATGCCATTCTCCTAGAAGAACAGTAGTGGTACTATTTAACCCATTGCTGGGAGCATAAGGGGGTTCATACCTTTCCCGAGGGCATTTGCCCGAAAGTGAACGTAATGGAGTGACTGGAGTACGAACTCGCTTACTACGATTCCGCAGTCTATCACTTTAACCATTACACCACGAGGACACACCCCCAAGTACCATTTTTGTAGCGTTTTCATCTTGCTTTTACTCCATAACATTAAATACATATGTCTACTTCGTATTTAAGACATTTCTTTATCTATTACACGGCGAAATGTCCCATTCTTACGACTCATCTTATTTTTAAAGAGACAAAAATGAAAGTAAAGTCAGCCGGATGATTTTTCTAAACTTTTGAGGGTTTTTTTTTCTACCTTTCTTTGTACTTCACACAATCATTCCCGTATAGAATCAATCAGTTATGAAATGAATTTTGTCTGTCTGGTAAAAAACAATCCGAAAACAAACAACAGAATATCAAATGGTTATGCCGACATGAAAGACAAAGCAAATAATGATGAAATGTTTGATGAAATTATTCTCTCAACAAAATGGCCCTCTGGGTATTTTTGATATTGCGCCAAAAAAACAGCTTAATTACGTTCAAGCACTTTTTGAAAAAATGGGTGGACATTTGAGACTATTAAAAACGCTGATTACTGCCTGCTAAACATGTTTTGACTTCAAACATGGCTTGGGGCGTATCATCATCAGACAACCTTATTTTTTTGCTGACAAATTTGAGTACACAAGAATTATTGGAAAACTTATGAGTCTTAACTGCTGAATCTATTTGAAGTTTGGTAATTCGCTCTTTTTCTCAATTTCAAGTAATTACAGCAAGTAAAATGCAGAGTTATAATTTAGTCAGAAGTTGAGATTTAAACATATAGAGAGAAATAGAGCCAACTTCACTATATTGTCTAACTACTTCGATAAAGGATTGAACTCAAAAGTAAATAATAATCAGGTTAACCAATAGTTATTGTAGTGGGGTGAAGTCACCCTGGATCAGCCACCTATATATACATCCTAACTAACAAAATGTATCTTATATTTCTAGAAAAGTTCAAGTCAAGCTTTTACCTTGATCATTTTTCATGAAAAATAACCATTGCTAAAGCTGATTTTATATGACCTTTAAGAATTACAGTCAACGTTCAGTCCTTGTCATTCATCCACTTTTTCTATTTGTATTTTGAGCCGTGGCTGTTTGGGTGGGGTTATTGGATTTCATGGCATATCAACTATTGTAGGTTATTTAATGCCAAATCCATTTTTATACAAATAATCAGTTATATTTTAAATAATTCAATTTAGTATGAGTAGACAGTTTAATGGTCAAAAGCCTTTCTATTTCAAGCTATTCAGTTTATTCAAGTAGTTATAATTCAAACAATTCCGTTTAGTAAACTATTGATTTTCTTTACTCATAGTTAAATCTCAAAAACAGTTCCATTTCAAACAATCCAGCTCAGTAAAATACACAGTTTTTTATGCAAGTACACAGTTTAATTGTCAAAAAATTATTTTTAAAGCTATTTACTTCATTCAGACAGTCTCACTTCAAACTCTTCAGCTGAGCATTAGTATGCAGTTTATTTCTATTTAACCCATAGATAGGGCCCTATCAGGTGCAGCACTTCGGAGACAGAGTGGACCTGAGAGCAATGTCAATGCAGAGTTGCACTGCATTTCCCAAAGACCAAGTGTGAATAGAAACTCACCATCGGATTATTTTGGGTCATATTCAGAAAACTCGTTGGGTGGAGTCTTACCCCACTGCAGAGGGGCAGTTAGTGTATTCTACGACCCCAGCCCACTGGGCAATACACAAAGTTAATGTCAGAGCAGTTTTATTTAAGATAATTCAGTTTAGCTTATGTACACAGTTTAGAGGCCAAAACAGTTCCATATTAAACAATTCAGTTCATCATAAATACGCAGTTTGAATGTCAAAAACAGTCAACTCAAACTACGGTTTTGTTCTATTTAACCCATAATTAGGAGCCTTATCAGGTGGTACTACTTCGGGCAAGAGTGGACCTAGCTGTGATGGTAATGAAGGGATATTTGCCCTCACCAATGCTCCTGCATTACTGGAACCTCACCATCAGATTGTTTCGAATCATATCTAGAAGATTCGTTGTGGGGCTCTTACTCTTCTACAAAGAAGCAGTAGGTGTATTCTACAGCCCCAGCTAACTGGGCCAGTAGTAGTTTGGCATTCTTACCCTTTTCAATTTTCTTTATAGCGAGATAATCGAGTCGCTGTACGCTTTTGGGACAAGTACTTCTCACGGCTATAACAGTTGGTTTGTTCTTTGTGTAGTAATTGTTAATAACAAATACTGATAAACAAGATTAAATGACGTACTTGAAATTGAAAAAAATAATTTCTAAATCACATCCCTTAATCTGTTTATTCTATCGCATTGAAGAATGTAAATGGCTCATGTATAATTATTGTATATATTAAAATAATCACTTTTTTATTTAGTTTTAATCTGTCTTATTCCAATTGATCTTTATTGTACATCCATTTATAAATTGACAATATATACATATACAAAATGGATCATTAAATAAGTTTACATACTTTTTTCGTATGGTCACTTTTATTGATAGTACACACATGAAACCCTTGTTCTCTTCGAAGTAATCTTCTCCGGATGCAATGCACTTTTCGTACCGTTCCATTAACTTCTGGACGGTCCAATGGAAGTCCTCTTGTGTTAGCGTGTCGATAATCTTTGTCACAGCCTCAATCATCTCCTCAACTGTCTCATAACGACAGCCTCTGAGCTTTAGGAATAATCAAAAGTCACAGGGAGCAAGGTCTCGGCTATAAGAAGGGTGAGAAACTGTCTTGATGGCCATCTTGGTCTAATAGTCTGTGGCAAGGTTGGAGTTGTCGAGTGGTGCATTGTCCTGGTGGAAATGCCACTGACCAGATTTGAAGAGTACAGGCTTCTTCCCTTGGAATCTCTTGCTGAACTCCCTTAAAACCTCAACATAGTAAGCCTAACCCTTTGGCCAATGAAATCTGGTGTATTGACTTATTTACACCTCCCACACAGACTCCCTGCCTTCCTTGAATCTTTTATTCCACTAAAAAACTGATGCTCGATTCATGCAAGATAGTTCAAAAGCAGTCCAAAGCATTCCATACGTTACTGGGTCATTTTTTCCAAGTTTAAAACATAATTGTATTGCATATCGTTCTTCTAAATTGTCCTGCCGTCGAGATTGTATTTTTGAAATTCACCAGCTGTGACAATCAGACTTTAGTAGGGTGTATTCCAATTCCTGTTGTAGCTGTTCATTTGAACCGGAAATCATAAAAATCGTTCAGTCATCTCATTAGATGTATAGCAATAACATAGTAAATTTTCAAGAGTGTACGACAATTGTAAATGCCTGTACCCCCGCCAAAAAAATTCTGGAACCTCATTGAATGCACCCCGTATATCAAAGTATATCATCAATATATATATATATATATATATATATATATATATATATATATATAATATTTCTTCCTATAGCTAAGTACCAATTGGATATTGAGTTAGATATTATTATTTCTACATCCTTAACAGGGTTTAAAATTCTCCGAAGATTGACTTAACAATCTCCATCTGATTGATAATTAGTTAGTATGCCGCAAAGCCCATGGGTATTTGAAATAATTGGTCAGATTGCAGTGTCGCCTCGTTGTGTATTCTTGTTATCAATTCTAGGATAGCAGTTGTCCGCTCTATCGACCGTCATATTTTTAGAATTTACACAGCACAACTTTCAAAGTTGTACATATCATAATGATTTCTACTTTTGCGGTTAATTACCTTTTAACTGCCTATATATTAAGCTTATATTTGGTATCTATTACTATGTAAAGTTGTATTGATTATACCTTTGTCCGTTACCTTAGAACTACGTAGATAATTTTATTTCTTCTTAATCTATTCAAATTCGTAGCCAGATAATACAATAAACCTAAGCATAATTCCAGACCACATGCTCATCAGGAAGTAACAACACATTGCAATAATGATAAAGTACGGTTAGTAGATGTAAACCGACATCTAGGGTAAAAATACAATGGAACTGGTCAGTTTTTTGTCATAAACAACGTTAAAATGACTATAGTCCCCGACCTGAAAATAAACAGTCTTTTAAAATATTTCATTTGCAGTTGAACATGTAGAAATTTGTCTGAATATTAATACTTATATCCAATTAATTATTTTGACAAGTATTTACCTCCTGTGTTTTTGTTTTTTTTATTTCTATCTTTCGGGCAACCTATTCTCTAAATTTCACCATTTGAATTAAATTATCTTTGACTTCCGTACAACTGATTTTATTTGGTTCGTTGTTAACTTATTGTGATATACTTGATTAAGTCATATGAGAATGTACGCGGGATAGTTCTATTTACTGATATATGATATGGTTGAAATAAAGTAAATTTATGATGGATAATTTATCGATAAGTTTACGTTGAGAAAATATTTTCGACCGCTGTAGGATTTTTTCTTTCTTCATTCTCTCAAACAACTGATTACCTTGATTTTTATAGATGTACAGCATCAATTTTTAATATGTTTATAAGTTTACAATCTGTTGTTTAATTAATATCGATTGGATTTTACAGATGAAAAAATAACAAGATTTTTGCAAGGCCCAAATGTCACAATTTTCTACGGACGTTTTTTTTACAGGACACTGAATATTAGGTTCTCTATGGAGTTTTAATCGAAAATGTTCAAATTCGGTGAAGTCTGAGTAAGAGCAATTCTAAACTACTAAGATTTTTTTATCCCCAATATCATTTATTCTCGCTTTTAAATCGTTTTTGGTTATTTGTGCACAAGTTCCACCTCGTAGTTTTCACTAAAGTGTACGGGATAGCAAATCGCTTTCAGCATCCAGGATTCCTCTAAATACTCTTGATGGTGTTAACAATGTTGTTTTCCTAATGGTCCCAATTTATTCTCTGATGTTCATTTTTAACGTATCTTTTCCATGTCTTAAATAACTGGTTCAAGTACGCTAAAAGACAATTGGTCTCATTATTTTCATATTCTACACGTTTTATGTTTTCTGACGAGAATTTTACTATATCTTTTATTATTTTCATTTTAATTCTGTGGTCTGCAATTGCCATGGAACTGCATAATTCATCAAGTAATTTTTCTTCTTAATTAACAAAAGATCTGGGTTTCTGGCCTCTATTCGATGAACCATCCGTATCTCAAAATTCCAGATTTTACCAGTGATTTTTGGACTGTTTCTGATTTGTTCATATACTAAATGTTAAACTCTTGCACAATTCTTATTGGAGAATCTTTCCTACCCATTTGTGCTTAGTCTTCAACTACTTTTCAGCTCGTTTCCCGCTTTCACTTATTAAATGATCAACTGTCTCACTGTTTTCTCCACTTTAACTACACTTGCTATTCAATTTTGCCAAATCAGTTTTCATTTTGACATGGTTTGTCCGCTGTTGAAAGGGATTATTTATCACTATTTAGTTTGGATTGGTTGGATTTACATATTACATATCAACCTTGTTGTCTATTTAATAACAATATATATATATATATATATATATATATATATATATATATATATATATAAAACATCGCCATAAGAACCAATCATATCGAAGCGAGCATAGATGAGACACAACAAAATAGCAAGTGCAGACTATACGGTGGGAGATGAAACCATCAATCACATAATAAGCAAATGCGTCAAATTGGCACAGAAGGAGTACAAGGTGATCCACTGGGAAATGTACAAGGAATTTAGATTTGACCATGCCAACAAATGGTATATGCACAACCCAGCACCTGTCATAGAAAATGATACTCACTCCTGTGGCACTTTGATAATCAAGCTGATCACCTAATCTTGGCCCAAAGACCAGATCTTATAATAATCAACAAAAAAAAAAAGAAAAAAGAAAGAAAATCTGCAAAATTGTCGACTTAGCTGTCCCGGCAAATCACATAATAAAACTGAAAGAATGTGAAAAGAGAGATAAGTACCTTGACCTTGCTAGAGAATAGAAAGATTATGGAACATGAAGGAGACAATTATGCCAATTGAGATTGGTGCCTTTGACACGGTAATTAAGGATTATTAAAGGGCTTGGAAGATTTATAAGTTGGCGACCGAAGGGAGACCATCCAAACAAAAGCATTATTGAAAACGACAGGAATACTGAGAAGAGTCCTGGAGATTTGAGGGGACTTGCTGTCACTCAAACCCCAGTGAATGACCATCAGCTTACGCTGATATGAAAAACTCTAATGTGCATTATTATTATTAATAAATTAAACGGACACAGCAGCACGAGTTAAAATCCTGGACGAGAATGGTTGCATTTCACATAGCACTAATACACTTGGGAAAGGTATAATTCCAATTATTCTCCCTCCAGCTATGGGTAAATAGTAGGAGAGACTGCGTTCTTCAGCATTGGTGACGCAACTAGTCTAAGAGAAGGAAAACTCTGAATTCAAACCTGATACACTCCGCTAAAAAATTGACCTTGTGTCATATCCTGCCTGAGCAGAGAGGTTGGTAAATAGGATCATTATCATTATTATTTACTCATTGAGAGTTTTTCACATCAGAGTTAGGTGATGGTCTTTAACTGGAGCCTGAGGGACAGCAAAGTCTTCAGAACGCTCCAACTTCCAAGTCCTCCAGTCCCTTAATCATCTTTTAGTTACTGTACCAAAAGCACCCACCACGATTGGTACAATTTTCAACTTCATGTTCCATAGTTCTTTTTCAATTCCCTTGTAAGTTGGAGTTACTCATCCTTCTTTTCACATTTTTTCAGTTTTATTCTGTGGTCAGCCGGGACAGTGAAGTCCATTATTTTTCAAGTTCTCTCTTTTTTTGTTCATTATTATAAAGACTAGTCTTCGAGGCGAGATTAGGTGATCCGTTTGTATGTCAAAGTCCCATTGGAGTTTATGTGTGTCATTCTCTAAGAAAGGTGCTGTGTTGTGCATATACCATTTATTTTTACTGTCAAATCTAAATGTCTTGCACATTTTTCAGTGGATCTCCTTGCCCACCCAATCGTGTCTAGTTTTGTACTCCTTCCGTGCTAAATTGCTTCAATACCATATTATGTGATTGATCATTTCGTCTCGATCATCATATAACCTACGTTTGCTATTTTTGTTGCGTCTTATATATTCTGTATTTGATATGATTGGTTCTTATGGCGTTGTTTTGTGTTGCTATTAGGAGAGATTATGTTTATCTTCAAGTTTCCATTTCTTAGCCACGTCCAGGTTTTCTCGTGTGAGATGTTTGTTATCAGTCGTTTAAAACACCCATAGAGTTATATTTCTTCCCATTTTTGTTTCCTATTTATTATTATTATTATTATTAATATTATTATTATTAACAACATAATATTATGATATCGAACATCTCTAGCTTTCACGATTAAGGGAATTATACTTATAACACTTGTAACCTTTCTTGCTGAATAATTATTAGCAGAACATATATATATATATATATATATATATATATATGAAGGATAATAAAACCATAAAATAAAATGAAAGAAGTCGGAGTTTGTTTTTTTTTTCAATGCCTAACCAATACGATTTAATCTAATATAGAATGATGACAATTCGTCTTTGAGTAATAATTTTATTATTATTTTTTGGTCAAATTAGTCCGAGAAAATATATTGAAGATCTAAGCCAAAGGGTTTTTGTGGTGGATAGCTTGTTATACTCCATGATTTTCCGTTTAATTTGTTGTTTCTTTACGTCAAGAAATAATCGCTTCTAGATTTAATATTTTAAAGTTTAGTCAGAAAAAACCTCTACACTTCCAAATATCCAAAAAATTAATACCTATTTTTAAAAAAAATCTTATTTTAATTGTTTAGCAACATCTACTTTTTAAATAAAAAAAGGATTATCTAAGGACGTCGACTATGTATCGTTTAAAATGTCATTGTTGGGTGTGGAAATGCATAGATGGATAGTAGACATATAACTGTTCATCGAAAAAAATGATGTATGATTTAATGTAATATTCGCATCGATTTCGAAAATAGCAAAAATGTTAAAGTTCTAGATTCATTTTGTTGAATTGTTATATACTCATGTGCCGTATCATAACGACACAATAATAAAGACGCCCGCAATGATACAAACGCAGGAAAACTTCTTCATAAAAATATTTACCTCTCATTTTATTGCAAGGGTTCGAAAAGGTTGTGTGTTTTTTTACAGTGAGAGGGAGCTGGAGACCGAACAAAACTGAAATCTTTTGACCCCGAAGTTATGGCCGTCAGCGTTGTGTCTTTCTCGTTTTCCATGGCTGCTCAACCGGATCCCTTGAGTCCACTCTGCTGGGTGCTGGCTTTCCTTACTACTTCTCGTCTCCAACTCTACTCAACTGTCCTCAACACAACTGTCTTCTGTTCAATTCGTCGGCCTTATATTACCTTCAAACTCCCACGCGGTGATATGGACACGCCTCAACGCCTCCGCTTTTTCTTCCGATATCTGGCGATCGGGATGTGTCACTTCCGCTATCTTTGGAATGGCCTGTGTGATCGTCATCGAGTGGAAGCAACTGTCATGCAGTTCAGAGGTCACTCTCTTTCGGTGCGTCAGTCTATGAGAGTATAATGGGATTTTTTTTTACCTCGTCCGATTTCATCAGCTAATTTCCGCCCACGTGATTTCCTCTCATAACTGCCACTAGAATGTCTCACTTCCTTCCGGTGCATCACCTTGAATGGGATTTTTGGCCGGGTCAAAAGGTCAAAACATAACAGAATTAGATCGTAATTATGTAAAACTTAGTAAAAAGAAAAGAACTGGAGAATCAATGCTTCAAGAAGACTCTGAATAATTAGATGCACGCAAAATTTAACAGCTCGCTTATTTAAAAATGTGTTGAAAACATCTTTTTATCTAAAAATATGCACGCACCTCATTGTATGCACGAAAAAAAAAATCTGTTCATTTCTATCAAAATGATGATATTTATGCTGTTAATGAACAGTATTAAACATAAATATGAACATTTACACATAAGTTAAATAGTGGCTGCCCCCTTGCGAACTAGGGAACATGATGCTTGGCCTTGTGGTTAATATCATAACTCAACCACTGAAACACAGATAAAGGGTGTGTGAAAAAGTGCTACGCTTAGACATTTCAAAAGAGTCAGTTATTAAACGGCATAGGATAAGGAACGACTTAAATTTCAGAATTTGAATAATAACTATGTCATTGGTCTGGGGCTATGAGAAAGTAATTCCATCACCGACTCAAAAATTTCACTTCGCATCTTCCAGATCTGAGGCCGGTCTAGGAGACGGTTAAAACGCAGTAATAAAGGGAGTGGTATTTTTCTATTACCACGGGTTTGACTTATCCCTTTCTTATGAACTCGTCATCATCTCTCCATCTTTTTTTTATTGTGGCAAATTTCGTCGAGACCCTGCTAGGTAACATAGAATTGAGTAGGAATGGGGATCATCTTGGAATTATGCAAAGAATTACTTGTGTTTATTTAGAAAACAGTGAATGTATGCAAACTTGATTATTTTTATTTAGAATATCCAAAAATCCGGTAGAAATTTAAACAAATCAGTCAAAAAACATATGTAGTCACCTTTTCGAACATATTTATCTATTTATTCTCTGTCTGTCTGTCTTTCGGTCTATTTAAATCCACGCCAGATTTGTGCCATAGCGATCAGTTGACGTGTTCTATGTATCTAAAGTTAAGTTTTTGATTGTTTAAAATATTTTTAAATATAAATATTCCAGTTTTGAAAAGCATTTCCTAATTAAGGGATCTGCGGATATAATATCAATGACATTTGTTGATGATATCAATACATAACAGTTTTAATGTAATTAAAAAAAGGGATAAATCATAATCCGAATATAAGAACGAAAATCATCCAAACAAGAAAATATTTAAATAATAACGAAGTAAAATGCTCGAGCCTGACAGAAACTTGCAGTGATCTGATCTGTATCAAGGAACATCTCATATCACAGACTTGTTTGTTGCTCGATTGACTTTACAGCATGTCAAAACGTGTTGGGTTTATTTAATGCCGAAATCATCTAAAAGCTTTCAAGTAGCTATCCTAATTTAATAATTATCATGTTTGTACAATGTGTTTTGGGACAGTTTGGATATGGTTTCAAGTGTTCCTATCTAATACTATTTTTTTTTCAAAAAATCCATTTGACTCAAATATAGGACCGTGACAGGTACTACCCTTTTGCTTCGAATTGGACCATCGAGTGTTCGCAACGAAAGGCTACTCTACATTGCAGAGATCTGTAGAATTGGAGACTCACCAGTTCTTGGTGGGGTGTCCTCGTGATGTAATGGTTAAAGCGATGGACTGCGGAATCGTAGTAAGCGAGTTCGTACTCCAGTCACGCTATTATGTTCACTTTCGGGCAAATACCCTTGAGAAAGGTATGAACCCCCTTATCCTCCCAGCTATGGGTTAAATACCACCACTACTGTTCTTCTAGGAGAATATCATTGGCATTAAATAACCTACAAAGGTTGATATGCCATTAAACAAAGAAACCAAAACCGGTCACCAGTTCTTTTATGGGGTACTTACCCTCTGCAGGGGATACTATCACTTATGCTAAGCTGAACCATAAAGGTGACAAATATGGCTGTAGAAAATAACAAAGAATTAAACCGTATAAAATAGTTATAAAATAAATTAGCAGAAAGGGGAGAATAATTGAAAATGCCTCGTTATAATAGGTGGTTTAATGTCCGTTCAGTTATTAATCGCATTGCTTCAATTGGCCCCAAATTATTTCGATTGAATGCAAATCTCATTTATTCAGAGCTTAAACGTGTCGATCAGCATTGATTTTCAATCAATTAATTGCGTGGTGCCTTTCAACATTGATTATGTTGATGCATTATTAAAGCATTATTAAAGCTATGCCAAATTTTGTCAAGTAGACCGTGAGGCGATTTCCTTTCGAACGATTCGACACTAAATCAAATAATTTCGTATCAAAAGTGAATGATTTAATACCTGTATCCAGCGACGTAACAGAAAAATGAAACAAACGGAAAATCAAAACCTTTATACTGCAAACTTTTGAAATGATGATTTAAACACTTAACTTTAAAAAAAAAACAGTGGATTCTTACTCATTATATTGAAAAATGTTACATCAAAGAAGAGCTTAATTGATGAATTTTTAACTGAACTGTCGATACATAATGATTAAATCTCAAAGTTGCTGATCCTCAAGAGGATTTTGAACCAATGCCTGATGACATTTTATTGCAAAGAACAATACGTTATAAAATATCTCAATGAGATAGTGTTGAACACTCGTGTTAATATGTCCGGCAGATGTAGAATGAGATTATCTAGGTATGCCTTCAGATATTGTCGAGTGTAGAATAAGGAAATACAGTTGTAATCGAAAAACAAAGGATTTATAAAGTAAACAAGATGTTACTTTTTCTAGTCAGATTTAGATTTAAAGGCGAAAAGCAACTTACTGTAGTCGGTAACGTGGACGAGAAACTTTCAACTCCTACGCCAGACTAGCTAATGAATTTAATAAAATATATTTTGGTACACTGTGAATTCTTTTGCACCTTGGTGAACATATTTAAGGATAATAATGCAAATGCGTGTATGTAAAGGTATATTTATATGATAATGTATGTATATAGGTATAGCATATAGGTATGTTTATTCCGGTTTAAGATTAACCATCAGAAGTCAGGGTAGCGTTTATATATATATATATATATATATATATATATATATATATATATATATATATGTACATGAATGTGTGTGTGCAACAGTATCAAAAGAAAAATTTAAACAGTTTATGGTGGTTGACGGATCTTAATAGATTACAAACTAGAACGAGAAATATTTCTCGGTGAGAATGAAAGATAGGGTTTTCGAACTATTGTCTTCATCTTTATTGTTATATCCACAAGGTTTCGGTTGATATGTCCTCCAGCCTTCTTCAGGTGTTTGTGAACTCAGTAACCTTCAGGGAACTTTGAACTACGTCCTTTATTGAATCCACGGGGGTCGTGTGTTCTAATTATTTTAGCCATAACCGGGTATAACTGTTAAGTATTGCTGTATTCTTACTCATCTACAGTCAAGATTGAACCTGCAACCTCCGGATGATTGTCTCCTTAGAAGTTTAGGAAACCAACGCCTATAACCGTTACGCTATGTGTACCGCTGGAATAGTCAGAATTCAGTAGATATGGGTCTAATTTCCTAAAGCTCGTTTAATCTTGTGGGTAGGTATCAGAGAAACTTTTTTATTTCAAATGTCGGGCCGCATATATAGTAAAACGCAATCAGGAGATAGATCATTTGTGAGTCATTGATTTTCAAATCAGAGTTATTGTGCTTTTCTAGCTTAGCCGAGACCCCTGCCCCACCTATTGTAGTTGGTATCAAGAACTATACAGATATCAAAGTTAGGGACTTGTTTGTTCATAGAATGGGATAGAAAACTGAATAAATATTTGTCAACAGTCCCTATCATGACTATGAGTAATCAGCAAATATATCCATATTGCAACGTGTCACTAACTGTCCCTGATAAGATCAAACCCATTTGACGATAGATATACTTTTTGAAATTGATCACAACGTAGGGCTGAGAGACGTCGGTTAGCCGTTGAGTCTCAGTAGGCTGCCATTAGTGAAGAATATGTTTCTCTCCCAACGAAAACTCGTCAAATTTCAATCCAAGGCTTTATTCTCATACCCACTAACAAAATGAATTATTTTTTCTTGGGTGGCATGGTATGGAATGACGAAATGCTAAACCCATGATAAAATATCAAATTCTCTACTTTGAAGAATCATCATTTTCATCAAAGTGTACCAACATCATAAATTCGTTTGACTCCCTGGCCTACCATTCCAATCGGACATTTCATTCGGTAAATCATCTAAACGTTATCTAGTATCCGTCCAGAGCTGATAGCTGTTATATTATGAGTTTATATTTACTTCCCTTACTATAACCCAGCATGATGTATTTGCCTTTCTGGGATAGTTTTCGAGATATGGGAGAAATATCCATAAAACTGCTGTTTTGTATAGAACTGCTTCTAGTTTTTGTTCAAAACAGCACGCATTCTTGTGTAGCTCCCATTAAGCTTTTTCTCCGAGTGTTTTATAAAAATCAAAGAGGTGAAACTATACAGTAGTACAGTCTTAGCAAAATCTTGGAAGAATTCCTGTTTCATTACACAAGAGAACTGGATTCCGAGATTCCACTAGTTTTTAGAATCTGTTTATTACGGGAATAGCAAAGTTCTCTAAAACATGAGCAATTTCAAATCTTTGCTGACAGGAAGTTTATGTTCTCCTTCAACTTATAGTATGTACAGAAGAACTACCAAAACTCACAGTCATTCGAAAACGTTCACAATGTTAAAAAAATAAATTTCTCGGAAAACGTGGTAAATATATCGGCTGTCTGATTTCAGCATGAAGTTTTATCCAGTTTATTCAATACAGCTTGTTACCATAGCAATTAGATAAGGGATTCTCACTTGCCTAACATCTCATGAATTGTTCTCAAACATCCAGCATGTTGAATTTGAGATGTTAGATTGCTCAGCCCTCTAAATAGATAGCCATTTGAACAGGACGATTTGTGCTGAATCAAGCAATCTATTTCGCATTTGATCAGGCACGGAGTGAGTACAGCAGCTGAAATGAACTCACCCTGCCTACTCACTCATTTGAATGTAATCAGCAAAATCTCTAAACTCAGAAATTGGGTGCCAAAATCACTGATGACACGATATGCGAAATCGTCAGTTAAATGCGTGCACGTATTCCAATTAACTAAAGTGCATAAATAGACACATGACTGTACAGAACTAATACAGGTGATGAAAATAAGTGTTTGGGCGTCAAGAAGAAGTGTTATGGATGCTGCTTGGATAAAAAAAAAAAAAAATCCCGGCGCTATAGTCACAATAAAAAAACGTCCGATTTACATCAGACTAAATGATTAAGCATTTTTTCTTTTCTTTTTTTTTTTTATTGGTTTAGATGTACAAGGCATTCTTGAGAAGGGACGGTTCAAGCTGAACAACAATATCACTGTCAAAATGTAATTCGTGTAATTGTAATGTGTGATTGATGTTATCTCCGAACGACTAAATAAAATGTGTCTGTTTAAACATCATGGCACTTTACAAGCATTACTTATTATCAAAAACCGCCTCCACTTTAACTTGAAAGAATTGGTATACTTTGATTATAAAACACTCCCTTCTCTGAAAAGCACTCTGAAGAATTAAGTTATTTAAATAGTAATGGTGTCCAAACGGCGAATCAAACGAACAATTTTTATCAATTAAAATAATAATCATAACTTTTGTTAGCGGCAAATGATGGATGACGATGGTGATAAACATTTTCTGTGCTTTGTCGAATAGATATATTCTTATTATTTATGAGTTATCGTTAGCTTATTCTCCGAAAAGTTGTTTTATCCACTCAGCCATGTTTTTTGAATGCTTGATTTAATTTAATGGAATGTCAACCCATCTAGGATTACTTTACGACTAGATTTTCGGCAATTGTTTCCGTATGTGTATTCTTTTTAAAGAGTTCATTGCAAAATTTATATGATAGCAGTTACTCGGCTCTATTATTCTTTAAAAGATATTTTGATCGTGTATCTCCCGACCATCTTCTATTTTATCCCTTGGCTAAGATTTTTTTTTTTTTATTCAAGAAGTTTCAGCCACGTATCCTTCGGCTGTCCGTTTTTTAACCGTCAGCTGTGTTTTTTTCCTTAAAAAGTTTTGTTCGAGCATCTTCCGGCGTTTTACTAGTAGTGTTTTATTTATCCAAATATGGCCGCTGGGTGCTTTCATAACTAAAGAAAAAATAGAAAATAGTCGTGAAAAATATCATCTAAAAACAAAAAAAAAAATAAATAAATAAAACCTGAGTTTTGTCTATTGCACAAACTTCTAAAAATATCCTGATGCAAATAATGAGTTTTCTTGCTAGTACTTTTGGGGGTTGTATGTTAATATTTCATCTATCTATTAATATAAATATACTTGTTGTAACTCGATGTCACTATCTCTGTCTGTCTGCGCCACACTCTTGTAGCAATCGTGTCACTTCTACTCTATGGATGAACCATATGAACGCACACTAAATTTATTAAGAAAAAACTTGACGTGAAATACATAATAAGGCTACAAGCTATATTGAAATAATCAAAGAAGCAACATGCCCCAAAACAGAAACTGTACGGCCATCGTCCTTTCGTCTCTAAAACTATCCAAATAAGATGGACAAGACATGCGAAACACTGCCAGAGAAGTAAGGACGAGTTCATAAGTGATGCTCTCTGATGGACCCCTTCACATGGTCTTGTAAGTGTTTGAAGAGCAACTATAACTAATCTAAAACATCTCTCTATAGACACCGGGTGTAATCTAGAAGTGTGATTTATTGAAACAAAAAATGAAATAGGTTCTAGCTTATAAAATTAACAAATTTTCAGTTCAATATAACTCTGCATTTAAATTGTGTCGCTTGGACTTTGATGATTAACATCCTATCTTAATAAAACAAATTATTCACATAATAACGAATAACTATAAATGTATTTGTGTTTGTTGGTATGAAACGCAGTTTCTCCCAAGCAATGGTCGTGTCGATACTGCTGTATGGATGCACCACCTGGATGCTAACAAAACACATCGAGAATAAGCTAGACGACAATTACAAAAGAATGTTGCGAGCAATATTGAATAAGTCCAGGTGGCAACACTGCACAAAGTACTAACTATACAGCCACCTGCCTCACATCACGAAAACTATCCAAGTTAGACAAACCAGTCACGCAGGACTTTTCTGGAGAAGCAGACGAGCTCATAAAAGAATGTACTCAAATAGACCCCCACATATGGCCAAGAAAAAGCAGGACGACCAGCTAGAACATACAGTAGCTATGTGAGGATACAGGATATAGCTCTGAAGACCTGACGGAGGCGATGAATACTGTACGCCGTATATAACAAGTTTGCACAAGAAGAACTCAACTCAGCACTAAGAAAAATTAAAAATAGGAAAGAAAAAAAACAACAGGGATTGATGAAAACCCCCAAAAGTACAGAAGACAAGGGAATTCGAAGACATATTTCTCCGATACTGTAACGCCGTATATAACAAGAACATACGTGACAGATTGACAAACGGATGCATCCTCCGTCTCTCTAAGAAGGGTGACCTCGGAATAGCGAAGAACTACCGGGGTATAACACTTACATCGATAGCGGTCAAGATCTACCATGCTCTACAAAGCAACTGCATAGAACCTAAAATTGTCAAAATACTTAGGAAGAAACAAAATGACTTTCGGAGAAATCGATCCAAGACACCACAAATTTGGACAGTCCATCGAATTCTACAAAGTGTTCATGAAAAAAAAAAAACTCGAAGCCACACTATTAATCGTCGAATTCTCCAAGATCTTTGACGCCATACACGTAGGGAAGATGGAGCAAATACTTCTTGCCTACGACCCCCCCCCAAAGAAACATTTTCAGCCATAGTGATACAATATAAAAAAACACGAAAGTAAAAGTCCGTTCACCGGATGGAGACAGACTACGTCGACATTGTAACAAGTGTTTTGCAAAGAGATACATTAACCCCATACATGTTTATTATCTACCTAGACCACATGCTTAGAACGTCTTGAGATTTAATGAAAGAAAACCGTTTCAAGCTGGTAAAAGAAAGAAGCAGAAGATACCCCCACAAACTATTACGGGCACAGACTACACCGATGACATATCACTTCTAACAAATTCACCCACACAAACCAAATCGTAGCTTCATAGCCTTGAACCAGCAGCATGTGGCATAGGCTTTTATGTCAACGCTGAAAAAACAGAATACATGTGCTTTAATCAAAGAAGCAACATCTCCACACTAAAGGGTGATCCTCTAAAAGTAGTGGATAAGTTCCTCTACCTCGGAAGTAGCGTCTCATTAACAGAGAATGACATCAATACGTGACTATGAAAGGCATGGACAGCCATCGATAGGCTATCGGTCATTTGGAAAGGAGACCCGACCCATAAAATAAAACGCAGTTTTTCCAAGCAATGGTTGTGTCGATAATGTTATATGGATGCACCACATGACGTTAACTAAACGTGTTGGAGAAAATGTTGCGAACAATAATGAACAAGAATGCTGTGAACTGTATTGAACAAGCCCTGGAAGCAACATGTTTCGAAACAGCAGCTGTACGGCCATATACCATCCATCATGAAAAGTATATAAGATAGACGAGCCAGACATGTGGTACACTGCTCGAGAAGAAAAGACCAACTCATAAGCGATGTACAACTGTGGACCCCTTCATATGGTCGAGAAAAGGTATGTACAACAGCTCTGTGCTGATATAGGATGAAGCCAGGAAGACCTCCCGGGAGCGATAGACGATCAAAACAGGAAGGAGCCAAAAAGATCCATGCTAGCTGTACATGATTTTGATGAGATTCTAGGAAATAAGTGGATTCTAACTGTGGCTAAAATACCTGGAACAACTGCTTAAAAATAAAGTCACTGAACAAGACCAATATCAATATGATGATAGTTGAGACTTGAAGTTAGTGATAGAAATATAAATTCCTATAAGAAAAAAAATAACCATAGGAAAAGAAAGGTCATCTAGTTTTACCCCACTTTTACTAAACTTTCTAATATTAATTTAGGCAAATAGCTCCCTAAGTTAATAGAAATACATTTTAACAAAGACAACCCATTAAATAACACTTTTGATAGGAATACACTAAAAATTACGTACTTTTGCACTTGTAATATATTTAAAATAATGTATAAAAACAACAAGAACTTTATCACCAAATTGCTAATTGATAATTTAGCGAACTAAAAAATCACTTTGTATAAAGATTGTTCTATGGGAGGAATGAGTATTCTGATAAAGTTGCCTACCAAGCAATTATTTTCTCCATGAAAAATAGTAAAAAGGTTAATGTTTATATTAGAATTCCAGATAAAAATAGGAAACAGAGGTTCTACAATCATTGACACACTTTTTGAACCTTTTGCTCAGAAGCCAAACAGCCATATCGAGTTAGTTCAAGGTTTTGAGTAATAGGGGCTTGACTTTTCAAGTTAAGTGGATATTTATTCAGAAATCTTCAACTCCTGGAAGCTTTAACAGTAGATGTAACCTTTGCTTGGAGGAAAAAATAATCATCAGCAGATATATGTTTACTAGCCAGCTATTAGATAAATGAAATGAATTAATTTCTAAATGCCATCATGAAAGTAAATTCAAACTCATATGAAATAGGTTCATAATAGAAACATTAATTGAAATAACAGTAGTAGGATAAAATTAATGGTATCAGTATGAGTATTGGCATTCTTGGTGATGTAGTTAAGGTAAGAAAAAAGAACTTGCCGAATTGTGGATTTTGCTGTGTCAGCTGACCACAGAGTATAATTAAAAGAAAGCAAAAAAAAAGGATAAGTACCTTGACCTTTCAAGGGAATTGTAAAAATTTGAAAACACGAAAGTGAGGATTATACCAATAGTAATTTGTCCTCTTGATACAATCACCAAAGAATTGGTACAAGGATTGGAGAACATGAAAATAAGAAGATGAGTGAGACTATCCAAACTGAAGGCTTATTGAGATCGATCAGAATACTGAGAAGAGTCCCGAAGACTCGAGGACATTTGCTGTCAGTGAAACTCCTTTGAGAAACCATTGGGTAGCGCTGAAAGAAAAAAAAATCGAAAAACCATGTGTAATAATAATAATAATAATAATGATTAGCAATGATTAAATTGTATTTTATTTTTCAATTTTCATTATTAGTAATATAGTTATTAATGATTCATTATCATAAGGAAATTAATGATTTTCGCTATAAGTATCCAGGGTAGTATCCATAATATATATAAATATATATATATATATATATATATATATATATATATATATGTGTGTGTGTGTGTGTATGTGTGTGTGTGCGTGTGTGTGCGTGTGTGTGTTAAGGCATAGGATAAAAACTAAAATCCAATCTTATATAAAAATCAGATAAAATTCTAAAGAAAATAAAGATGCATTTGATATTACTAATAGTATTTATCGCCACGTTTTCCCCGTTAGATAAATAAATGAATAAACAAAAAACATGTTTTCTCAAAATAAGAAAGTTTGACTTATTGACAAAAATTTAAATTGCTGAAGGTTCTGTGGTTCTTGTTAAAAATATATCTTTAGATTCAAAAGGATACATGAGGCAAGACATTGACATTACTTCGAGTTGTGACACCAACTTTATGTCCATCTTTCTTTGTCCCCACTCTTAATATATTTATGTGTCCGGGTTATTTTAAGCGTGTAAGAATCTATTGAAATAATATTTTGTAATTTCCCCCCGAATTGTGTGATTGCTATCCGAAGAGGTTTGTTTCTCATATAGAGTGGCTAGCTGAAATAAAAGTATAATAGCCAAATGTTAGATATTTGATTTTTTCACAATTATATGAATTTGCTATGTATGAAATATATCAATTTATATATCAGTTCTTATACTTTGAACACTCTTCCAGATTTTTAAGAATCATCTTATATATTATTAAATTGAATCGTTCCCAACTTATCTTCTTTGGCACACACACACACACACACACACACACACATATATATATATATATATATATATATGTATATATTCTTATTTAATTATTTATTTATTTATTTTTAAATATCCAGTCAGTGTCCAAGGACAGTAGGTGTGTATTATTCTTTACATAGAATATATGAGTAAAATCATATGAGTGTGCTCACTGTATGGCTATAGTTAATTCCCTATTTATTCACATTCAGAGCGTATATAGTACAATTTGATTGGAGACTCAAACTCGGTTAAGTCGTCATAATAAATTTATTTCGGCGGAGATGACGACTCAGCCGAGTTTGAGTCTCCATCAAATTGAGGCCTGTTGAAAATATGGAGATTGAAGATGTATTTCTATCTTTGAAAACACTAGTATTAGAATTCAATATATATTTTCCAGGTAGTCTTCCATTATTACAAGCTCGAGAGAGACTCGTTTTTATATTCTGAGAAGTTGCACAGTCGTATTTCAGTGAATCTCCTAAACATCATCGTCTCACACCTTCTAGTTTAAACTTTCATTGGAGAAAGCAAAAAGTCACCTTACAGAGGGTTCAATGGCTATGGAGTCTGTGACAAATCCATGAACCTGAATTTTGCCATTACTGTTGGATATATTCAACTGAGTGGGAAAAACATTGCCATACTAAAGCTAGCTGAAACCTGCTGGTCACATTTTTTGCTTTCAACAAGACACAGAATAACAAAGAAAGAGCAAGAATCAATGTACTGATATATGGCTGCCATTTTATTTTTTCGAAGTAAATTCACGTTGAATCGAGCGTCCTTCATTAAAAAAAAAAAAAAAGAAAAAAAGACCATAATGAAAAACCTTAACTTGGTCTGAAACTGCTTCATAATGGATGGCCTCAATTATGACGGAAACGTACATACAATTGATTTGGGCTTAACTTCAAGGTAATGGGTATACACCAAATGTTTATAATGTGTAATTAATGTTTTCTAATCTGACGTCAGAAACCTTGGACCAAACTTAGCTGCAGATCATACCATGACTAAACCTCAAGTGCAAATAGTTCATGTATCCTAACGAAAATACCACTTGAACACAAAAATGTTTGACAGGGCCGATGCTTAAGATTCACACGCCATTAAATCCATGATATCTCGCTTAATTCTATGATACGAGTCCTACACTGCTGGAGAAGCAAGGACGAGCTCATAAGTGATCTACTCCTATGGACCCCCGCACATGGCCAAGCAAAAGCAGGACAACCAGCTCGAACATACATACAGCAGCTATGTGAGGATACGGGATGTAGCCCTGAAGATATGCCAGAGGCGATGACCGATAGGGAGGAGTGGCGAGAGAGGGTCAGGGATATCCATGCTAGTTGCACCACATGATGATGATGATTACTTATATAATATATATGAATATCTCTACTAAGAAATGTCCATTTTAATAAAGTTGTATTTATAGAAAATAGGGAAGAATATACGTATCATAGTAGCTATCGGGATTGACTGTGACGTAGTAGAAATAGTGTTTGTACCACAGTTACGATATTACGTTCACTTTTCGATTAGTATTGAGGCAAAGATATGGATCTCTTTACTTCATCCATCTGTGGCATAAAAAGTAACACAGCTGTCCAGTAAGGGTGCTCTTGGTATTTAATAATTGAATGCTAATATGTCATTAAATAACGCAGTCAAGTAAAGCTAAACCATAGAATATATATGAAACTTACCCCTCCACGGTACCCAAAAAGTTTTCTACCTCGATCAGGACAATCAAGGTTTAGTAAGTGTGAACCCTACAGTCTAATTGTCTTTATTTCACTTTCAGCATATTGAAAACTTTCTAAATTGTTTCATCATTATTGCTGATGTAAAGAAAGTGATCATATCTGCGTAGTTGTCTGAATGAATTTGAAAATATATTGTCAAGTCTTTTTTTAGATTCCTTAAATTCATCTCTTGTAATAGCTGATGTACTGATAAGTTTCATATAGCCTAGTGATAACTAATGCTGCAATATATATATATATATATATATATATATATATATATATATATATATATATGAATATTCCATTTTTCAAATCACGAAAATCCGATGAATTAGACATCTTATTGAACAGAAGTCGGTACGAGTTTTTAAATTTAGATAATGTTAATTACAGCACTCTCTGACGTGACAATAATCTAGAATATCAATATTTCTAAATAATCATGTTATGGTTTTGCTAATTGTGACGCTTCAGAAATAATTATCCCAGGACGAGAGTCCATTTTATGCGCATGTGACGTCGAGCGCAGTCTGGAACTCGACCCTCCGCAAAATAAGTCCCTGTCAAGACTCCTATTTCGGGCATATGGTAAACCGGTAAATAATGTGGAAGTTAATTTGGGGCTAGACTGATCTCAGACGCAGGTAAGGGGGGTACCTATTCACTTTCACATACACCACCAAGTCCTTTGTCTTCTTACCCCCTCAGATAGCAGAAAAACCGATTCGAGGTTAGAAAATATTAACTGTAGTCAAATTTCCAAAATTCCTTGTGATGTTTTAAGGTGGCAATAAGACGTTTAGCGAGAATTAATGAGAGAGATACGAAGCTGAAACAGATATGTGCAAAAGAAGATGACACGATTGAAGAAATAACAACTAAAATATTTCAACACAAAGGTGCATTTAAAATATAACACAATTTTAATAGGCGACGGCCAAATAAATAATAATAAGATTTAAGAAACAGTTCCTTTTTCTTTTCTCTTTTCCTTTTAAAATACCGGCAATATTAAGCCAACAGGAATTATAAAACATAAATGTCTCTCAACAGTCTTTTTCTTCTTTCTCTTTTTTTTCGTTCTTTTTCTTTTACTTGAGAAAATGTCTAAGTGGCCGGACTGGAGCATGTAATGAATTTCATTCACTAATTTACTATTGATGAAACAAACTCTTTTCAGTTTCCCTCTTTTTTTTTCCCAATATCTAAGAATTTGTGGAAGTAAAACAGTTTAAGTTGTACTTAATTTTGACGAGGTTCAGTGTTCATATTCCTTTATCTCTTTTTACGGGCGAGGGACATCCCGGGGTTTGCTGAGTCATCGTCTTTCCAGGCCGACTTCTGTCCACAAACTGAATATTCTTTTCCAAATTTCTCAAACGAAAAAATGGCATTTTGGCGCTAAGGATCTATGGGCCAATCATTGGACTTTTTCCTTCTCCCACAATTCCATCCGGTCACGATACCTGAGTTACCTGGATTTCTTTCTTTGTTCAACTGACAGCAGGTCATAGAGTGCGGGGAGCTGACCTCCATTTATATATCATTTTAACGGTCAGACTTAGTGCCTGTTGATTCAAACATAGAAGGGAGGGGGAATTGACCTCTCCACGTCACAGTAATATGTTTTTTTATAAAAGAGTCTTTGTATTCAACGTTTCAAAAGAATTTGGACAGATTTACAGATTGGTTTCTTTGTTTAATGGCATATCAACTCTTTTTAGGTTATTTAATGCCGAAGCCATTCTCATAGAAGAACAGTAGTGGTACCATAGCTGGGAGGATAAGGGGGTTCATACCTTTCCCAAGGGTATTTGCCCAAAAGTGAACGTAATAGCACGACTGGAGTACGAACTCGCGTACTACGATTCCGCAGTCCATCGCTTTAACCATTACACTACGAGGACACCCCCACAGATTTACGGAGGATATTTATTTAGATCTACGGTCTGTCAATTCCAAACCCGTACTTTTTGGCAAGTAGTTTTTTCCTATATAATAATAATAATAATAATAATAATAATAATAATAATAATAATAATAATAATAATGACATGGTAGGGAAGGGGATTTACTGGGAACTGTGTGAGAAACTGAAATTTGATCATACGAACAAATGGTATATGTACAACCCAGAATCTGTACAAAATTATTTGATGTTTTCAGATACAAACGGATCACTTAATCGCAACCGAGGACCAGAACTTGTGATAGTCAACAAAAAAAAAAAAAGCTTGTCAAAATGTGGACTTTGCTGCGCCCGCTGTCCAGTGAGTAAAATTGAAAGAAAGTGAAAAATGTATAACTACCTGAACCTTGCTAGGCAAGTGAAAAAACGTGACTGTGAACGGTCGAGAGGATCTGGAAATAAGGCAGAGAGCATAGACCATCTAATCTACGGTATTGTTCTGATCGGCCAGATTTGACGAGATTTGCTGTCACTCAAACTTCAGTGAGAAACCATCAGCTAACCGTGATTTTAAAACTCTTGAAGGTGTAAAACAATAATGTGAAAGTAATTATACTCCAATTAACACTTTTTAAGAAAAGTAAGTTGCACGCAAGAGTTATGCTTACATATGTACCGCTTACATTTGTACCACTTACATGTGTTCCTCTTAAATGATTCTGAATTGTATTACTTTCTTGAAACCCTATACCTCTTTCTTTGAAGGCATATGTTTTCAAGTACTGAATACAATTCAGAATCATTCTAAATTGGTCAGTGCTTATGACTTTGGATTTCATCCGGGAGCACTGTAGATCAGAAATCACCGGTCATTGCAATGACCCATAGTCGATGTACCTGTTAAATGACCATTTAAGGGTCAATGTACATTCTTAAAAATACTATGTAAGAATATAACAGTATACAAGATATTAGTATTAAGAACAGTTTTTTGAAGCTATAATTGTTTACAAATGGGTATCCGTAGTTATTTGGAACTATTTTTTCTGTGCTAAAAACTGACGTTGACTATAAATTACTTAACAGGAGTTGGCATGTCATAAGATAAAATAACCAACTTACTCCATATTTAGTTACAATACTGATGTTTTATGAACGAACGAATCACTGCAGTTCAAATTAGTCTTGAATATTTTCTCTTTAAGAAAGATCTCTTTAAAATTATTAACCTGTTTCCATGATGATTTTGACATTGTGCTAGGTTAAACCTAATAAGAACGCCTTAGTATAATTGGTATCCTCGTAGTAAATGAAACTAGTGACCTGAGTTCCATTCCTGGACAAAGTTCTCTATGTTTCACTTCGAAGTAATTCTCTTGAGAAGGGTTTTTTTTCATCACATCATGGGAATGTCAGAGAAATTTAGCTGATATGCCAGACATTACTTTACTGAGTTATCCATACAAAGATATTAAATATTTATCTTACGCATTAAATAATGTCTTTTTATAGTTGAGATATTCTTTAAATGTCCACTGAAAAATTGCTAACATTTTAATATTTTGAAATAAATTTCATCTTTTCAACTAACGTCGCATGGATATAGTCATCTCCTACATAAGAGGTAATCTGATTTCATAATTTATTTCTAGGCTAGCAATATAGAATAAAGAATTGTAATATTCTAACTTAACTTACTTGTAGGAATATGTAAAATAAAATAAGAATAGATAAACAAAAGCATCAAAGATTTCAACAACAAGCAACCAAATTCCTTGTGTCATTAACAAGGAAAACAATAAAAAAATCGTCTCATAAATGTCTGAAAATACACAATAGACATTTTTATATTCGAGGAATATTAGGCTGTTCTCATAAATAAAGAACGTACGATTGCGAAGTAATGAGACAGAACATCTTCAGAAGATACAAGGATGAAATGAAGAAAATATTGGATTTTATCGTTTTGGATTCAGTCATAATTCCCCGATTGACTTTTTCATCAAAGTGAGAAAATTATTGAATTAGAATTTAAAATTCTATTCACTAGATCTAAAACGAGAAGATAATCAAATAAAGGAAGCAATTGTGTATCAATAAGTACACGATGAACAGAAATAAACCAAGCTCTAAATATTTTTTTTCAATAAAAGAACCAATGGCATTGATTGAATTAATAGTGAGCCTTAGTTTTCATTGATCAGCAAGCATCGGTGCGGAAATTATTTGATTCACTATTTGGATCAAGAAACTTGGGAACAGGAAGCTCAGTATGAAATACAATAAACTTTTAGTTTTCTTGCTAGTGCGAGCAACATTCTTTACAAGAATCTATATGAGAAATATTGTAAATTATCTTGAAATGTTTGCATTTAGTCCATCAGTTCATCTCACTGTGGTTAGCTATGTAGTCTTAAAAAACAATAAACAGTCAGTTAAATCCTCATTAGTTCACCACATTAACTGTTTTTGCAAAACTTTTTAGACTGGTGGTCAGGCTATGGTGAAACCCTTGTTCACGCCAATTTGTCGACGTTGAGCAAATATCAATTTTTCAGCTTTTATATTTGTATTTAGCAACCCCTCCACATAGAAAGGATTTGACACAGGGTCAATTTTAAGAAAAAAAAATACAGTTTTCCTTCTTTTAAACTGGTTGCCTAAACATGTCTATAAAATCCAGTCTACCCTACTATTTACGCATAGCTAGAAAATAAACAAATGTAAACTTTTTTCAAGAGTATTAAAGCAATGTGAAATGCAATCAGCATGGTTCAGGATGTGAACTCGTGTCATCATGTCAAAATCTTACGTCAATAACCTTGACATAACCCTTGTATCCATTACACACACACACACACACGCGCGCACGCACGCATGCACGCACATATATTTATATATGTGTGTGTGCGTGTATATATATATATATATATATATATATATATATATATATATATATAAGGCCAGTTATGAAACGTCATGTCTAACGGATAGTCCCTCTGAAAATATATTAAGGACTTACAGTTGTTTCCAACATGGCAGAGTTCGATTTTTATTCAATAACTTGGATCCTCCGTTTTCGCTCAAACAATACTAAAGAAAAAAACAATCACTGTTTTTTTAATTCTTTTCATCTGCCATGAAATAATTTGAGAAATACTTTTATGTTAAATTTGCCAAATTACTTCGGTTTTAATTTCATAAGAGAAAAAACGTTTTAGTAAAATTTGCAGTCTTCAAGTCGATCTGGCATACAAATAGACCTCACGGTTTTAGCTTAAATTTCTTGGTTAAACCAATACCTACTCCATAGATCGATCCTGACAAATACAGTAGGCAAGTGGTATGTCAAATTCTACCCTGTAGGGTAAACGAGGATAAGCAATTATAACGTGTAGAAAAATTATGTAATAACTCCGAACAATTTGCATAAAGACATTGATTATAATATATAATATTCTCTGTTACGATTAGATATAGAATAAAATCTTGAAGTTTACTTTTACACCGATAGATCTATAAACCTGGATATTGTTCGCAGTCAGTGCATCAGCTCTTTGATACTGGTTGTGATATAACGTTGTTATAGTAATCGGCAATACAATTTTATTACATTTCATTGATTTATGTTTTAGTTTGTTCAATATATAAACCAAATATGATTGTAAATAGGAAATTTAAAAGTAGATTCACAGGGTGTATATGGTCCATATGAACTGTTAGAATTACCATTACATTTGGTGAAAATAAGGTAACAATGTTTTGAATTGTATACCGACCTAATAGATTAAAATTTAGCTTTGAAAATATTTTATAAGCATAATATGTTTACTTTTAAGCCCCAATTTACGGTAAAATATGTCCACAATTATGTAAACACTCTTTCTAGGTAGAATATATTTTCTTTGTTTAAACTTTAATTTTAAATTTGATTAAAAAGACTAACGGATCGAAAAAGTTAATTTTATGATTGTAATTTACTTTTTTTTAGCATTGGAAAGTTGAAGATTTCCGAAAAGATAAATCCTTTGTTAAATAAGATTAATTTTGAAAATGAAATCGTTAAATAAAATTAATTTTTAAAATGAAATCTTGAGGAAATCTTTTCTGCGGCCTTTTTTTTCATTTTGAATCCTTGAAGTAATGATAGAAGATTATTTTAAAACTGAAATATTAATCCTTCCGTGAAAGATATATCTTTCGATAGAAAAAAAAATTCAACCAATTTATTAAATTTTTGATTTACAATCAAATGGAAATCTCTTTAACCGATTCAATTTTGATTTTTTAAAACTTGAATTCTTGATAAGATTTATTTAAAGATGGCAGTTAATTTTGAGAAATTCAGTCCTTCGGTTAAAGTGAGAGAC
Source organism: Sepioteuthis lessoniana (assembly GCA_963585895.1). Lineage (NCBI taxonomy): Eukaryota > Metazoa > Mollusca > Cephalopoda > Myopsida > Loliginidae > Sepioteuthis > Sepioteuthis lessoniana. The sequence goes on along the minus strand of OY757904.1, from coordinate 121,248,889 downwards.
AAAAACAAATGAAATCAATTTATCTTTTTACAAAATAAAATAGCCCATAAATGTTGATATGTCATTAAACTAAGAAGCCAAATGAAAAGTTTCTATTTATTTTCGTCAGAATGTAAGGTATATCGGTGAAATATAAATCTTTTAGTCAAAATAATAGATAAGTACATACAGAAATAAAAGTAAACCTAATTAGTATCATACAAATAGATCCACCAGGGAATCTTCTGTTGTCTTAATTTTGGTTTTAAAAAAATGCAAACGTTCAATATTTTTTTATTATAAAAAGAGTATTCCTGAATATTTTTCATGCATGAAAAAAAACATTTTAGAAGTTGAGCAGGCAAAGATAAACGATTCTATAATTCTTTTATATTTTTAAAAATATTACTTTTTTTTTTCAGTTCAGATGATCGGTGAAGAAAATTAATTATCTTTCAACAAACAATCTGGCAACTGCATTTTTTGAGTCAGAAATATAATGAAATCTCCAAATTAGCGTTTGAGATAACAATGGATCACCCATTCCTTGGTAGAAATCTCGATCATGTTTTTGTTAGTAAAAAAGAAAAGAACTTGTCAAATGTTTTATACACTATCCAGCATCAGTCCTCGAAAATAAGGCACGCAAACTTCTCAGGGATTTTAAATTACAAACGGATCATTTAATCTCGATCAGATGACCAGACATAGTGATAATCGACAACAACAACAACAACAACAACAAAAAGAATTTGTCAAAGGTCCCGATAGACCATAGAGTAAAATTAAAAAACAAAAAACGAAAAGAGAGATAAGAACCCAGACCTTCTTAGGGAAGGCAAAACACTATGGAACATGAAAGTGACGGTGATACCAATTGTAATCGGTGCGCTCTGTACAGTCCCCATTGCATTACTACAGGGACTGGAGGAAATTTGAATAAGAGGAAGAGTAGAGTTAATCCAGGCAATATCATTATTAAGATAGACCAAATACTGAGAAAAGTCTTGGAGACTTGCTGTCCATAAAATTTCAGTGGAAATCCATGAGCTGACGCTGGTGTGAAAAACTCTCAAAAGTAATAATTAATAACTTAAAAAAGGAATAAAGACCTTGGAATCCCCTGGGAAAGATAATCTGGTCGTTTCCTAAAATATTATGACAATTGAATCAAGGACAAGGGAACTGAAGACTATGCTATAGACCTTTCATTCGAGAGTGGATGCAGATATACTTTATGTGTCAGGAAAAAAGTGCAGTAGTGGAATTCGTAGATGCATTTATCCTAGATTTGGTTTGGTTTTATGGCATATCAACCATTTTAGGTTATTTAATTCCATATCAGTTTTTTTTACATATAAACAGTTCTATTTCAAACTGTACAGTTTAGAATATGTACAGTTTCCCTTTACTCTTAGCAAAATATAAAAAAGAGTTATTTTTAAAACAATTCAGTTTAACATAAGTATGCATTTCAAGAGTCAAACACAGTTCTTCGTAAGATGGTTTGTTTTTATGTCGTAGCAAACACTGCAAATTGTTCAATGACAAACCCTGACTAGATTTATATATTAAATACACAAGGTGTGTGATAATCTTTTAAACATTTTCAACAGACCTAAGCTCATTTTCGTTCACAGTTACTTGATTTCTTGTATTTCTATCCAGTAAAAATCATTCTATTTACTTTTCCGCATTTTTTTACTCACAGTTACATTATTACGGCAGTTGCTATGTAAGAGAAACAATTAAAAATGTTTGCACACATTTAAATTGATACGTATGATATGTAAGAGATTAACAGTTAAAAAGGCGATTGAGCTTATAAGTTTTCCCACAGTTAAGTGCTTTCAAGTATTGTAGTTATTAATTATTTCTTCAAGATTAATACTGGCAACTACGCGGACTGTGTCCGTATCCATACTTTCTATACTATAGGTTCTTAGTAGGAGTTTTGTGGATCTGTAAGCCTTGCACTTTGGTTCTTATTGACGACTTTATTCTTGAGGGCATTTTGAATGTTCTTCTTGGTCTTTCCTGGTTCACTTTGGTGTTCATCTGTATTCTTGCAGATTGGCTTGCAAGAGCTTTTGATTTTGTTTAGATTATTCAGCTCTTATGGGAGACAAGTTTTTAAGTCTGTTTTTGATGCTGTTTGTTGGATGGATCGGTAACTTATGTAACGACTGTTTTGTTGGAGATGTTGCACTTTTAGAAGTAATTCGTGTTGAAGTTGTAGATCCTACGTGACTTTTTGTTTGGACTACACCATTGAATCTCTCCCCATTCCCAACCCATTGCTGAGCTGTTGCTTGGTACAATTCGGCTGAATGTAGTTTTTTAAGGTGCTCCTGAAACTTTGGCCAACCATTGACAACTAACTGGATCAATTTCTCCACGGGTGTTCTCTATTTGTTGTCACCATTCGTTCTATCCGCCATCTGTGCAACAGAGGTTCAGCTGTTTTCTCATATGTAGCTCCCTTCAATTTTCCTTGCTTCCAGGAAGGACACATTTCTTTTGGACTTCACTTCAGTAATATCCTTTTTTTTTTGTTAACATCGCGAGATCTTGCGAATGCAGGATGATCTTGTTGGCATTTGGCACATGTAATCTCCTTCAAGCCCACTTCCTTCACGTGGTCCGGGTCCTTTTTACCGGATTTGCCACATGTGCGTCGTCCTCTACAGGCTTTCCTGTGGTGTCCATATTTTTGGCATTTGAAGTACCTCAGTGGAGCTGGGACGTACTGCTGAAGTCTCTCAAGACAATAGACGATCTTCACCTCCTTGGAAGTACGGAGCCGATTAAATGTTAGGATGTAATTGTTGGTCTGGATTCCTTCTCCGCCTTTTCTGATGGATATAACTCCCTGTTTTCTCAGGGCGGATGTTGTCTTCTCTTCTGTTGCCTATGCCACCTCTCTACACCTGGTGACTCCCTTGGAAGTGTTGATTTTCTCATGCAGGTAGACTCTGCATTTCGTCGTATAAAAGATTTTCATTTTAATATATTTTCTGCCTGCCTCCGCCTGTCCACTTGAACAAGCAAGTTGCCATTCCTTGTTTTCTTTACAGTTTTCGGGGTAGCCCTTGTAGATTTGACTTTTTCTATGAGAAAAGCCTAGAATTCGGCGCGGCAGGCCTCCTCTGAAAAACAATTTATCTGTGGAAGTCTACTATCTCATTCTCCGAGTCTGAGAGGTTTCGTTTATTTTTTTTTATTTGAAGACGCTATATATGCTGTTTATTTTCGCTGGTCCTGCGCTCCACCACACCACGGAGTCTAACTTGTGTTGGGAATCAACCAAAGGGGAAACTCAATCACCTTGGTTGAGACGGGGATATTCGACCAGTATACCTGAGCTGAGGGTAGATTTCTGAGCCGTTGCTAATTTCACTTTCTCAACACTGGTCAAATTCTTATTCTCTCAGTGCAATTGACCCTAAGCCACCATATTCTAGCACCTAGTGTTAAGAGCTGGCTGAAAGTGCAGATTTAAAAGTACGTTTGGGATAAAACATAGGCGCTAGCACTTGACCTGACCAGCCGATTGATCGGGTTGAGCCTATCTGACCGCCCTTCATATCAAGTAAGGGCCAAAGTGATGTGTTGCAAGCCATTGACAACTTTGTCGCCGCATCAATGATAGCTCAAACACCAGAATCCCATCCTAGCGCCATACAGATCGCCACCACGGCCAACAGGTGGCCTCATATTACCCTGCTGCAGAGGTGCAGTCGGCGAATTCTACAAGCCTAACTTACAGGGCGATTATACTTGGACTCAAGAAATACATTAAAAGTACCAAGAAAAATTAACCACTGTAGCCAGTAAATCAGTGGCAACATAAAACCAGACAAAAAATCATCAATAACTAGAAAATAGAATTCGGATGAAAAACAACAGTACATATATTCCAAGCTACCAATTGGGGAGATTGCACTCGAGATTACCTTGACAAGAGAGAAACAACACAGCAACACCAATTATATTAAAATTATTTGCTTCTATTTATTTAAAGTTTTACCGAATTTAAAGTGTTACTGTTGTATATGTGTTTTTGTTGTGTATCATCAAATCATACCCGTTCAAAAATGTGTAAAAGTTCTAGAAATTATTTCCATAACTAGGACCGTTTTAAAACATAATATGCAATCCGGAGGGGCATAATGAATAATGATTGGTTCAGTTCGTGTCTTTTCAAATTAAATAGAAGACTTAAAAACAGTCACTGAAAAGTTATGTCCAAACCGATAAAACGTGGTTAAACAAGTGGCGGTTAAACAAGAGGCGAGATTTAAGCTCTGGCTATAGTATTCGGAAAAACTAGTTACGGAGATCAAACTTAACTTACTTAGATACAAAATCGCTGTAAACATAGAGCCTTTAAATAATAAAACTTTAAACACAAAAAAACAGCTACCTGAGAAACATTGCACTGGTTTACAAAAATAAATTTTTGGTCTGAGGCAAGAATGAGGATAGGTATTTTTTGTTAATTTGGGTGTGCTGAATTCAAATTTATAAATAGTTTTGCTTTATCACCTCTAGTTTTCTGGATTTTAAATAGTCTCATTTTAGTATAAACAGAGAATATATGTGCATATTTCAAGAGTTGCAGCAGCTTATAACAGATAAAACAGTATAGATAAAGAACACTGATTGAATCAATATACTTGGATGACATAATTAAACAATTCATAGTACCACAGACAGTCAAAAGTGTGTTTTCTTAGAAGATATGGTGTATTTAGCCTCAGGGATGTCACCCAAGAGCATCCATCAGACGTCTCCCATCATGCCGGGGTTCCATTTGCCTTAATAGTTGCTCTCCATCTTCGTAATGTCTTGGTGGAATATTTCTTCATGCTCAACAATCACTGCTCCAAGGTTTGGCGGGAGGAAGTTGAGGTGGGAATGGAGAAAATGAATCTTGAGGGACATTTGGCAACCCATATCGTCGTAACACTTTAGCAACTTCTCAATACAGGCTTGGTAATCTGGTACGCGTCTGTTACCAAGGAAGGCACTACAGACTGACTTGAATGCTTCCCATGCTCTCCGTTCCTTTAAGTTAAGAAGCTCCTCAAAATCAGTATCCTTCAGCACTTCTCGGATCTGAGGTCCGACAAAGATGCCCTCTTTGAGCTTAGCAGCACTAAGATCTGGGAACACAGTAGACAAGTGTTGGAAGGCAGAACCATTTGTGTGCAACGCCTTCACGAAATTCTTAATCAAACCAAGCTTGACGTGAAGAGAAGGAAGAAGCATCTTATTCATGTCCACCAGAGGATTCTCCTTGAGGCTGTGTTCGCAAGGAAAAAAGTGCTTCCACATCCCCAGTCTTTCTGCTTGTAATGCTGGGATAGAGCTCGACTATCCCAGAGACAGAGAAAACAACAGTACTTTGTGAAGCCCGCTTGCATACCCATAAGAAGACCAATGACCTTATTTGTTCCGATTCCTGAAACTGGTTATCCTTACATCTTCCTTGACTAGGTTCCACTGTTTAAGCCGAGAATCCAAGAGCTCTGACTGCTGTTTTGACAGATACAGATCACGAGCAAGATTATTCAGATCTTCTTGCGTGATCGAGCGTGGCTCATTGCCACTTGTGCCTGAATATGTAGAGTCAATATCTTCCAAAGATAATGACTCGACAGAATCCTCCCCATAAGACATTTCTTCATCTGATGAGGAAAGAATATCCTTATTTACTTCAGGTGTGGGTACAGGAAGATCATCTGAATGGGGAACGGGTCTCATAGCAGGTTGGGATATTAGATCTTTTTGATGCATTGAAACCAGTTATATTAGTTAAACAAAAATAACAATCATCTGCGTGGATTCGCGGCTCTCTCCAAACCATCGGGACTGCCAAGTTGAAAGCCGCTTTCTTGCCATTAAACCATGAAGTTAGTCCATTGTAGCAGGGTTTACAACAGACGTGTTGAGCCCAAGACCTGTCCTGATTACCAATTTTACAGTGAAAATAGTGAAAGTAGGCAGTTCTGAGGAGGGAAGTGATGGTTTGACGCTGTGCAACTGTTGTGAAGTTCCCACACACGTAGCAGAAAGAAGTGGCCTTATTGAGGCAACCTCGACATTTTGACGTGGTTGAAGCTATTGGAGAATCTGAAAATATAACAAAGTAAAACTAAATGTGCATTTGAAAATGAAATACTAATATCTAGTAACCCAAAAGATGTGTAACACGATAGTTGAGGGACACCAATCTCCTGTTCCGCCTGCGACCAACCTCTTCGAATGACTGCCAGAGTGTGGATTGAGACCTGTTGCCTTAACTGTCAAAATCCGTCTTGTTATATATATATATATATATATATATATATATATATATATATATATAATGTAATGCTATCAATTACATTTAGTGCATAATAACTAAAAAATAAGCCATAAGTCTCACAATAGTAGAATTAACCTGGAATTCATATACGCCTTTATGCACCGTATATGCACAAAATGCACACTATGCATATCTAAAAAACTAGAGGTGATGAGTAAAAACGGATTTCAAATTTGAATTCAGCACCCTCAAATTAGGTAAAAACGGGTATTTTTCTGCTTGCGTCAATTTCTTTTTAAACCAGGGTTATCTGCAGACGAACATAATATTGGCATAACTGTACAGAAACATATATTAATATTTCGAACTTAAACATGATGCAGTTAATAGATGAGCATTTGTGTCGACATCCGCATAGAAAAAACTGTTAATGCCGCTATTGGAGGTGTAGAACTACTTCTCAGTCATCTTGTCTTAATATTACTTAGTAGCCTTGAGAAAAGAAACCGAAAATGATGTGTGATGTATTTAATGGCACCACAATGGTTATTCCGACTGTGTCCCCAATACCTGTGATGAAACAGACAACGCTATCTTCTATTAGAATTTATCATCCCTTTTCCGATACATTTTCGATCACAATGTTTTTGTCATCACTAAACACATGGACGCTCAAATAGGCATATACGGAAATAATATCATCTGTTTAAAAAACAGTCTAAATAGAAATGGTGAATATCTTGCAAATTTCTTTTTCAAAAACAGGCCTGCATGCCTAAATTTTAAAAAAAGAAAAAAATAGGGAAAGTTACATACTAAAAAGCACCTACCCAAATAACTCTAAAGCAAAATTACTCGATACATGTATAAACAATTAGGAGGTATTCCTCTTTTTAAGGAGTATATTCCAATCCCATAGTCGTTCAAACGAAAGTTTTCCTAACTCTACACAGAATTCAGAACCAAACGTAAACTTTTTGATAAGACTGGTTCTCATCTGTCCAAAATGATGTAGGTATTAAATTTACGTGAAGTGAAAGAAACAAACATAAGATTCATCAGGACACATCTGATAAGATATACACTGAATAACAGACAGAAAAGGAAAACCTTCAGAACAAACCTGCAAACTGTCAGCCAAGACTGAATACTTTCGTATTGGGATGTATATTTTTAGAGTTTACATAGAAAACCTCGAGAAATCAATGATAAGCATAGTGAATAAATTATTAAAAGCCATTGATATACATCAATAAACACAGAAGGAGAAGGAAAATTAAACGCTATACAGAAAAGAATTAAAAGCAGAAAAGCTGCAGGTTTCGACGGAGTATGATATTTGTCGCTGCCTCCCAGAGAGGACACGACACAAGGTCAAAAGCCCAAAGGCTGATTGAAGTGGGGATAAAGGGAAGGGAAAGGTAGAGAACGAGCCGAGACTCGAACCCTGCTTGTCATTGACCCACTAAGTGCAATGTGGGTCTAATGAGGCAAGCAGTATCACGGACCTATATCTAGATCCGGGCACATATACCAGAATATAGCTTGAACAAGACCGTGAGGTCTAGTGCTATACAAGGGGTGCATAGGAGTAAAAAAAAAAAAAAAGCAGCTCGCCAACCCGAAAGTGGCCCAATCGAAGCTGGGGGCCTTTCGGCCTCGAATCTGCCATTGATTTAGATACCCCATCCGACACGAATGCCAGACGGCCCAGCAAAACCCGCGGAAGCATTTTTTCGACTGAGTATTTCCCGGAGAGTTTCTTCATTTATAGCACACTTTGTAAAAACAAAGTAAGATGGACAAATTAAGAAAGACTGCATCTTCCCTTTAATCGAGAAAGTTTTTCTCAGAATGTTTTTGAAATAGTTCTGCTACAGCTTCTAAGTTTTAGAGTGCCCAACTACTCAATCGCCTCCTAACTGAAGTCAAGAAATTTCTTTGGATAAATCATAACAGATTTTGGAGAAATTAATCCTAACCATCATTCTGAGTATAAATCTTATCATTAAAGGCCAATGTGAAAAATATCTTGAAGCAAGAATATTGTTCGTTGAGTTTTTCAAGGCAATAGATTCTATATACTGAGGAGAGATTTAACAAATGCTTATTGCATATGGTCTCCCTAAATAAATTGTTACCGCTCTACTGATGCCTTAAAAAAACATGAAAGCAATAGTTTACTCATTCGATGGCGACACCGATTTCTTCAACATTGTCACTGGAGTTCGGCAACGAGATGCACTAGCACCATATATATTTACATTCTGCTGAGATGATGAACTAAGAAAGTCAATAGATGAAATAAATGAAAATAACATCCCATTAAAAAGACAAGCAGACGATATCCTGCAGACTACTTCAGACACCGACTTGTACGAGTCGCAGATACACCTGCCCAAACCGAATACCAACTGCAGAGACGAGAACAAAGAGCAAGAGGCTTTGAATTCGAGACGAACGCAAATAAAACAGAGTCCCAGTGATTTTAACAAAGAATACATTGAAGTTATAATCTTCAGAAATTTGTAAACCTGTTGATAATGCACAATAGAATAACATGTGTCGGTTAAATGGATATTTGGATAAAATGGTTAATTTCATTAATTCGAATGTATAGAAACTATCAAGAAATATTTTTAGGTTAGGCATGAGTCTGTGATAAAACTTATACACAGGGATTTGTGCAAAGGATTAAAATTTGACCAACTAAACAGGCGACATTTCCACACTAGACGGAGCCTCTCTGAAATTAGTAGACAAATTCACCTACCTAGGAAGCAGCGTCTCATCAACCGAAAAAGACATCGACAAGCGGCTAACGAAGGTATGTACAGCTATCGATAGGCTCTCGATCATATGGAAATCAGACATGACCGATAAAATGAAACACTGTTTCTTCCAGGCAGCGGTCGTATCGATACTGCTGTATGGATGCACTACTTGGACCCTAACTAAACTGATATATATATCTGTTATCTCCCCACTCTAAAACGGCAGGAGAAGAAGCTAGACGGCATTTACACAAGAGTGTTGCGAGCAATATTGAACAAGTCCTTGCGGCAACACCCCACAAGGCACCAACTATATAGCCACCTGCCTCCCATCACAAAAACTAAACAAGTTAGACGAACCAGACATGCAGGACACTGCTGGAGAAGCAGGGACGAGCTCATAAGTGATGTACTCCTATGGACCCCCACATATGGCCGAGCAAAAGCAGGACGACCAGCAGCTATGTGAGGATACGGGATATAGCCTGGAACACCAGCCAGAAGTGATGAATGATAGGGAGAAATGGCGAAAGACGGTAAGGGATATCCGTGCTAGCGGCATGACATGATGATGATGATGATGATGACCTAATGATATGTACACAAACCAGAATCCTTCCCAAAGAATTTAAAAATCATTTCTTTTGAATTTTTACTTTCAAACGAACAAAGAAGCAGACCTATTGTTTATTAACAACGGACGTAGAACATGCAAATGAGTGGATTTTTTGCTTCAACGGACACAAGAGTTAAAAATCGAAAACGAAAAGATTGATGAATTGTTGGACTTAGCCAGAAAAGTAAAAAAGACTACAAAACATGTCGGTGACAGTGATGCCAATTGTAGTAGTTGCACTTGGAACGGTCCCTAAAAAAAAAAAAGAAAGAATAAATTAGAAATTGAAGGAAGAGTCAAGAATATCCAGACATCAGTATTGTTAATATTGGCTAAAATCTTGAAAAGACTCCTTGAAAACTGATGATTTTTACAATCATGCATGCTACTGTGAAAGACCATCGGCCAACGCTGTTGGGAAAACTTGTAAGGAAATTTGACGGTTTTTCACCCAAGCAAAAATAGAGTGTTTTTCGAATGGATTGACTGACAGCAAGTCTCCTCAAGTCTTTTCTCGGCTCAAAATTTATCTTTCAGGTCTTTCTAATTTGAAACTGATTAAAAGACGGAAATTAAGGGGTTGTCTTAATTTTTACTAACCTTTGACTCGTCATCATCTTTTAATATCGTTTTTGTTTCCGGCAACTTTCCTCGATACCTATAGATCCAAAACAATTTAGCTTTGTGTTACATAAATTATGACAATATAACATAAAATAAAATTATTTAAACCTTAAAATCTACACTTAAATTCAAATGTTCAGAAGTTACACTTTTTGTTGACTGACATAAATACTAAATCAGAATTTTCTCTGTGACTTAATTTTGATATAAACTTTTTCTGTATTTTTATATTTACGAAGGTTAATAACCTATCGATGCTTGTATTAGTGAAAAACATTTCTGGCACAATATATTCCAAGATAGATTTGGATCATGTAGATCATGTAGATTATATCATATAGATTATATGAACTCATAAATCTATGAAGCATATCAAACGGGTAAATCTATCAACTTCATAAACTGACATACTTTTTTATCTATCTGTCTTAGTATGTAACTTCTGCTACGATGGACGTCGGCTGTTTAGAATAAATCACACTTCATAGGACCAATCGTATCGTTCACAGATATTTCTCAAAGACCCATGCGGTTAACTATGAATATGGTTTCTCAAAATACATGGGATCAATGTCACTGCTAATAACTCTACTAATAATAATGCTGTGTTCTTTTTTTGTTTCAAATTTGAACATTGTATATTCTAACAACTATTATTTCTCGACAACAATACATTGGACAAGAGAGGACAACTATTTTGCGTCACTTCTTATTTGAAGACAAAATCATTTAAAACTGTCTCAATGTAGATGCAACCCATTAATATGATTATGATTTATTATTGAGACAAGAAACTCCAAAAAATATGTCAAGGACGCTCATATAATAACAATTAAGATAAAAACATTAAATTGATGTCTCTAGTTCAAAGAACGTATTTTTCACAAGATGTGTTCAATATGACCGACATTGCGCTTGTCTTAATAATAAATCATTATCCTGTAAAATGGATGTATCTATTTCGAGACACTCAGTACTTAGAAAAATATCAAAGCGTATTAACTGTGCAAGTAAAAATATTAATTATTATGAATAACAATATGATAATATTATGACGCTGACATCAACATTTTTTTACTTTATGCTCGTTTTTCACACCAGTTTTACTTGGTCACTTTTTGCAGGAGCTTGAGAGACAGCAAGTCTCTTCAGGTCTCCCGGACTCGTCTACGTATTCTAAATAATCTTAGTGCAGTAGTTAGGATGGTGTCGAATTTTCCTGAGATCTCTTTACCATGGTTCACTTTCAGGCACTTGGAGTCCATTCCAAAAGCACCACCGTTAATTGTTATAAGCATCAACTTCATATCTAACAGCTTTTTCAACTCTCTAGCAAGATCTAAGAACTTATCTATACTTCTAATTTCTTTTATTTTTTCACCCTGGTCTGCCGGAACACCAAAATCCACTTACTGAAAATGTCTTCTTTCTTGTCAGTTACAATGGATGTTGTTTCAACTCATGATTCGATGATCCAATATTATCTTATTCTCCTTATTTATGTAATATTTCTGCTATGGTCATTATTTAATCTCTTGACCATTTCGCCTTTCCCGACCGAATTATCTTAAGTCTTGTATTCCTTCTGGGTTAGTTTGCTGTATTTCCTTGTTATATAAATAGCTCATCTCTGTATCCAGATAACAGACTATTATTTTGCATATTATCTTAGATCACTTTAATAATATTATTTCTTATTAGTTTATTTTATGCTCTTATTGAAATAGATTTTATTTATCATTTAGGTTTACCCTTCGTAGTAATCTGCAGGAAATATCGTCAGCTATTTCCTCAGTTCATTTCTTAAAATATCCATAGAGTTTTTTTCCTTCACTTTGCCGTTAACGGGTTATGAATATTTTATACTCTTTATTTGTATTCCTTGAGTCCTTGATTTGTTACATCTAGCAATTCTCAAAGCTGGTAAGTCTTCTTTTTCCTTCTTTTCTTAACATATAGAGTAATATATCGTTCATAGTCATCAATTTCCTTGTAATTTGGTCAACCAGACTGAGATCCTCCCATAATATTTTCTAGAATGTTTCAGAGTAACTTACAAAGAGTACATACAAGATGTTAATTTGTTTGATGAAATATCTACAGCAGAGTAAGGTTTCAGGAATGTTTCTTGTTTTTCTGAAGTACTATGTTCCTAATTTTTCTTCCATATTCTTTTTGATTTCTGCTTACAATATTATGAGATATTTGTAATTTTAAATTTATATTTAGATTCTTTCCGTTGTTTCCCTTCTCTTATTTTTTCATCATAAGCATTGCACAATTTTCAATCTCAAATTCTAGTTTGTAAAACATTTTTTTTAGGTCTTCTTCATTTTTGGTAAATATCATCTTATCTTCCATATACATTAGGTATGTAACTATTTCTAGTGAATCTATAAATTTGTAACCTCCTGTGTATTTCTTAATGTCATTCTTCAACAGCATCATTGATATCAAAAGTAGTAGTAATGATAGTGGGTCACACGGGAAGATGCCTCTTTGAGTTTAAAAATATGTAATATATAATTCGACTTTCCTGTTTTCCATAGTTTTCCACAAATTTTCCAACTCCTAGACTAGGTCCAATTATTTGTCCATGTTAACTCTGAGTTTCGCAGACATAGCATAATCCATTAGATCTCAAGTTCGTTTCTTCTTGACGAAAAAAACAAAACAATGTGTGATTTTCTGGGCTGGATTGGGTGATTCGTTTGTATCTTAAAGTACCCGGGATTATCATTATTATTAGAGATTCCCACATCAGCGTTAGCTGATGGTCCTTCATTGGAGTGTGAGTGACAGCAAGTCTCCTCAAGTCTCCAAGACTTATCTCAGTATTCTGGCCATTCTCAGTAATGCTGTTGTTTGGATACTCTCCACTCGTCCACCAACTTACAAGTCTTCCAGTCCCTTTTGTAATCCTTTAATTACTATGTCAAAAGCACCAATTACAATTGGTATAATTGTCACCGGCATGTTCCACAGGTTTATCAATTCGTCGTATTATCCTTCTTTTCACATTCTTTCAGTTTTAATCTGTGGTCAGCAGGGATAGCAAAATCGACAAATTTGTAATTTATTGAAACATAATTAAGATATAGATAAGCATATGAAGAGCGATTGATTTTTATTTAAAAATTCATTTTAATGTCCTGATGAAGGTTTACTAAAACCGAAATGTTTTAATGTTGACTCTTTTTCCTTATAAATTCATCCCTTGTGGATTTTTTTCTATTTTCTCTTCACATGATAATGCATTTTTTCCAAGTTTTTGTATATAAAATCATCATCATCATCATCATATCGTGCTGGCAGCACGGATATCCCTGACCCTCTCTCGCCACTCCTCCCTATCGTTCATCGCCCTAGGTAGGTCTTCAGGACAACAACCTGTATCCTCACATAGCTGCTGAATGTACGTTCGTGCTGGTCGTCCTGCTTTTGCGCGGCCGTGTGTGGGGATCCATAAGAGTACATCTCTTATGAGTTCATCTCTGCTTCTCCAGCAATGTCCTGCATGTCTGGTTCGCCTAACTTGAATAGATTTCGTGATAGGGGGCAGGTGTCCGTACAGTTGGTGTCTTGTGGGGTGCTGCTGCCAGGACTTGTTGAGGATTGCACGCAGCATTCTTGTGTAATTGCCATCTAGTTTCTTCTCCAGCCGTTTTGTTAGCGTCCATGTAGTGCATCCATATAGCAGTATCGATGTGACCGCTGCCTGGAAGAAACTGCGTTTCATTTTATCGGTTAGGTCTGATTTCCATATAGTCGATAGCCTATTGATAGCTGTCCATGCTTTCGTTAACCTCGTTTCGATGTCCTTTTCGGTTGATTCGACGCTGCTTCCTAGGTAAGTGAATTTGTCTACTAGTTTAAGAGGGGTTCCTTCTAGAGTGGAGATGTCCCCTGTTTGGTTATAGCACATATATTCCGTTTTGTGTGCATTAACATGGAGGCCTATGCTTGCTGCTGCTCGTTCCAGGCTATGCAGAAGTGTTTCGGCTTGGTCAGGTGTATTTGCCAGTATCGCTATGTCATCGGCGTAGTCGGCGTCGGTAATTGTTGTTGCGGGATATCTTCTGCTTCTTTTCTTCGTCAGTTCGAAGCCATTCTCTTTGATTTTGTCAATCGATGTTCTAAGTACGTAGTCTAGACAAATGATAAAGAGATACGGAGCCAGCGTGTCTCCTTGTAGTACTCCTGCTACAATGTCGAAGTATTCTGTGTCTCCATCTGGTGATCGTACTTTTACTTTAGTGTTTCTATAGAGAATCGTTATTGCCGCTACGGTTTCTTTAGGTATGCCGTACGCTAGTAGGATTTGTTCCATCTTTCCTCTGTGAATGGAGTCGAAAGCCTTGGTAAAGTCGACAAATATTAATGTCGCTTGTAGGTTCTTTGCCCGTACACCCTCAAGGATTCTGCGGATGGTTAGTATTTGTGAGGTCGTAGATCTATTTCTTCGGAAGCCATTTTGGTTTTTTCTAAGTATGTTGTCGATTTTGGGTTCTATGCGGTTTCGTAGTAGGGCATTGTAGATTTTGGCAGCTATGGATGTAAGTGTTATGCCTCGGTAGTTTTTGGCTAATCCGAGGTCTCCCTTTTTAGGGAAGGGGAGTATGCATCCCTTCGTCCATCTATCTATCGGATTTTGATTGTATACTGCGTTGCAGTGTCGGAGCAGTATGTCGTCGAATTGTCTGGTCTCCCATACTTCCGGGGGAATTTCGTCCAGTCCTGCAGCTTTCCTATTTTTAATTTTTCTGAGAACCGAGTCGAGTTCTCCTTGTGTGAACGGTCCAAGTTTAATGTCTAATTGTTTGCTAATTATTCTGGTGATTGGTTCATGCGTTATTTTTAGTGGGTTTCCAAGTAAGTTTTCGAAGTGCTGTTTCCACAGTTTTATTCTTTCTTGTTGGTTTGCTGCTTTAAGTTTTGCTTTGGTTGTGTTCTTTCTTCTGCTCACTTCGTTTATTGTTTGCCAGGCAATTCTAGATTGTCTATCTTCTACCGAGTCTCTGATCTTATCTATCTGATTTTGAATGTATTCTGTCTGTTCCTTTATATATATGCCTGCTAATTGATATTGTGCCGTTTTTAGTTTTAAGGCATTTGTGTTTGTTGGGTTTTTTCGATAGTTTTTGGAGGCTGTTTTCACTAGTGCACGTTTTTCTCTCACCGCTAAGGTTTCCCATGGGACTCTATATTTAGTTTTAATTTTTGTTGGAATGCATTTTGCTGCTGCCTCAAGGTGTGCATTGACAAAATTTTCGTATTCGTCGTTTGGTGTACTTTTTTCCGTCTTTTCTTGTAGTGTTTCGAATCTGTTTCTCAATTCTAATACGTATTTATCTCTGACATCTTTGTTGTTTAATAGGGCCCAGTCATAGTGTTTGGTGGTCGCTGTTCGTTTGGCGTTTTTTCGTAGGCTTAACCGTATTTTCGCTGTGACTATTCGGTGATCGGTGGACACACCCTCAAAAGAGGAGTATGCCTCGCAATTCAATGCACTATTCTTCCATTTCTTGTTTATAAGGACGTAGTCTATCTGAGCTTTAGTGTTGTTTGCGTACGTGTATGTCCATAGTTTGCCCTCTCTTTTTTGGTAGTTTGTATTGAGGCATGCTAATCTATTTTCTATCATGAAATCTGTTAGATGTTTTCCATTTCTATTTGACGTGTTGTGGAGGCTGTATTTGTTGTTTCCGTTTTTCCCGATTTGTGCATTCATGTCTCCGCCAATGACTAACATGTTGTGTTTCGGGATGCTACGCACTAATGAGGATAACTCATCGTAGAAG
Source organism: Sepioteuthis lessoniana (assembly GCA_963585895.1). Classification (NCBI taxonomy): domain Eukaryota; kingdom Metazoa; phylum Mollusca; class Cephalopoda; order Myopsida; family Loliginidae; genus Sepioteuthis; species Sepioteuthis lessoniana. The sequence goes on along the minus strand of OY757904.1, from coordinate 121,232,782 downwards.
GTGACTATTTCATTTTCTTCACTAACATTGGTGGGGCTGTAGCATGAGATGATTGTTGCTCTGGGGTTTCCGTTAAATGTAGCTACCATCATTCTATGTTGTATTTTCTCTATGCTATTAAGCGTTTTTAGTGCTCTAGGTCCTATAAGCAATCCTACCCCTCCCACTGCGGCGTTGACAGAGTTTTTCCATGCTGATACAGTGGCGAGCGACCATCCATTGCTAGTTTCGTGATATTTGATATCTTCTGTGTGTGTGTATCTGTGTTCTTGTATGCATATTATGTCTATTTTATGTTCTTCGGCCGATGCGATTAGCTCTGGGAGTTGTCCTATTCTATTTAAGGTTCTTACGTTAAATGTGGCTATTTGTAGTGTTTGCTTGCATTTTAGTAGTTTTGATTGTTTGAGCTCTGTAGCTGATTTTTCGAACACCGAGGCCAGGGCTCCAACCTCAGCAGGACGCGCCCCTTTTTTACCCGCGCGAAGAGCGATGCGGTTTGTGTAAGTGGTTTGAGTGTGGGTCATGGTTATCTTTCGATGGCTGTTTTGTTCTCTTCTATAGAAGCCACTCTTATAGAGGAGCAGCAGTAGTTCCCCGATCGAACTGTCGATCCTGAGCGAAAAGTCGTCAAACTCACGTCCAGGACCCATTTGGGTATTGACTTTGGTCGTCCATTGGTTTATTCAGATACCTTAACGTACATCATGCTGCTTCCCATGTGTACATAATAAAAAAAAAAAAAAAAAAAAAAAAAAAAGGGGGGGGGAATTTGTTTTAAGTTTTAACTTAAACTAAGTTAAAACTTAAAACAAATTCCCCCCCCCTTTTTTTTTTTTTTTTTTTTTTTTTTTTTCTCCCCATCCTACAGTTGGGGACCTAGCAGGCTTCAGGAATTAGAGCTCTGTGGTAGAATTTGGCGTTCTAGGCTTTTTCTTCTAAACT
>OY757904.1:121201837-121226837 GCA_963585895.1 Sepioteuthis lessoniana | reverse complement strand
ACATACTGCTAACTAGGTTACAAGGGGAAAAAAACAATTCTACTTACCAGGGATGGGGTCCCTAAGGACCCGTACCATAGACGCCATGGGCCGGCAGAGGAGGGAAGGATGACTCCAACGTTGCCCCCTTTCGTACGACCAGGCTCGCTGCAGTCACCCACCTTTTGCTGAATGTTATGCGATCCAAGCGTTTTCTATCGCATCTGATTTTGACCCTCAGCTGATGCCGAAAATACAAAACCAGATCACGATGAGAAAAGTTTGCATCGTCATACAATCCCTTGTTTCGCGTCGTCCAAATCACCATTCGGGCTACAGCTAGGATCGCGAGAAACACCACACGCTTCTCACCGTGAAACGGAGGAAGAACGTTGTCTACGACGTAACCAACGTCGAGCAGCACGAGCTGTTTGGGTTCGATGCGAGCCGTCCACTCCCCGACGTGATCCCAAAACGGACGGACTCGCTCGCAGTAGTAGAAGGCGTGCTCAGCCGTTTCTTCCAAGCCACTGCCGCAGCGAGTGCAATCAGGCATGTCTGCCAGGCCCGCCTTGAAGTTCAAGCCGCGAAGGGATAACGCATTCCGAACAAGTCGCCAGGTGAGCGAGAACTCGGAGTTGTTCAAGAAGCTCGATCCTGGCGCCCAATTCCAGTGAGAGCGGATCTCCTCCGCCGTCCAGCCGTGCCGCTCGCTGAGAGGATCAGAAGCGGAACCCACCACTAATTCCCGATACAGCTCCTTCCGAGGCCATGAAAGGTCACTGGACCCAAGAAGGTTACGAAGGGCCTTTCGGCACTCGCGGACAAACAGTGCTTCGCCCAAAGGCTTACGTCGACCTTCAGCCTTTGGGTCTGACTTGAGGCGAGGAAAAGTCCGACTCGCCTTTCGTCTCCACACTGAGTCCCCCGTCAAGACACGGCCCAGATATGCAAGTCTTTCAGCAAGCCAGTGGCTCTCCAGATCAGGCATACCCAGACCCCCGTTGCGAGTACGTTGGATACAGACCTGCCTACGGACCATCGGCCTTGCACCTCCCCAGAGCAATCTGGAGAGGGATTGTTGCAGTGCCAACCGACGTGCCTTAGGCAGAGGAAGTACAGCCAATCGGTAAAGGATCAGGGGAAAGACGTACGTGGCGCACGCCTCAGCCCTGCCCTTTAAGGACAACCTCCTTGAAAGCCAGATTCCCACCTGAGCATTCACCTTAGCTTGTACTTCCGACCAATTTCGCTCCAGTTGGAGGTCGGGCCCAAACCACACCCCAAGGATGCGGATGGGTCCGTCACTCCAGCGGAAGGGCCCTGGAAGAGTATTGCTACCCCTCCAAGCACCAAGCCGCAAACCTTCGCTTTTGTCAAAATTGACCTTGGCCCCTGCAATCCGCTCATACTCGACAACCGCCTCTTTCACAGCCTCTATATCCTTGCGGCGGGATACAAACACTGTGACGTCATCAGCGAACGCGGAAACCCTAGCCGCAATGCGGCCAACGAATGGGATACCGCGCAGTGCCGGACTTGTCCCCTCATCCCTAAGCCTGCGCAGGAGGGGCTCCAACGCGAGGACATAGAGAAGAGGAGACAGAGGGCAGCCTTGCCGGACCGAACGCTCGATCGCGATCACCCCCGAACGCCTTCCGTTCACCTGCACCACTGCCTGAGGGTTGTGGTACATCATGCTAATCCATCTGCGGAACTCCGGTTCGAATCCGGCAGTCTCCAAAACAGACGCCAAGAACCGATGGTCAACCCTGTCGAAGGCCTTGGACTGATCTAAACTGATCAGCGCGGATTCGGTGTCGTCTTTTATCCCCTCTAGGACCTCGCGAATCAAGTGCAGGTTGTCCTGGATCGATCTTCCCTTCACAGCAAAGGTCTGCTCGGGGCCGATCAGATCGCTAATGACAAGCTGTAAACGATTCGCCAAGACCCGGGCCAAAATCTTTAACTCTGTGTTAAGCAGAGTTATGGGCCTGTAATCGTCTAAACCCTCCCAAACATGCCTGCCACCTTTCTTCAGCAATGTGATCACGCCCTTGGTAACGCTACCAGGGATGGCTCCCTGGGCGAACCAATGGTTGAACATATCCGTCAGAATAGGCACAAACATGTGCGACATCCTCAAGTACACTTCGTAGGGCAAACCATCTAGTCCCGGCGACTTGTTCAGGCCGACCTGCTTCAACGCGTCACGGACTTCGCATTCAGTAACCACACCCTCGCAGCTAGCCGCTTCAGCCGCCCCAAGACGGGGGAAGTCGGCCAGATAGCTACGAAACTCCCGGAGCGGGAGATCAGTGCAGCGGGCAAAGCGATCCCGAAAGTGCGCCCGAAAGGCGTCACGTATCTCACGACCCGATCGCAGCAGACGCCCGTCCGGGGTCTTCACAGATGCGATGTACCGATCGGGGAACCTTCGCACTTCTTCTTCACGCGCAGTCGCGTTCGATTTCACAGCTTCGTTGAGAACTCTTTTTAGCCTAGATCTAACTACTGATCCCTTGTAGCGCTCGCTACTCTCACGCTCAAGGTCCCTCCTAGCTAGCTCTACACCTAGGGAGTCCCCCCCAGCCACCGCCCGGGAGAGTCTATCATCTATAGATTTCGCCTCCGCGGTCCTATCTAAGTTGAGCCGTCGACCGTATTTGGTGGCGAAATCTCTAATCCTGTGCTTAAGAGAAACCCACCACCTATTCCCGGTAACCGCCCCCACTAACGCCCGCTGAATTAGGGATTCTAGCCGATCCCGGAAGTCCCGTATCTCCAGTAAGGAGGTATTGAACTTCCAGTAGCCGGCTAGACTAGGCCTATTTGCTAATCGCAGACTGACTCTAATGAGTTTATGGTCAGTCCACGCTATCAAGTGGAACGTGGGACAACTAACAAAATCAATGTCAGCTCTTCTCACTAACACTCTGTCCAAGTAGGAGCCTACTTTGGCAGAGGGCGAACTATCTAGCCACGTCCACATCTCCCGCCCTGGGTGATCAAGACGAAACCTGTCGACGAGACCGTGACGAGTCACGAAGCCGACAAGGCTGCTATCACACCTTCCCGCACGCCTAGCTCCCCGCCCGACCTTATCTATCTTGGGATCAAGGATCGCATTCCAATCACCCATTAAGACTAGCCGCTTCGTATCGTCCAGGAACGGCGCCAACCGACGAAAAAAGGAAACCCTCTCCGCAACGATATTGGGCGCATAAACCGCAACCAGACGAAACTTGAAACTTTTCACGGCAACATCGGCCACAACCAACCGGCCCCCGTCACCTGCAAAAACAACGTCAACATCAGCATCAAGGCTGCGTCCAACTAGCAAGGAGACCCCAGCGCTGAAGTTGCTGCCGTATGCTGAGAAAACGTTAAAGTCGCTTTCCAGCACCCGACAGTCAGCCTCGCAAGTGAAGTGAGTCTCCTGCACTGCAGCAACATCCACTCCGAGGTTCCTGAGTTCACCAAGCAAGCGCGCACACTTGCTTGAATCCCTCAGTCCCCTCACATTCAAACTGGCAAGGTTTAGAGCCATCAATCCGACTTACCTTACTCAGTGTCGACTATGGGCCGGAAATCCTTGGGTGTGAGGATGCCGACAGCCTGACGCAGGGAACCGGTGCCGAGTTCAGTTGTAACCCGGTTGTCCCTGGTGATTCCGCCGACATCTATCGGGAACCGCAGCTTTAGGGACCTGTAAAGGGACGGGTGAACCAAAATTGGGACCCTGCCCGAACAAAAAGGAATACATTTTTTAAGGGAGGAGTGCTCCAACTCCACCAGCTTTATGCCCGTATCAGTCTGACAGACCGTACTCAGGTACTTCCATACGCCCCTGGTACGGTCGCCAGCTGACCGGACAAAAGTGGTCACCATGGCTGCACTCCTAAAGTTCGAAGGGTTTGTAATGTTTAAATCATTTATCTTTTCCAAGCTGAGCAGCGGCTTTAGTGCCTTCCGGAGCTGGAAGTCCCCAACTGCTTCCAGCTCCACCGAACACAAAGCCGCTGCCCGCTGTATCTGTCCAATTGAAAGTTTCTCCTCCTGCCGATTTGGTTTCTTTTTTCCGGCAGTGGGGTCAGGTTTTCTTTTAGGTGAGGGAATCGCGGGGAATAGTTCCTGGGGTGATATGTCTCTGGGGCTAAGTGTGGGAAGGGATGGGGTTCGAGCTAGACTCGAGGGTTGTGCCCTTTCTGCCGATTGTGATCTAGGCAGGGGGATTCTATAAGGGCGATGGTATTTGTGCAGAAAGTGTTCTTGTTGTGGTGAGAGAGGTGCAGGAGGGTCCATTTGTTGGGGAGGAGACTGTAGTGATATTTTTGGAGGGGGGAAAAGTGGTGGAGGTAGTGTTGAAGGTGATGGTGATGGTAGAGATGGAGGGGGTGACTGTGGTTGTGGTTGTTTTTGGGAGGAAGGGCCTGCCTCGGGCTGGGGTTTTTCCGGGCACATTTTTTTTGCGGCCCCTTCCCCACTGTCCCTCCTCCGTTTCAAATTGGTGTAGGTCTCCATTTCTTCTGTATGGTTTGTTGTTTTTTTCTTTTTCATCTTTTTGGATGCTGGAGATGCTGTGGTTGCTAATGGTACTGGTGCTGTTGATGTCGTTGGGGTTGCTGGTGTTGCTGATGACTTTGGTGTGGTTTTGGGTGCCGGTGTTGCTGATACTTTTGACGTAGTTGTTGCCGGTGTTTTTGGCGATTCCGGCGCTGCTGGTGGTTGGGCCTTGTCTTGTCTCAGAGAAGGGGATGCATTTTGATTTTTTTCTCCCTGTTTAGGGGGCCCCTTTTTCTTCCGGTTTACCTCGGTCCAGCCCTCCTGTTCGTTTGTTTTGGGCTGGACCTGACTCGTGCCCTGGGCCTCCGTTTGTTTACTGATGGTGGTGGTGGTGGTGCTGGCGGTTGCTGAATCTGTTGTTGTTGTTGTGGCTGCTGTGTTTTCATTTTTCTGTGGACAAAATCTGGCAATGTGCCCAATTTGTCTACAAGCCCAGCATCTTGGTCTACGCCCTTCCACCATCACCATCATTTGCCGGTCCCCGCTGATTATAGTCTCGGGGATGGCCTTGAAGCCATCCCTCGTCAGGCACAGCCGGAAGGCGTACTCCCCGTAGGCTGTCCCGGCCGGGGATCTGAGGAGGTTAAATTCCTCTACCTGGCCAAATGCGCTTAGATAGGCGGCCAAAACCTCCCCAGTGATGACGGCCGGGACGTTTGATACCGTGACGCGCAGCCTACGGGTCCCCCTATACTCCGGCTGTAGCCTGAAGTGTTTGGTGACAATGTTGTTTGCTGCCGCCTTCGCTGCCTGTTCTTCAGTGGGCAACAGGACATCCCATGTCGCAAAACTTTTACGGCAAAAGTATTGGCATGGGATGCCTGCCTTCCTCACTAGCTCTTCGAAGATGTCTTTGTTGAGCCCCACAAGCTTTTTCGTTTTGAGGTCAGAAACGACCAGCGAGAGGATCCTGGGTGTTAACTTTTCGACCAACTCAGGGATGGGCAGTATCTCATTCCCCTTGAAATACTTGGCGTATCTGCCCACCCTGTCTCTCTCGAAATCAGCAGGTCCCCTCTGCTGGCCCTTCCAAGCTGTGGGGCTCTTTTGGGCCGGCTGTATCGGGCTGTCTTGACTGTTGATGATTTCCTGTGTCTCAGCGGGGACCGGCAATGAAGGCCAGTTTGCCCCTATAAGGCTTTCCTGTGTTGAGTCTTTTTTTGGGGGGGTATCAGAAGTCGTGGACCCCTCCATGGCTGCAGAAAAATTCTCAGCCAGGAGGGTAAAATTTAGCCTCCGTCTGTTGCAAGAATGGAGGGGGGTTCTACTTTAGGACGAGAAGGCAAATAATACAGTGAAAACAATCAATACAAAAACACTTGTAAAGAAAAGACACTGAAAAAAATACCAAAAATAAGTAGAACCCCTGAAATAAAATTTAACAGAAAAACAAGTCGAACGTATAACAAAGGTTGAACGAAGAACAAGTGACGAAAGACAAGTAAATGACAAAAAATTAAATATGTCAAAACAAGTCAAAATAAAAAAAACCGTCACTTGCACAAAATAAATTAACTTGGACAAAACAAAACAAGTCTTACTTAACGAATAACAGGTATAACGATGTTCAACAATTCAATCTGAAAATAACTTTAGCAGAATGACCTGAGGAGCAGGCTTCTTCCTTGGCTCCTGAGTTCAAATACGTCTTCTTCGTTGGGACTTTTATTTACTACTGATATTTTAGGTAGCTTTGGGGGCGGTCTAGTGGGGTGAAGGGGACAATTCGTTTTTGTTGGGTTTTTTTTTTTTTTTTTTTTTTTTTTTTCTTTTTCCTTTTCTGAGGGGGGGGTTCTGAGGGGGGGGGATATAAAATATAACCTGAGAAAAAAAAAAAATATAACCTGAGAAAAATGCAAAGAAAATAGATCGGCATATGTAAGATGGAAGATAACTGCCGACACACTTATGAGTAATAACGACTGACACATCTTTATCTAAAAATGAATAATTCAAAAAAATGTAAATATCTATTTAGAGGAACGTTCATTATTCTGTGAAAATCCCTGATCAAAGTTTATTGAAATCGCTAAATAGTTTATAATAAATCAACCTACATATGTACAAGGATTCTAAAGAAAATATAACATAAATAATTCACCTCATTTTTTTTACAGGTTCACGTATGTTATATGTTTCTGTTCATTATTTTCAAATTCAGATATCTTCCAAATTATGTATTGGTTTTTTTATTTGTATACACTTTTAAAGCTTCACCAACCATACTTGATAAGGCTAGCAGCTATTCCTTCCTGATCATAAAATGTAATGGTGCGTTGCCTAGCTTCCGCCATACTTTGAACAAAATTGAAACGATCCGTAAACTCAAAAGTCCACTTTATAGTAAAGAACGATTTATAGAACATGTCTAAGGTTTTCCATTGAGATTTTTAAAAATATGCTGATACATGCAATAAAGTTTTGAGTAATGACTGAAAAGAAAATATGTTTTACATTATAGAGGTGAGGTATTGATCATTCCTAATATATTTATAACTTACATATATGCCTCGTTTAGATGCAAAGATTTGTCATTCAACTTTACTTTTGTATGGATCTCAACTGAATATAAAAGAAGTGGAAAGTCCCCGTTACTTTTTTCTTGTTTTAGTAGAAGTAGTAGTGTGTTGACACAATAAATATTTCAACACTTGGTCTTCTTTGCAGTTGAGACAAATTACTTTTTAAATGATATTCATATATTGTTTTGATTGCATTATGATAAAGAACACACAAAAAAATGTGATACCTTTGTTTTTGATGACGATTAGATTTTTGATTTTCAATGTTTTAAAAGAGACACGTTATATATATATATATATATATATATATATATATATGTATATATATTTATATATATAATCATATATATATAATTATATATATATATATATATATATATATATATATATATATATATATATATATCGAATTACCAATGGTTTTTTTAGAGTAAACCCCTTCTTAACATCGAAAACAAAATAACAGAATTTTATTATTTCGTGTCTAAAAATGATAAATTCGATACTACATACATTTTTATTCATTATTTGTAACGAAAATGTGAAGCTTTGATAATCTGTGACCAAATATATGAATATGTTGACATCCATAATTAAGTAAATGCAATTTTATTTATCAATTTTTTTTTATCTCCATAGTGAATATAAATGATACTGAAATTCATGAAAATAATGCATGATAAAGGTTTTGATTTTCTTATAATTCTTTAGAAAGGATCAAATGCTGATGTATTTGCTTTAGACAGAAATGGACGTATATATATATATATATATATATATATATATATATATATATATATCATCATCATCATCATCATGTCCCGCTGGTAGCACGGATATCCCTGACCCTCTCTGGCCACTCCTCCCTATCGTTCATCGCCCTAGGCAGGTCTTCAGGACAACATCCCGTATCCTCACATAGCTGCTGAATGTATGTTCGTGCTGGTCGTCCTGCTTTTGCACGGTCATGTGTGGGCGTCAATAAGAGTACATCTCTTATGAGTTCGTCCCTGCTTCCCAAGCACTGTCCTGCAAGTCTGGTTCGTCTAACTTGAATCGTTTTCGTGATAGGAGGCAGGTGGTCGTACAGTTGGTGTCTTGTGGGGTGTTGCCGCCAGGACTTGTTCAAGATTGCACGCAGCATTCTTGTGTAATTGCCGTCTAGCGTCTTCTCCAGCCGTTTTGCTTGCGTCCATGTAGTGCAGCCATATAGCAATATCGATGTGACCGCTGCCTGGAAGAAACTGCGTTTCATTTTATCGGTTAGGTCTGATTTCCATATAATCGATAGCCTATTGATAGCTGTCCATGCTTTCGTTAACCTCGTGTCGATGTCCTTTTCGGTTGATTCGACACTGCTTCCTAGGTAAGTGAATTTGTCTACTAGTTTAAGAGGGGTTCCTTCTAGAGTGGAGATGTCCCCCGTTTGATTATAGCACATATATTCCGCTTTGTGTGCATTAACATAGAGGCCTATGCCAGTGGTTGCTCGTTCAAAACTATGCAGTAGTGTTTCGGCTTGGTCTGGTGTATTTGCCAGTATCGCTATGTCATCGGCGTAGTCGGCGTCGGTAATTGTTTTTCAGGGTACCTTCTGTTTTTTTTCTTCGTCATCTCGAAGCCATTGTCTCTGATTTTGTCAATCGATGTTCTAAGTACGTAGTCTAGACAAATGATAAAGAGGTACGGAGCCAGCATGTCCCCTTGTAGTACTACTGCTACAATGTTGAAGTATTCTGTGTCGCTGGTTCATACATATAAACGAAACATTATTAAAATCTACATATGCATCTGAAGATCGATTGATATCATGGAATCAAAAATTTTGAAGAATGGCTTGCGAAAAAATGCACATAAAACGAGTTTAAAGGTGCTAGTTAAAAGTTTTAACATGCAATTTTAATGATCAGTCAGTATTCGACATTAAAATAGTCCTCTTTCTAATAGTAATCACTGTAAAAGAAATAAGGATGTATTTATAATTTTGTATATTATAAATACAAGATAAAGCATGGAATGTTATCGAAAATGAGTCAATCTGAATTCCCTTAAAAAGTAAAATTGCAATTTTTTCAGACTGTAACCGTATCAGTACTACTGTATAGTAGCACTACTTGGACTGTAACAAAATACTTTGAAAAAGGTAGATAGTAACTATTCAAGTATGCTATGTATCGTTTTGAAGAAATCCATGAGGTGGGAACTATAGACTAGAAGCTGTTTGGCCACTTGCTTCTCATCTTTCAAACCATTGAAGTATGACGATTACAACATGCTGGAAACAGCTGGAGGACTTAAAAACCAACTCAAAATTTACCTTTTTCTACTCATGAACAAACCAGAGTTAGCTGAAATGATAAACCTATTTATAACCAAAATATACGCACTGTCTACATAACTTATCAAGTACGATGGCCGTCAGGAATGAATGACGAGGAAACCAAACCATTCCATGCTCTCTGAACTATATATATATATATATATATATATATATATATATATATATATTTATATATGTATGTGTGTGTGTGTGTGTGTGTGCGTGTGTGTTAGCCTACCGTAATCAAGGGCGATCCAAAGGTTCCCTTATATATATATATATATATATATATATATATATATATATATGTATATGCATTGCCAACCACTGACGGATTGTTTTGTTGTATCTCCACTCATCAATGTTAAAAGGCACGCGAGATTCTTTAAGCTGGGAGGGAAACCTGGCAGAATTTGTGTTACGCCTGAGTGTCTGTGAGTGTGTCTGTGTCTGTGACTGTGACTTAGTGGTGTGTTTCGCTTTTTGCCTATAAAGTGTGCATGGGTACATGAATGTATGCGTATATATAGGTGAGTATGAAGGTATGTTCTGGTGCTTCTATGTGTGGTTGGGCTGTGTGCTTGTGTGTCTCTGTATTTTTGTCTGTGTGGGTCAGGCTGAAAGAGACATGAATAATATAGTCTGATTGCCAGATCAATATAAAAATTCTGAACATTGACAAATATCAAAAATATATCGATGATCCCAACGATAAAAATATATATCTTGGTGATCTTATTAAGCTTACTGTCCCGTGTGGTTACAAATTCAAGTTGTCTTTTGCGGATCATCTAATGTAGTTTAAGGATTTTAAAGCAGAAATATAATTTACTTCTTTTCAACAAAACGAAACTTGACCCTACGTGTACACGTTCTCAGAAGAGAGTACTATTTTCGACACGGTTTGTCGTATTTTAGTAGCTAACAAAAAAGGATATTCATCAAATACTTGGAGAGATTCTAAAATCTCTGAGAGTTTATCGGCTCAAAGTGCTTGAAAAGTAACCTAAGAGTGTGATTGCTTGATCTGAAAATTAAGCATTGAAGTCGAACGCTCATGATTTTAAATAAACAATAATGAGTTGAGATATTATTTATGACAAGACTCTTTGCTGCTTGGAATAGGCTCACATTTCAATGTGCAGTGCTATTTATTAATAGTCTTGTTATCGGGAATTTAAATGATTAAAAGATGACGATTATTGTTGAACCATATCCACCATGATCACTATTTAGTTGCACGATGGGGTAGCCTTTTTTTTATTATGTTAAAAGTATTATTTGCAAAAAATCTCGCATAATCTGCCACGTATACTGAATTATGTTTACATTTAAACAAATATATTGAGAATATCAGTAATATAGAAGACGATTCATAATAAACCTGTTATGTTCTTGTAACAACGCCCCGTGATGATATTGTTGCTATTAAGATGCTGTAATTGAGTTTGTTGAATTCTGACAAGAACATTACCTTTAACATGCCACGCAATTGTGTGGGTGCAATGCTACAAGGAAGTCGCACGCTGGAACAAAAATATAAACATGAGGGAGACCTGTTTTCTGAAGTAAACAAAACGTATTAGTTCCCAAGCGGAAGTACCATGTAAATTGTGTGGGTGAGGTCCAAGAGGGAGACGTGTCTACGTGCGTCACGTAGGCGTTAGGGCAAAAGACATGTGGCCTAGAGAGTTTGAGTGGGCGTCCGGAATATAATATAACCACGCTGATTTCAACCCGAAGAGCAAAAAGGGTGACGAGGTTCGACCGCAAATTCCCACCCGGGCCCCTGTGTGTGTGCAAACTCAGACGTCTTCGACTTTCTCTCTCTCAGTCCCTCTCTTCTCTCTCTCTCTCTCTCTCTCTCGCTCGCTCGCTCGCGCGCCCTACCCATACGTATATTTAGGGTCATGAAAGGAAACACAAACAAGAAACTATTGGGCATATCAAGTATCATATATTATTTAGGGCGAGAAAAAAAAACGAAAATATGCTTACACATACATGGACTTGAACTCCTGCACGGATACAAAGACACACAGAATACACTTCGTAAAAAGAAAAAAAGAAGAAGAAAAAAAAGAGAAAGGGACCAACATCAACTGCTGAGAAAACAATTTGTCACAGAGAACTAAAGTATCAATGCTATCTGAAAACTCTCTGATATAAATCCTGGAAATAAAGAAAACAATCTTATCAAAATAGTCAGTACTACAAAAATAAAAGACGAAACTGTCATCAGACATGATTAAGTTCCAGATGAAAGTGTGAATACGTTTAGAAGGAAGAAGATATTTTGTGAATAAATCTACTTGCAGACCAATTCATTTTGAAATAGCGATTTTAGTTATCTCATTACCCCAAGAAAATAAATATTTATAATGTTTGCTAATTATCCGGGAGACCAGGGTTCACTGGCAGGTTGTGTCATACTAAAACCTCAAAAAATGGTCCTTGATTCTTCCTTGATTAACCCAGTATTCTAAGGCCCAGATCAAGGTTAATGGAGTAATCTAGGTAAAAGGAAAAGCACCCTCCCTTCCACCTCGGTGTAGTGTCTATTAAAAGCGATTATTCAGGTCACCATCGAACACAGTTGACCAACGTATATATATATATATATATATATATATATATATACAAGCAAATGCATTTCCTTGTTTTTTTGTTGTTTTTTTTTAAAATTTTATTGTCTCTATTATCGAAGATGATGGTAATATGTCTGAATATTTTAAAAAGAATGATTCCGCAATTGAATGTTGAGATATAAGACTTTCATGGATAATAGTAAGTATAAGTTTATGCAAATGTTATTTTGTTAGTGAGTGCAAGATTATGAATACACGCCTGTAAATACAGACATTATTAATTGAAATTATTTTTGTATTGATTTGAAATAAATTATCTGCATGGATACCAAACAAGTTTTTAATTTACTCACACATACGTATATATATATATATATATATATATATATATATATATATAACCTTATTTCTTTTGTCTTATACTTTGTTCAGTTAATCTGTTTTTATTCATTTCCAAGCTAGAACATAGACAAGATCAGTTTTAGTTGATTACAATTAGTATGAATTCAGATTTCCTTCTCCTATACTGGTTAAAGTTTGGTAAGCAAAAATCAAAACTTTATTCATTTTAAACTGTCTACTTTATATGTAGAGAAAGTAAAGTTAGCGACCTTAGTCGAGGTTGATCCAACGGCTCTCTTTTCAATAAATACTACGACGAGGTGTAGAGGAGGGTGCTACTCCTTTCCCTGGATTGCTCCACTTTACCTTTGATTCGTACCTTATAATGACGAGAACTAAGCAAGTACCATTTTTTTTAGTCTTTGGTATGACTCGACTTTGGATTGAGCCCTGCTCTCCCTGACCATTGACGAACACTGTAAATGTTCAATAATTCCACTGATATAGAGTTTAGCAATAAACAAGTCTAATAATAATAATGATAATAATAATAACAATATGGTACCGCAATTTTGGTAATAGACTGTCCCAATGTATCCGACAAAGTCATAAAGTTTACCGAGGAAACCTACAAAAAACTGGAGAGTAGAATCGGCAGTAGGAGGAAAAAGTTTAGCTGAGATAAAAATCCAGAGGGGTATCTTCCAGGGAGAGGCATTATCACAATTACTATTTGTAATATCGACGATGCCACTCAACTACATAGACAAGAACGACACAGATAGCTGCAAACTTCATTTATTACAAGAAAAGATCAATCACCAAATGTACATGGATGACATCAAACTTTTTGCAATTTAAGAACATTGGAAACGCCAATAAAGGAAGAAAGATAATACAGTCAGTATATAGGGATAACATTTGGGATAGAAAATATACCATGCTAATAATAAGATGTGGAATTTCAAATAATGGAAGAAATTCCAAATAGTTTTTGTAAAATCAGACCGTTCCATTCACATGAAATACTTGGGAATATTGTTATCGGACACAATCAAAGTAGAGATGAAGGAAAAAAGGAAAAAAAAAAAATAGACTTGCTCAATAGAATAATGAATTACTAAAACCTAATTATATAACAACATCCATATTATCAAATGGATAAACACCTTGGCTGCCCCTCTTGTAAGATACTCGGGACCGTTCTTGAAGGGGATGAGGGAAAAATTTCAACAAATGTAAACGAGGACAAGTAAACTCATTACGATGCCTAAGTCCTTACATTCAAGAGATGACATAGACAGACTTCATGTGTTAAGAATAGAAGGAGGAGAAAGACTTGCCACCTTTAAAAATAGCGTGGATACATCGATGCAACGACTAGAAGACTAAAAAAAAGCAAAAGGACTAACTGCAGCGTTTAGAACAACACAAGCAATACAATGATAAACTGATTAATAAAAGAAACAAAAAAACATAATAAAGAAAAAACTGTATTGATTTTTCAAGCGACAAACAAGAAAAATATCACATGAGAAGATTTGGATTTGTCTAACAAAGGAAAGCCTTAAGAGACAAACTGAATCTTTTCTAATAGCAGCACAAAACGAAGCCATAAGGAACAGCTATATAAAAACAAAAATAGATAAGACACAATAAATAGCAAATGCAGTTTAAGTGATGATAGAGACGAAATGATCAATCACATAATAAGTGAATGCAGCTAATTAGTACAAAAAGAGTATAAGATTAGACATGACTGGGCGGGGAATATTATCTACCGGGAATTGTGCAAATAAATGTAATTTAACCATATGAACCAGTGGTATACACACCAGCCAGACAAAAGGGAATAAAAAATAGAATAAGTTTTGAAACACTTTAGCAAAAGATAAAACCTCATATAGAGAGTAAGAGGTACAACAGCCCTGTAATCTCCTTAGAAACTGCATTTGTGTCACATGCAGCTTGAAGTTATATTTTTGTCAGTGTACCTGAATACAGTGTGCGTTTTTGACGGAAGACCTCATTTTAATATCGCCATTAGTTTTCCAATAGTTAGAATCATCAGTGGTATACCATTTTACCAACGGTAAAGAACCCGTATTTTTTTTTAGAGGGATGCATTCAAAACTTCCCCTAAAGCATTTCACTGAGTGAAATGCAAACAGTCTCAAATAGGGTTTGAACTCAGTTCACCAATTCCATTTCTTTCGACTGTGACTAAAGCGCGCCTTCTATTCATTGAAATTGTAGCAGCAATAAGAATATTGAACGAGTTGTATGCGAAAAGTAAAAGAACTGGGACCACAATCAATTTATTTCAATTCAATTAAAAAGAAATACATTGTTCCCCGTCACTTTAAAAATATCTCGAGCTAATGTATTTTCCCATCCTTGTCTGCCAAGCTTCTATATACTGATAGAAGGTTTCTTATAGCGTGTCCCTTTTCTCAGTTCTTATTTAGATAGTCCCTACGTCATCAAGACGCATCAGGTTGATGATACCTTTGAGCAGTAAAAAATCACATGGATTAAGATCATGGTTATAGGAATGTTGTTACAGTACGGCAATGCATTCTCGATCAGGAAATACTGGATTTTCCGGATATCATGAGCAGGAGCAATGTTGTTGTAAAACATTCACAATATGTCCTCCCTCAACTCTTTTGACTCCCTGAAGGAAGTTCAAGCCGCAGAATCTCCTTTTAAACTTGATTAATGATCATTTTGTCTCGCGACATAACTCTCTGTGGACGATGCCCCAAATATCAAGAATGTGATCATCTTTTCACGTAATCTTCCTTTTTTTTAGCCTCGGTGAAATCGACGTCTTCGAAGATAGCTATGGCGCTTGGCCGTAATCAAAAATCTCTCTCATTACCACCGAAAACTCGACGAGAGTATTATGGTTGAGTCGAAAGTTACTCGATGATATCCTCACACAGTTGTATGTGTTATGTTTTGACCTTCGACCCGGCCCCAAAAAATGATATTCCAAGATGATGCACCGCAAGGATGTGACACATTGCAATGGCCAGTAATCGAAAGAGATTGCGTGGGCGGATTAAGGCTTATAATATGGGACAAGGTGAAGGTCCCACTGTGCCAATACAGACTGATGCACCGGAAGAGAGTGGCCTCTGAACAGCATGACAGTTATTTCCGCTTGATGACGATTAAACATTCGATTTCAAAGATCCAGTGGGCGATCGTGTGGGCGTTGAATTATTATTTAACTCAGTTGAGTTCGAGTCCAAGAAGCAGTTGCCAGTAGAATTCAAGACAGCTAGAGACCAGATGTGGTAGGGAAAGCCACACCCGACCGAGGGGGCCCTCGGGAACCCCGATGGAGTGGACCCCAGCATCGGGAGAACAAGAAAGACACAACGTGACGGTCATAACAGTGGGGTCAAGATATTACAGTTTATGTTCGGTCTCCTGCTCCCTCTATCATGCAACCCTTGAACAACCCTTTCGAACCTTACAAATAAAGTGAGAGGTAAAATATATTTATAAAGAAGTCTTCCTGCGTCCTTCCTGCGTCGTTTATTCCTGCGTCTGTCTTTGTCACTGCGTTCTTATTTATTGCGTCAGTATGTATCTGGTATATATATATGTATATTTCTGCATGAACAGCAGATGACTATATAACATATTCAGTACTTTTTCTGATCATCATTTAGCCTAGGAGGTGCTATTTTTGCACTGACTTCTGCATGCCCAAATCTTCGGTGATAATCTTTGAAAGACTGTCCCTTTTCATGTCAAGCTGATTTGGAATCTTTCGACAATTCAAACATCATTTGCATTTTTCACCACAAAATTGACCAGTCCTGCTTGTTGAAGACCTCAGGCTCCTCAAATCACCCCTCATTAGATTCCTTCTTTGAATCTCTTGTTTTGCAAAGAAAAGTACGTGTACACGACATGGTGTTACCTCCATGCATTTTCAGAAGTATATCAAGAGTATTTGACGGAGTTTTCCTCGACCGGAGTAAAATGTCTGCTTCATTTATTGCTCAATGTTACTAGATAAACGAAAAGAAAAAAAAAGTGGTGTAAATAACTGCTTGTGAGAAAATGTGATTGTTACAAAAAGCTAATATCACAATTATATTCAGATAAGATATCACGTTAGTTGATAACACAATATGCTTATCCTTCATTCGCTTTAGCTCCGTGTCAATTGATTTTTTCTTTATTTAATAAGTAAATATTCTGCAGTATAATAATATGATTTTTATGTTTCATTATAATGTCCGTATATACATAATAATTTTCTTAAAGAACAAGTTCATTTTTTTAAACTTTAAAAAGATTTCTGCAATGGTATGAATCTTTAACCAATATCCTGTAAAGTAGGGGCTCTTCTGAACATCTTGTTGTAAAAAGAAATATAAGAGATTTGTTGTTATTAGCTAGAAATTCTTATGTAATGAAGATTCGAAAACTCTAATATTTTGGGACCTGAAGGATTCATCAATGACAAACTGGTGTATAATGTTATGAATATGTCATCTATGTCTGTATTTTATGGTTATGTGAAGTAAGAAATCGTAAGACAATAAGATGATCCCATGCCCTTCAACTGAAATGAATAATGGTTTATTGAAGCCGGCAGCAAATAAATGGCCATGACTATTTGTATATCATCGCCAATGGTTTTATCTTGTTGGCAACCGCAAACACTCGCTTTCCCTCCGGAGGTGGGAACGTCAGAAAACAAACATACTACACATTATCAAGGGAAAATCAAAACTTCCATGCATACACATTGTCAGGTCTATCTCAGAAGAAAACCACCAAATTCTCTCGTGTATCTTGCTTACTTTTTATCATCAAATTTTTGGAATATTTGCTATAATGTAAAACGTCTACATTTTTGAGAACATCTTCGACCTTTGGTTTATAAACATAAATTAAAAAGTCTGAATTTTAGAAAATACACGAGGGAAACGGGTTCTTTAGCGAATGGTTACGAGACGAATTTGCCAGTCGTTCTGATTCAAGCGGTTATTAGATTTAAAAAAAAAATAGATTAAAGTGTCATATTTTTTTCAGAAGCGACTCTCAAGTTTATTAGAATTCAGCGAAAATAAATCTTTCACAAGTCATACAAAAAGTGAAGTAGGCGTCACGCAAATGAGAAGCACTTGTGGCGTAACGGTTATCACCGTAGAAAAAGATATCTAAAAGACACATGGCGCAGTGTATACAGAACTTGGTTCGAGGGTGCTTCTGAGTGAAATCATCAGGAGGTGGCATTTCTAATCCAAACTATAGATAAAAAGTAACACGGAATACTTACGACAACTTAACAAAATTGTAAGTCTACTTCCACACTAGGCTTAAATAAATTTTAAGGTCCTTTTTAAGATGCCAAGTTTGACTCGAAAAAACAGATATATTCCAAGAATCCAAAAAGGAACGATGTTACTAGAAGAAAAATAATTCATCTTAGTAAAATTATTGATGATTGCTCAATCAATAATGACTGACTATCTTATGCAGGGTCAGAAACACAAAAGAATAACTCACCTCAAGTGTTAGAATCACTGTTGTTTTATTTCTTCATTTCAATTTCTAAGTTTAGTTTTGTTTCGTTTGGTTTTATTACGCATCCACCATTGTAGATTGTTTATGCCAAATACATTTTTATACATATAAAGAGTTCTATTTAAAACAATTAGTTTAGATAAAGCACAGTTTCAATGTCGAAAACAGTTCTATTTCAAACAATTCAAGTTAGCTTATGTACTCATATTCAATGCTGAAAACCAGTTCCATTTCAAAACAATTCAGTTTCACATTAGTACACTGTTTCAATGTAAAAAAAACAGTTCTATATCAAACAATTCAGTTTAGCAAAAGTATACGGTTTAGTTCTATTTGATCCATAGATAGGACACTATCAATTTGCTCAATTCCGGGCAAGAGTAGACCAGCAAGCAATGGGAATAAAACTCTAGCATAACTGGAATTTTACCATCGGATTGTTTACTTTCACATACAGGATATTTGATGTTGTTGTTTTTTTTTTTACCCCTCTGAAGAGAAGCATTCGGTGCATTCTCCAGCCCGAGTCGACCGGGTGACAGTTTCTATGGCTGCAGAATTTGGTGAAAACGGACAACGGGTTCAATGTAAGGTTAGTTCTTCTTTCAAGCAGTAATCAATTCTTCTTTAGTTTTTGAATACTACAGTCACTCTTCGTCCAATCGTATACGCAGCCACCCAAAATAAGTCAGAGTCAAATAACTCAGTTTCTTTTTTTATTATTTACAGAATACAGAACCCTTTTGTCTACATTACTGAGACAGCTCCCAAAAAAGACTTACACTGCCGATTTGTCTGGTGACCGCTGCAATTTTTTGGTAGACAGCTTTTTTTAAACCGGGGGTGTTAGATCAAGTATATCGTGTTTGACCAACTTTACGGGATGATATTTTGATCTCTCTCTCTCTCTCTCTCTCTCTCTCTCTCTCTCTCTCTCCCTCTCTCTCTCTCTCTCTCTCATCAGAATTATGTTAATTTAAATACAAAATTAACGGAATTCCTTAACCTCTAGGCATACATTAACCCCAGACTGGTGAATATTCCGTTAAAAGCAATCAATCAAGCAATCAAACAATCATTGCAACAGTTGATCTGATAAACGATTCAGTGGGTATCGGAAGATTCCTCATATAATTCAGTTCTATAAAAGTATATTTTTGTGACGAATATAACATTTAGTTGAAAGTCGCTATATGTCCATAGAAAATCAGGAATATGTTTTGAGTCTTCAACAATGATGCAATGAATTTGTATGAACAAAAAATCAGATCGAAAAATCAAGGGAAAAACGCTACATCATATAACATAGACATTACTGATTTTGTTTCACAGAACAGTGAGAGAGAGAAAAAGTCAGTTGCTACTGAGAGAGAGAGAGAGAGAGAGAGAGAGAGAGAGAGAGAGAGAGAGAGAGAATATGCAATAAAATCAACATACCTAAGCGAAGTTAGTATTTATTTATTATTTTTATGCAGTGTATATTTGATTTCATAAAGGCTTAACGTTGCACGGCGCTAAGAAAACATTGAACAGCAGCAATCGTCCAAGCGAGAAAGGGCCGTCTCTTAGGAATTAGCTACATATGAAGTTTTAGCTTTTTATTTGGGTTCGAATATGGACCAAGGAGAATTTATGCAACTATTTCAGCATTCGTTTGCCTTTATGTCAAAGCGAAGTCTATTCATATCAAATATATAATTTTGTAAATGGACTTGTGCAATATGAAATATAGTATTCGACATATCTCAGTATATAAATAGATACTTTACAAACAAATGAATAAAATACTCATTCTCTCTCAAACACATACACACACTCTCTCTCTCTCTCTCTCTCTCTTCATCTCTCTCTCACACACACGTATATATATATATATATATATGTGTGTGTGTGTGTGTGTGTGTGTGTGTGTGTGTGTGATCACACGTGATATTAACTCACGTGCTCTATGATATAGTTTTTCTTAATCAAAATATATTTATTAAAATTCTAAAAATTTAAAATTTCTCTTAAAATTTATTTTTCTTGAAAATGCATTATCAGTGGTCAGACGTTGATATTCTATAGATAAGTTTTGATATGGGAAGAGGTAAAGTAATATATATTGGATAAATGAAATTAAACCTTTTTAAAATATCAAGTCATAGGAATATAAAAAAAAAAATCATGCGGAATGGGATTTGGCGGTGAGGGGGAAGGTTTTGATGATGCATTTATTGCTGACAATGATATTTCGACTTCCGTGTCTACGACAAATGAATGGTTAGCTAGATGGTGCGAAATTGTATTTCAAGAAAAGCAAATATGGTATGAAACAAAAAAAAAACTTTACACAGAATAATGTACTCAGGCCTGGTCTTCAATGTCAAAGAGGTGTCCTCGTGGTGTAATGGTTAAAGCGATGGACTGCGGAATCGTAGTATGCGAGATCGTACTCCAGTCGCGCTATTACGTTCACTTTCGGACAAATGCCCTTGGGAAAGGAATGAACCCCCTTATCCTCCCAGCTATGGGTTAAATAGCACCACTACTGTTCTTCTAGGAGAATAGCTTCGGCATTAAATAACCTACAAAGGTTGATATGCCATTAAACAAAGAAATCATCGTCAAAACATGGGAATAGGACTGTAATATTGAAATCGGAGACATAAAAAGAAAAGTAATTTTTTTTAAGAAATTAAAAGAATACAATTATAGAGATGAGAGAAATTAGGATAAACAAGTTATCTAGGAAAATAATAAAAGTTTTTTTGTTTTTTTTTACTTGAAACTACTTTCTAATCATAGGAAAAGTTTTCCTTCAATTTTTCTCCTCTTACTGAAAATGAATTAAAGAGCATGATTTTTTGTGTTTTTTTTAAATCGAATGAATTACTAAACTGAATTTAATCTGTATAGAGATATTATATTAACACTGTATATGCCAAAAAACGCCAAAATTATTTTTAAGACTACTGTGAGAAGATTGTTAAAAGTGTATCAAGGGTATCAAGATCATCCTGACAAATGCATTGTTAGGTTCGGCTAGAATACTGAAAAATCTGTAAGAGACCTGATGAGACTTGCGGTCGCTCAGACGTAGGGGAAAGTTAATGCTTTAGTGAGAGATTCCTAAGGTGTGGCTAAGAAAAGGAAACCTTAAGAGAGGAACAGAATCTTTCAAATAGCAGCACAAAACAACCCCATAAGCAAGAATAGAAAAGACACAATAAAACAGCAAATGTAGGTTATGTGGGGATAAAAACGAAATCATTAATCATATCAGCAAATGCAGCAAATTAGCATAGAAGGAGTATAAGACAAGACACGAGTGGGTGGGCAAGGGGATCCACAGGGAGATGAGCAAGAAATTGAAATTTGACCATACGAACAATTGATATATTTACAACTGGGCACCTGTACTAGAGAATGGCACACATAAACTCCAAAGGGATTTTGTCATACAAATGGATCCCCTAATCTCGGCCAGAAGACCAGACCTTATAATAACCAACAAAAAAGAGAACTTGCTAAGTTGTAGACTTTGCTGTCCCGGCTGACAACAGAAAAAACTGAAGGAAAGTGAAAAGAAGGATAAGTACCTCGACCTTGCAAGGGAATTGAAAAAAATATGCAACATGAAGGTGAAAATTATACCAATCGTGATTGGTGCTTTTGGTACAGTCACTAAAGGGTTATTAAAGGAACTGGAGGACTTGGAGGTAGGTGTACGAGTGAATACCTTCCAAACTACGACATTATTGAGAACGACCAGAATACTTAGAAAAGTCCTGGAGACCCGAGGAGACAGCTAAAATTGATGTGAAAAACTCTCAAGGAGTAAATAACAGCAGCAACAACAACAACAACAGCAATAATAATAATAATAATAATAATAATAATAATAATAATAATAATAATGAAATTTCGCATTAAAAATACGTCATGCTAGTAATGAAAAGCTGGAAACGGCAGATGACAGAAGGAGTCGATATACCAAATCAACAAAAATCAGAACATTCTGAGAAACGGAAACCGACAAATACCTAAGAATATTGAAAGCTGACACAATCAAGCGAGTGAAAATGAAAGCTACTCGAGACAAAACTGTATAGCATGCACCCTATGAAAGGGAATTGATACCTGGGCCGTCTTCTTCGTAAGATATTCGAGACCATTCTTGAAGTAGACAAGAGAAAAACTTAAACGAACGTACCAGAAACAAGAAAACTCATGACTATGCATAAGGCATTACCTCCCGGTGATGACTGTAACGCTCAATAGGGTAGGACACAAGATGTGATTGTATGTTCTAACAGCATTAAATGTAATAATATGATTGTCAACAATACCGATTGTAACAATACGCTGTCTCGCCACTTTTACTTTGGTCTTATCCTGGTAATGGCGCCAAATGTAATATTATGCTTGTCACGGTATTTTACGGTGGTCCGAGTTCCGTGAACCCCACATGAATTGGTGGATCATAGTTTATCAATCCCCTTTGTGCCACGTTGTATTTGAAAGATCTACAGGTATTTTTTTCACATTTAGTCTTCCTGTGTAGATATAGCAAGTGTTCCCCTATCCTGGTCGCTGGTGCACTCACTTGAAATTTCTAATTTGACATATTTCCACTCAAAGATTATAGCTAATTTGACAGTCAACTGAAAAACTCGCGGCCCGACCAAACTAGATAATGAAATAGCTAATACAATCAACCATCATAGTAATAAGTTCATATGACGTTGAGAGATTATATGTGTCTATAAAAGTTGGTTGGTTGGATTTTAAGGCATATAAACCATTGATGGTTATTTAACGCCAAATCCATTTTTATGCAAATAGTTCTATTTCAAACAATTCAGTTTAGCCTGAGTACACATTTTAATTGTCAAAAACATTTCCATTTCAAGCTATACAGTCTATTCAAACAGTTCTAATTCAGCTAATTCAGTTTAGTATAAGTGCAGATTTTTGTTAACACACAGTTAAGTGTCAAAACAGTTCTATATAAAACAATTCAGTTTAGTATAAGTAGAGTTTCAATGTCAAAACCCGTTCTATTTCATCTCTTCATTTTAGCATAAGCACGCAGTTGAAATGTTAGTACAGTTTAATTTTGAAAAAAAATTTCTATTTCAAGCTATTCAGTTTAGTCAAACAGTTCTAATTCAAAAAATTCAGTTTAGCATATGTATGCAGTTAGTTCTATTTAGTAAATAGATAGGGTCATATCAGGTGCTACCATTCCGGGCCAAAGTAAACCTGAAAGCAACGACAATAAAAGGCTGCTCCGCACCCCGCAAAGCTCCAGCATCACGAGAACCTCACCATCAGATTGTTTAGTGTCATATTCAGGACACTCCTCGGTGGGGAATCTTACCACTCAGCAGAGAAGCAGAGGTGTATTCTACAGCCCTAACTGACTGGGAAATATCTAGAAAAGAAGAAGGAAGACGACTCAACTGCATTGAAGACGGCGTTGACGTATCGGTACAACAATTCGAAGACTCCAAAGAAAAGCGCGGAGAAAGACTGATCAATGTCACCAAATCAATACTGACAAGGCGAGATCCAACAGAACGGAAATAACCAGAAAACAAATCTGGGAAGACAAAATATCCTTTGGAAGTTAGAAGCGACTAACAAGTGATATCTCACATGAGAAAACTTGGACATAACTCAGAAAGGAAACCTTAAGAGAGAAACTAAATCCCTTCAAATAGCAGCTCAAAACAACACCATAAGGGTCAATTATATCAAAGCAAGAATAGATAAGACGCAACAATACCGCAGATGAAGATTATGTGGAGATAGAGAGGAAATAATCCTTTACATTTTAAGTAAATGCAGCAAATTAGCCCAGAAAGAGTATAAGAGTAGACACGCCAGGATGGTCAAAGTGATCCACGAACAATGGTGCAAGAAATTTCAACTCTGACCATACATACAAATGGTGTATTGCATAACCCAGCATCCGTCCTGGGGAATGAGACACACAAACTATTCTGGGATTTTGACATTCAAATATCTCACCTGATCTCAGCTACACAGACAGAATAATCAACAAAGAAAGGGAACTTGCAGAATGGAGGATTTTGCTGCTCTGGCTGATCATTGAGAAAAATTGTAAAAAGTAAAAGAAAAAAAGGTTAATTACCTCGACCTTGCAAGGTAATTTAAAAAAACTGTGGCACATGAAAGTGACGATTATATTAATTGTAATCGTGGCTTTTGGTACAGTCACCAAAGGATTGAAACAAGGACTTAAGGAATTGGAAATAAGAGTACCAGTGGACACCATCCAAACTACTACATTATTAATATCAGCCAGGATACTGACGAGATTCCTCGAGAATTTAGGAGACTTGCAGTCTCTCAAACTTCAGTAAACGCTGATGTGAAAACTCTCATGAAGTACAAATCATTATAATTATAATGATAATATTGAAAGAAAGCAAAGAGTAAATTAGTACCAGCACCTTGCAAGGGAATCTAAAAAACAGTGAAATATGAAGGTGACAGTGATACCAATTATAATTGGCGCATTTGGTACAAAGGATTGGTACAAGGACTAGAGGACTTGGAAATAAAAGGGTAAGTAGAGTCAATCAAAATTACTGCATTGTTATGATCGGCAAGAATACTAAGAAGAGTCCTGGAGACTTAGAAAACTTACTGTCTATCAAACTCCACTGAGAAAGCATCGGCTAACGCGAGTGGGTAAAACACCAAAAGGACTAAATTATAATAATGATAACAAAGGAAGCAAATAAATGTAGAACAAATGTTTGATGGTGATATTCATTGTAGTTAGTGTGTTTGGAACGGTCTCCAAATGTATGCAAAAAATCTTTGGAAGAAACAAAAATCAGAGTGAAACTGAGAACAGCCAGAAGATACCATTGTTAATTTTGGAGAGAATACTCAGAAGTGTCCACGAGATCTGAAGAGAAGTCCACCAGCTAACCCCTGTAAAAAGAAAAAACAACAAACTATCAAAGAGGATGATAATAACAGTCTCTGAATTATATTTTAATAAAAAAAAAAGCAATTACAAGATTTACAAATAAATTTCTTAATTTCAGTGTATTTCTAATTTAATCATACAGTTCATATTTTCCAAATATTCTAAATCTTTA
>OY757904.1:121149337-121196837 GCA_963585895.1 Sepioteuthis lessoniana | reverse complement strand
AGATAAAATAAGGAAATAAAAAAAAAAAATTAAAAATCAGAAAATAAAGATAAAAATAAAAATAAAAAACATAAAGGTGGGAATCAAATTACAAAGTTACAAATTCTTTCGTTAATAGGCGTGAGCAGAGGGTGTTAACATGTTATGTTAGAACGATTAAGAAACAGAAGTGGAATTACTCTACTGGTCAGTCCCTTCTAATTTTGTGTTCTGTTTGTGGTTTCTTCTACTTGGCAGGTGTGCTCTTCTAAACAGACTAAGATCGTTTAACTAATGGCTATCTCATATATGATTTACATTTATTTCTAATATGTCTATTAATTAACCCAGCTGTTGTCATCCTAGATATTCCTCTTGTTTCAATTAGGATCGAGATACTTAAACCGGATAAGGTGGGTACATTTATTATAGTCGTCAAGTGTTTTTTTTTTTAAATTACCCTAAAAATGGTAAAGGGGAATTAACCACTCCAGAATCACAGGCCCTATTTTTGGATTA
Source organism: Sepioteuthis lessoniana (assembly GCA_963585895.1). NCBI lineage: Eukaryota > Metazoa > Mollusca > Cephalopoda > Myopsida > Loliginidae > Sepioteuthis > Sepioteuthis lessoniana. The sequence continues at coordinate 121,196,339 of OY757904.1, read as the reverse complement.
ATATTCCGCGTTCATTTTGCTGTTCCATAGGAGAAATGCATGCTTGGTATACGACATTCCTCGTGGTGCAGCGTCCGCCTAAAGGGCATTCTTCCTTATTCCTACAGTTACAAGACTCCACGTTTGGGTTCCTATCCCTCGTGGTTAGCTCATTGAGTAGCCTCCTATTATGGTTGCTTAGTAGGTTGTACATATTCTTAGTGCAGGAGTAGCTAATTTTCACTGTATTTCTACTAAAAATCCTACTCAATGGGTTGTCTCTATTAAAATGTTTATCTAGGAGGTGTAGGAAGTATCTAACTATGTTAATGTTAGTGAGCTTACAAAATTGCGGATTGAACCAGACTACTTTTCTATTTCTCTTCTTTCCTCGTCTATTTCCGTGACTACTATTATTAATAATCTCACCTACCTTGAGGGATGTGTGGGTCCCACTATTATTCTTCCTAGATCTCGAATTGAGGTCCACCGGGTTAATATTGAGGATAGAGCAATAAAAGTAGGACAACGATTATATAACCTCCCTCCCTACAAAAAAAGGAAATATAATCTCAAAGGTTTAGTGCAACTGCAAGTTTCAAGAGCAAACTCGATCATCAGGCACTCAGATGATCAACTAGGATCTTGAAGTTAAAATAACCGTTTTTGATAGCAGATTTAAACGTTTTTAAGGATTTTATTAATCATTTTTTTAAAAAACAGGCCCTAATATTTTGACATATATATATATATATGTGTGTGTGTGTGTGTATCATGTTTTAATGGACACACACACAAATACTCACACACACATACACACTCATATATATATATATATATATATATATATATATATATATCTGATATTGTGGCTTATTATATTTTCTGAATAAAGAGAGCTTAATATCGGTAATAAAACACACATAGATCTACGATTCCTTAATGAGAGTCAGTGATTGAATATCATTTTCTCGGCGATACAATAATTTGATCCAGATCCAAGGGACACACACACACACACACACACACACACATATATATATATATATATATATATATATATATATATATATATATATATATTTATAATGTGTTTAAAGTTAGCGTGAATGTTCAAAATCTAATGCATGCACGAAAAAGAAATATAACAGTGCCACCATTATTCGAATGCTGTGAAACAAAGTAACATAAAATAATCAGAATTATTACAATATTTAAAAATATGAAATAAGTTTTAACATAACGAAAACATCCAATAACATGAACATAGGTTTCCATAATCCCATCAAAGAATTAAAAGATAAAGGTAAACAGAAAAAAATTCCACGCTTTGATATCTAAGCATTTTTTTTTTTTACTTTTTCGAAAACTGAAACCCATATTTGGGCATTTCCGAAAGTGAACTTGTTTATTTATTGTATGAAATTATAATCGAACTTTCCCAGTGTGTCTAATTGATATGTTTTAAAGACATATAACAGCAACCGGAAACAGTCAAGTTGATTAAGTTCCAAATTTCGTCTTGAACTCTGTTTTATAAGATTTTATTTTTATCTTGCACCTCAACCTGAAAAAAAGAACAATTAATAAAAAATATTTGCCAAACCAACAAAATCCTCCGACCTGCTATAAGATGCATTGGGTACTAGTTGAATCGTATCTGAGAGGCGTATTGGTGTTCTGAAACCCCAATACAAATAACAGTTTTTTTTTTATTTTTATTTTTTTATTTGTCCTTTTTCGCAGCGAAGGAAGATTACAGACTTTGATGTTGATTAAGAGAGTAATAAGTTAATAAAGAAAGCTACCTTATTCAAGGATGACCCGACAGCTCCCTTTTCAATAGCTACAACACTGAGGTATAGAGGAGGCCGCAACTCCATTCCCTAGATTGCTCTACTTTACTCTGGATCCCTACCTTATAATGATGAGTGTCAAGCACTGAATTTCGGTCTCCCGGGCCATAGGCGCACAGTCAACTCATAAGGCCAGATATACCAGAAGATCCTCTGCCTATTGGCATCGATCAGACTCAGTGTAAGTGTTATCATCTTCAAAACATTTCCAATGCTTTAGGAATTGAGTAAAATTGTTGTACATTTTAGGAGTGTTGTATTTTGTATTCCCCCTCTCACGCTTATTGTTTATTATCACTGCCGTAGCAGTGAAAGGGGATTGGGTTACATATAGAATTATTCGATGTTTTCAAATGTAGATCCAATCTCCTTTTATATTCTCTGTCCCGATATAATATGACTTGTAACTGTACGGAACGTACTAATACCTTTTGGGGAATGTTTTAGTTACAATACGCAATTTTACTTTCTGTAATACAATGTAAACAGACACACACATACACAAAAAACAAAACAACCAAAAACATCTACAGAGACTAAACGTATTCACGGACCATTAAATTCAACAGAACATTCACAGACTCAAATCAAGTTATTAAAAATCATCACACTCTATCAAGACAAGATTCTCTATCAAATCTAGTGTCAAAGACATCACTCACCATAGTTTATCTCTTGATGATGAGCATAGATTTTGAAACACATATAGAGCAGATATATATGAAATAATAAAAGCCTTACATATAAAATTCAGATTTATTTGCAGACCTATTAATTTTAAAATAATGTTTGTTTTCTCTCGTTTTAATACCAACAATATATATATATATATATATATATATATATATATATATATATATATATATATATATATATATATATATATATATATATATCCAGAGAGAAAACGACAAACTGATATAAATTGTGTCTGCTTTTCTTGATATTTTCTTTGTATCAGGGTCCAGTGGATAGGGAATGTTCCCGAAGTTTTGCTTTATATCAAATCGATTGATCGTTTTCAGGTGATTTTTGAGGTTGCAGGTTTGATTTGGTTTTATGATATGTCCACCATTGTTTGTTATTTAATGTCAACTCTTGTTCTTGCACATAGGAGGATCATTAAATATGTTTCCTGACTTTTTTCGTATGGGTACTTTTATTGATAGTACGCGCATGAAACTCTAGTGCCTTTCAAATTAATCTCCCGCGGCTGCAATGCACGTTGTCCCGTTCCAAGAACTTCTGGAAAGCCCCACGGAATTCCTCTTGTGTGAGCGTGTCAATGACCTTCGTCACAGACCCTTTCATCTCCTCAATTGTCTCAAAACGATAGCCTCTGAGCTTAGGGAATAACCAAAAGTCACCGGGAGCAAGGTCTTGTTTATAAGGAGGCTGAGGAACTATCTTGGTGCCAATCTTGATCAAATAGTCTGTGACAAGGATGGAGTTGTGGACCGGTGCATTATCCTGGTGGAAATGCCACTGATCCGATTTGAAGAGTGTTCGCCTCTTCCGGCGGAATCTCTTCCTGAACTTCCTTAAAACCTTAACATAGTAACTCTAACACTAACCCTAACCCTTTGGCCAATTAACTCTAGTGTATTGACTTCCTTACTCCACCCACACCTCTAATCATCCCTCACTGACTCCCTGCCTTCCTTGACTCTCTTATGCCACTCAAAAACCGATGATCGATTCATGCAAGATGCTAAAAAAGCATTCTGAAGCATTCCATCCGTTTCTGTGGCATCATTTTTTCCAAATTTAAAACAGAATTTTATTGCATATCGTTCTTCTAAAGTATCCTCATGTCCAGATAGCATTTCTGAAATTCACCAGCGGTGATAATCAGGATATACTAAGGTGTATTCCAATTCCTATTGTAGCTGTAGCTGTCAGTCATCTCATAAGATATATAACAATAACATAGTGAATTTTCATGGGTCTACGCCAATTTTAAATACCTGTACCAAAAATCTGGAAACTTATTGAATGAACCACGTATATTAATTATATAATATTTGTAAACTTATTTTGTAGATACACACAGTTAAATGATCCAACGATTCTATTTCTAACAATTCAATTTAGCATGAGTCAACAAAGGTAAATGGTTCCAAGTATTTCAATGAATAACTTACAATTCAAATAAACTTCAGTCATTGGTTTATACCCAGTTAAGCGATCGAATACTTCTCTTTCAAACAATTCAATTAAGCTTACGTACTTTTTTTGCCCTCAGTTTAAATTTCCAATAGTTCTATTTGATCCATTGATAGAACCCTGTCAGGTGCCACCGCTCTGAGCCAAAGTAGATCGGAAGTTGAAGGCAATAAAGAGATATTCTGCATTCCGCAAAGCTCCAGTATTACTGGAGCTTCGCTATCTGATTGTTTATTATAATATCAAGGACAGTAGTTGGGGAAGGTTTTACGCCTCTCCAGAAATGCAGTCGGTATGTTCTACAGCCTCAGCTGGTGGCAGAAGGTAGGCAGGTATTATTTGCTTTTTATAGTTTGGATGCGATATTCAATTTGATCCATCGTAATAAATTTTTAATTATGGATTATTTTGTTTTTTAATTTTCTCCATTAATATATATATATATATATATATATATATATATATATATATATATATATATATATATATATATATAACAATTATAAACTCCCCTACAATACTTGTATGATGAGCTCTGGTATATTTAATTTTACAGATATAAACTCAATAACTATCCATCTGTCTATCTATTCGTCTTGGTTTCCTGTTATCTGTTTTATTATCCAATTGTTTTTCTACGTATCTTCTTAGCTAAGACTACTGGTGGATACACCGACTCCATCTCTATGCAGAGGTATTACCGCCCAAATGAGACATGACAGTAAACCATCTGATGATTATGTCTCAGCCCAAAAGTTCAGAAGTATATGGTGTACCCCTTTATTGCGATTGCTCCCAAATCCACTTTCTCCTGGAGTGGAAGACACTGATTGGGGTCTATCCGTCGGAAAAATAGAACTGTTTGTCATTTAAACTGTGTGTAAACAAATGACTTTGGTTAAATTGGGTTGTTTGAAATAGAACTGCTGAAATATTTAACTGAGTGTAAATAAATGTCTTTTAAATGAATTTTTTGTGTTACATGAGAGTTCTTGGATCAATATAGCTGTATACTAATGATTGAATAGAACCATTAGTTTGATTAGCAGTATTTGAAGTTCATTAACTGTGTGCCATAATGAAATTTTCGTGTTATACAGCGACGCCAATAAAACTATTTAAGTTAGATACAATATTCGCAGTCATTTGAGCAAAGGTAAGCACATAATTAATACTAGATAGAACAATTCCTGTTAGAGTATTTCGAGCCTTTCAACTGAATGCAAATAATTGGAATACTTGTGTGTAAACAAATTAACTCCAATTCATTTAAAAATAAGACTACCAACATAGTATAGATTTGCATTTGAATAATCATTTAACCATATACAAATAAATGAGCTTTGAGTTCTTTAAACAATGTTTACTACAAAGAATGTGATTAAAAAACATGTACAATATATAGAAAGAGGATTTAGTATTACATAACTTCAAATGGTTGATATGTCATAAAAGCCAACCATATCAGACCTATCTTCATATATATATATATATATATATATATATATATATATATATATATATATATATATATATATATGTGTGTGTGTGTGTGTGTGTGTGTGTGTGTGTGTGTGTGTGTGTGTGTGTGTGTGTGTGTGTGTGTGCACAGAAAGGTGTGATATTGTATTGTATAAAACATGAAGTGTATCACTTTACATCACTGACTGAAGTTATATAATTCCAGCTAATTGAATATTTTAGATGGCGTTGTGTATGTATTTTTATCATCATTTTTATGAATACATGTTAGATTCATTTTGTATGTCTTATGAAACCTTCGTTTCATTTAGTGTCTTATAATTCATCAGATAACATTACTTTCAATATTTCGATATTTCTCACGAAGGGGAAAGCTAAGAAACGTCTATTAATAATCAACTTCAAATCCACCATGTTCATCAACGTCTGTTATTTTTTTTTCTTTTGACGTTATTAAATTTGTCAGGCTGATATTAATTGCGTGCCGCAGTAAATAAGCAAAACTTACGCACCCTGGGAATTTTATTTTAATTGTAAACCTACCTTTTGTATTTTTAAATCCAGGTCGGTCACGCTTTTTTTAACTTCTGTTATTATATCGTCTTTTTCTACTTCTTTTGTTTTTCGTCTCTTTATCATTTTTACGCCTAGATTTTAGAGAATATTTATTAGAGAAAATAATTGAATATTTGTTTTGTAAAAACATCTATATATTTAATTTTCTCTCCTTTAACCATACACTATTTCATTGAGGAAAACCAGACCATGACATTTTTTTTTTCTCCTCATTGGTTTTCAGGGTAATAATCAATGTTCAAGGAACTCATTACTTTTAATGAACGTTCTTTACCTTGGTGTGGTTCTTATTCATGTTCATTTTTCATGAAGATTTATATAGCATAAAAATGTTATATAAATCTTCATTAATATGTGATGTCGTATTTCAGTTATGAAACACACTTTTATTACAGACTTGTATAAAAGTAAAGAAAGATATCAAGGTGCTAAAAACGTAAGCAGCAAACCTTGAGAATTTAGGAAATACATTTTAAAAAGGATTCCTTATATGTATAAATATATGCATTTAGCTTACGGATCCGGGGCCTTTCGGAGAGAATTTCGCCGGCGTCTTAGGATTCACTGATCTATTCTCGACCGCCGTTGGCACGGAACCCTTCTCTAGTTCGGAGGCTCATTAGCCTAGTGGATAAAGTTTCCATCAATGACCCAGGAAACAGGAGTTCAATCTCAAGTCGATTTATACCGAAGAATAAATGATAGTACTAGATGCCACCTTGCTTTACAGTCAGCATTATAAGGTACGTAACAAGGGTAAAGTGGAGCAATCTAGGGAAAGAAGCAGCGCCTTTCCCCACACATCGATGTTGAAGTTATTGAAAAGGATTCGTTCGGGTCGACTTTGGTCACTAACTTAACTTTACTTTATATATATATATATATATATATATATATATATATATATATATATATATATATATATATATATATATATATATAAGCATGAGTCAGAAAGTAATTGCTTTTTCTTAAGTACAGGAATATTTACTGACTCAGGAATATGTACCATACATCGAAATTAGGCGGGTCCTCAGCGAATCATATTACTCCTTTTCCCCATAGTAACCACTTGTCTCAATATCAATGTTCCACCTTCGAATAAAACCCTGTAACCTTGACTAGTAAAATTCTGTTGATTGTTCTCTGGGCCCCTTTATCACTGCAGGTTTAATCCTTTATCACAAGAATAATGTTTGCCTCTTAAACCCTGTTTCAGGAAAACGAAGAGATAATAGCACGAAGCCAATAAATCAAGTGAGTATTTTGTAAGTGGAAAATTAGTCCATCCGAATGGAGTGATTGTCTCCCTTGTTTTATTGCTTTTGCATGGTTGAGCATTGTCATGAGGAAGGAGGAAACTATCGATTCATGATTTTGGTCTCACTTGGCAGATTCTTGCTCTGAGGCTTGTCAGGATCTGTAGGTATGCCAGTGACGAGGATGTTAATACTGCAGGGATGAGTGGCTCAAAAAACAGGCAACGGAATTTTACGAAGCAAGAATACATAGTCTTTTTTGAAGGTCAAACATTGGATATTGAGAGAAAAAATGACTATATTGAAAATTTGGGTGGTGTTTTACAGAAGACCAGCATGATTTTTATGATGTAATGTGTCGATAATTATTCTTGTACTAAGGAAAAATGCATTACATTTTGACTCACAATCGTATGTAATTTTTTTCCGTTAAAATAATCGGTTAGATATGAAAATTAGATAAATGAAAAGTGCATCAAAATAGTTAATTCATGCACAAGGTTTCTTCATTACATTTTGCTAATTTTTCTGCCATGCGCTACGATAGTTGAAATAAGCGTTCTATGGTTTGTACAATCATAGCCTCATTTGGCACTAACTTCTGTTTGCAGCTCCGTATTTTTCGACCAATGCAGAAATTTGTGTAGATGCTCCTGATATGTCCACCGGGTTTGTTTAGTTTTACATAAATTTTAGTTTGACTGGTATCCCAGACACTCGATGAAGTAGACGATATAATCCACATACAGTTAGAAACTAATACAAGTAGCTGCATAAAATGCAGGTAAGTTTTCCTTCATAACAAAAAATAAAGTCAAGACCAAACATTTCCTCATCATTTAACTGCTTGATGGTTATGATCAATGTATTGCTTAGAATATTTTTAAATAGCTTTGGATTCTGCTCTTTTTTTTTTAATCTTTGGACGAATTTCAACATTTTATGAAAGCTCTGATTCGGTTTCGAAGCAAATAATGCGTCTTTTAGATTATGCTTATTAATTTAACAACGCATATTCTTGTCACCTCATTATATATATATATATATATATATATATATATATATATATATATATATTTCTTTAAGAAAAAAACAAAGAAACCAATCACAAAGGATTATATCCATTCATGAATAATTTCTTGTCCTGATGGAATTACTCCCAACTCCGGTTTAACTGGACTAAGTATACTATATATATATATATATATATATATATATATATATGGATGTTCGATATATATGTTTGGACCTTCAATGTGCAATTTTGGAATATATTTAAATGGTAAGCATAGAAATGCCCTCAATATAAAAAAAAAAAGAAGTGAAAGAATACAATCAATTGGAATGTAAGGATCTAGAGTTTGGTAAAAATTAATATATAATAATATCGATTTTGTTTGTTTAAAGCTTCTTTACATATGATAAGATACTAGCAAAAATCCTCAAACAGATACTCTTCTTTCTTTCGTAAATGGCGAAGTTTACTTTGTGAATGGCACTATATATGCTGGTACATGTGTGTTTGTATGTGTGTAAGGGAGAGAGAGAAATATATAAAAGGAAAAAGGAGAGAAAATGAGAGTTAAAAAGAGAGAGAGGGGAAGTGAAAGAGGGAAAGAGAGAGAAGAATAGAGAGAAAAAGGGAAAGAGAAATAGGAGGATGGAAAAAAGTAAAAAGAGGGGGAGAAAAAGAGTAAGTGAGATGGAAATAATGAGAGAGAGAGAGAGAGAGAGAGAGAGAGAGAGAGAGGAAGTGAGACTATATCATTTAATCAATAGTTTCATGACAGAATAAAATAAATTATTTTTTCATGATTTCTTTATCAATGAAATTTCCTTCCTGATTAATTTACCTTATTCAGGTATGAATAGTCGGTAAAAAAAATGGTACTCTTCATTTTTGGAATAAGGGAAACATATTGATTATAATTATTATTTACTTTTTGAGCGTTTTTCAATCCACCGTTCACCAATGGGTTTTTCATTGGAGTTTGAGTGACAGCAAGTCTTCCCAAGTCTCCAGGACTCTTCTCTGTATTCTGGCCTATCTCAACAATCCTGTAGCTTGGATGGTCCCCAATCGTCTACTTATTTCCATATCTTCTACTCCTTGAACCAATACTTTACTCTGTATTCAACCGAGACAGAATAGTCCACAGTTCGGAATTTTTGTTATTACAACTAGGGCTGGTCCTCTATTCAAGATTAGGTTATACTTTTCTATCTCAAAATCACTGAGGACTATGTGAATTTTATTCTCCAGGGCAGATTCTTGGTTGTATATATGCCATTTGTTCGTATGTATTTATATATGTATGTATGCAAGTATGTATTATTATTATTATTTAGCTCGTCATTCCCCTATAGTTCAATAGGATCATTGATCCTCATTTTTTTCAAGCTCTTACGCAGATCTGAATCACTTGTGGTGGGTATGAACGCCACCGCGAACTTTCAGGTATATTCGTAGAGTCTTCTTTTGGCTGTACAGATCTATGTCCAAGACCCAGTCAGGGCCATTTTCACAGCGTTTTTTCATGTCCACCTTCCAAAGGCGTTAGACTTTTTCCTGCTCTTACATTTTTGAAGACTCTCGGATATGCTTTTCTGATGTCTTATCATTCCAAGTCTTTTGGATTATTCGACTTCACGTTCTCATCGATGGCTTTTGTAGACATAGATTCAGATATTGGCTTCCGCTATGTCTACAAAAGCGATGTTCAATAGAGCAACATGACGATGATCAATGAAATGATTTTAACATTTCAACTCTTGTAGGAATATTTTAATCCTACATGTTAGGGAATTGCGTTTATTGTACGTTTATATTCATATATTTTGTGTAATTGTTTTTTAACAAATTTGTTGCACACATTCCTATCGGATAATAAAAAAAATTGAAACAAGTCTATTTGACCCATAAAGGTGATGTGAACAGTTACTAGCACTCCAGGTCAGATTGCTCCTGGGAGTAATGGAAATGAAGGGGTACTCCAAAATTTCCATTTCCCCAGGAGTGGGGCCTCATCATCAGATGCAGTTTACTACGATCCATAAAAAAAACTATCTTTTGTGTGGATTGTCTTATTCCTTTGTAGGGGATACCATCAGCGAATTATAAGCTTTGCCAATTGAGCAAGGAACGCCAGAAGTCTTCAACTTCTATTTTCTTCCTACCAGTGTCTTAAGAACGAGCAGTATTGAATAAACTCCAACTATCCTTATTTTTCGTGTTTCAATGACGTCATGATTTGGCCATACCCTCTCTTTGCTCGTCATTTCTGCATTTCACTGTTTTATCTTCTCATAGGGCAGGTACAGATTCTTAGGAATACCTCAACCAACCAACCAACTATAAAAGTGTCCTAGACTATTCCTGAACTTGTCCTTCATATGCGAGAAGACATAGAGTTATTTAATCCCCGAACAATGATTAAATTATAATTATTATAAACAATATAAAAATCTGAAGAAAAAAGTTCGATGATTTTCTTTTGAGATAATTTATTGTAAATCTGTTCAGTCATTGAAACATTGCTAAAATCACATCCAGTAGAATTTCCCAACATCATTTATTATTGTGAATGCAATGATTAAGTACAAATACTTATAAGAATTATTGATAACAATAACAACAACAATATATTTCCCCGTACCCTTGGCCACGATCTGGATGCAAAAACCTGGCTACTTTTAAGCACAATATTGCTGGTTTTAATTCGGTTTTCCTTCTCCTAGATTTATTATATTACCAAGACTAAAGAGCCCAAAATACCATGAGGTCTAATAAGGATATTACTTCGAGGTGAAAATAAAACAGCCTCGTCAAGGAGTTAAATTCAGATCACCGATTGGATTCCCTATAAAGAAACCCATAAAGCTAAGCGGGTGACGTGCGGTTCCCATCAAATAAGTGACAGACAAAAATGTAATCTTATTCCAAAGTGAGTCTAGAAAGAAGCAGGTCAAAATTAAAAGAAGAAGAAGAAGAAGAAGAAGAAGAAGAAGAAGAAGAAGAAGAAGAAGAAGAAGAAGAAGAAGATTGAGTATTTGGGTAATTGATTTTAATGGCATGTCAACTCATATGGTTTTAAAATAAGTCCTTAGGTTAGACAACTGTATTCATTGTACATCTATAATATTTTGTGTTTTTTTGTCACATAATTTTATAATATTAAGTGTTTTTTTTTCTCTTATACAAATGTGAAGAAGAAGAAGAAGAAGAAGAAGAAGAAGAAGAAGAAGAAGAAGAAATCAGACACAAAGAAAGTATGAATATTGTATCTGTGGATTACATTGACTATATGCTTTAAAAAGGCATCATATAACAGCAAAATAATGTTTGACATGACAGTTGCTATAGCAACAAAAAACACTTCCTCTTCCAGTAAGAAATCGGCACCACCACCATCAACACCACAAGCAGTAGCAAATTCATCATCAGTAAGAGGAAATATACTGGAAGATGAAGGAGAAAAGATAAAGTAATGGTCGGAAAATTGTGGATGAGCAGCAACAGTGCGACGTTATTGCGCGTTGTGCGATCGCTGGAAGGAGTCTTTTACGTTTTTATTTTCTCTTGTTTTATAAGCTAACTTCTTGGTCGTCCCTGAATAATTTTTCCTAATTTCAAAAGGTATCATTTCCTTGCAACGACTATCAATAATTTTGCAATTACAACCTGTTCTTCTGCTTTTCTCTCAGTGTATTCTTTGCCTCCAGCTCCGTCTCATTTGTATTTATAACATCTTTAGAAGTACCTCTCTTGATTGTCGTTTATATTTTTTTGCTTTGTTTTTCTACTTTTTTTCCTTATATTTGCTTTCCCGCCTTTACTGCCAGGTTTTTTACGCTTTCGCAGACAGTACGTTATTTTTGACATCTGACATTGTTGTTCGATGCCTTGTATTTCAATATGAGTTATCCCCCGTGACTTTTACGTTTTCCGCCTTACCATTGTTTTGATTTGCATATATATAGACAATCATTCGTTGTTGGTATTACGTTCTTTTTACGATATTTAAAGTCTGCTGCGTATTTTTGGTTTGTGTAGAGTACGTTACTACAAGGTGGGCCACTGACATTTGTACTAAACCATAATAAAGCAATGAATGACATCTTGCATCATACTTTCTGTCTGTTTATTGTGAATATATTAAAGTCGTCAGATTCAATAGATTATTTTAAGATGAAGGAACTTAGAAAGTAAATTTCCATTTTCCGCTTCTCCATTACTGTCAAATGGGATTCACTATGATTAAATATCAATAAGATATATACCAACGATGACAACTAATACTAATAAAAATAACAATCTCTACATCGATTATCCTGACAGATAGTATGAACCAAATTCAGATATTGACTTCCAAAATAAAAATGTCAGAGATTAGATATTTTCAAAATACAATCGGGTCGTATTTAAAAGACTCATTGTACATGTTTATGACGGCACAATCTGTTGAATTCCAAAACTGGTTGTTCCTGTGGATATCGCTTTTTAAAATAAACCAGTGATACCAAAGCAATCTTGAATGATGTATAGATTGCAAAATAAATTGATAAAAATGTGACATCCATTTTTAACGGGATTTGGTGATGTGTCTTTATTGCATAGTCACCGATAATTTTATGCATGTCATTTTCTTGGACAGATTGTTTTTGTGCATATGCAATATAGCAAAGCGAATTCTCATAGAATCACCTTTATCCCCCAGTTATGCCTATGCTTGTTCCTTTTGAACCCATTTGCTGCCTTCGCTTATTATGTTATTAGCTGTTTCATTTCCAGCAGTAATAGTGAGAAGCAGTACACAGCAATGTTGAAAAGAATGAGAATGTTGAGGTGTTTTCATGTGAAATAAGAGGGAATTCACTTACTCATTTTTGTTGCTGATGTTATTATTATTGTTATTCCTTGCTTGTTTTTTCACACCATCGTCAGCTGATTGCCTTCCAGTGCAGTCTGAGTGACAGCAAGTCTTCTAAGATCTCCAGGACTTTTCTTAGTATTCTGGCTGATCAGGGAGCTGGAAAAGTTGGAAATCAGAGGACGAACAGAGACCATCTAAACAACAGCTTTCTTGAGATCGGCTAGGATTCTGATTTCTGGGACTTGTTGTCACTCAGACATCAGTGAATGACCATCAAATGACGCTATAGTTGAAACATTGCAAGAAGTGAAATAATGATAATAAAAACAACAACAGCAACAACAACAACAATAATAATAATAATAATAATAATAATATTGAGACTTGCTGTCACTCAAGCTCCAGTGAGAAATCATCGGCAAATTGTGGTGTGAAAACCTCGAAAAGAAGTAGAATAATAATGACAACAATAATAAAAAAGTGACAGTAATACCAATTGTAATTGGTGCTCTCGGCACATTCACCATTGGATTGGTACAGGGACTGGAGGATTTGGAAATAAGAGGATGAGTAAAGACCATCTAAATTATGGCATTATTAAGATTGTCCACGATACAGAGAAGAGTCCATGAAGAAGAAGAAGAAGAAGAAGAAGAAGAAGAAGAAGAAGAAGAAGAAGAAGAAGAAGAAGAAGAAGAAGAAGAAGAAGAAGAAGAAGAAAGACCTACCAGCATTGAAGACAGCGTTGACGCATTGATATAACGACTTGACGACAGCATAGAAAAGCATGGAGAAAGACTGATTACAGCGACAAAAAAACAATTCTGACACCCCGAGTAGCTACAAAACGACAAACATTAGAAAACAAAAATAGGAAGAAAAACAACTCTACGGACGTTTTAACCTACTAATAAGCAACATCTCACTCGAGAAAACATTGTCATGGCTAAGAAAGTGAAACCATAAGAGAAAAACTGAATCTCTCTTAATAACAGCAGAAAACATCGCCATAAAAAGAAAAGAAAAGATGTAGGTTACGTATGATAGAGACTAAACCATCGATTACATAATAAGCGAATGCAGCAAATTAGCACAAAGTGTATAAGACTAGACACGACTGGGTTGACAGGGTACTCCACTATTGTGGGAGAAATTTAAATTTGACCACATGAACAAATGGTATATGCACAACCAAATATCTGTCCTGGAGAATGAGTCACAAACTCCGTTGAGATTTTGACATAAAAATAACGGCCAGACGACCAGACTTTACAATAAGCAACAACAAAAGAGGACTTTCCAGATTTTAGACTTCGCTGTCCATGTGTATCAGAGAGTAAAATCTAAAGAAAAAGAAAAGGATCTATACATTACCATGCTAGGGAATTGAAAAAAATTGTTGAAGATGTAAGTCACGTTTTTAACAGTTGTAATTAGCGCTTTTGCTACAGTCAATGAAGGATTTAAAAAGGGACTGGAGGACTTGGACATTAGAGGACGAGTAGAGACCATGTAAACTACTACATAATTGCGTTCAGCAAGAATACCGAGAAGAGTCCTAGATAGTGAAAGAGACTTGCTTTCACTCAAATTTCAATGAATAGCCATCAGATTACGCTGATGCGAAAAACTCCCAAGGAGAAAATAATAATAATAATAATAATAATAATAATAATAATAATAATAATAATACCAAATTACAGCATTGTTGAGGACAGCCAAAATACTGAGACGAGTCCTGGAGACTTGAGGAGACTTGCTGTCACTCAAACTCCACTGAAAAACCATCAGCTAATACTGATGTGAAGAACTCTAGATGAGTAAATAATAATAATAATAATAATAATAATAATAATAGTATCAAAGCGAGAATAGATAAGAAGCAACAAAACTTATATAAATAAATAAAAATATATATATATATATATATATATATATATATATATATATATATATATATGTAGGCTATGTGGTAACAGACACGAAACGATCAATTACATAATAAGCGAATGCAGCAAATTATCACAGAAGGATTATAAGGCGAGACACGACTGAGTCGGCAAGGTGATCACTGAGAAATGTGCAAGAAATTTAAATTTGACCTTACTAACAAATGGTATATGCATAACCCAGCACCTGTCCTAGAAAATGACGCGCGTAAACTCCTATGGGATTTTAACATACAAACAGGTCCCCTAATCCCGGCCAGAAGAACAGACCTTATAATAATCAACAAAAAAAAAAGAGAATTTGCAAAATTGAGGACTTTTCCGGCTGACCACAGAATAACATTGAAAGAATAAGAAAAGAAGGATAAGTACCTCGAACTTGCGTGAAAATTGAAAAAACTGTGGAACATGAAGGTGACAATTATACCAAATGTGATTGGTGTTTTTGGTATAGTAACTAATGGATTACTAAAGGGACTGGAAGACTTGGAAGTTGGCAGAGGAGAGGAGACCATCCAAACTATTATTGAGAACGACCAGAATACCCAGAAGAGTTTGGAGACTTGAGGAGACTTGCTGTCACTCAAACTCCATTTAAAGAACCATCAGCTAAGGCTGATGTGAAAAACTGTAAAGGAGAAACTAGAAAATAACTCACATAAACTCCTATGGGACATTAACATACAAACGGATTACCTAATCCCGACCAGTAGACCAGACCTCATAATAATCAACAAAAAAAAGAAGAGAATCTGCAAAATTGTGAACTTTGCTGTCCCGGCGGACCACAGAATAAATCTGAAGGAAAGTGAAAAGAAGGATAGGTACCTCGACCTTTCTAGAGAATTTAAAAAGCTGTGGAACATGAAAGTAACGATTGTGCCAATTGTGATTAGTGCGTTAGGCACAATAAATAAAGGATTATTAAAAGACCTGGAGGACTTGGAATTTGGCGGACGGGTAGAGTCTATCTAAATGACAACATTGCTAAGAACGGTCAGATCCTGAGACGAGTCCTGGAGACTTGACGATACTAGCTGTCACTCAAACTCCAGAGTAAAACCATCAGCTAACACTAATTTGAAAAACTCTAAAGGAGTAGATAATAATAATATCAATAATAATAATAATAATAATAATAATAATTACCAGAAATTAATTAAACAAAAGAATTTGTCTTTGTATGAAAGTTTCCCTCCACCGGATGAGATCAATTGTAATAATCGTAAGAAAATTGAAGAAATACCGTGTGATGTAGTTGTGATATAACTTATTGTAAGAATTTATAGTTCTATGCTTAATTATACTTCTATTATCCGTAAAAACCTTTTATACAATAGAAGAGGAGAATAAACTAATTGAGTGTGAGTAGCAGTATAAATATTTGCATATAGCCAGAAAGTTAAATATAATATAAAACACACAGTAAAATAAAGGTGCCAATCATAATCATTAAGCAATTAACCATCTCAAACACGCACAATGTTTAGTCATAGTTGAATAGGAAGAGGAATAGGAAAACAGTACCAATAGTAAGTGAATTGAAAGCTCGTTTCTTATTTATACTCTCATAGATAGGGGAAAATTGAAAATCCAAAAATGATGAGAAAAAATATCTCGGTAGGTCGCTTTTCTATGACAAAAGCGTGAAGTTCAAGAAAAAAAGGTTAGTTTCCAGAATATTGTCTCATTTGTAAGTTTGTGAAGAAAAATAATTTATAAATGTTAAGAAAAACCTGACAAAAATAAGAGAACTATTTATAATAATCACTGTTCTAACGATGATATTATCCAGAATCATTAGAAAAATATTATCACAATTCTAATCCCTCTGGAAATTATATTGATCAGTTTTACTTCTATTGAATGATGGGATTCAAATAAAAGTATGTGTGAAGTCACTTTTACAGTCGTAGAAAATTGACTCGAAAAACCAAGTTGAAATTCTGGACGAAGGTATTTGGTTTCATTTCGCACTAAAGAAAAGGTAAACATACCAATTTTCACCAGCTACTTTATAGTTGGACAGAATGAACCCATTATCTACATAAGGCGCCTTGTTTCGTAGAATGAATTCACAATGCGAAAAGTGTTGTTATCGTAATATGTTGTGCAGAAGTGTGGTCACCTGCTAAAGTAAGATTGGTAACTACTGCTATGTCACCAATAGAAAAAATCACCCAAGTAGTTATCTGTCAAAAACGATGGACATACATTTGTTGTTTTGGTAGGTACGTATGTACGTTATTAGATATGTAAATTGTTACTGAATAAAGTGAGATCTTTTGATATATTTTTATGTTGGTTTACGTAGATTAAGATGTTTGATAGAGTCTATGCGAAGGATATGTTTATCATTTAAGTAGTTGAGACTAATGTATGAGAAAACATTAGTTTCGAATGATTAAAATATATAAGTTAGAAAATTATATTTACTGGTTATAACTATAAGACGTATGTTGCTAATTACGATTCTGAGCACTAGTAATTATTGTGAATTAAGGACATACTCGAAAAGCTGAATCAGTTTATATATATATATATATATATATATATATATATATATATGTGTGCGTGTGTGTGTGTGTGTGTGTGTGTGTGTGTGTGTGTGTGTGTGTGTGTGTGTGTGTGTATTTTGTCATTTAAACATATATTTTCCCGATAATTTCGGATGAAATCTTGTCTATTGATTCAAGCAGTGATGGATGCGAAAATGTTTTTCATCTTAATATTTAAGTCGGTAGACTGGTTGGCCATAGAATGTATAAATCTTATCATATTGGTAAGGAAATATGAATAAACATGATTGGTACTCAAAGAAAACTAATGCATATAACCTAAAATTATTACATTTAATATATTCTAACTATTACTGGACCATGGAACTAATAAAAATAACCGTATTGGTAAGGAGATATGAATATATATTTCTGTAGTTTAAAGAAATAGATTATCATTCTCTGTATCTATCTAATAGTATCAAAATTGTCATATCCAAATGGATACTTACTTTATAGAACTATCAGGTGCTTGTAGTGAAATTGACCTTGGAACTTTAAATCAAATCCTGGACGTGACAGTTAGAATTTCCCATTGCACTGATAACCTCAAGAAAGATTGGCATAAAACTTTTCTCAATCCAGTAAATAGTTGAGCAAATGGGCCTCTTAAAATTTGATATGGTAATCGGTCTAGAATGGTTGATAATTCTGAAAAGAAACATTTTAAAATTCATTTAACAAACTGACCTTGGGTCACATCTTGCCCGTGAGGATGAATTGATAAATACATATATAAAAATTCAGTATAACCAATTGTAGGTTGTGCTAGTGTAAATGTGAATAAGATTTTCTATGTATCTCTTCATGCATGATATGATTACCATATTAGTATATGAAATTACCTAAAAAATTATATGCACTCGATATTAGCTAGATAGTCGTTTCTATCATTATGAGAACACTTGGAATACTCAATAAGGTTAGTTCACGTATAGTAACATATGAGTCACTCAAAGAAAAAATACTGTAAAATGATTATAAATACAAGGTGGAAAGCGTAAGGGTGATTGAGCGTTAGATAGAATGATAAAAAAATCAATATCAGAAAATTTCTTTAAAACTATTCGGACACTATAGTTAAAGGAAGGAAGCGTATTGTAAGAGTTATTTTCTTTGGGAATGGATTTTGTAACCCGAGTTAAATGGCAGAACTGACTATATTTAGCTCCGGGCTGATGCTCTTAAGAAAGGCATGAATACATATGTCCTACCCCAAGGTAAATGGAAATAATTGTGCAGTGTGATATTTTTAGTGTTGGTAAATCAAACAGTCAAGGCGGAAGAAAACTCTGAATTAAAACCAGGTATATGTCGTTTTAAAATGCTCCTTATATCGTATCCTACTCTTAGCAAGGGTGGGATAAATGAATACAATTAAAGGTAGCACGTCCCTATTCTGATAAGATATTTGTTTCGTACACAATGAAGAGTTTAGTAGGCTTGATACTAACAGGGGACTCTGATTTATTACATTTACCAGGCTATGTTAAATTGATGAAACATGGTTATCATGGGTAATATATTAATTAAATTAATAATTAGGAATAATCGATGCCCCATCATTACCAGAAGTTTAGTAATGATGTTTGCACTCTACCTAGTTAGATAGCTGAAATAATATTGAAAGATGGAGTCTATGTTCATAGATATCATTATGGTAATATTATGTAGAATTTAAAATGCACTTGCTGACAATTTGGCTTAAATGTAACTAAAAAATGCTTATGCATTAAAAAAAAAACTCGGTCTAGTAATGTCAGTCAGAATGCCCATAAAGTAAGTACGTAAGGTTGCGCGATTATTTTTTAGGGTAACCCGAAGGTTCCTTTTTCAATAGCTACTCCACCAAGGTGTAGGGGAAGGCGCTACTCCTTTCCAAGGATGGCTTCACGTACCTTATAATGCTGAGTGCTAAGTGTTGCATAATGACCCTTGACTGAGCCGTCAATCAGCGTAAATAAGTACAAGAATATCATGAGATCTAATAGGAAGTTGTAGGCGTTATGAAATAATATATAGAGATGCTGCTTGTCAGTTAGAGGCAGTAGATTAAGTGAGGGCCGGGTCCGTGCCAGCTAGCTGTCATTGAAAACGACCCTCTGGAGCCTAAGGCTCACTCCGAGCCACCAATTGAGTAACCCCAGCCAAGAAGCAGAAGTGCTAAGTGCGGTGTTGAAGATAACACAGCGTGCTTATGTTGAGAGAAGAAGTTATGGTTCAATATCGCAATCTGTCTAAGTATGTCCCTGTCTCCCTCCATCCGTCTCTCACACCAAAGATATTTGAGCCTTTCGAAAAAGACGTATATACTTTTATTCGACCCCTTTCTAAAGAATAAAAAGACCAATATATTTTTTATGCCCAAGTGCTGGGGTTCATCCCTTTTCGTTCATTATAAGTATACAAAATAAGGAAGGAAATATCAAGAAATATTTTCTGATATTGAATTTATTTACGGAGTCCCTTACTAGGAGCCCAGTGATTGGATGAAAAACAGCCAATCACAGGCTACCTTTTTTTTTTTCAGATTTTCTCCAACCCCCTATGAAGGCCTTTCCTACGAACACCCTTCCTCTTTTGCTTGAGCGATTCCTCAGAATCAAGACGTGCCCGCCCGTTCTCTCAGTCTTCTACACGCCAATACACGCTTGTGAGGATTTTTCCAGCAACTGAAGCACAAGGAACAAGGCTCTATTTTCTTCAACCAACCAAAAGGACACAGGAAATATAAACTGTTAAAAGGACGCCTTTTACGGAAATTTTTCCCGCAAACCAACTGTTTGCAAGGACAATATTTTATTTCTTCTCTTTCTATGTAAATATAATTTTTTTAATAACATTTTAAACCGTGTCGCGTTTCCTTCTTGTTTTCGACGTCGCAATATTGTTATCATATAAAGTTGGAAAATCCCAATTCTGAGTCTTTGGTGTGCATATTTACCCAAACCCTCCGCTCGGGCAGGATATGACACAAGGTCAATTTTTAAGCAGAGTTTAACAGGTTTGAATTCAGAGTTTTCCTTCTAGTCTAGTTGTCTCACCAAAGCTGAAGAATTCAGTCTGTCCTACTATTTACCCATAGCTGGAGGGAGGTTAATTGGATTCATACCTTTCCCAAGAGTATTATGCAATCAGTCTCATCCATGATTTGAACTCGTGTCGCCGTGTCCATTTCCTACGACGATAACCATTACACGACAGGCACCTCCACGGGCACCTACTGAGTCTTTGGTATGATTCGACCTGGGACTGAACCCCGGTTTTTCGGGCTATTGGTGAATATTCAATTCACAAGGCCAATGAAAATGCTCATAGCATATTGTAATATTGAAAATATTTGTTGTCATTTCATTTAAACTTAAATCAACCAGATTATACGGATGAGAAAACATAAAAGAGTTCATATAGTAGTATGAAAATTTTACTGGTGAGAAAAGATCAGCTAGCTCAAATAGAAGTATGAAAATTATCAAGTCAGTATTAGTTTTAAAGAAGAGAAGCAGAAATACCATACGTGGTAGAATGCGTAAGGAGTATGCATCTTTTGTGTAATAAATTCGATTCAATTTAGGGTGTTGCTTTCATCAAGCTTCTCTTTTTCTGGCAATTCTATTTTTGTTCTTTTCACACTCTCACGCCTACGTTCTATTTTCAGATGCAAACCGACAAATTTTCAACGTGATTTTAATTACATTGCTAACAGGAATTGGCAACAAATGATATGCATCAATTAAATATTGAAAAATCGTTTATTATCTTCATAGGAGTCTTTCGTAAACATTCCAAATAATCAAGTTCAGATTGCAATACGAAGTCAGAGAACATAAGCTATATCTGAGATTATTGAAAGTTAAACAGACTATATCTTCAACATCTTCAATATTTATCGAGACATTAAATGAAAAATTACATTTCGTAAATACTCACCTTGGCATTCAATGAATTTATTTCAGTGAGTTTCACATTAATCGAAGCGCCTCTATATTTTTATTATGTCGTTATGATGGGAAGCTGTAATTTCGTATTTTTTTTAATCATTTCCTCCGTCATTTATTTGACATGAATTTCTCTTTTAAGAATCACAATTTTTCAGAGCTATTTATTGTGAAAATGGTGTGTGCTATACTTGGATTGCTCTGTCTTTCATAATATCCACCATTAGAAATGGAACATTTTAATATAAATGCTTTCCATATTTGTTCTAACCCATCTAGACAAAGTCTACACGTCTGGACATCACTAAGTACATTCAATAAGATGCTAAGTCGAGCTCACATCATCAGTAAAATTTATTCATGCGTTGTGATCAAACTACATGAAACAGTTCAAGCGTAAACGGATAAGGGAATTAAAAAAATATTATGCTTAAATCTAACAAAAAACTATGCATAAGCAAATATATATATATATATATATATATATATATATATATATATATATATATATATATATATATATATTTGTGTTTTTGTGTGTGGTCGCTTTTAATATCTGATGTAGGTTATAACCTCATCCTAAATAAAATAATCAAATGTTGTGATGTTAATTCCTCTGTAATATGGAAGAATGTCTTCCGCTAAATTATGAATATTTGCTTTCCATAAATTAAAACATTTACAGAGTAGAAATGGGAATTTGTAAAATATCTTCCTGTAACTTGCCTTGGGGATTTTGGCCTATCTTTCTTTATTTTTATCTCTGTCTGTCCGTTTGTCTGCCTGCCTTTCTTTCTCACTTTTTCTCTCCCTCTCTCTCTCTGTCTCTGTCTCTCTTTATATATATATATATATATATATATATATATATATATATATATATATATATATATAAAACAGTGTTGTTTGTGACTGAATCAATTTGTGGGTTTGTGTCGAACCAAGTGCAATATAATATGGAGAGTTCCCAATATCTAGGATAGGCCTATTATATAATATTATAATAATAAATAAATATATATAATTAATAAAAAATATATATTCGATATATATATATATATATATATATATATATATATATATATATATATATATATAGTTAATTCCATGGAATTTAGACTGCGAATCCTGGGCTTTATGGAGTTTTTCACAAAACAACTATCCTCAGGCAGTTAATGAAATGAATCGAAAATCGAAAATATGCTGTCAAAATCCGTTGGGATTTCACAGGAATCTTTATGTGTAATTGTGTGTGACACGTGAAGATTCCTACAAAATCCCATCGCTTTTTTACTGTATTTTTTTCGATGTTCGATTCATTTCAATTTGTTAAGTGCCTGATGATTGTTGTTTTGTAAAAAAACTCCGCGAAATCCAGGTGTCACCATCTAAATTCTATGGAATTGAATATATATATCTAATGAATAATTATATATATATATATATATATATATATATATATATATATATATATATATATATATATATATATATATGATGTGTTAATTTTAGGTTTTGTAATAGTTTTGTTTCGACTTTGCTATCTTGCTTGGTGTAATAAGTTAGAGAATTATAAGTACTTAGGTTCTTAGTATTTGCCAAATACTTTTGGCCTTGTGCTACACTTAGCTGAATGTATCAATATTATCAACATTTTATTGAAAATCTAAAATACTTTTTCAAAATAAATCAATGCATACTTTACAAAATTTGCTTTTATTTGAAAATAAGACTGGAAATTAATCAACTGAATATCAGTTTATTATATGTTCCTTACACTTATCAACACACTGAGGTTTTTAGATATATGTGGAGGCTATTCTGAAGCAAAAATGACACCAGAATAAAGGAAATCATAAATCCTACAAAAAACATACGCACCGTAACACATGTTATATATATATATATATATATATATAATTCTTGTGTTGAAGTTTAGAACTCTCAGATTCAAAATCACTATCATTTTGATTTCAAAGATTAAATGGATGTTTCACAGAAATGCGTTCCGTAAAAAATCGATTTGTTCTAATAGAGAATATCTTCTTTTTTTCTTCAATAATTCAAAATATATTCTTTTTGACAAATGCAACAAAAACTCTTTAAACCGATATATCCTGAATTAGCTGAGATCTTGACATCATCTTAACCAACAGTGAATTCAGTTTTATGCATGCTAGTATATAAAGGAAACTGAACCTATCCATATGTATTTGCATACAAACCAATAACCTGGACCATTATTCAAGGAATTTTAAGTTAGACGCGTCGTATAAAGTTCCCCGACTGGCGTCTTAAAGATTAATAGCCGAAGAAATTAGTTTCGAAACTTTGTGCTGCTCAGTTCCAACTGAGTCGCAAGTTCGGAAGGCGAAGAACAGGCGTAATAATTGACAAGCGCAGCTCAAAGAGGGCAATTTAGCGTCGGATTATTGTAAATCATCTCATCTTGTCTACAAAGCCATTACACGCCTGATCAATATCGGTCAGTTTAAGGCAGATTTTCAATAAAATTTTGGCGATATCGTGCAGGTAAGAGTTTCAGCTAGTGGCTAACTGATGTAGTGTTCAAATAGGATAAGTATCTTGCGTCGGCGTAACCAACCGCGAAGAGCGGCAACAATGAATTCGAAACGCCTCAGGCAATACCATCTAAAGCTATTAAACAATGACTTCTCAACTCCTGAGATACTGGTTATATCAATTTGTCTTGTTTATATGTGTGTCCCATCTCTGTTTCTAAATTTTCCTTGGCTGATGAATTACAAAATGAGGAAAACACCACTCAAACTAAATAGTTATTCGTTGTTCAAAATAACGTTATGATAAATACACTGGTAGTATATTGCCGTGGAGGAAAAGATAAACATTCTACTCCAGTTACTAATTTTTACTATAGTGAGCCCGATCGAAAGAAAGACCCAAAAGATATGACCTTATGC
The DNA here is from genome assembly GCA_963585895.1 of Sepioteuthis lessoniana. Taxonomy (NCBI): domain Eukaryota; kingdom Metazoa; phylum Mollusca; class Cephalopoda; order Myopsida; family Loliginidae; genus Sepioteuthis; species Sepioteuthis lessoniana. The sequence goes on along the minus strand of OY757904.1, from coordinate 121,171,761 downwards.
CAATTTAACACATTCATTAGATAATATATGTCTGAAATTTAGAAACAATTTAAATACACGCTCATTGACCAATATAATATAATATAATATAATATAATATAATGTGAAGTTTTATTCTTTATAAAGCTGTGTATATTCAATATAGGTATTGGGCTTATAAAAGTGCGTCAGATACACAATGAGAAATATTGCAGTATCCGATTTAAACCCATGATTACAGGAACCAATAGATTTTTTTTAACTCGCCTCAATTTGAAATTTATTTCCATGGAATATAATAATATTTACTATTTATTTACTTTGGAATACATTCATATTTACTATTTTAGAAGTACGTAGTGCATTCAATACGTTCCAAGACTTTTTAGTAAGAGCACTTAAAATTATTGTAGACTCTTCAAAATTCACTATGTTATTGCTCTACATCTTATGAGATGACTGACCATTTTTTATGATTTCTGATTCAAATGAACAGCTATTGCAGGAATTGGAATACACCCCACTAAAACCCGATTGTCACAGCCGGTGAATTTCAAAAATGCAATCTGGACGTGAGGACACTTTAGAAGAACGATTTGCAATAAAAGTCTGTTTAAAACTTAGAAAAATGCCCCAGAAATGGATGAAATGCTTCACACAGCTTTTGGACCATCTTGCATGAATTCAGAATCAGTTTTTGAGTGGCATAAGAGATTCAAGTAAGTCAGAGTCTGTGAGGGATGATGAGGGGTGTGGGAGGAGTAAGAAAGTCAATACACCAGAGTTGATTGGCCAAGGGTTAGGGTTAGGCTGAGGGTTACTGTTTTGAGGTTTTAAGGGAGCTCTGGAAGAGATTCCGTCGGAAGAGGGCAGCACTCTTCAAATCGGGTCAGTGGCATTTCCACCAGGATAATGCACCAGTCCACAACTCCATTCTTGTCACAGACTATTTGACCAAGATGGCCATCAAGACAGTTCCTCACCCTCCCTATAGTCCAGACCTTGCTCCCTGTGACTTTTGGTTATTCCCTAAGCATTGAGGCTGTCGTTGTGTGACAATTGTGGAGATGAAAGAGTATGTGACGAAAGCCATTTGACACGCTCACACATGAGGGCTTCCATGGGGCCTTCGAGGAGTTGTTGGAACGGTACAACAAGTGCATTACAGCGGGAGGAGATTACTTCGAAGGAGACTTGAGTTTCATGTGTGTACTATCAATAAAAGTTGCCATACGAATAAAGTCTGGAAACTTATTTAATAATCCTCGTACATGATTAACAAACTAAAGCAACCGTAAAACTATCACATGGCTAAATTTTCTCTTATGAACATCCTTATTACACTTAGATTATATGCGCATTTAGCTTAAAGGTTTCCATCGTTGGAAATATAATTGACGCCCCAAGATCAAATCATGCACGCTTCCTTTTACGCTAATTCCCTTTTAAAATCATGAATCAGTTTGTTCCCCATCATTTATGGGTATATATAATGTAGATTGTTATTTCGTCTCCATGAGGGAACTAATCTAGAAGAAAGATATTTGTGAATTAAAACCAGGTTCAAAATTAGCCTTTTGTGTCATACAGATACTAGTCGTTGAATTGGGTAACTTCATATATTCAGGGCAATATATATATATATATATATATATATATACCAGTTCTATTAGATGGCAGATAATCATTGTGCACAAAGTTCGAATTGCTTCACATCATCACCACGTAGATCTATCTTTTTAGAGACTTAAAAAGAAACAAATAATAGCCAGAAGAACCATTTTTTAGCAGAATGATTGAGACAAAGTCTGCTGACATTTGATTTACCATGTTGCTAGGGAGCAATTAAATTCGCTATTCATTAAACTCTAATTAATATACTTTGATAGTATAGTATCATATTAGAGAACTATACACTGTTTCCCAAGCAATTTTATGTGTTAACCCAACCACTCCACCACGTTCAGGACTCTATTCAGGGTAAATTTTTCAAGGGAGTTCTGCTGGTTTGAATTCAGTTTTTAATCCAGTTTCAAAAAATAACCCAGCCAGTCGTAATTTTTACCCATTTGCTGGTGAGAGAAGAGATGGATTCATGCCTTTCCCACTGGCATTAGTACTAATTAACAAAGCTTTTTGCTTAGATGCAGCACAAGGCCATATTAATGGCGCATTAGTGCATAGTTAAATACAAACATCTTCATTCAATATTTGAACTCTGACTGCCGCGTCTTTTTTATGAGATGATAATCATTACAGTACGCGCCTCCTTTCTTTTCAAGGAATTGTAGGAACGTAAGAATGCTTAAATGTCGTTGAGTAAAGTTGTACTACGTATTGAGATATATATCTTCTTACCAATGTGCCATCAAGAACTTATGAGGTTGGTTGGTTGTACCTGGAAACCGGACAATATTTTTAGCGGCATACCGGTACCGCAAATTATAAATATCAAAACCGTGTACAAGTAACTTGGTACTGCGTTTTCAATTATTTAATCTGCCAGTATAGCATGAATATGCTGCGAAGTTGCCGCAGTAAATTGAGGCACAAATAACCACCATTTAACTGCACCTAAAATAATTAGTTTAAGTCAATATTTCAGTATTCCATATTTGTGAAGAAAAACAAACAAATTTTGCATGTATTAGTATAGAACTTTAAAAGCATAGCTTCATTCCTATTATCAGTAATTAAACAGTGTCGCAATACATAGCTTCAGAACTAATATCTAACGGGATGTATTTAAGCAAATAAATCTGATTGAAATTATAAAACAGGCATCGAGATATATCGTTTTGTGAAACGACCCTAGTAAATGACATATTCAAGAAGAATATATTGTAAGTCTATTGTCCCTATGATTTAATTTGATATCTGGAAATTCTGCCCTAACAAAATATACATTATAAAGTAAGCCTGGATTATTCAGATTAATGATATAATTTTAACTTTCAAATTACGATGACGATGTTCTTCATAAAAGTCAAAACCTAAATTATCTGACAAGGATAAGTGAATCTGTAACGATATAATAAATAACGTTTTCTTCTGAAGAAAAAGTATAAGCGTTTTATAATTTTTTTGAGGGAAATTATACTAACACTGATAGTTATTATAGGATTAATACATTGAGAGGATGTTCAATGTTTTGTTTTGCTTTGTTGTTTTATTTCCTCTTTTTTATTAAGCATCGAATGAACTACTAACAGTGTGGATTCATTTTTTTTTTCATAGCTGGAAATTCTGTTTTCATAATGAAACTAAATTGAATCATAAAAAATTAATGTATCTTTTTCCAATACATGAACAGAAAATTACCATAGAATAAAACAATATTTAAGAAACATATAATGGACAAAATTATGAGAATTGCTATTTATTTTACCTTGCTCGAGATTTTAAGACAGTTTAATTTTTTCAAATATGTGAATGATTAATTTTTAACCTTCAGCTTCTCGGGATATGTAATTGTCATGTTTTTGTAGATTATGGATGATTTTCATGAATTTTCATTATACTTTTTTTTCATCATTTTTGAACCCGACTGATCCCTATTTATGCCATTCATGTCATATGTGTTTCATGTTGAATTGATGAAATCTTATTTCCGTTCAGTGAAAAAATATATCATGGTCTTGAAAAATAGCTTCAACATTACCAAACCTGTGTTCGATCAATGGAATAAGAAACTCATCCAAGATTTCAATGAGCATACGCAAATCGCTGTTATAGATAATGATAGCCATCTAACCAGTTTATTTAATCAATATACAAATTCATAAGTATTAGATTATATTAAGTGTATTTATTACCGAGATTGACAATACTGAAACACTTTAAAAAGGAAGAATATGCAGTTGTCCATGTATATATATATATATATATATATATATATATATATATATATAGTTCGATAGTTCTATTTTTAGTTAAACAGATGTTGCATATCTAATCTTAGTTAAATAATTCCAATGCTGTATAAATCAGTAATTATTAATAGTTAAAATATATATTGTTATTGTATAATAACCCTCTTGAAACCGAATCCTTGTATATTTCCTTGAAATGAAAGTTAATTTTTCATAAGGAATATATGGGTTGTATCAATTTATGGACGATGCACTATATTGGAAAATCATTATTTCTATTTTATTGCTTCATATATATATATATATATTTATATATATATATATATATATATATATATATATATATGTATGTATGTATTCAATTTTCCTATTCAGTTTTTCTATGATTTTACCTAAAATTTAAAGTTAGTCTGTATTACATTGCTTTCTTATTCTTTATTATCCGAAAAATATTTCTATTTCTATTTCTTTTTCATAATTTATCTTCTTTTTCCGTTTATCATTCATCAGTTAACCTGTTCTTTAGTAGAATGTCAGTCAGATTTCATCAATGTAATCGCTTTTAAATGAGAAGTGGCCATAAATAGCCGAACGTTTGGTAAAGTTTCTTTTATCACACTAATATAGACAACATTTCGGTAGAAAAAAAATGTTTGCAGTCTGTGTGTACTCAGAAAAACACGTGTATGCACTTACCAAAATGATATATATTAAACCTTTCTCATATATCAGATTTCATGATCATTGATGTACAAGGGATGCACGGACTGGTTTTGATCATCGAAAAGTTTAAAAGTAAATGTAATAATCTAAGCGACTGGTACCGGGATTCAGATAGAGAAGTTATCGCAAAAAATCCAGTCGCTGGAAAAATACTAGTTCACAAAGCGCAACGTCTCCTCAGGTAGGCTAGTTATATCAACATATGCGAGATATAGCACCTCGAATAGAAAAAAAAACAGTTTACCAAGCTTTAACGTGGTCACCTGACTCAATCGGCCGTCTTTGTGGTCTGGGTCTAGTTAGCTAGCTAGTCGATGCTACCCACACGAAGAGGGAATGGGGTAGAGTGTTCTTTGAATAATACTGAAAAACAAAGGGTTTTAAGATTCTCTCTCACTTTTGGTGGCCGGGGTCCGAAACGTTAAGCCTTTTGAGGAAAGAAAAGCAGCTGAAAAGTTTCAAAAATATAGACATACTTGGTTCCTTCTAGAACAAAAGTAAATACCCAGTAGGTCTTGTTCCTTATCCAATCCCACCTTAGTTCCTCGACCACAGAATTTAAATAGAAAAAATAAGCAACAGAAGTTTTGCTACCTTAGAGGAGCTATTGTTTTTGCTTTTTGTATTTCTCCACCTCCATCATCGTTGTAGCAGTCATCGGTGACTATACTATAAATGGAAGTATAAATACGTTTTTTTTTTAGTTGTGAGGTTGTTTAAGCCTTTTGATGTGTATATGTTTTGTTTTGTATTTATCTGAGGAATGTTAGGTACCGAAATAAACAGCTCAAAATATACCCAACGAAAAGCTAGACGAAAAATCAAGTTGGAAAATAAGCGTTGGTTTTATTTTTAACGTTTTACAAAAACTTTCATTCCTTTGTTCCGATGAATATTTATTGTTCATAAATGTGTCTTTGACGTGAAACATAAAACTTAGCTCGAAGGCTCGAAATAGACATTTTCTAGCGATAAATTCCGTAACTAATGATTTTCATATGCCTGAGCCTGGTGTTCGTTACCGAAGTAAAATCTGCAGAGCTTGAATATCCTTGTCTAACCGAGTAGGTAAAATAAAAAGATTTACTCAGAGTTGAACTTAGTTATTTGTTTTGACGCTTTATTTACGTGGGTATATTCCCGCTGGGAAAGGTTGCTGATCTTAGAAAACCAGAACAATTACGACCATCACATTACGTGGCAAGGTCGAAAATTGAGAACGTATGTTTGTAGTTACCGGCTTTTAAATTGTTTTTTAAACGTATTCTGTCATATTTTTGGAATAATATTACCCACATTAAATCCCTGAGAGAAAAAATGTATGCCATTTTACTCTTCTTTTTCTACTCCTAGGAATAATTATTTTACTCCTTCGAGAGTTTTTCACACCAGAGTAAGCCGATGGTTTCTCACTGAAGTTCAATTGACAGCATGTCACTTCAAGTCTCTAAGACTCTTATCAGTATTTTGGCCGATCATAATAAAGCTGTAGTTTGGATACTCTCCACTCGACCTCTTATTTTCTAGTCCTCTAGTCTGTGTGTCAATGCTTTGGTGACTGTAGCAAGAGCACCAATTACAACTGACGCCTTTATATTCCAGAGTTTTTTTTTTTATTCCCCCGACGGTTCAAGGTACTTATCTTTCTTTTCGCTTTCTTTTAGTTTGACTCTGTGGTTAGCCGGGGAAGCAATGTCTACAATTCAGCAAGTTCCTTTTTTGTAGACAATCGCACGGTCTGGTCATCTATCTGAGATTTGGTGATCCGTTTTATCTCAAAATCGCAGAGACGTTTGTGCATTCCATTCTTCAGGGTTGATTCTTGGTTGTACATACACAATTAGTTCTTAAGGTCAAATTTCAATTTCTTGCACATATCCCGGTGGATCGCTTTCCCCACCATGTCGTGTCAAGTCTTATTGCAGTAAGTAAACTTCTGCTGAATTTGGACAAACAACAAAGAATGCGTATATATAAAATCTTCTATTTTCACTCTTCGACGGTAACGCTTGTATGTAGCAGGGGAGCAATGGGGTGAGAGTTCTCTCTGGTCAAGGAGCTGACTGGAGTTGAAACAGCCAGCGAGAACTGACTTCAGTGAAATTCTCGGCCTTGTAGAGTCTTAAAACTCCCATGCCACCCACACACAATTATCGTTTTTCATTGGTCACACCCAATCATTGCTTGTTTTTTTCATGGGTAATGGCTTACACCGACGCAATGCTTGTTGTCCATTGGTCACTGCTCCCACGCAAGCATTGCTTGTTTTCCAGAAATAACTTTGTTGATTTTATCAACGGCCGGGTGTATATGGCAACAACATCCACCAGTTTCTTCGCAGATCAAATTGATATATTATATTATACTCCTGTGGTAGTTTGCTGCATTCATTTATGCGATGATTTTGCCTCTATCACATAAATAGCATTTGCTATTTTGTTGGGTTTTATCTATTCTTGCTTTGATATAATTATTACCTGTGGCGTTGTTTTGTGCTGCTTTAAGAAGAAAATCAGTTTCTCACTTAAGGTTTCCTCTTTTAGCCATTCCAAGTTTTCTTGTGTGATACATTGTTTGTTTATCACTAAAAATTTCCACATGGTTAATTTTTCCAATTTTCGTTTTGAAGTTATTTTTGCTCAGTTGACACTCGTGTTGTTACAATTGTTTCTAGTAGCTGTAATAAGTCTTCCCTCTGCCCATTTCTATACAGTCTCCGAGTCGTTGTATCGATTCATCCAAGCAAGCTTCAATGTTGGCAAGTCTTCTTCCTTTTCTTGACGTATATAGTCTGTAAAAGCCATCTCTGTCATATAAGGCACTACGTATAGCCATTAATTTTCGCATTCCAGCTCTCGTTGATAATTTATTGATTAATGTACAATAACTCTCCTGTGTCTCTGGTCCACTTGATGACTCTTTATGTCCTAGTAGTAAACCTCCTATTTGGGCCGTTATTTTCTATATCATACGTAGGCTCGTAATATGACTGAGGTTGTTTGGTGGGGTTTATTTGAGAGGATCCTTCTGGATCAATTTGGTCTTTACTTCGGTCATCCATTCGGGTAGGTCTGTTTCTTCAATGCATTTAGTTTTTTTGATAGTCTGTCATATATGGAACTGAAATTTTTCAACCACAATCCATGTATGCCATCATGGCCTGCGTTTTTCAATCTGATAATTTTCTTGAGTGTTGTTCTAGGTAAATCAATCTGTATTTTCACCTTCGGTTCTACTGGGTGTTCTTCGAACTCTTTTTCCGTGTTGCTTATCCATTCGGTTATTCTGTCATGCCCTCTTCGTTGCCCACTTTTGCTCCGAAATTGTTTTGTTTTCTTGTTATCCAGTTGTAAGTATGTTTTTGTGCAATTCCTCCGACCTGCTGGTAGAATTTCAAAAAATATGTAAGAATTTCTCGTTTTGTCTGGTGCGTTTTACCCTGTCTCGATATCTTTTTCGTCTTCCTTCGTTCGCTTGTAAATTCTAGTTTATTTCCTCGTGTTGTATTAACTGCTTTACTTGAATTGCTTTTTTCTTTTTGGTCCAAACATATTCCAGCTTTTTCCTTTGTTATATCATTTTTGCTTGTTGTCGAGATTTCTTTTCTGGGTTTCGTTTCGATTTTTCCGACCAGGTTTTGAGTATCTGTATTGTTTTTTTTGGGGGGGGGCACTATTTTGTTTGTTTTTTTCAGAGAATAATTTCGTTCATACATAGATTAGTTTATTTAATTCCCAGATGTTTTTGGTAGACAGATATGTTAACAATTTGATCATTGATTCAGTTTCTGCCTTGACTATTCTCCAGTCTTAGTTTCTTGGTAATGTTAATCTAGTCGTCTTTTCAGACATAATTCTCTTTAAATCTTTTAAATTCATTTATTCTTTTTGCTTGTGTTAGTATTTCTTCAATGTGGTTTTGATGTATGGTATTTGGATTGTTATTAGTTTGTGGTTTATTTCGGTAAGAGTGTTCTTTTTCAGTATTTAGTAAGTTGGTTATTGTATTAGAGTCGTGTTGTCTTGATTCCCTATTTATTTAAATTTTTTTGCGTATTTCTAGTATTTCAGGGTCAGAAAATTATCTTTTCTTTATTATGATCCTACCTTGGTCAGCAAGTCTTTGGCTAGTTGTTTGAAACCTAGCGCATTCTTCCCAGATCTCTATCGCCCTTTCCTATATACTCTTTGAGTAGGGTTGCTCCTTGAATAACAATGAAATGCAAGTTTATCTTCCCTTACCCATGTGTTGTGTTGGTGTGTCTGGTTTGTGTGGTTACTTAAGTCATCTATCGTGTATCTGAAAAAATAAGAGCCAACAATGGCATGATGACGCAAAGGTACCCCATATATAGCATCAGTGGAGCACCAGCCAATTATGCCATGAAGATCTGTTGCCTGGGTTCCACATTGTGTTGTGTTTCAATTTGACATTTTTTATCATGGGTAGTTTCTTGTGGCCATACCAGACCCAGGATCTGCTTCAATCTGCCCATCTGTCACATCTTCAAGAGAACCCGGAAGCGGGACACATATAAATAATAATAAAATAATGAAATCGCACAATGTTGCAGCTTTTCCCTACCATATCCCAAACACTTGCGGATGGGTAGCAGTAGTTTTCTGACTGAACTATTTGATCCTGGTTAACTTCGGTCCAGGAGCTGAAGAGGCTCACCGTTGATCCAACTTTTAATTCCTCCGATTTACATCAAATCAACCATGCTGCTTCCAATGACTTCTCGTAATATGTATACAGTGAATTTTACCTCTTTCCACGTCTTCACTTCTGTAGTTGTTAAGCTTTAACTTAGTTAATGCCCAGGTGATTATTTTTACTGTTGAAGGGCAATTTTATTTTGCGAGTTAGGTCTTGCATATCCTTATAGATTGAGAGTATTTATCAGGAACATGTTATACTTTGTATCAACCGTTTCCACCCTTGTATATCTAAACAGTGAAAATTAGAGAGGAGGAGAAAAGGTAAGTAAAAGAATTAAAAACAAATTTCCTGAAAAATAGTTAAAGCGAGGACACATTTTAAATGTTTTTCTCACAACTTGTCAAGTTTTTCGGGACAGTATATCTTCGTATTGATTTTGTTTTTTGCCTTTTTTTCAGATGCTATTAAAAAAGTAGCTCTGACTTCATCCACCGACAACACTTACTCTAATTTTATTCAGAGTTTTTGGCACATGGCAAAACTTCTTTAATTCTTATTTTGGTCCGGCCATTCCAAGCCTTTTACAGCACTTACATCATTTTGATGGGTTTTAAATAGCAAAAAGTACACATTACGATCAAAAATAAATAACAGAATTAAACACGACTTTGTTCAAATATAGTTAAAGGTAGCACAAATTTTACAATTTATAATTACAATTTGTCTTGTTCTTTGAGACAGTACATCTTTGTATCAATGATTTTTTGCTTTTCATCAGTTGCTGTTTAACCGAAGGATTATTATTATTATTATTATTATTATTATTTACTCTTTTACAGGTCTTCACATCAGTGTAAGCTGATGGTTTTTACCGGAGTTTGAGTGACAGCAAGTCTCCTCAAGTCTCCAAGACTCGTCTCTGGATTCTGGCCATTCTCATCAATTCTGTCATTTGGATAGTCTCTACCCGTGAGCAAACTTCCAAGCCCTCCAGGACATTTAATAATCCTTTAGTTATTGTGCCAAAAGCACCAATCACAATTGGTTAAATCGTCACTTTCATGTTTCACAGCTTTTTCAATTCTCTAATAAAGTCGTGGTACTTATCCTTCTTTCAGTTTTATTCTGTGGTCCGCCGGGACAGCAAAGTCGACAATTTTGCAGATTATTATAAAGTCTGGTCTTCTGGCCGGGATTTGGTGATCCGTTTGCATGCTAAACTCCCATAGGACAGGTGCTGGATTGTGCATATACCATTTGTTAGTATGTTTAAATTTAAATTTTTTGCCCATTTCCCAGTGGATCCTCTTGTCGACCCAGTCGTGTCTCACCTTATATTCCCTCTGTGCTAATTTGCTGCATTCGCAGCAAACGATCAATCACATAAAAAATCACGAAACGATCAATCACATAAAAAATGTGATTGATCGTTTCGTCTCTGTCACCGCATAGCCTACATTTACAGTTTTGTCGTGTCTTATCTATTCTCGCTTTGATATGATTGGTACCTATCGCGGTGTCCAGTGCTGCTATAAGGAAAGAATTCGTTACTCTCATAAGGTTTCCTTTTCTTAGCCAGGTGCAGGTTTTCGTGTGTGAGATGTTGTTTATTAGTCGTTTAAAACGCTCATTGGGTTGTTTTTCCTCCCGTTTTTTTCCCTAGTTATTGTCATTCTATCGTCTATCGTGTTGTCCGTATCGTTTCTGATGGCTGTATATAGTCCTCGTTCGTGTTTTTCTATGTAGTTTTCGAGCCGTTGTATCAATGCGTCAACACTGTCTTCGATGATGGCAAGTATTCTCCCACCCTCTTTTCTACATACATATAGTCTGTCAAAGTCGTCGCTGGGATGTTATGCATTATGAATTGTCATTAGTTCTCTTGTTCTTTGAACCATTTGTTTAAGTTCATCTCTGGTCCACTTGAGGAAGGGACCTGAATATCTAACGAGGGGCACAGCCCAAGTATTTATTCCTTTGATAGGTTTCTGATGGAAAGCTTTGTCTGGAGAGGTTTTCTAGTTTCCCTGAGATATTATTTTTGAATCTTGTCTTTTATTTCAACTCGTTTGATGGTGTCAACCTCAAAGATACCCAATATATGTAGGTTTCATTTTCTCCCAGCATTCTTATTTTGTCGTGATTTGGTAGTTCCATTCCGTCAGTCATATGCAGCTTTCCACTTATCATGACGAGCATGGCACACTATATACTGTATATGTGTCGTGTTTAAATTTCTGGTTACTGGAGATTATCTCGAGAAATCATTTTTTTTTTACTAAAACCGTCACTTCCATTTTCTTTAATATTTTCAGGTCTCAGGTAAGGTCCAAGGATCTATTCAGTTTTTCGATTCTTTTTATTGTTAATATGTGGCCCTCTTGAATATCAAAATACATATTTGGCAAGTTATTTTCTCTTATTATTTAAAACTTTATTTGGCTTCTGGTCTGAATTTGCTAATGCATTTATATCTCAAAATTTCAAGGATTTATCACCACTCCTTTATGACTACTGTGTGTGTGTGTGTGTGTGTGTGTGTGAGAGAGAGAGAGAGAGAGAGAGAGAGAGAGAGAGAGAGAGAATGTGTTCCACTTCTACACGTATGAAATAATACAAATATTGTAAAGCTACGAACTCCATTTACTTTTCTTCAAAATCAGAAACGTTTATGCAACAAAATATAACTGCGCTGGACAACATTCTTTCAAAGATGGAAAAAACTGAACACAAATTATATTTTTCGTCAAATGGAGCACAGTCTTTATATATCTGAGACATTTGTCTATAGAGGGCCTGTAGGTAATTACTTACTTTTATTTAGTTACACGGAAACTACATTTGTTATCTTGAATACTTTAACAGCGGTAAACCTAAAAGTCATTTTTGTTTAGATGCTCTTTTCCCACATAATAATCACCTTCGGTTATGCATTTACGCTAGTGATATAAAGATTCTGCATTTTGGGCTCATGAAAATATTTACAAGCTGAAGCAAACCACATTTTTATAGCTATTTTGGTAATGTTTTTATGTTCTTTATGTAGTCTGTCCTTAATCGGTCCGTTTCGCGTAGATCTGCTGAGACGCTCTTTCTTTCGAAGACTTCGACAGTGTAAGTCATTCTGTGGCCTCTATATGTGCTCACATTCACTATTCTCTCGCTGAACAATTTTATTTGTTGCTTATGTCTTCGTGTGCAATTTTTTTTTTCCTGTAGGAAATCAATGACACACATCTGATTCGTTGGAGGTACGTACAGCCGCTTATTTGCTTTCTCTAAAAAGGACAACGATCAAGCTATTGCACATCCACTTATGGTTTTCTCAGCCATCATAAAAAAATTAGTAGGTCTTACTTTTTAAGCGGCTCTCATATTTTCGTGGTATTGAAATTGATTCTTATAACTGGCGAAAATGCATATGTGTTGATAACGTGAAAAATTAGGGTTGGTAGCTAAATATCTAATGCATCTGTCCATATTGATGTGCAGCTGTATTTGCTGTATATTCTGTGGAAATGCGTAAGAGTTCCTAATTTCAGAAAAGCAATAGTGCATACAGACGTATATATATATATATATATATATATATATATATATATATATATATATATATATATATATATATCATACGCAGATACACACAGAAACAATTCAGTTGACAGGAGAAACACATTTCCATCTCGTCGTATCTACGGATTTTCTTGAATAAATGATCCATAATTTTTAGTCCCGGAAAGGTGTTTTTTATCATATACTTAGTATAATGAATAACAGGTAAATTTTGTTTATGCTCTCCTATTTTGTGCGTTAATGATATCCCCTTTTTTATGAGAAAATTTGATCTAAAAAACTCGATCATTTCATGATTTCATACCAAATGTTGGATGCTGTTATATAATCAGCGACAAATATAAACTATGTTGTTTATAGGAGGTGCCCGTGGTGTAATGGTTATCGTCGAAGGAAATGGACACTGTGACACACGTTCAAATCCTGGACGAGACTGATTGCATTTCACATAGCACTAATACCCTTGGGAAATGTATGAATCCAACTATTCTCCCCACCAGCTATGGGTAAATAGTAGGACAGACTAGTTTCTCTAGCCTTAGTGAGGCAACTAGTCTTGGAGAAGGAAGACTCTGAATTCAAACCTGTTAAACTCCGTTGAAAAATTGACCCTATGTCATATCCTGCCTGAGCGGAGGGGTTGGGTAAATATAATAAACTATGTTGTTCAAAGAAAAGAAAATGCTGAAAAATACCAAATGATTACATTATCTATCTTAAAGATATCTATAGAGAAATAGGGACCATAAGTATTTTACGAACATTTTATACTTTTTTAAACTTACTGAATGTTGGGTCGTCTAAGAACACCATTTACGCTCTCCTCAAACAAATTAACCTTAAAGAACAAAAATATATTTGTGTTGGACAAGCCTGTTGCTAAGATCGAAAATATTGTTTTCAAATTACATTAATGTTCGTCGAACAGACGATGGCTCTAATAATTGGGACACGCTACAGAAGAGATACACGGACAAACACAAAAGGCTTTCATATCGTGGGGAATCTACTATAGCCAGTAGAAAACAGTAAACACCCACCGAGAGGCAGAAATTTATTCAGGCAGCCTTCCTTCCTGGCATAGTTAGCATAGCTAGAGCTGAATAATTGAGTTAATACTTTAAACAGTATCTTTCTCTGGTGGTTGGACTTTTTCTTGTGGCCTCAGGAGAATATATTCTGTTTCGTTGACCTAGCTAGTTAAGCTAGCTAGCTAGCTAGCTAGCTTAGTTTTACTGCTGCGAAGGTGGTATGATTCTCCTATATTGTTCTGAAGTCAAACCTTGCTATGCATTGCTCTTACAGTGACATGTCCTCTGCGTTGAAGATAATTATTATTTTGGTGAGTCCTAGTTTTCCTTGTGTATTCTACAGGATTGGAATGCAGACAAAGTACAGAAAACTCCATAAAAACAATATATGTTGACAAGGATCGACTTTGTTGACACTTTTGTCGACAAGAATAGTATTTTAGTTTTGATTCTTTTTCACTTCTGGTTGATAATCTCTGTATATTCATAATTATCAACTTATCAACAAATTCCATTTTCTAGTATGCACCAATAGAGCTAGAATTGATAGTTTCGTTATCTATCTATCTATCTATCTATCTATCTACAAACTGCTCCGCTCGGGCAAGATATGACACAAGGTCATTTTTAAGCGGAGTTTAACAGGTTTGAAATCAGAATTTTTCCTTCTCCTAGACTAGTTGCCTCACCAAGGCTGAAGAACCTAATTTACCCTACTATTTACCCATAGCTGGAGGGAGAATAATTGGATTCATACCTTTCCCAAGAGTATTAGTGCTATGTGAAATGCTATCAATATATATATATATATATATATATATATATATATATATATATATATATATATATGTGTGTGTGTGTGTACGTGTGTGGGTGTTTCAGTGTGTTTTTGTGTGTGTATTTGTACGTGTGTGTGTGTGTGTGTGTGTGTGTGTGTGTGTGTGTGTGTGTGTGTGTGTGTGTGTGTATAAGGGAAACCATTAAAATTTTACTCCTATTTTCGTAATAATATTTATTTAAGCAGACCGTCTTATTTTTTATGTTAGATCTGCATCTTCTTTGAGTATATATATATATATATATATATATATATATATATATATATATATATGTATCAAGAAACAAGATGTGTAAGATCAACTACTTCCTATATCTAAAACCATCAAAAGAAGACGAACAAGGCATGAAGGACAATGCTGGAGCAGCAAGGACAAAATCATAAGTGACGTTCTCCCATGAGCCCATTCACATAGACATACCAGTGTTGGCGGACCTACATGAACTTACGAAGAATGGCTTTGTACGAACACAGGAGGAAGTCAAGAAGACATGCCGGAATTAATGTATGATAAGGAGATATAACAAGAAAACAAGTCAGGGAAATCCGTGCAATAGCCGGACTTGGATATTTATATATATATATATATATATATATATATATATATATATATGTGTGTGTGTGTGTGTGTGTGTGTGTGTGTGTGTACTAATTAATATAGATAGAAGAATAAAAGTATTTTTAGCTATACGCTTATTTATTTATTTACATATTTGAAACGTGCAGGATTTGACACAAGGAGGGTTTTAAGAAAAATAACGTTTGTTCTCATTCAGACTTTTCTTTCTCCCAGACTATTTGCTTCATCAAGGTAAAATAATCCTAATATTTTCCCAATGCTGATGGAAGATAACTTATGGTGACATAGTTAAACACGTACCAAAAATTAAAAAAAAAAACACAAAACGTTTGATCTTAAGTTCGCGATCCTATTTCTAACGACAGTGACCGTTACATGTATGTGTCATATTTGCATACATGCATGTATGTTTGCATACATGTACATAAGTATGTGTTTGCATCTATTTGTGAATACAACTGATAATGCATATATGTACGCATACATTGGTGGATAAATGAATGCATACATGAGTGTTACATTAATGTATTGATTTTTAAACGTGAAACTAATACGGATATTTCTGATGTTAGTCAGTGTTGCAGACAATGTATAAGTAACTTGTTTAATTCAGAAAACCCAATAAGTAATGCGTGAGTAGATGTACAGACATTCACTAATCTATCTATTGGCTCAAGGATAAAAATAAGTAAGTACTGTTAGATAACTACTTACCTAACTTTTCATTCACAGAAAAGATGTGATAGAATGTCAATTTTAGAAGGAATAAAACGTACTGAATTAAGAATTTTTCTTCTCGAATAATTGCTTTTTCATGGCTTAAGAACCTACAATTATTTATTATTTATCTGTAGATATGGGATGAGTGTTGCAAGGGCATTAGCTTGAAGGGAAACGCGAACAATGTCGTCTAGGATTAGAAATCGGATCGCCAATTTCATTTTCTCGACGATAACAGTAAAAATAAGGACACCTCACAATTTTTATTAGCTTGTTAGATATGTTTGTTTGTCGTGAAAAAAGTAAGAGTTTACGTAAGTAGATTTGCGCGAAAAAATATACCTGGCCGAGTATATTTAAATATCGCTTTAGCCTAGTAGGTTACAAGGCTACATTTACTGAGTACTCATTGATGAAAGAACATATCTAAGAACCTTACTAATCGATGCTTTATGTAATGATGCCCAGTCAGAAATCTCACTGAACCTTTCTAGTTGATATCATTCGGAAAGATATAAATGTCCATTTAAAACAGCTTCCAGTTAGGATATTAATTAGTTCCATGAAATAATGCATTTTATTTCAAGAGCAACTTCCTCTTAGAACATTTACCTAACATCTTTGATCCTCTGATCAAAACATCTGCTTCATCTGTCAAACGATTCGAAATCAATAGTTTTCTTCTATTTCCGTCTTTTTTGTAATAGACGACTTTTACTTCCTCCTTTTATCGCCATAAATTCAATGACTTCAGTGCCGACGAAAATAGCCAGTACCATTAATGAAAAATATAAGTTGGAAGTTAACTGTGAACCATAGATTGACTCCGTTTGACAGCCTAAAAAAGCGGAAAGTTGGTCCGATTCTGACAATAAAGAGTAAGAAAAAAAATCTTTGGATCGATTTTATGAGCCATTACACTAATGTTTTAAACGTACTAAGAAAAAAATTCTTGCCATGAATAAGGCTCATTCTTAACTTGTGTGTTTTTTGGAATTATGATTTTGGTAAAAGCATTGATTTTATACTTTCTACCATTTAAATAAATTTTCACCGAAAAATACACAAAGATCATTAATAAGTAAAGGGAATTTGTTTTAAAAAACAAAATAATTATGTTTCCAGAATTTTTGTCCATAAAGACAAACCCTGCATTGATTTTAATTGGCTTAGAAAACATATTTTAATTTCTCAAAAATAATTAACATGAATATATTCGAATTAGTGGCAAATTAAAATGTTCCGAGCTTTAACAGAATCCTCTCATTATTTTTGCTGAGAAGTACTGGTTATTTGGAATTTACTATAAGCAGTTATGTCTCTTCCCAATTGGTTTTTCCTTGTCCTCCCTCTCTCAACTCTAAATTACTTTAGAATAAAGGAAATAGTTTAATTTAACAGGAAATACCCTTACACAGATAATAATAATAATAATAATAATAATAATAATAATAATAATAGTATATACACAACCCGGCGCCTGTCCTAGAAAATGACTCGCATAAACTCCTATGGGACTTTAACATACAAACGGATCACCTAATCCCGGCCAGAAGACCAGACATCATAATAATCAACAAAAGAAAGAGAATCTGCAAAATTGTTGACTTTGCTGTCCCGGCGGACAACAGAATAAATCTGTAGGAAAGTGAAAAGAAGGATAAGTACCTCGACCTTGCTAGAGAATTGAAAAAACTGTGGAACATGAAAGTAACGATTGGGTCAATTGTGATTGGTGCGTTAGGCACAGTAACTAAAGGATTATTAAAAGGCCTGGAGGACTTGGAAGTTAGCGGACGGGTAGAGACTATCCAAATTACAGTATTGCTGAGGACGGCCAGAATACTGAGACGAGTCCTGGAGACTTGACGATACTTGCTGTCACTCAAACTCCAGTAAAAAGCCATCAGCTAATACTGATGTGAAAAACTCTAGAGGAGTAATAATAATAATAATAATTACAAAGACAGAAAAACATGCTTGTTAATGCCAATTATTATTATCATTATTTGTTTTTGTTTAATAGTTTGTTTTTCTTGCCTCCTTGGACATCTCTACTTTTACCATCTTATCGTATCCACCTAGAAATATTTTTTAAAATGGACAAAACAAATTAACCATAAATATGTCATCACTAAGCAGATCAATTTTTGTTAAGTAATTCATCCAAATGTTCCTCAAAATATGCTCTTAAAATCATTTTCTTAGCATTTTTCTAAAACTATCGAATATAATGTGAAAAGATTTTACACTATTGCAGTTTGTTATCTGATTAGGCAACTTTCTTAAAATATATTACTCTGTTAGACAAAAAAAAAAAACAGTTGGTTAGTAGACTTAGTTTTTGAAATCTGTCTTACCCTTAGGCGCTTCATTTATTCAAGAAATAGATTTTCTAGTCAAGAGTGAAAGAATTTTAAAGAAACTCTGTATTCTTAAATTATTCATAAATGATTGATTTTGACTCATAAGCTGAATGTGGCGCTAAAATTATTGATTTGACTTCAAAATCACCGAGCAAAGAATGGCTGCATTTTAAGCGTTTTTTTTAATGTGATTTTATTTTCAAAAATACTCAGTTGTAATAAGGCAACACAGAAAAAAAACCTTAGCTTCCCCGTTCTTATCTGTTTTTTTTTTGTATTTCTAATTTAAATCTGTTACGGTTTTAGTTTTGAATACTAAAATAATCTGCCTTCCGTGATCAAACAGGTTTAACCCCTTTAATGGATTTTGCTGAGTATTGGCATTTCAAAAATATTCCCTTCTCTCAAAACTTCAAGAGTTAACTCGTATAAAAGTGAGTATTTTGGTGAATGAACCAAGATTATTGAGGAATCATCTTATATTTTAGACTATGAACTTTTCTCTTCCGATGTAAGTTCAGTCTTACAGGATCTGTTACATAATCGAATGATGACATCTTCTATTCATAGTCAATGTAATATTCGAATAAAGTTATAACCATTAAAACGCTAAGCATTGATTAAATAGTATCACTACTGTTTTTCTTTAAGAGTAACTTTGGCATTAAAAAACACATGAAATTCGATATACTATTTTAAAATAATCTAAATCAAACCAAAGCAAACCAAATCTGTTTAATGAAAAAAATGCCGATAGATAATCATTGAGTTATGTACAGTGAACCCTCGGTTGTTTAAATCCATGTCTCAGATTAGTTAAAAGTCATGTGATCAGGAGACACAGAAAAGATAGTTGAACACGTTAATGAGTTTTCTGAGATTAGTCGAGAGATGAGACGTATTTTCTGCAGCACCTGACCTGGTCAGTGATCTATATGAAATAAAGTAAGTGTGCTCAAGGTACATGTTGATTGTTTATACTTTGCAGCAAAATGTTTCTCTCGTTAAAATAGCATGTGGTGCTCAGATTAAGAAAAGATATGGATCGTTAACTCAATAATCATCCAACCACTCGATTACACAATATACGTGGAAACTATAACGATTGCAATATTTGCGATATTTGAGCTAAAAATGAAGATTTCCATGGCTGTTCCAACACAGACAATTTTTCTCCACATTCGGGCGATGATTTTAATCAGATAGATATTTGCATCTGATACAGAATATTATAACAAGAGAAAGCATTGGAATAAAATTGTACCAATTTATTGATTTCTTTGTGCATCGAAATATTCTAAAGGCAATGTGTTTTCTTTAAAAATGTTGAAAGTTTAAAAAATATATTTCTCAAACATTATGTAAATAATATTTATATCTACGCCATATCATACAACAAGTGAACTTATTAAATTTCCGTAAAATCCTTTCCAAAATTTCGCCCTGGCTCTTTGGTGTCGTATATCTGACCGATTGTATATGCACAAATGGGCAAAAGCCCACCGAAAATGAGTGTCAATAAGAGGACACTAAACCATCTGATGGTTCGGCTCCATTCTTGGAGCATTGGGGAATATCGAATAACACTTTATTGCCATGAATTTTAGATCCACCCTGACTCCGAGTGGTATAACGCACTTGGGTTTCAGCAATGGAGAAAAGAAATCAATTTAATCATTTACAATGCAAAACCCTTTATATAAAGGCAAATAAATGATTAACGATTAATTGAATCCTTAGTATTACATAGCAAAACCTGAAACCATTTAACTGTATGAAAACAATCGAATTACCTGAAACCATTTTACTGTAGCCAATACAACTATTAATTTTTAATAGTAATATTTCGAATAATTTAACAAGGTGCAAACAATAGATAATAATACTAGAAACAATTTAACTCTGCTCAAACAATGAATAACAATAATTGAAACCGTTTAACTGTGTGCGAAGAGTGGCAATACTTGAAACAATTTAAGAATTTGCCATTAATAAAAATACTTCTTTGGTTGGTTGGTTGGTTGGTTGGTGGGATTTATGTCATATAAAGCTTTGTAGGTCATTTAATGCCAAATCCTGTCTATACAGATATGTAAAATATATAATGATTTGTAAACAAATAGTATGAAGTTAACAATTTAAGACGAACTATAGCGTATTGTTATCACACAGGTAAAGGCTTTTAATATTGTTATGTAACACTAGTAGTTTTATTAGCTCATTGTTAAAAGATTTCAAGAATTTCTATCTGACACTAGTAATTATATTCAACATTTTAATTTGCACAGTAAAAAGGTTTCGATTATTGCTATGTAAGACAAACAATTCATTTTAGAAGTCCTAGTTTGAACACAGTTAAATGGTTTCGATTATAGAAAATGATTAAGTATTTCTATTTGACCCATACATGGGCCACTAGCAGTTAAAATTACTCTGGGTCAGAATGGAACTGAAAGACATAGCAATGAATAGGTACTCCCATTTCATTAAAGGTCCAGGTATTAAGGCTCAAAATCAGATAATTAAGTGTCTTATCATGAAACCTTGTTATCATAATGGGTGACTTACGCTTCGGCAGGAATACAGTCGGGCTATATTACTTTCCCAACAAACTGGGCCGAGAAATACAAGGTGGGAAGAACAGCAATATTTGAAATGATTTATTAGTGTGCAATGAAATGAACTCTGGTTCATTTGTTACATAGCCATACATGAATATGTGAAACGTACATAGAATGTTCACAACTCATATATAGAAAACATAGGAATCCCGAAACACAAAAACACTTACGACTTCTTAGTTCAGGTTCGAAACTTTTTATTACCTTTGAGTTCAAGGTAATTCGACATAAGGAGAGTGATACACAATCTTTCTATGCTGACTTTTCCATCTCCCCCCCTCCATCACGCGCGGCACCTCGCCGCAAACTACTGGTCTGATCTCGGCGAGCCCCGAAAGTCAACCGTCTTCTTCGGACGCTAAAATTCAACTCACTGACTTTTTTAAAATCCCCCAAATCCGCCGCACACGCTTTCGGTGCATGGCGTCATTCACATCCCCCGGTCACATTTACTCTCTGGGATTTTTATTTAGACATCTCTGAATGACACATCCTCCCCGCACGCGCGTGAACACCTGCGTTCATGTTGCACCTATCTAACCTATGCGCTAAGTGAAAGGTTCTCAGCCTAACTAAACCAAAAGTCAAGATATATAAAACGAAATCCCTTGGCCATTATATTACACATTTTATAAAAGTTACCAAAAAAGTAATCACTTAAAAATCATATATATTAAAGGTATTTGTTATTAAATAACTCAAAATTGTTGATATGATGCCAAATAGAACAAAACGACCAAACTTATTCACTAACAACCAGGTTCCAGAAAGTTGCTTTTATTTAGAATGATGGAAAATGATAAGAATTTAATGGATATATCCACAGTATCGAAAGTTTGAATAACTAAAATAAACGATGTTCCAAAGAATGTCGATTTTACAAAATTGTTATTCCGTTGAAAGTTCGAGCAGAAATGTCATCATTTTTTAATTCAAATAATTTTAAACAGATTAATCATATACCTATCTCGTTAATAAAGTTCTATTTAGGAAAATTCTTCTGGTAATGGATTATAGTAATTTACAAATCTCTTTGCTTCGATGTGGCACAAAGCCGAATGAATGGGGCGCCCAATGAGACTCGAACTCACTCGTGTAGGTTTGCTAACCGTTACACCACCAGCGGTAATGGGTTATACCTATGTTTCAATGTATAGCGAACCATATAGCATAATGATTATCCTCATAGCAAATGGAATCGGTGACCTGCATTTGAATGATCCACGAAGCTGTTTGCGTTTCACTTCACGTTCATGCCATTGGGTGAGAATTAAAAACATCTGATCCAAATCTATCTACTGTTTAATAGTTGAACAGGTGCCCTTTTTAGCCTTGGTCTGTTGAACAGTCTCCTGGAAAGAAAAATCTAAATTTAAAAAAAAAAGGAACTTTACTCAAAAATTGACACAGAGTTGCATCTTAAGGAGGTGCTCGTGGTGTAATGGTTATCGGCGCAGGA
>OY757904.1:121129337-121146837 GCA_963585895.1 Sepioteuthis lessoniana | reverse complement strand
TAAAGAAAAAGGGGATACTGGCATCAGTAGACATAATGTGGTAGCCAGTGTATAAAAACGAAAAGGTGTTGTACTTGAACATAGCGTAATATTCTCAAAAGGGAGGTCATCTGTTTCACCTTGTTCATGGTAGACGAGTTTTTCCCCCAATGTCTGAAAATTGAATTTCTGTTAAATTCATTTTTACTTGTTTTGGGTAAATGTTCCTAATTTTTTCTAACAAAATAATGATATAAATTATTCCCATATAATCCAAATTATTAGCCCAAAAAATTGTATGATTTAAATTATTCCTATATAATGTTAATAACCATATGATTTCAAGTAATCATTTCTATTTAATATAGACTATGTTTTATTCGAGTCTACGTATAGACCAATGGATTTTACTGCTTGTTCCAAGCTATGAAGCAGAGATAAGGCTAAAGTGGTTAAAACAGTTTTTACGATTTTTTAAAACAAAATTATACCATATCTTCATAAAATAGGAGACTGCTAAAATCAGTACACTACATCGTATATCTTGGTTGCAATATCTCATCTTCTGAAAGTGATTTGAATACATGCATGGGTAAAGCATAGACTTATATTGATAGATAATCGTCAGTATGAAAAAGTGATCCCTGATAAAATAAAATACGACTCCTCCTGAACCGTATGGCAGCAACCCTTGGACTCTAACGAAACTCTCGAAGAAAAAGCTAGATTGCAATCTTTAGTCATGATATAGCGACTAGTCTGTAGAAAACACTCTGAATTTGAGAAAAGTTTACTCAGCTTAAAATGTGACTTTGTTTCGCATTTTTCTGAAGCAGAGAAGTTAGTAAATGACGTGCCTGCTCTTATTATGAATTAGAGACGAAGAAAAATCACTAGTATTTTAATATAGACGGAAGCCTAGGAATATCAGGTAGGAGTGATTTTATTACTGATACATTGTTGTAAATAACTCTGCTATCTAATTCAATATTCTTCTTTCAGCGATGAGTACAGAATAAGTCAGACTAAACGCTTTAAACTTGGTATTTCTATGAGTCTATGAGAAGGAATACATTGAATTTAAAGAGTTAAACTCCACCAAAAAATGATCGCGCGTTACATGCTGTTTGTGGCGGATTTGTGGGTTAAATACTTTCAATCTTTAAACACAATGTAGGAAACTGTTCCCCTTGACAAAAAAAAATGCTCACTGCATTGACTAAATTATTTTGATTGATAGATAACTTACAATTTTGAAGGTACATCTCTCTGGATATTCTTTTGACCTTATTTTAATATGTGAGCCACTGAAAATTATTATTAGTGTATCGGACAAAGATTAACATCATATCTTGATAGCTTAGTCCGTCGAAAATAAGGAGGCTATTTTCGGAGAAAGGGACGGTATGTCTGTTCAGATTTATACGTCTGGCGACTGGATAAATCAATAGAATAAATTGCATTTTTCTGGCCCCTTAGAATCTAGTGAAAGATTTGCCACGAGAACTTACTATTACATATATCAGCAAAGCTTGCATTAATCAAGGGCAGAGTCAGCTGTTATTAGGAACATTTCTTTTATTACTTATTCAAGTAAGTAAAGCTTCTTCCATCCAAGTGTGATGTGACTTTCCAGCAGGAAAAGATAAAATAAAAATTTAATACCAAACTCACTATATAGGTACGAAGCTTATGGAGATTTAGTACAAGAATTCTGTTTAAGTCCATATACTAGCCACTGGTCAACGAGATTATCTCCCTTTCCTGACAGAATGCCAGACGATATCTGATATGTATAAACCTTGCTTAATCTGTTTTATATCAGATTATATTGTGTTGAGCTGACAACATTGAATCAGTTTTAGTAAAGCTAGTTTTCGATTCAAGTATTGTAAGAAATAAAATAAGTTATATTTTACCTACCTTTTGGACTATGGATGGACAAACTATTTCGAGAAGCGAGCCATATGAGACATGTCTCATCATCATGTGGAAATCACAAATAAAAAACTTCAAGGTATTTTTATGTTGATGGTATTTCAACCATTTTCACTGAATTAAACAATAAGCTTATGCAACTGCCTTAGAAATAGGGAAAAGACGATTAATTTTCGATTCGGTAAAAAGCAATATCAACGAAATAAATTGATTAACATCCACTGCTACCATGAGACATTAAGGAATAATTAAGAGAAAATATGAAGACTTAAAAAATCAAAGTATTCAATATGAATATGATCAGTATATCGAAGAAAAAATTGAATATTTTCATAATCTGTTAATCAAAATGTTATTAAAACTTTAAATTACAGATGCATATCTTAATCTACGTTATTTTTCAAGGAAAATTAGGTGGGCCATTAAAAAGTACAAAAAAGAACCGCTGTTTGCACATGACTTTTCTAGAAGATGGCGGAACTGTGGTCAGTACGGAACCATCCATATACCACACTTCGCGTATGTACGCATTCACCAATATGATAAAATGTAATTCATAAATGAAGACCACGAAGAGCTTAACATACCTTCTATATCTAAATGTCGTTACCACTATTTTTTCAAGTGAAGGCATCACACTTAAACAATCTGAAATATATAGAACAAACAGGTAAGACCGACATGGTTCCAAACTGCCTAAATAGAGTGGCAGTCTGAAATCTGGCGTCATTACAAGTAAGAGAACCCTTACACACAAGCCCGATGAAATCATTTCACATTTATAAAATGCGTTGATTTTCAAAACATAGCTAAAAGTTGGCACGCAATTATTTAAATAAGTCATTATTTTCATTGAATTAGAATGATTTCTTATTGAAAAAATTATCAAAGAACAATTATCTAAAAAAAAAAATAGCACTTAGCAATGTTTGGAAGAATATTAAAAATAGGAAATTTCAGTCTGATTATTTCCTGTTCCAATAATTTTTTTTTTTCTTAGAAAAAACAATATATTATTTAAGAATAAATTTGCCATTACATTTTATTAAGAACATCACTTTTCAAAACAAATTTGGCCGATTTAAATTGTTTCAGGTTTTAAGTAATCAATATTCATAGAAAAGAATTCACAGTTTTACGAAGCAATTTTACTGTTATGATTTTATATAGAAGACCATTCTTCAAAATCAGCTTGCTGATTTCAATTGTTTTAAATATTTGATAATTCATGAAATAAACTTTTATAAAGAAAAGACAACAGTGTTTTCGTAAAAACTAGATGTATATAAAATACCTGCATTCTACTTTACAACGAACAAATAGTTAAAGATCATCGTAATAAAATATAATGTACTTGAATAAACAGATGATATGATATTACTCCTTGGTTTAATTACTTGCAATTACAGCTTTTATATAAACGAACTGAAAAAGCAGGTGTACCACAGGAACATAAGAGTCTTCAGCAGAAACTATAGTAGAAAAATTGACAGGAGCAAAACCTACATTCTTTTGATCATCTGACAGTAGAAGCGAGGCAAATAACAAAAACATCTTTTTACACATAGATTTTTACGTTGATGGATTATCTGGAGATAATCAGTACTTGTTGCCCCAACAAAGCGTCATTAGTTTTGCGGTTTTAGACGAATTTTGCATGTTCAACGTATGTCGCGTCTTGTCATTAATGATGACTGTCTATCTCGGGCGTTCTGGTTTCACTCCTCTTTTTCTGGGGAGCACCCTGGCTAAATTCTTGGGCCGGTTGATATTACCAGACTAAAATATGGATAACATAAAGACGAGTGCATGTGTCGACTTTATATCTGGATCAGGAGCCCCGATAGTCACTACAAAAATTAGCACTGTTCCCTTTCTCTGAAGAGAGACAGCAAGATGAACTAGAATATCCAGCAAAATGAACAGTAAAGAAACAATCAAGAGGCACGTTCAGCTTAATAGTTATCGTCATAAAAATGTAATCGGTGACCTGCGTTCAAATCCTAGAATAAGCTGTGTAGGTTTCACCACGTGCTAGTGCCCAAGAGAATGGAATTAATCCATTTGTTCCCTCCTTCACCAGCCAAATGTAAATTGTAGGGCGGATTGTGCTCTATACACTTGGTTGATGTACAGTCTAAAGGACAGACTGAATTCAAATTCAAATTCTTTAAAGATGGGAGGGGCTGATAAAATACAAACAAACCTGTCGTGCCTGTCAAAACCTCTTTTAAAAAAACAGGGTTGTTCCAGCTTATCCAAAATTACTCGAGGTAACACAGAAGCTATCAACTGCTACTCGCACGACAACAAATTGTATTGTCTCTTCGACACAAATATAAAACATCAGTGTAGTTATTTAATAACGATTTGGAAATAATTTTCTTTTTATTTAAGCTCATCTTATAAGAGTTTGTCTTAATGCAAATCCGAATTCCAAAAATAACTAATATTCTTTTCATATAATTATATTAAACTAAGAGATTTTATACTGCAGGTAAGCAAAATCACGGAAAGTGGAAGCGCGTATAAAATGAAATTAATGAATAAATCATCGTGGTATATGGTTGGTGGAAATGAAATTTACAAGGTCACGTCACGAGCAAAGATTCAATTTCCAAACGAGAAAACCGCTCCCATAATTGAACCAGCTACGTTCTTTCTGTATAAACAGGACTATTGAGGAGAGACAACACACACCTTTGCGAGATAAGAGATAATGCAAACAAGGTTACACGACAGCGAATGTGTCGCTCTTAGTCGAAATCGAAATCCGGTTTGTTTTGACAGTTGAATAAATAGAAAGGGAAATGATTGCATCGCTTGAAGGAGCGCTTGAACAAAGTTTAGACGGATTGCTTCCCGTCAGAGATGTTCACAGGAAAAGATTGTCTATTTATTATAGGATTCTAAATAATATTTCAGAACACTCTAAACAAACTATCAAAACAAGTTGGCATATATATATATATATATATATATATATAATATATATATATATATATATATATATATATATATATAACTCTGTGTGAGGTTTTCTTCACGTGTATATTTGTGCGTATGTGTGTATTAAGAAATAAAGCAAATGAATCTTTTCCTTTTTTTTCATATGGTGTGTCTGGAATACGTATTTTGAAATATCACGAGGGAGTATTGCGAAATCTTACCAGTATGAAACTAATTAACACAGGCTAAAAATATATAACAGCAATTTTTTTATCAATAAATCAAACAATCAGTCAATCAATCATCAATCTGTATCCTAACCTCTCACTCCCTCTCTCTCTTTCTCTTTCTCTCTCCTTCTTTATATATATATATATATATATATATATACATATATAAATTGATAAGTAAGTAATTCAAGTAGAAGGATAGATTTATTGAGAAGCAAATTCGACACTATAGCGTTTGGGTTCTAATGAAGCATCATCAAGGAAGATTTCAAATCCTGTATGTGCCTCGGAAAATTTTTAAAATTCATACCTACCAGAATGTCCAACGTTCTTCGACCATACTAACATTTTCCCGGATTATATATGTCTATACATTGAAATTTCTATTCGTGATTTAAAATTTTCCGAGGCACATTCATTTGAAAAAGCCAGACTTATTGAATTTGAACTTTGTCGAAAAGAAGGAATGATTCGAAACCTTTATCGATAAACAAACGGAACATAAATTTCTACACAATATTTCTAATAAGTCAAATGACGTAATTTAAAACAAACGCTGATTCATTAATCAAACGCCCATCTTTTTATTGTCATAAACGGCGAACTTTTTTCTTGTTTTACAAATTTTCCCTAGGGTTATATATTTTACAAGTTTTACACATCCATCCTTAATTTAACTTCACTAATATCATCATTCATAGTCTCGATGATGGTTCATTAAAACAGAAAAGCTATAATGTCGACTTTGCTTCTCAATAAATCTCTCCTTCTACTTGGATTACCGTATCAATTTTTCTTTACAAATTGTCGGATTATAATCCGTTATTTACTTACATATATATATGCGTATGCTTGTTTCTGTTTGTGTGTGTGTATACATATACCACACTCCTGCATATTTTATAACCCCAGCTGGAGCCATCTTTAAGGGAACAAATATTCAAAATGACAAACTCAAAGAGAAGTCGTATGCATTTATTTAAATTGCAGCAGGATGTAATAGTGGAAGGGAAATTTATACATTTTTTATTGCTAGATTTAGTAGGAGAAACAATATTACTTATACTTTTTTTTAGCTATTCTTCGAGTTTATTGTGTTAGTGCATCTGTAACATACCCATGACACAGATATGTGAAATGGACATAGGGAATCTAAAAACACGAAATTGGTTCAGGTACGAAACTTCTTATAATCTTTCAATTAAAGGTAATTCGACATGAGGAGAGAGGGGCACAATCTTTCAATGCTGACTGCTTTTACATCATCACCTATCAACCCAACCAATGCGCCGCACCTGTAGTGCACAAAGTCGTCTGGCCTCGCCCAGCTCTAAAAGTCAACCTTCTTCTTCCGAGGCAGGAACTCAACTAACTGACTTTTCTCAAATCCCCCAAATCCTCAGCCCACGCTTCCGGTGTATGACGTTAATCACACCTCCTGGACTCATTTCCTATCTGAGATTTTTATTTTAAAATCTATGAATGACACATCCTCTCCGCGTGCGCGTGAACACCTGCGGTAATGTCGCAACTAACTAACCAATGTACTAAGCGAAAGGTTCTCATCCTAACTAAATCGAAAGGCAAGATACACAAAACGAAATCCCTCAGCAATTATATTACACATCTGTTTACAAAAAATCTGACTCTACCTCTAAAATAAAACTAATTACATATCGAAAATCAATACAACGAACCTCGTCAAATCTATAATTTCTCTGCTTCGACTTGCAACTTCAATGTAGCATTCGAATTAATATTTCCTCTAGGAAGATGCACCAGAAAAAAATAAGTACCCGTATCGGCCGGACTATAACAAATCTATCGATGCACTCATCATTTCACCTATCCAACTCTTATTTAACCTCTCAACACCTTAAAGCTCACTCTTTCTTCTCCTCCAAATACCAAAATATTTTAACTGAAAATGCTTCCTTGTTACACAAAGAAAAAGCAAACAAAAACTTCAAATTCTTGAAGTTCTCACTAAATATTAACAAACCTTCCTTCTATTAAGGCATCGTTCTCACTGCCTTTAACATTTTTCTCGTCATTTCTTCCTGATACCAGCTCTAAAGATCTTCTCGATTGTAAATTGACCAGAAACTTGTTTTTCCCCCTGACTTTTTGAATAAATGCTTAAAACAAGTCATTGTGTTTTTCGTTTCAAATGTTCTTTTCCCCTGAAGATGGTTCCCACTGAAGCCAAAATCCAGGCGAAAATATACTGCATTTTGAGTTTATTCAATCCAGAGGTAAAAAGACACATAATGATACTTCAACGCATCATTTACAAAATAGGGACGAGAGTAATGTATGTTTTAAATAATCCAACATCTTTAAAAGAGAAAAGGCTGTATATCTACATCTCTCTCTATTTTATTTTCTCATTCGCAAACTGTCTCAGAGCTCATCAGCGTAGCTAGACCCACGAGATGCATCATGCT
Organism: Sepioteuthis lessoniana; assembly: GCA_963585895.1. NCBI lineage: Eukaryota > Metazoa > Mollusca > Cephalopoda > Myopsida > Loliginidae > Sepioteuthis > Sepioteuthis lessoniana. The sequence continues at coordinate 121,139,294 of OY757904.1, read as the reverse complement.
GGAATGAAAACCCAGCCTATTTTACACCAATCTGAAATCTTACGGCATATCCATCAGCAAATTCACTGTAAGCGAAGGGATTTTAACGCATATGTAACACTTTTTCTTTTGCTTATATATATGCGCCTAACGGCTACCGAGTACTCAATTCATTAGAAGACCTTTGAATATTTGAATGGCAACCGATAATTCTTCTTCTTCTTCTTCTTCTTCTTCTTCTTCTTCTTCTTCTTCTTCTTCGAGAGAGAGAGAGAGAGAGAGAGAGAGATAGAGAGAGAGCTCAACTCCCAGGGGGAAGCATGTATATATTGTCATCTACTGTAAGAAAGTTTGATGTATCAAAACTCATCAGTGTAGGTAGACATGTGAGATGCTTCAAGCTAGGATTGAAACCGACAGACCCTACACCAATCGTGTTAAGTTTTCTTCTTTTTTTTTCAGGCCTAAAGAATAAATCACCCGGAACCGTCTCTTCTGACATGATCATGATCATATGTCTTGATCTAAAGCAGGCCTTAACGCAGCTCTTGAGAAAAACTTCTGTGCCTCTGATTCTGATCAAGTCCGACCAGCAACGGACAAAAAATGGCAAACTTCCAAGTGATATAGGATTTTTGCCAGCCCCCGTGGAAACACTGCAACTTATTTCAACTTACCAGTGAAACTTCGGGATTTTTGTTATATACGCAACTTTTAGTTAAAAATACCACTACAAATCTTCTTCAAGAATAATTTTAACATTAACTAACCAACGAACCTTGATATGCAATTAGAATTAAAAAAGAAAACCTTAGCAAAGCTTATCATTCAATCATTCGATCAGTTCTAACCAATGGGAAAGCATCTATTCTTGTTGCGCTTGTTATTCTAGCACACACGCTATATTCGCTCGAACGCCGTTCAAAAAAAAAGTAATTTAGTTTCTGTCTGTTGGTTCCCATCCTTTACTCCAACCCAACTAGTCTGTCAATTTTATTAACCAATCTGAGGCTTAATTAGCTTTTTCAATTTCTATTTCCTTCTTTTCATGATCCCAAGATTCAGACATTTGCATTCTAGTTTTCAGCTGATAATCTCTTGAAAAAACAATTCGTCATACATTGTCAGTTGACTAATTTTCCAGTATCTCTATTATCTGAATAATAACAAAACTTACAGACGTTATAAAAAAAAAAAAACTTTTGATTCTTAAATGATTTAAAACCCGTATACATATCAAAATTCTCTATGACTTTTAAAATCCATAGCCTTAAATACATACTTATTTTTGTATATATATAGATATATATATGCACGCATGTGTGTGTGTGTGTGTGTGTGTGTGTGTGTGCGTACAATAATTTTATATCATATTTTGATATTATACATAATTATTTGATGATTTTTTTATCATTTAATAAAACATGTCTATTCATTTCTTTTTCATGTTAACACAATTAAGCCTGTGTATTTCCTTAATTTAAAGTGGACAGTGAATTATTTAGACTAGTAGTATTAATTGTAAATTGCAGCGTAAAAGTTGACATTTTGCGCTTAACATTTTTACAAATATAATGTTTGAATTATTAAGCGTGGATAATATTCAAGCATTCACCACAGAGTGATCAACCAGTGGAACAGAACTCATAACAACTTATATACACCACTTACTGAAACTACATCAGTTGCCACAGACAATTCCCGCACATTCCCGTGTTTGGAGAACATTTAACAAATAAACACAAAGATTCATTTAGTATGATAAAACTTTGGTACGAATTGACTTTTAGAGTTTTCAACTGATGATAGAGTGGACGGTAAGCACAAACAAAATGTTCTCATTAGCTTTTGTTTTATGTTTGGGGTCGGCCTCTACGGCAGGTAGTGGTCTACGCCAGAATTTTCTGCAGAAAATTGTCTTGTACGCTACAGTTTATGGTAATGTTATGAATAGAATCAGAGTATCATGTGATACAAGTGTATTGTGAGTGTAGAATAATACACTTATCATACACACCCACCAGCACGCACCCACAAACACACATACACACGCGAACACACACACACATACACACGTCTGCACAAACACACACACACACGTATATTTGTGTGCGTATGTATGAGGGGCATATATTTAGAATATTTGGTTAAGTAATATCGTGAAATTTATGTGCTCATGTGTGTGGGGTATATCTTCAAAATATGTGGATTAGTAAAATCGTGAAATTTTATCAGTATATGTGTATTTATTTAGCTACCGACGAGACCAAAATGTGACACTAAGTAAATTCAGTGAGGCAATAACCCGCAGACACCGAAATTTCAACGGGGCGAGGGAAATTGCTGAGTTCCCTTGGAATCTCTCTTGAGTGCGCTGGGGATCAGACGACGAGCAATAAACCCAGCCCTTAGCTCTTTTATCTTAACTGTTTCTGTCAAATCGACACTGAATAAAACGAGATAATAGCAATTTGTCAGAGGTGTAATTATTTTGGACTGTTAGATATTGATATATTTGATTTCTTTGTATCTACCAAATACAGATCTTTAATAAATTTATTTAAACACTTAACCTCATTTATCTACAAGGAAGTGTATATGTCTTTCGCCAAATCTGTCTAATATATCGATTACAATACAAATCCTCACTATGAAAAATATATAGCAGCAGAACTAAACCAATGTATTTGACCAAACTCTTGTTTTGCAAGCTGTCACTAGTGAAATCTTGTGTGGCTGTGTTAGTTATTAAGGTGGCCTTCAGCAGATTTATTGATAATCTAGCCAATTGATAAACGATAACATCAGTTGTGCTGAACTGAGAGCAATGAATTTCTAGTTAGCTCAATCGTTTAATTTCCAAGTGTAATCCTCGGTACAATTGAGCTTTTGGAGACGATACAACGTGGCCAAGGTCTTGATCTGCTTCTTACTTGTCACTAAAACTCGAATCAATGACTAATTTCATCAAATTAAGATGAACTGGTGTCGCCTTTTGCTACTGATCCTGTCAAGGGCCGCGGGAAGTAAGAAACCTTAGGAAGTTAATTTCCTTCCACCGGTGAGAGGCTCGTAGATAAATGTAGTTCTCTGAAAATAGACTTTCTTCTCGAGGAAACATCAGGATTTGCGTTAATGTTGACTGTGTTTGCTTCTAATTTGTCTGCAAGGTGCCGGACATTCAAAGTAGGTATTCGAACGGAAGTTGTATTTGAAATCTATCAAAGTAACGACCTGGCTCGGCGCTTGGCTGAAATACTGTTCTAATCCATTCACACGAAGTGGAATCTAATTATTCTTGATTAGATTCGACGACAAACACTTCTGGCCCTGTTGTTTCTGCTTATTTGCTTGGGGAACGTAATACCCTGATTGCTAATTGTTTTACATACTTCATGAGCTGAGTTAACTGTTAGGAACTTTTATGAAGATGTCTTTTTTTCTTATTTTTCTAGATAAAAATTGAGACACGCTGATTGAAATATTTTTGGGGTTTTTTTTGTTAGGATTTTTTTAGGTAATGAAAAAATTAGATACGGTAATTAAAGTCGTATCTCTAATAATAATTTGAACGAGTTCGTAGGCATTCTAAAAACGGACAAAACGTATGATGTAAATATATCCAAAATGTTTTGCACACTATCCGAACCTCGCAGAATGCTTTAGTTATATTTACCAACCCCTCCGCTCGGGCAGGATATGACACAAGGTTAATTTTTAAGCAGAGTTTAACTGGTTTGAATTCAGAGTTTTCCTTCTCCTAGACTATTTACATCACCAAGGCTGAAGAACCTAGTCTGCCCTAGTATTTACCCATAGCTGGAGGGGGAATAATTGGATTCATACCATTCCCAAGGATATTAGTGCTATGTGAAATGCAATCAGTCTCGTCCAGGATTTGAACTCGTGTCGCCGTGTCCATTTCCTACGACGATAATCTTTTCACCACGGGCACCTGTTTTAATACTTTTTGAGTATCACGGAGTTTGGAATACCACTTGATACGATTAATAGTGGTTAAAATTCTATGTCTCATATGTGTGAGTAATTTTATTTGAAGAAATATTACTTCCACTCAAAAAATAAATAAAAGCACAATTATACACAAAAACGTAAACATACCTAAGAACCAGATCCAAATAAATAGAAATAATCCAAAAAAGAATAAAGGTGTTTACTAGGGTTGGCTGAAATTTTCATAGGTTGACTGAAATTTTCTCACGAAATGTGGTATATTTTTCAATATAGGCCACTTTCCCGTCAACCAAATTATACCATCAGTGTTACAGTGTTTGTATATCATTGGTAATAACGTCATAAACATATGATATAACGTGATTCTATGGAAATTTCTCTGTCAGTTTTCAGTCAATCATGTTTTGTAGAAATATATTTATTGTTCATACGTTTGGGTGATGTTTATAAGAGAAATTGAAGTTTTTGAATAATAAACAATAATTGATGGGTAATTATGTTGCTGAGATATATACTTATTTTTAACTTCAAAACAATTTAGATATTCATTATCTGTCTGCCAATTATATAACTCCATATTTAATGAACATCAATGAATACACTACTGCATTGGGACCACTTTACAATGAAATATGCTTTTTTTTTAAATATGAGATATGAGTAGAGTATTTTCCATTTGTCTGAGAGAGCGGGGTTCAATAATAGGTCGAGTCATACCAAAGACTCAAAAATGGTACTAGATACCATCTTGCCTAGGAATCAGCACTATAAGATAAAGGATGAAGGGTAAAGTGGAAAAATCCAGGGAATGCAGTAGCACCCTTCCCTACACTTCAGTAGTGTAGATATTGAAAAGGGAGCCTTTGGGTCACATTCGACTTAGGTCGTAAACTTTACTTACCAGACAATGGAGTAGCACGAGCCCCTACACGTCGGTATAGTAGATATTGAAAAGTGAATCTTCTTGTCACCCTTGACTAAGGTCGCCAACTTTACTTACCAGGAAATGAACTAATCCTTCCCTAAACCTCGGTGTAGTAGATATTGAAAAATGAGCATTTTGATCCCCTTCGAAAAAGGTCAGCAACTCTTCTTAACTATGTGTCTTACAACAACAAAAGTCAAAATTTGGACTCGTTTGTCTACAACAGATTTTGAAAAATGTTAATATTTTCTCCGAGAAATATTAAATGAACGTCTCGAGTGGTGTAATCGTTGGCAAATCTTTACTACTGAGTTCAAGTCTCACTGAGTGCACCATTTATACAGCCTGGTTCCATATCTAAGGCAAAATCTTAGAAAATTACTTGTAAGAATAATTTCTTTCAAAGGACACTAAACTCTTTGTGGATCTATTAATTTTAACACACACACACACACACACACACACACACACACACACACACACACACACACACATATATATATATATATATATATAGAGAGAGAGAGATACAATCTAAAACACAGCTTAGATCTTACTTAGGAAAACCTTTTTATTTTGTGTAATGTTTGTATTCCAACAATTGTATTATAATATATATATATATATATATATATATGTAAAATGTGTGTGAGTGTTTATATATATATATATATATATATTATCACAATGAACTATGTAAGGATATATAAAGATTAAACAGAATGTTATTCACCAAAGTAATGCGTTCTTGATAATGTTTATATCGTCTACATAGCCCTGAGAATATAAGGACTGTATCCTCTACATTAAAGTAAGATCCCCCACCCCAAAAAGGCAATGTTCTAGGTGTAACGCTGAACTGCTTTTGATGTTTAACTGTTAGTTCTGAAGATCTGACAAGTTTGGAGTATCGCTTTGTTGTCATAACTTCTAGACACACTCTGGTCGAGAGTTGTAGTACCTCTGAAAACCAAATTGATATATTTACTTCTATTGATATCTTTGACAATTACTTGAATTCAATAGGGCAGGGATTTTATAAAAATAAAAATAAAAACAACCCTGACAAAACGACGACACAAAACCCTACGTGACCTAATTGTGATTCATTAACGTTCAGGCATAAAATAATATGATACGATTTGACATACATTTAAAACCAATCAATTATATATTCTTTGAAATACCTTCTCTTGAAAATTGTAATCAATACCATCAACATTTTTATTAACGCGTGATGACAGCACGGATTCCTTTAACTCTAAGTCAATAAGCGTTCCTTTTGGCTTAGCTCGTAGTAATACTTCTAGACGGGTCTTAGCGCATACACAGTGTTAGTAATGTAAGTTTTTATTGTCGGCTAACATTTCTGTATGTATATTTAGGAGTCTACAAGAGAAGATCGGCAATGAGTTAGACCTTTCTTCAACAACAATACTCAGCATGTCTAGCCTGTCTTACTTGATCTACTTGTAAGATGGAAATTATGTGACCACTCATTCGCTGTTTTGTAGGGTGCTACTTCCAAAATGTTTTCATGCAGTATCCGTGAATATATCCCAATTTTTTCAGGTGTTGTAATATATTAGCTTATCTAGCGACAGAGTGGCGTGGAGGGACTTAGCAGGTTCTATGCAGTCGCAAGATAACATCAACCAAGTGTGTCACAGGAAAGGAGGATAGCGAAGAATATAATTTATTTTTATAATTTATTATTATTTTAATTAATATAATTTATGGCCTATAGATAGCGTGACAGATATTTTGTTCGCTGATATGATCAACAAATTACCTGGAAAAACGGAAGTATGTAAGTTCCGATAACCAGCCATAAACAAAAAATACGTGAGGCAAAGAGGATGTTCATATTTCCGCTTGGGACTTGAGGGAGATTATAAGCTCTGTAATTTTGGACTGAAGGCAGAGATCCACTGGTCACTCAAGCAAAGGGGAGAGGTCTGCAGCCTCTCAAGCGAAGGTAGAGATCTGCTGGTCGCTCAAGTGAAGAGGAGAGGTCTGCTAGTCTCTGAAGCAAAGGGAGTGACCCGTTGCCATGTGTGTTCTCCGGCCGTCGCTTTAATAGACACAAAATGACCTCACCACAGGAGAAAGATATGTGCGAACTCTCTCTGACTGTATTCCTACTTCACTCACGTCGCCTTCGAAGAATAAAAATATAAATTATATTTATATATTTCTACAACTTTTTCATTGTTTATCCAGCGGACATTATGCGACAGTGTTTCATTAAATTCCGAGATCTGACAATATGATTTTTTCACTGGTGCCAAAATCTAATGGAGAGCATCATGGCTATATTTTTATTTAGGAAAATATTATTTGCCTTTTATACAAATATAAAACAGATTTATTCAGTTTGAAAGAATTTCAAAAGGCAATTTGAAATAGCAATGAAGGACTAGTACTAACCGAATAAACAAAATGTCAAAAAAAAAGTAAGCAGCTTGAGGTTTTGTCTGTTCATTGTTCAATTCTAATTCATGACATCCTGAACTAACCCTTGTTCTCCTGTTTGGGTTAACCAGTCAAACTTTGGATAGATTAATCAGATCTTTGATTTCTGTTTTGATCAATGTGAAAAGAGATATTTCCTCACGAGCCGTCGGCCGGGAACCCATTATAAATCATGTTACTTGATTGGATGACAAGTTAAAATTTGTTTCGATGAAGGGATATTTTTCTCACAGACGTAGATCAGCACATTTGTTTAGCTGACCAGTCAAAATGTAGTAGAGGAATACGAAATGATACGCGATTCGTTATTCAATCGGGAATGTTTGTTCCCAGGGGAATTCTCAATAAAAATAGACGTATTTAAGATTAGAAGAGATCCAATGTCCATATTGAAGACAAAAGAATAAGAAAATAATTCTCTCCATCGAGTAAAGCCTCTCCAGCTCCCTCACTCTCCGAATATTTGGATTAAGATAGAAAGACTGGACTAGCCAAATACCTCAATTGTGTGTTTCTCAAATACAGCAAAAGCGACAATCTATATATATATATATATATATATATATGTATATATTATTATTATTATTATTATTATTATTATTATTATTATTATTACATCATTGTGTTTCAATAAATAGATGTTAATGTTTAATGGATAGATTTTTAAGACTTTGAGTTACAAACACCCACGCCACATGTAACGACAAACCTCCTCATCAATCAGAAGAGGTCGCCGATAGATTGAGTTATCCATCCATTGTGGATTTTTAAAATAAAACGTGGGGACCAATGGAGTTGATAAATCAACCAGCCAGAAATGCATGTGGTAATCGCAGAAGTAAGACAGTTATCAAGTACAATGAATAGCAAGCACCGAAGGCTTCTAATTTTTCATATTCACATTTGTTTATGAATGAATAAATTATTATGAAAAATATTGTTTTTAATTGGTCGTCAGCAGAGATTATCTATAGGGCAGATGTAGAGAAGAGTCGATTCGTATGTGGTTTCCTACAATAAAATGAATGCGTATCAATCCTGAAATTGTCTTTGGAATTTTCTTTATTTTTGCTTCGGTAGTAATATCTCATCTATGGAAAGTGATGTCAATATACACATAAGAAAGGTATAGATTGCAATAAACTGGTTACCTACCATACGAAAATCTGAACTCTCCGCTGAAATCAAACGGGGAATCTTTCAAGGTTTAGCCATATCGGTATTATTGAATGTCAACACCAAATGGACTTTAACAAAGCGATCGGAGAAAAACCAATCAGAAAAAAAAACAAAAAACAATTAAAACAAGGTATGGACTACATACAAATACTGCTTAAAAATACTTAAATCACACCCAACAAAACAATAGCTGTTCAGCCGCACACTACCCACTAACAAACTATCCAAGTAGGACGACAAGACTAAACACTGCTGGAGAACCAGGGATGCACTAATCAGCGGCATTATCCTGAGGACTCTAACACATGGACACACCAGCGTCGACTGACCAGCTAGGACAAGACTTACATTCATAAACTCTCTGTAAATACTGGTTGCTCCCTACAGAACCTACAGAACGGGATAATCGATAGGGACGGTTGTACAATGAGAGTCAAGGGAATCCTTCATTATCGGTATGACTTAATGATAATAATGAAGTATAAGAATTAGTAAGGAAGACAAGTGTTTGACGTTGTAGATGTATTTAATTTTCAGATTAGGGCAGCATAAAAATTAAAAACCAAGAGGGAAGTTTTTATGACCCAGTTTTTAAAAAAACGAGAATTTGTTACAATGCCAGTGGATCTACAAATTCTACATTGATATTCAGAGAGAATTTTTATAAGGACAAGATCTATACATTTTTTCTATTTTTAGCAACATTTAATATTTCATTGGATGGGTATCGGCAAATCAATATCCAGCATTTGTATATTGTACATTTTTGTTGATTGTGTGTGTACCATTTCATTTGATTAAACCATAAGTTTCCCCAATTTATCCCTTTTTTTATATTTCGTTTCTTTTTAGTATAGAGTCCTAATTAATTTTTGCAGATTTATAATGGCATCCTCTTTCCAGTGCTACTTTCCCTCCTATTGTCGTCAAAATCTGCTTTTATATCTTCTGATGCATTTAGTTACAATATGCCACGCAGTATCATCTCACTCTCACACTTATTGATTGTTAGAACTTTTAGCTCTCTTTAGTTTAGCAAATGAAGTCGAAATTAGTTTAAAAAGAAAGTTCAATTCTATTTTGTTTATTTTACATTTCATGAAATAAAACAGAGAAATTAATAAAACATATTAAAATCATAATGTTACAATTGTTTCTCAGTGGATAAAAAAAATCGAATCAGTACATACTTTAAATTTAAGTTGTATAAATCAAAATTTTTATCCAACATTTTTATAACAACAGAATGTTTCATGGTATTCTTTTGTAAAAGACACTCATTGATTTCAAGAAAATGAATTTATTTAAACCAGAATAAGTTTTAAATTGAGTTCATAGAATGCTTAAATATGAATCCATGTTTTTAATATAAAGGTGACAGTCATAACAATCGTTGTTGAAGTCCCTTGAACAGATCCCATAAT
>OY757904.1:121066837-121124337 GCA_963585895.1 Sepioteuthis lessoniana | reverse complement strand
ATTAAATTCGGCCTCTATTGCCATCAATAAGAGAAAACTTTACAATTTGGACAACGGAAATAACAGTCAGATCTGTTCTTTTCTTCGTTAGACATAGAGTACCTATATTGTATTAGTTAATCTCGTCTTGTACGTATTTTAATATTTGAATACATTTTATCTTTTGTCATGTTCAGAAATTTTAGTTACTGTCGAGTCAACTATGGCGTCTGTCTAATGATTGATGTCTGGTTATCATATAAACAATAGTCCCTGCTTATTATATGCACGTATATTTAATAAAGGCAATCATATATTGTACGTGCAATTTTCGCTCGATTATTTTTATAGGACACCAGAAATTGAAATTAATAAGTCGGAATTACTTCCCTGTCAATTATATGATTTTTTTCATATATTCGGGGGAACCACGAGTACTTGCTATCAAACACATCCCAGTACCACGAGTACTTGCTATCAAATAAATCACAGTCACATATGATGTTGTTGATATTGGACAAAACAGGGCCGTATTCGTGAAATGACCTTGAGATTATAAAAAACATTCCAAAGTTCGTTCGCAATTTCCAATTTTATCCATGTTTTTTTTTTTTTTGTTTCTTTTTTTTTATATGAATGAGAAGATGATTAAAACAAAGTGGTCGTATCTTAACATACCTGGGAAAGAGGAAGCGGCTAAATAATCTCTTGTACACAAACTCCCTCAATACTATGAATGATAGGTTCTATACACACTCTCCATACACGAACGGAAATCAAAATTTATCTCTTTATTCTGTCACAAAAAAAAATAGCAATTATTGATCTTTGAAAGGGATCAGTTTAAAACATTTAAAAAAATGTCCAAACAATCTTGTATCAAATTTTACCCCCTGACCTACTCTTTTCATGGATACATGAACGCTGCTTGAATATTTATGACAAACATGATCAAATATCTGTCCCAACGCAAACATAATGCGGCTTCAAATCTTTTATAAAAATGTTAATTGAAATTATAGTCAGTGGTAATCTCCCGAAATATGATCTGATATAAATTTTAATTTTACGACATATCAAACTTTGCTAGGGTAGTTTATGACGAAGTCTGCCCAACAATTATGTAATCCCATTACATATTATAGAAACATAAATATTTGATACTATTTGAAACTGGTAAATACTTCATACAGAATTGAAAAATCAATGCAAATGTAAAAGTCTACAGTAGTTCTAAACATCATATTTGACAGGTCTATTTGTTCCTCAAATAGGCTCTTGGCTAGTACGTCATATATATATATATATATATATATATATATATATATATATATATATATATATATATATATATATATATATATATATATATATATATAATACTCTAGGTAATTGAGACTATAATTATTAAACTGACTCTTGCACATAACCCAACAATTCATATCATGCCATGAAATAAACCAATCATCCAGACTGCTGCGTTTGTAATTGATTAGACAGAATGAAACAAACATTTTGCAACGTATAAAATCCTTTTTGCTTCTTATGTGTCTTGTTTACTTCTATTTTTCTACATTATTACTGTATATCTCAGGCGACATTTTCTCTATAGTATTCTTAATATTTACCATCACAATACTCAGAGTACAGAGTTGATTTTTAAGTGATGTTAATTAGTTTGTGTCAATCTGATACGCAGTAGTTTGTATTATACATTCATTGTATTGCTTACGTTTTAAGTACATTGAAAAATTTGATTTTTATGATATTTGTATTTTTAAAGAAAGCTTTGCCAGCTATCGTTGTACAATTTTTATTTCATTTTAATGATATCTTCTTTAAGTTTATCACCTGTCTTGTGTAGCTGCATTCATAAACCTCTTCTCGTTAAGCCTCCTCTATTTTTTATGATCAGTCCCAAGACGTTACAAGTAAACGTAGTGGAAGTCACCGTGTTGTATTAATTCATATGTATCATTACGACATCCTAGAGAGTTAGTTTACTGTCGGACATACTATGGATAATGGTATGAACCCTGCTTTTTCTGCGTTTATGGGTATAACACAACAACTATAGAACTTCTAAAAGGATTCTTTTAGTATTAAATTACTCATGATGGTGTATACGGTATTCAGCAAAGAAAATTTTGGAAAACCCGATTAAACGTTTCTTTTGCTTGATTTCTGTTTATCCCTAAGCAAACCACGATATTCATTCAGGTAATTTAACTTCTATTATAATCAACTGATGATTGTGATTCAATATCCATATTTACCAACCCCTCCGCTCGGGCAGGTTTTGACACAAGGTTATTTTTTAAGCTGAGTTTAACAGTTTTGAATTCAGAGTTTTCCTTCTCCTAGACTAGTTTCCTCAACAAGGCTGAAGAACCAAGTCTGTCCTACTATTTACCCATAGCTGGAGGGAGAATAATTGGATTCATACCTTTCCCAAGGGTAATAGTGCTATGTGAAATGCAATCAACCTGGTCCCGGATTTGAACTCGTGTGGCCGTGTCCATTTCCTACGACGATAACCATTACACCACGGTATCTTCAACAGAATATATCTTATTCAAGTATATTCTGTTAATGCTTATTTCAATTCTTTCTCTATCAATTATTTTTGAAGCTATTATCAAGTAATTTGATAAAAAGCTTTGAAAAAATCCTACTCTCCTCTTCCACTCTTTTGTCGAATCTTTATCTTATTTGTTTCTTTCTTAGAGTTGAACTATTTAATTTTAATTTTTTGATACAAGATGTCACCAGAAAGGACCGAGACTGTATGTTCTATTCAACGTGTCTTAACTGAACAATAAATATAGTTGAAGTATTTAATATCTATTTTTTGATACAAGGTGTCATCAGAAAGGACCGAGAGTGTATCTTCTATTCAACTTGTCTTAACTGAATGATAAATATTGTTGAACTATTTAATTTCTATTTTTTGATACAAGGTGTCATCAGAAAGGACCGAGACTGTATCTTCAATTCAACGTGTCTTAACTGAATGATAAATATTGTTGAACTATTTAATTTCTATTTTTTGATACAAGGTGTCATCAGAAAGGACCGAGACTGTATCTTCAATTCAACTTGTCTTAACTGAACGATAAATATAATAATTCGATGATGACTACACATCCAGACAAAATTCTTGACAAACCAATGAGAATTTGGGATTAGAAAACGTCAGTTATGACACTTGAAAGGTATCTTTAAGGGCATCACACTTCATACGTAGCAGAACAAAGCTCCATGTATCTTTTTTCTTTTTTCTCAATGTAAATAGTAAGAGGTGAGAACGTAGACGACATTAAGTAGTTATGACTTAATCGCTTCAGACAATATCAAGAGAGAAGATTAAGAAAGTTGTCGCCTAATGAAAACTCACTGGATGTCAGTTGCTATTTTGAAGAAAATTAACATTTGCTTTATTTTCATGACTGTCTGGGAAAATACAGCAATTCTAAACATTTGTGAACACAGCTCGTTTATTTTTTTTAATATTAACACCTAATTCCAATTCCTGAATAATGAAGCATTTATTGAATCAAATGTCTCTATTCTATCTAATAAAATCAGCAGTTTGTTATATTCATTTGATTAATTTCCTATTATAGGAATTAGTATTTGTGATTATTGGCATTAATATTTCCAATAATAGGAATTAATATTTGCGTACATTAGAGAATAACCACTTCTCAAAACCAACGGTTCCAGGAGAGTTCTCATGCCATCATGGTTAACATACTGCATTGCGTTCACTTTCGGACAAGCATTCTCAGGAAAAATCTGAATCTATTTCCCCTTTAAGCACTAATTTCAATATTACCACCACTGTTCTTCGACGAGGATAGCTTTCGTATTAAATACCCGATAAAGTATATACCATTAAACAAAGAAAACAAACGAAACCTTCCAGTTAATCTGACAGATTTATCACAAGAGTCTTCTGTTTATTTCTCTTTTTGTATTATTCTACATATTTTGGGGAATACTTTGAGTGTAGTTGACGCTAATCTAATAGAAAAATAGTTGCTAAAGTCTATCTCATCTACTTATGATGTAAAATCACTAGACAATGTTTTTGATGTATTTTTCATTCTCTTTTATGCAGAAGTTAAAAAAGAAAAAAAAATCTACGGAATTTTTTTTTTGTAAATCTCCTTCCTTCGGAAATAGAATGGTTATTACTTCATAGGAAATTATCATTGGAAAAGATATACAATATATAAAAAAGAATAAAAACAAAAAACAAAAACAAAAACACCAAGAAAACTGTTTGTATCGGAAATGCAAACCTTTTATAGCGAACCAAATAAAATAAAAAAAAAACATTGACATTTTTTAAACATCTTTAAAGCTGTTTATGTTTCTCTATTATTGAAAGAAAAATTTCAAGATTTTCAATAATCAAATATTAATCTTTCTGAAATGAATTTGCTTCTAATTTCATTAATTAACTGATGGATGGATGGTTCTTAACGGTATATTCATCTGTCTAGGGTTATTTTATGCTCAGAGATTGGTGAATCTCTAATTCAACGTTCATATATAAATGCTTGTACTGGTGGTTCAAAGAACATTTTTAGACTTTCTCCTATCATTGATAGATAATTTTAAGCATATATATATCAGACCCATGAATGAACTTGGAATTATATGGTATAAATTAGCTATTCCTACATGATGAATAACGTTATAATAACTGTTCTGTTTAACCACAGACTAAAAACGAAGGACAATTGAAAGATTGACAAATACTTGAAACTTTCAAGTGAAATAAAAAAAAAGTGAGGGACGTGAGAATGATGGTGATACTAATCGTAGTTGGTACACTTGGAACGTTGTCCAAATGAAAATAATGTTTATCTCAATACATCTCTTGCATACAATAAAAAAAACAATTGGGAATTGATATAACAGAATGCTACACAACACAACATTAAGCAAAGAACATAGTTGAATCGAAATCTTCATATTTTCCTACTGTAAAGACTTAAGAATATAAAGATTTAACAATATAACAACTTCACAATGGAAGGCTTGCCAAAAGTATAATGTCTATAGATTTATCTGTCATTTCTCATTCTATTTATTTATAATTCTCCTTTTCCGTCAAGTATATTGGGGCACTTGAGAGAATTGGTACAATTGCCAAGTCATCTACACGAACGTCTTTAAAGATTTATTGATGTATTTCCTTTGTGTTTAAAAGATCCCACGGTAAAATACAACACTGCTAATAGCATTATTCCTATCCTCAAGGTTGTGCTGAGCCATAATTACGGCTGGAAAATTCGAAGAACACAGACTATTTTGAAAAAGAGAAGACTCTGACATTTGGAAAACGCAAAGAATGCTTTAAAGAAATCGATTAGAAAAATAAAACAATTTCTGTATGATTTAATGTGTAAGTCAGTATTTCTGGTTCTATGGTTTCAGCAAAAAAATGTTAATCAATTGTAAACTATCATGCTTAAATCAACTGTACTTAATAGAAATTGTTTATACACAATTATAAGGTTTCACGTATTCATATGCAGAGATAATAATTCGTAAGAAATCATATGATTTCAAGTAACTATAAAATAATAATAATATTATTAATAATGACTTGCATAAACTCCTATGGGACTTTAGCATACAAACGGATCACCTACTTCCGGCCAGAGACCAGACCTCATAATAATCAACAAAAAAAAGAGAATCTGCAAATTTGTCGACTTTGCTGTCGCGGCGGACCACAGAAAAAATCTGAAGGAAAGTGAAAAGAAGGAGAAGTACCTTGACTGTGCAAGAGAATTGAAAAAGCTGAGGAACATGAAAGTAACGATTGTGCCAATTGTGATTGGTGCGTTAGGCACAATAACTAAATGATTATTAAACGGCTTGAAAGACGTGAAAATTGGCGAATGGGTAGAGACTATCCAAACGACAGCATTGATAAGAACAGCCAGAACCCTGTGACGAGTCCTGGAGACTTGAGGAGACTTGCTGTCACTCAAACTCCTGTGAAAAACCATCAGTTAAAATTGATGTAAAAAACTCTAAGGGAGTATAATAATAATAATGATAATAATAATAATAATAATAATAATAATAATAATAATAATGATAATGATAATAATATTAATAATAATAATAAGAAATATAATAAAAGGGGTAAACACCCGGGCTACAAACTTTTTGAGATACTCGGGACTATTCTTGAAATGAACAAGGAAAGGACTTAAACAAATGAACAAGTGAACAAGGGAGCAAATGACGTCGAAGAAGATATGAACGAGACAGACTATATGTGTCAAAAAAGAAAGGTGAATGAATACATACCATCATTGAACATAGCGTGGACACGAAGACAACATAAAAAAAGCCACAAAGATTAATGGCGGCGACCAGAAATAGCACAAATACCATTATAATTTTCAGAAAAACAAATAGGAAAGAAAAATACGATGAAAAAACAACTGTGACGTTGAATTCTACTCTGACCTTAAGAGATCGACATCTCGGTCATTGTCCTCTGTAGAAGGCTGTTATGTAGAATGTGTATCACCGAGGACAGTCTGGCACTTGGCACTCTACAAAATAAATCCCGGTCAAGACTCCTATTTCGGGCGTATGATAAACAGACAAATAGTCTGGAGGCTAGTTCGGGGCTAGACTGACCTCAGACGTTGGTAAGGGGGTGCCAATTAACTTTCACATACACTTCCAAGTCCGTTGTCTTCCTACCCTTGAGATCATGTAAGAACGAACTTCTAGGTTAGATAATAATAACTGTAGACATATATCCAAATCCCCTAGTAATTTTTAAGGAGGCAATAAGACGTTTAGCGAGGATTAATGAAAGCAGAACGAAGCAAGATACATGCAAAAGAAGTCAATTGACCGACGAAAGAACTCAACTAAAAGATTTCAACACAAGGGTGCATTTAAAATATAACAAAATTTGATATGCAATGATTAAACAAATATTGATGAGATTTTAGAAACAATTCCTTTTTCTTTTCTCTCTTCTTTTTAGAATACCGGCAATATTAAGCCAACAGGAAAACATCAAACAAAAATGTCTCTCAACAGTTCTTTTTCTCCTTTCTCTTTTTCTTTCTGTCTTTTTCTCTTACATGTGTAATATTGTCTAAGCCGTCGGACTGAGGCGTGTAGCAATGTTCATTCAGTAAACTTAACAATTTATGAAACACAATCTTTACAGTTTTTCTCTTTTTTGAATACATACAACTTCTCAATACTTAAGAATTGTCGAAGGAAAACGGTTTGAACATGACTTATCTTTGACGGGTTTTCAATTTTAAGGTTTATTTCTCTCTTTTTTACGGGTGAGTGTCTTTTCCCGAAGTTGGTGACCGTCAGCGATCTTGATCTAATGCTAGCTTTGTCCAAAATGAAAATTCACCTTCAAATTTCTCTAACGCGTGTTGGACTTTTTGGTGCGCAGAGCCTGTGGACCACTCATCCGACTTCCCTCTTCCACCGCTTTGCTGAATCACGCCACTTGATTGACCGTGACTTCTTTTATTTAACAGACTAGAGGACATAGGGTACAGATAGCTGGGCCCTTTCTCCCCCCTACCACTTTAATGGTCAGTCCCTGTTATCCGATCTTTCTTAATGCCTGTTGATTCAGATAGAGAAGGGTAAGGGTATTGACCACCCACCCCTCTCTCTCTCTCTCTCTCTCTCTCTCTCTATCTCTCTCTCTCTCTCTAGCATACCACGTCACACAACTCTCTGGATATTTCAGAGGAAATATCTCACAAGAAGATCTTGATGTGGTTAAGAAGGGAAAAGCTTAAGAGAGAAACTGAATCTCTTCTAATAGAAGCACAAAACAGCACCATAAGAACCAGCTATGTCAAAGTGATAATAGAAAAGACGCGACAGAATAACAAGTGTAGGTTAGGTTGTGATAAAGACAAAACAATTAATCATCTTATAATCGAATGCAGCAAATTAGCGCAAAACAGTATAAGACTAGACAGGACAAATTGGGGAATCTGATTAACTGGGAATGGAGCAAGAAATTTAAATTTAATCTTACTAACAAGTAATATATGCACAAACCAGAATCCGTAATAAAGAATGAGATGTAACAAATTTCTGGGGTTTTAAGAATCAAACGCATCACCAAATCCGAGTCAGAAAATCAGACTTTGTGACAGTAACTAAAAAAAAAAGAGAATCTGTCGACTAGAGGACTTGGTCTTCCCGGCAGACCACAGAATGCCAAAAAAAAACAAACAAACAAAAAAACGAAAATAGAGATAAGTACTAAGACCTTGCCAGTTAAAAAAATGCAATAGAACATGAAGGTGACAGTGATACCAACTCTAATTTGTGTGCTTGAAATGGACACCAAAAGTTTGGTAAGATGACTGGAAAATTCAGAAATCGAAAGAATAAACCGTGTCAATGCCAACTAAAGCAATCTTGAGGTTGGCCAGAATACTCAGAAGAGTCCTGGAATCTTAAGATGACTTGCTGTCACTCAGATTCCAGTGAAAAAAACATCATTTAACCCTGGTATAAAAACTCATTAGGAATATTAATCATTATGAAAATAACAATAACAGAACATCTAACTCAGGCAATGTAAATTTACAGTCAGGGCATACAGATGTATTTTGGCATAGAAAGATGCGCTATGTTAGTTGTGAAAAGCCGTAAACGACAAATGACGGGCGAAATGAAACTACAAAATCAAAAAAAATTACATCACTTGGAGAAAAGGAAACCAAAAATATCTGGGAATATTGGAAGCTAACATTATTAAACAAGTAGAGAGGAAAGAAAGAAATATAAAAGAATATATCAGGAAAATGAGAACGCTATTTAAAATAAAACTATAGCGCAGGAGCCTTACCAAAGGGATAAATACCTGGAATACCCCACTTTGTAAGATACTCGGTACCATTCTTGTAGAGGACCAGAGAAAGACTAAAACAAATTGACCCGAGAACAAGAAAACGAATGACCATGAATAACACCCGAGAGACGACGTAGACAGATTATATTGTACCAAGAAAAGAAGGAGGACGAGGGCTTTTCAGCATTTAAGGCTGTGTTGACACGTCGATACAACGAATAGAAGAGTACATAGAATGGCGTGGAGAGAGACTGAATACAGCCACCTGTAACAATACTGACAACACGAGTATCTGCAGAACGGAAATAACCAGAAAATAAAAAAGGAAGAAAAACAACGTTTTGGACAATTTCAGCGACTTGCAATCGGAATCTCTCACGAGAAAACTTTGACGTGGCTAAAAATGGGAAATCTTAAGAGAGTAATTGAATGCCTTCCGATAACAGCACAAAAAATGCCATAAGGACCATCGTGTAAAAGAAAGAATAGGTAAGACACAATAAAACTGTAGATGTAGGTTATATGGAAACAGAGACGAAAGGATCAATCACTTAAACCAATGCATCAAATTAGCACAGAAACAGAATAAGAGTAGACACGCTTGTATAGGCAGATATCGGGAATTGTGCTAGAAATTGAAGTGTGACCATACGAACAAATGGCATATGCACAACTCAAAATCTTTTTTGGAAAATGAGACGCACAATCTCCTCAGGGATTTTGAGTTACAAACAGATCACCTCATCTCGGCCCGACGACCAGACCTTATAATAATCAACAACAGAAACGTGAACTTGCTGAATTGTGGACTTTGCTGTCCCGGTTGACCACAGATTATAATTGAAACCTAAAAGAAGGATAAGTACCTGAACATTCCTAGGGAGTAAGAAAAACTGTGGAACATGAAAGTGGCGGTTATACTAATTGTTATTTTGCTCTTGGTTCAGTCACCAAAAGATTTGGCACAAGGACTGGTGGGCATGAATATTAGTGGACGAGTGGAGACCATCCAAAATACAGTGTTTTTTTTTTTATATCAGCCAGGTTACTGAAAATCTTTCTAGAGAATCAAGAAGGCTTGTTGCCACTCAAACTCCAAGAAAGATTATCAGCTAAAGTTGATGTGAAAAACTATCAAAGAATAAAATAATCATAGTTACAATATGGCTTAATGACAATAAGAGTACAAGTATTGGGCATCAAAACAACAGAATTATTAAAATATCTTTTGTCTTTCAAATCCAGTGATAAACCATCAGCTAACGTTGGTCTGAAAATCTCTCAAATGAATAAATAATAATGAAATTTGACTATACTACAAAATGATATATGCACACTCTAGTCCCGTCCTGGAATATGGGACACATAAAATACCATGAGATTTTCTGATACAAACAGATTACTTGATCCGGTCAGGAGACCAAACCTAGAGATAATAAACTAAAATGAATAAACAAATGAATAAATAAATGAATAAATAAAAGAGAACTAACCAGATAGTAGATTGTACCGTCCCAGCAGACCACGGAGTGAAAATTACAGAAAGCAATCTAAAAAAAGAAAACAACTTTGCAGCATGAAGGTGACAGTGATACTTATTTTGACTCGTGTGCTTGGAACAATTCCCAAAGCTTAGTAAGGAGGCTGGAAGAGATAGAAATTGGAGTACGAGCCGAGACCATCTTAACTACAGCAATCCTGATGTCGGCAAGAATACTGAGAATAATCTAGCTGACTTGCATTCACTCAGACCCCAGTGAAAGACATCCGCTAACGGTGATAAAAATACGTTTGAAATAATAATAATAATAATAATAATAATAATAAGAAGAAGAAGAAGAAGAAGAAGAAGAAGAAGAAGAAAAAAAAAACTCCTATGGGTCTTTGACATACACTCAGATCACTTAATCTCGGCCATAAGACCAGATATAATAAGAATCTACAAAAAAAAAAAAAAAATGATAACTTGAAAAATTGTCGACTTTGCTGTTCCGGCTGACCTCAGAATGAAACTGAAAGAATGTGAAAAGAAGGATAAGTATCTCAACCTTGCTAGGGAATCGAAAAAAACCTATGGAAGTAGCAGGTGACAATTCTACCAATTGTAATTGGTGGAGGTGGAGGTGCCCGTGGTGTAAAGGTTAGCATCGTAGGAAATGGACACGGCGACACGAGTTCAAATCCTGGACGAGACTGATTGCATTTCACATAGCACTAATACCCTTGGAAAAGTTATGAATCCAATAATTCTCCCTCCAGCTTTGGGTAAATAGTAGGGCAGACTATGTTCTTCAGCCTTGGTGAGGCAACTAGTCTAAGAGAAGGAAAACTCTAAATTCAGACCTGTTAAACTCCGCTTAAAAACTGACCTTGTGTCATATCCCTCCCGAGCGGAGGGGTTGGTAAATATGGTAATTGGTGCTTTTGGAACAGTAACTAAATTATTACTAAACGGACAGGAGGACTTGAAAGGTGGCGGACGAGAAAAGACCATCAAAACTGCTACATTATTGAGAACGGCTAGAATACTGAGAAGAATCCTAGAGACTTCAGTAGACTTGCTGTCTCTCAAACTCCAGTGAAAGGCTATCAGCTTATGCTGATGTTTAAACTCCAATGAATAAATAAGGGTTGATAGCTCTACAATACTTAAGCATACCAACTAGAAATTATCAGGCAAGCATTATAAAAATGAATCAACCCTACCATGACAACCGTGCAAACAGAAAACTTGAAACAACAAAACACTGAGTGTCTAGTTCCCCATTTCTAACACCTATAGAATATAAAGAAGGACATGTAAAATAGGAGATTGGAAAATTTGTTATGGAATTATGAAATGTGAAAATGCTATGAACACCCACGAGTACTCATACTAGAAGTAAAAGGAGTTATTATTTTCTGGGACTATAAAAACCAAACCAATAAAAATAGAGCAGTAATACAATTATAGTATTTAAAGAATATGAAAGAAAAAAAAATTCTACTTAATAAACCTATGCCAACAGATAATAATATTACTGTAAAAAATTATGATAAAATAAGAAAATATAAAGACCTGTATTAAAAAAAAACAAAACGTGGGAGCTTAAAATTATCATCGTGCCTTTAACAGTGAGTGACGTGGGTACGATAAAGAAAGGTAAAGATAAATACATTATTAAATATCTGCCAGTCCAAGCTTAAACGGAATACAAAAATAATTGCACATTACGTAACTGCTCATCTCCTTAGGAGATTACTATCAATATGAGCGGAAAAATTAGAGCGCAAGTAAGCAGTAATTAATAAAAATCCTCTAAATTCATTAACCACTACCTTCTCTCACCCTACGTTTTGGATTAGGATCTTGTGAAGGATTGTAAGAAACCGAAAGTAAATAACATAATATAGATTTATTGCATCAGTCAATAACATAATTAGAAAAATAAATAAAATAAAAAAAATGGGAAAAATCTATATGGATTCTTCAAGTAAGAAACTGGTGAGATTGCATTCGAGAATATATGGACAAGGCTACAAATGGAAAATCCATGAGAAAAACTGAATTTCTTCTAATAGTAGCACATAATAATGGCATAAAGACCAATTATATTAAAGCTAATACCTTTAATATGCTTACAAAGGTTGATATGCCATTAAACAAACAAACCAAACCAAAATTAATATGCCACTGAAAAGAAATAGTAGTTCATTCGGAAGAAGAGTTTAAGCCATTTCCCCTCTTTAGTGTATGTATCAAATAAGCCATGAGTTGTACAAAAATAGGCAATATAGGCTTGAAAAGGTGATTGTGCTAGAGATAAAGTTTTGACCGTTCTACTGAATCGTATATGTGTACCATAACGGTACCAAATAGACGTTTGTACGATAATTTCTACGCATAGCCTTTTGTACGTCAGTGTGCGAACGTGTTAATGCCCGTATTGCTACGTATCAAATAGTAGTCGGACTCTGTTGTAACCTCAGTGATATAAAAGTGACTAACACACAAAACTCCGAATATGATTATTCACATGAAAGTTTATTCACTACAAAAACTTTTAAAGTAGTCGTCGGGAAAAAGAAAGGGAGTATGAAGGTTGAGTCGCACGTATTAGCTAGACAAAGAGAAACAACGGGTTATAAGGAGAAAGCGAGCGGAGACAGACCTTAAATTTTGCATCTGGTTTTCTGTTGTAAGTTTAAAGTGCTACTTTGATGGTTTTGTTTACACACGTTCGCGTCAGATGTAAGGCCCCTTTTTAGAGTTCAACCCAAAATGAGGTCCGCAAATTTCGACTATCTTCACATTCTCCTGGCTCATGTCTTTACCTCTTTGTTCACTCATGTCTTTACCTCTTTGGGCTCAGAGCCAACTATCTTTCAAACCCGGGTTTCACCTTACTTCGGCTTTTTGTGGAGGTGTCCTCGTGGTGTAATGGTTAAAGCGATGAACTGCGGAATCGTAGTACGCGAGTTCGTACTCCAGTCGCGCTATTACGTTCACTTTCGGGCAAATACCCTTGGGAAAGGTATGAACCCCCTTATTCTCCCTCCAGCTATGGATAAATAGAAGGACGGACTAGGTTCTTCAGCCTTGGTGAGGCAACTAGTCTAGGAGAAGGAAAACTCTGAATTCAAAACCTGTTAAACTCCGCTTAAAAATTGACCTTGTGTCATATCCTGCCCGAGCGGAGGGGTTGGTAAATAGTACCTTACTTTTGCTTTCATGTATGTTTGCCTTATACTAGTAATTATATAGTTAAAGAAATAGATTAGATCTATTGACTAATATATTTTCTTGTATTTATAATTCAAATTTTACTTTGCAAAGAAGTATATGGTTGCAAGTCACAACTCTTATTTATTATTACTGATAATAGTGTTTGCATACAATTACATGGATTTTATCTAGTACTAATTCGATTATTGTATAAACGCGATGTATTCTAATCATGTATAAGACTTAAATGTGCCACCATACCGGATTACAATGAATCTAGGAATCATTGCCTCGAAGAAGTAAATCTACACTTCTGTCAACTCTAGAATTTTCTCTTACTCCTACATCATGTTTCATGACACATAAACAAGTAATATCGGATTAATCAAAAAGATTTACTGGTGAGTTAGTATGTATTAAAATTATGGTTTTGTTACCGCATTATAAAACATCCTAATATATTTGTATAGTTTAAGGACAGCGTAATTTGGTAATACTATAATAGTTTATAACAAACCAGAGAAATGCAGCAACGAATGAAAATCTAACTTATTAAAAGTAGTCTGCACGTCTTGCTTGCAAACCTTTAGACCACAGGAGGTGCCATAATCTACCAAGTTTTCCATAGTTAAAAGCATTTCAAGCATATTGCTTAACATACCTACTATAGAAAGCATTACCCATCTAAGTCAGCAGTATGTTCATTGCTGCATAAGTTTGTAGTCTGACAAACTGTACCTTCATAAAACAGCTCATTATTCCCTTTACTAAGGTGCCATTTTAGTACAACTTGTATTTGGCTAATTCAAACAAATAAGACATTTTGTTATCATGACAAAAGCAGCACCCCGCATGCGTAAATTTCTCTGAAAATATCACCTCGTTTTAGCCAAATGAGCAGACACTGTTTTTATAAAGAAAAATATGATATCTTTTCACGTCGTAAGTTTTGCCGTTCCAGCAGATCACAGAGAGAAAATGAAAGAAAGCGACAAAGTAGAAAAATACCTGGATCTTGCCAGACTGCTGAAAATATCTGCCAAAGATGAAGATGGTAGTGATACAAATCGTCTCTGGTACGCTTTGCACATTCCCTAAATGGCTGGAAAATAGAATAAGGAATTTAGTGATCGGAGAAAAAATTGAAACCATTAAAATCACAATACTTTTAAGATCAGCTAGAATATTATAAATAGCGGGTGTCCTCGTGGTGTAATGGTTAAAGCGATGGACTGCGGAATCGTAGTAAACGAGTTCGTACTCCAGTCACGCTATTACGTTCACTTTCGGGCAAATACTCTTGGGAAAGGTATGAACCGCCTTATCCTCCCAGCTATGGGTTAAATAGTACTACTACTGTTCTTCTAGGAGAATAGATTTGGCATTAAATAACCTACAAAGGTTGATATGCCATTAAACAAAGAAACTAAACCAACCAAACCAATAGTAGAAATTGTGGAGATTGACTGTCACTCAGACACTAGTAAAAATATTATCATTGAGAAAATTCAAGGAATGAAATAATATCTGGAAAATAACTAGACCATACCGAAGAAAAAAAAAAGGGTATCGAACATGAAAGAAGTAATAAAATAATACGAAGTCTGGACAATTTTTTAACCTGATAAGGAAAATATGAGGTTTGGGAATCTGTGGAAATACTGAAACAGTCCAGACCATAATAACGTGGAGACTAGCCTAAATACTGATCAAAGTCCTGTTTAACTGAAGTGACTCGCATCGACATAAATTAGAGTGAATATTATTTGATAGTAATAGTGTGTGAAAATAACAAAGTGCGAAACAATTCTGTTAACATTGAAAGTTTTTAATATGGTTTAGTCTTTAAGAAAATATTTAATCATGGAAGTCCTGAAAGGAAAGGAAGAGACTAGATTGATTTTTTTTTAGATATCATCATAAACTGATAAATCTTCTATTCAAAAATTCAGGGAAATACATTATCCTGAATCTCCATGACAATTTGTAACAAAAAGGATTTGGGAATCATCCGTGTACTTTTTATTGTGTTTACACATATTTCCTTTGCGGTTTAAACTGGCTCTTTAAATAAAATGCTCGCTGGATTAAATAGAGGTGCATTATTGACATATAAATTGATATTTCTGGGTGTAATGGATTCATAAACATAAGTAAAACATGAAAAATAATTATTGGTTTGTCATGCATTTAACGAAACACGTTTTACCTGTAAAAAGTATTAATTTCTATGGGGATAGAACATGGCCCCTGATATGTTATCTTTTATAGCAAGCAAACAAATATAATAAATAAATAATTGAGATGAATTAAAACCAATTCCCCATCGACATTTCAGCTTCCCAAATTTCTGATCTTTTAATATCGAGCGGGGGACGGTCCTGCTTGTTGTTGCTCCCAAGCTGGATTCAATATCATTGAGAGTCATTTATGTCTGGGGACAAAAGGGGCCGATAAACACCCATATATAATTTGTTTTCTACATTTATTACTTGATACCATTTGATCAGGACCGGCCTTTTCACTAAGTTTCCATCGGTCATTTCATGAATTAGCAGGAAGGGGAAATATATTTGCGTCCTCATTTCAGTTAAAAAAAAAAAACCTCAATGAAGCATCCAACCGTTAAAATCCTCATAACACGTCTAAACGCTTCTGTTGTTCCAAAAAAAAAAAAAAAAAAAAAAAAAAAAAGAAAAAGGTAAATACGTAACTAATAAGTCAGAAGTCAGTCCTTTTCTCTTTTTGATAAAATAATTTCCTTCAGCCGATCAGTCAGAGCACATGTGTAATAGCAAATAATTACTTTACCCATTTCATTCTGTTCCTGCTATGGCTCGAAACCTTTGATCTCCCAACCGTCAATCATTTTCACAGACGTCTGACCTCGCGGTCAACGGCGTTATTCGATTCTGAACGCATTAAATCACAATCTAGTAATCATCGTACTATATGCAATTCATCTATTTAAATTTTGATGCATGTATTTACCCAACCCCTCTAACATAGACCGGATGTGACATAGCCCACTTTTAAGCAGAGTAAAAGGGGTTTCAATTCAAAGCTTTTCTTCTCCAATAAAAGTTGCTTAACCAAGGCTAAATAACCTAGTTTGCTCAATTATACTCCCATAGTAAACATGAATTCATACCTTTCCCAAGGGGCTATATGCAAAATAAAACCAACAGCTTCATGCCTGTTTTGAACTCGGCGTGCTGATTTCATTTACTGCTCTGATAACCGTTACATTAAGCTTCTCTCCATTAGAACTTTAGGAATAAGATTTTACTTAAAACAATATTGTTGTGGTCTTCAGATAAGACCGGTGGAAGAACAACTCAAACAACGGGTGATAGGTGAACGTTATTGTATTTGCAGAAAAAGGAAGTCATACAAAGGCAGTACTAGCCGTTCTTGGCTTGCAGTCTATCTGTCAGATGTCTCGTAAGAAACGAGAAGTTGTCTGCCCTGAGCGAGCTAAGCTCGGAGAATATGTTTTGGTTGGACGAGTCCATTTTTGGGGTATGGTAGGATATGTCCCCATAACAAATAGATATTAATGAATCAAATAAATTGGACATAACTACAAAAATATTTTTCTTCGTACTACTAACATATTTAAAGAAGAATTATTATTTTAAATAACATTTTTATGGTTATATTCTATTTGTTTTGTGCAAGATTTGAATTCGTGTCCGTGATTTTATTTCCTAAGAAGATAACAATTGCAGAACGCTCGCTTCCCTTGTATTTTCATTGTAGACGTTCTATAAATAGCAGGACGACCAGCTAGAACATACATACAGCAGCTATGTGAGGATACGGGATGTAACCCAGAAGACCTACCTGAGGCGATAAACGATAGGGAAAAGTGGCAAGAGAGGGTCAGGGATATCCGTGCTAGCGGCATGACATGATGATGATGATGAATTGACATTTAAATGGAGGGCAAACAAATGACTTATGCTAAACTGATTTTAAAAAAAAATAGAACTTAGCATTTAACGAAGTGTAAACAAGATTTGAATTCGGGTCCGTGATTTTATTTCCTTAGAAGATAACAATTGCAGAACGCTCGCTTCTCTTGTATTTTCAATGTAGACGTTCTGTAGTTTTCAAATAATTCGACTGGGAAACGAACACAAAGTTAAGTAAAATAAATATACGAATATAAAGAACAATGAAAATATTCATTCTTATCATTAAGGGTATTCGAACTGTCTTCATCTTCATAATCATTTCCACATGTCGACGATATGTCCTCCGGCCTTTTTCAGCTGTTTGTCGAACTCGGGAACCTACACGGAACTTCGAACTACGTCCTCTATTGAATCCACGGGTGTCGACTGTTCTGATTCCGTTAGCCATAACCGGGTGCAAGTGTTGAGTTCAGCAGGACACATAGCGTAACTGTTATAGACGTTGGTTCTCTAAGCTTCTAAGGAGACAATCATCTGGAGGTTGCAGGTTCAATCCTGACAGTAGGCGAGTAACAATGCAGGAATTCCTAATACTTGTACCTTGTTATGGCTAACGAAATCAGAACAGGTAACCCCGTGCATTCAATAAGGACGTAGTTCGAAGTAGGTTCCCGAGATCGACAAACATCTAAAGAAGAACGGAGGACATATAGGCCGAAAGGTTGTGGAAATAACAATGAAGATGAAGACAATAGTCCGAAAACCCTCAATGCTAAAAATCGTCAAGCTTCGTCTCAGAAATTTTGACAACGAATATATTAATGTCAGTAGTTCAGAAAACTTCAAATGCAACTGATTTTAACACAAAGTGCTAATGTCATGTGGATTGAATACTAAACCATATGAACAGCCTTTTCATTTTAGTGTCTATGGCCAAACTATATGGGATGGTAAACATCACATTTTAAGTTTATCCCAGTCAACCGGGGTTCTAAAATTCATCGACTGCATCTCTACTGAAGGGTAATACCATGCCAACAAGTGTCCTGGATATGACATTAAACAATCTGATAGTGAGATATCAATCGAGCTGAAATTTTTGGAAATGTGGTGTACCCCTCCATTGCCATTGCTCCCAGATATGGTTCTATAAATGGGTTCGAGGTCATAAGTGGTGTACTCCTAAGGACCCGCACATAGCCGCAAAAAAGCAGGACGACCAGCTAGAACATACATACAGCAGCTATGTGAGGATACGGGATGTAGCCCTAAAGACCTGCCTGAGGCGATAAACGATAGGGAAAAGTGGCGAGAGAGGGTCTGGGATACCCGTGCTAGCGGCATGATGATGATGAGGATGATGAATTGACATTTAAATGGAGGGCAAACAAATGACTTATGCTAAACTGATTTTTTTTTAAAATAGAACTTAGCATTTATCTAAGTGGAAACAAATGACTGATTCATAATTGAATTGGTATTGTTACACAGCAATACTTGGAACTATTTAATTTTTTTGACTCATATTTACAAATCATATACATCTAATACATAAGTATAAACCGGATCTGGCATTAAATAGCCTAAAATAGTTGATATGCTTGAAAACTAAAATAAATCAGACATGGTACGTAATTAAAGTTCAGGACAAGCAAGAATCAATTAGGCAGTTTGGATATTCATTGGTTCATTTGTATGTTAAGTGATATTGATTTAAAACACGCAGTTGAATTTCAACACAATTTATAACATTTAAAAAAAGAATAGTGAAGTAAGTATATCAGTTAGCATTGAAATAAAGGTAATTGTCATGAAAAGATTTGATTTTGCATATTCCTTTTTATGGGATAAAAATTGTGCATTTTTTCTAGTTTACCATAATGGTTTAAGTGTTCACCAATGGCTCGGGAAACTAGGTTTCAATCCCAGGTTATACCAAAGACTCAAAAAATGGTATTTGATGTCTCCCTGCTTAACACTCAGCATTACAAGGTACAGATCAACAGTAAAGTAGAGCAATCGAAAGGAAAGAGTAGCACCCGCCCTTACACTACAGTGTAGTAGCTATTGAATGGGGAGCCTTCAGGGCACTCTGGACTAAGCTCACCAACATTACTTTATTTAATGTTTAAGAGGTATCTATAAGTACGAAATTTTATATATTTTCAGGTTCTATTGATCAAAACTTCGATCAAATGGCGCGACAGACGGTGATATTGGGTGAAAATAGAAGCCAGAAAATGTTAGCTACTGTGTTACAAAGAGAGAGAGAGAGAGAGAGAGAGAGAGAGAGAGAGAGAGAGAGGGGGAAGAGAGAAAGAGAGACTGAGAGAGAGAAAGAGAGAGAGAGAGAAAGAGAGAGAGAGACTGTGAAATATAAGAACAAAAAAGTACCGAAAATAAACACTTGGTTGATAAACTGTTTCTCAGAATTTAATTTATACAAATGTGGGATATGAAGTGGATGTGATAAAACTGATTGAATTTTAGATTTCCAGTTCAACAGTTCAATTTTTTTGCGGACAAATCTTGAAGTAAAACACTTTAGTTAAACAGACATAACATGACATTTTCTTTTGTCAATTTCATAAAACGACTATATAATTAACAAAAACATAACCATTGCAGGAAAATTATTTGCTTATAATATCATTATAAATGTCTAATAACATCAATTTATATTTAATAATGATCCCAGTTGAGATTTAATCATTTCGTCAGGGCAATCATGAATTAATTATCAAGGTTTAAAACAAAAATTGGATACAATAGGAAAATATTACAATTCGAACAAGTAATTACAATTTATATTTCATTTCAAGTCAGTCAATAAATAAGCAAACACATTTTCTGCAGAATATTTTTGGCTAAAGCCTTGAAAGTTTTAGGGTGTAATATATATATATATATATATATATATATATATATATATATATATATATATATATATATATATATATGGGAAAATCCGACATCATGCAAATGTACAAATATGAAAGTTGAAGGAATGATTTTATTTATACTTGAGTTATTTGCCAAAACTTAATGTTGCGGCTTTTATATCAAACCATCATCAGGGTTGGTATTATGATATCTATTAATCTAATTCAAAGCTAATACCAGTTAAATGCCCTGGCGATGCTTACAATTCAACTATTAATAAAATCATCCACGGAATACTTTTTTTTCAGTTGTGTATTTTACATTATATATATATACATATATATATATGTGTGTGTGTGTGTGTGTGTGTGTGTGTGTGTGTGTGTGTGTGTGTGTGTGTGTGTGTGTGTGTGTGTTAAATTGTGCAGAGATGAAAAACACAATGTCTTCAGAGGAGGATTTTATTCATAGAATTAAAAGCCAAGGTCAAAGTTTAGCATTTTTTGACATTCATCAATCCGCGAGAATTCCTGCAAGAAAAGAAAAAAAATGAGAAAGTTTTCTAACATTCTATTTCTGTTAGTAATGTTTATGCTTCGAATTAATGCGATGAAATTAGCGTCTGAAAATTCATTTCTAAAAAACATCAATCCATATCACTTCTATCTATCTATCTATCTGTTAATATTTAATGCTCTGATACTCAACTGCATCCAACTGGAAATTGACATTTTTTTAAAGGAAGAATCAACATGTTTTTCGGAGAAACCGATCCACTGCATCGCATATTCTAACAATCCGTCGAATCTTAAAAGGTGTTCGTGCAAAAAAAAAAAAAAAAAAAAAATAAGCCGACCTTCTAATTTGTAGATTTCTCAAAACAATGTGACTCCATAAACAGAGGGAATATGGAAACATACTTTTAACCTATCGTCTCCATAAAGACACTGTCATAGCCATAATGATGCGCTCATGAATACACGACTGTAAAAGATCTTTCACCGGATGGAGATTATTTGACATGGTTTCTGATTTTCTGCAAGGGGATGCATTAGAATTATATCCATTCATAATCTGACTAGACACCGTACTTCGAAAGTTGATAGATCCAATGAAAGAAAATGTTTTTGCACTAAAAAAAAAAAGGCAAAAAACGATGATGTCATGATCAAACCATTACGAACACAGACGGGAATTGCCCAAGAATTCTATGAGTCATAATGATCAAATCCTGGTGACAACTCCCCATAAAACAACAGCTGTACGTCCACCTATCTCCAATCTCGAAACCATCCAAATAGGACGGAACAGTCTTGTATGAATTGCTGGAGAAGTAAGAATGAACGCATAAGCGACGTCCTCCTTTCATACGGACGTCCGAGTATTGGACGAGTATCTAAAACCAAACCACAACACCTCTGTAGGGACACATAATTTTGTGTAGAGAAAATGTGGGAGGCAATGGATGATAGAAACGAATGGTGAGAGAGAGAGAGAGAGAGAGAGAGAGAGGTTATTCGAGCTTGTTGAAATGATGATTGCTTATGCTATTTAGTTCATCAGACAATCATAAACTTTACATAACATATGAATCCTTTATCAATATGCCCAGTCGGATAGGACACAAGAATACACTGACTGAAGTGGGATCAGAACCTCCCCAACAAGTGTCCGGATATGATATTAAACAATCTGATGGTGATGTTCCGGTAATGCTAGAGCTTTTGAGAATGCTAAGCACCCCCTCATTGCCATCTATCCGAGGTCCACTCTGGCCCAGAATCTTAGAACCTGAGAAGGTGTTATCTATGGGTCAAATAAAAGTAAACTGTGTAATTATGTTAAACTGATTTGACCTTGAATTTATATATTTATATATATATATATATATATATAGAGAGAGAGAGAGAGACAGGGCATGATAATAATATTGATAACTCAAATTGCAATCCTGATTTCATATATATATATACATATATATAATAGTTGAATACAAATCTAAAGCAGAGGGTAGTTTATTTTACTGACATTTTGAATGTAATTCGTTTAGGACGATTTACTTTAATAGAACTCGACTCAGTACTTAGAAAAATTAAAAATAGAAAGGCCGCTGGGTTTGATGAAATTCCCCAGAAGTATGGAAGTCCTGACAATTCGACGACACACTGCTCCAATATAATGCAGTTTATTATCAGAATCCGATAGACAAATGAATGAATGGATGCATCCTTCCTTTCCCTAAAAAGGCTGACCTCGGATAAGCCAATAACTACCGAGGTATGACACTTATATCCATAGAAGCCAAAATATACAATGCCCTACTATGAAACCGCATAGAACCCAAAACTGGCAACATTCTTAGGAAGAACCAAAATGGCTTCCGAAGAAGTAGATCCACGACCCGCAAATATTGACTATCTGTAGAATCTTTGAAGGTTTACGTGCCAAAAAAACTACTGGTATCAATACTATTTGTCGACTTTACCAAGGCCTTTGATTCCATTCATAGAGGGAAGATGGAACAAATTCTACTAACATACGGCATACCAAAAGAAACCGTCGAAGCCATAATGATTCTCTATAGAAACACCAAAGTTAAAATACGTTCACCGGATAGAGACACAAAGTACTTTGACATTGTAGCAGGAGTACTCCAAGGGGACGCACTGTCTCCATACCTCTTTACCATTTGTCTAGATTACGGGCTTTGAACATCGATTGATAAAATCAAAGAAAACGTTTTCGAGCTGACAAAGAAAAGCAGAAGGTACCCCGCAAAAACAGTTACCGACGCCGACTACGCCGATGACATAGCGATTATGGCAAATGCACCCGGCCAAGCCGAAACACTACTGCATAGTCTTCAACGAGCCCCTTCAGGCATTGGCCTTCATGTTAATGCTCACATACGGAATACATGTGCTTTAATCAAACAGGCGATATTTTCAGACAAGGTGGTAGCTCTCTGAAACTAGTTGACAAGTTCACCTACCTAGGAAGCAGTGTCTTACGACGGAAAAGACAGACAAGCGACTAGCAAAGGCATGGGCAGCTAACGATAAGCTATCGGTAATATAGTAGTCAGACCTGACCGATAAAAGGAAATGCAGCTTTTTCAAAGCAGTGGTCGTGTCGATACTGCCATATGGATGCACTACATGGATACTGACAAAACGGATGGAGAAAAAGCTTGACGGCAATTACACAAGAGTTCTGCAAGCAATTTTGAACAAGTCCTGGCGACAACACTCCACAAAGCAGCAGCTGTACGGCCACCTACCTCCCATCACGAAAAATATCAAAGTTAGACAAACCAGACATGCAGGACACTTCTGGAGACGCAGGGACGAACTCATAAGTGATGTACTCCTATTGACTCCCTCACATTGCCAAGCAAAAGCAGCTTGAACCTACATACAATAGCTCTGTGAGGATACCGGATGTAGTTTCAGTTTCACGACATTCGTCAATTTTTGATTGGGCTTCTTTTATTTCAATGATAAGACCCTATAAAAAAGTGATCGTGTTTTTTAAAGTTAAAACCAAAATATTTTAAGGAGATGTTATAAATAGTTTATATTTTTAAATTGTCATTGCCTTCTCAAAGTTTTTGGGTATTAGTATGGTAGAAGAAACTTCATGTATACTTTTTTTTTGTCTTCAATAGGACTAAATTGCATGCAATTAAAATAATAACAAAGAAAATGTGAAAATAAGTGACGAAAAGACAATGTGGTAGTTTTGAATAATACTCCTAATACAGCTATAAAATTTCTGCAAAATTTACGCGATGCGACAGAGAGCGATTGGCCGTGAAAGATGTTCGAGCAAACTTGTCTCACGAAGAGCAAAGTAATATTTTCATAATTTCTTTCCAATGAAATAAATCATATACACATGTTTATAGAAGGTATATATAATTTTGCTTGATCTGTCTACCCTGTGCCTAATAAGTGTGTCGCACGATAAACCATGTGAATTAAGGGAAGCGCCAGCAACACTAAAAGAGCCAGCGTGACCGTTTTGGGATGGCGATTCACTGGGTATCGTACAAAAGACTGAAATCTGTCCATAATGACAAATGGTCAATGTACAAACTGGAATCTGTTCAGGAAATTGATATATTTTGGACCTACTAACGTATCATACAATCCAAGACAGAAAAAAGGATCTAGTCTTAATTAATTTGAAGAAAAGAACATAATATAGTGGATTTTGCCGTTATTAGATACTACAGAATTGAAAAGAAAAAAAGAGGAAAAATTATAAAGGACCTTACAAGAGAGCTGAAACAAGAGTGAAATAAGGAGTCGACGCACAGTGATACTAACTGTTTTGGGAGGACTTGGAAAAGTCCCAAAGAACTAAAAAAAAAAAAAAAAAAAAAAGAATCAGTAAAATGGAGATAAGAGAAAGAAACGAGACCATTCAGCCTAACCACTGCTAAAATCTGATAAAAGGTTGAAAGTGTTCTGGAAAACTGAGGTGACTCGCTGGCACACGGATTCAAGTGAAAAACTTCTCGTAAGGGCTTATTTAAAGGGCTCGTTGGGCGAAATCAATATCATCAAACACCAATGAGGGAAATAGACAGACAGGACTACACCAGAGGGACGAGGAAATTATTCTAAACCAAACTATAGCTCAGGAGATCACTTAAACGAATAAATATCAGGGCTGTCTCCCAGCTAAGAGATTCTGGACACATTGGAACTGAACAAAAGAGGCACCCAGAAAGAGAAATCACAGAACGAAAGAACTGATGACTATACAGATGTAATGGATAAATTGTGGCTATAAGGAAAGATGGCGGAATAGTACCCCCCAGATTGTGGTCAAAACTGGGGAAAAAACACCTATATTGTCACTTCAGAGGACAAACAAATTAAAACGCCAAGGAGATTATAAGATAATTACAGAGAAAACCTAAAAGCGAGAAACTGAACTACTTTTCGTGCCAGCATGAAGTGAAGTCAAAGAATTAAGACAAAGCTAAAATAGATAAAATACAGGGCACTAATAGGCGTAGATATTATGGTGAGCGAGCGAGAGAGAGAGAGAGAGAGAGAGAGAGAGAGAGAGAGAGAGAGAGAGAGAGAGCAGTCAACCATGTAATGAGCAAATTCGATAAACTGGCACGGAGTAAGTGGGACTGTCTCGGGAAAATGTTTCATTTGAAATACTGTGAAATATGAAACTTTCATTGTTCTGATAAATGGTATACACACAAACTAGAAATTGTCCGAGGAATGTGTGCATCAATAGAAAATGAAACATAAAGGAGCACAAAATTATCTAGAATATTGACATACAAATAGATCATCCAATCAAGTAAGAAGACATGATACAATCGTAGATAATGAAGAAATATCTTGCCAATAGAATTACTGATTAAAACTTAAGAAAGTAAAATAATCGATGAATACCTACACTTTTCAAGAAATTAGAAAGAAAACCTTCCGAACATGGATGTAATTTTAATATCAGTTTTACATTGAGTTCTTGGAACAATCACGAAAATCTGAGAAGGATTCTGGGAAAACTTGAAACCCATGGAGAGTTAACACGGTACACATCGTAGCACATTTTAAATCAGCTTGAATAGTGAGTAGAGTCCTAAAGAACTAAAAGAATTCGATATCACTCGGACGAACATTTAATGATGGTGAGTAAAACCCGCAAAGAAAAATAAATTACTTACATATATTTAATTCTATATTGTAAAATATTCCCATATATATATATATATATATATTTGATTATATATATATATATATATATATATATATATATATATATATGGGATATTATACATATATATATATATATATATATGTGCGTGTGTGTGTGGAAAAAGAGTGAGAGCGGGAATGTTTACTTTTAAAAGCCGTGAAGTAATCTAAAAAGAAAAAAATGGAGTTTAAAGATGAACTTGACATCCACATCCTGTCAGTACTAATAGACTGACATTAAATATTTAATTATTATCATAATAAATCTTGTCTGGTCTGAGCTGCAATGCTTTTTCTGTTGATGTTACTCCCGAGCGTCGTTTGCCACGGATCAAGTAATTCTGACATTGATTTTAGTAGGCAAAGCACTTCAAGCTATTTTGTTCTGTCTCAACCTCTGTACGGTTACGTCAAATAAAGCAAATTGTTGGGAGAGCCTTGCACCGGAAATTAATTTCCTCCCCTTTATTTCTTTTATTTTTAAATGTTTCTATTCTTCTTCTTCTTCTTCTTCTTATTATTATTATTATTATTATTATTATTATTATTATTATTATTAGTAGTAGTAGTAGTAGTAGTAGTAGTAGTAGTAGTATTTTTGTAGAAACAACATCAATAGTTGAAAATTAAAGTGAGTGCGTCCGTATCTTAGTAGTTATCACAGTACATGAAGCATAAAATTGAAACGACCATCGCAAAATACATTTAGTCATTTTGAAATTTGTCGCTGTTGTCGTACTTATTAACATTAGTTGTAAGAAAAATAATGGTTGTTCTTTCCTATATAAACAATAGTATAGTAACAACTATTTCAAAAAAAGAATACCTGTTAAATAAATGAAAATAGGACTTTACCATAAGCTCTCAAGATTATCGGCAAACATTGAGAATAACAGCAAAATCACAGCAGTTGGCATATGACCCAACATCTTCAGGCACCATATTGTGTCATGAGATCTATTTTAAGGCTATGTAAGACTTGTGTGAATAAAGCGTTTTCCATCTAGATTGACTGCCGAATCGACCTAGTCTTCACAACTATGATTCTAGTATATATTTTAAAATAACGACAAAATGTTGTGGGTGATCATTTAAAATGTTGGATTTTATTATTTAACAGCTGTTAAATAATATATTTTAGTAGTTTATATTAGTACATGGCTTATGATGTGTTTGCGTATTGGTAATCTTTCGATGACTGTGTTTTCTTTCTCATCATGTGGACCCTTACACATGTACGAGCAAAAGTTGGACGACCAGCGAGAACCTATATACATCAGCTCTGTGCCGATACAGGATGTAGTAATTTACTAAGCTTTTTTGCTTCGATATGACTTAAAGTCATATGAATGGGACACCCATTGAGACTCGAACTCATTCGTGTAGGTTTCCAAGTTTAACCTGCTAACGATTACACCACCGGAGGCGCCCTGCCGATACAGGATGTAACCTGGAAGACCTCACTGAAGCGATGGAAGATATATACATATAACGAGAGAAAGGCAAGGATATCTATGCTTGCAGTGCGACGTGATGATGATGAAATAATAGATTAAACTTTTTATATTTTCACCAATAATCAGCCAGGAATCTTGGGGTTTGGAAGTTTCAGGGGACGATGTGTTCCTTCAGAACGATGTATGTATTTAACGAGCTCCTTCGCTATAGGTATATACGACGCAGCGTCAAATTTAAACTGAATAAGGTTGGTGTGAATTAAGAGTTTTCCATCTAGACAAGTTGTATGATCAAAGTTCACCATGCTGTTTGCTAGGCTTAGTATATATCGAATCTATAGAGCTATTCGACCTATACATTAATAAGCTGTCCCGGTGAGACACTGAACTGCTTCTGATGGTAAATTTCCATTTCTGGGGTTGTGACAAAATTGGAATACCCCTTCATTACAATTACTTCTAGCTATTCTCTATCACGGTGTAGTAGTGTTTTCATGGTCACATATATGAATCAAAAAGTTGGTTTAAAAATGGTTTCTGATGTAGTTAGACTGTGTTTAAAACACTTCGAAGCAGCAACTGAAAAATCTAATGTTTAATGAATACGATTCCCAAATATCCAAGACATAAACCAGTACGTGACAGGTTGACATACTGTTGAAATCAATCAATTAATCAATCACCAAAGCAAAAGAAACAGTATATCCTACTATTTAACAGATACTGGAAAAAGAATAAATAGATTCATACCTTTTCCAAAGATATTGAGGTAAAATGAAAGTAAATTGCCTTGCCCTTTCTTTGAACTCAAAGTTCTGATTCCATATCCAAACCTGTATTATTGTTACACTTAGCACACCCTACTTATGATTTTTTTTCTTCGAGTTATTCCATAAAATATCTCAGCCAACGAGTAAGGGATAATTATCTTTTATCCAATTTTTGGGAGAGTTACAGAAATTTATAATATATCATATGCAATGTATTGAATTGTTATCTTAAGATGTAAAACAGCATATATGTTTCGTGAGTTTTGGTCATTTTCATCATTGGCTGGGAGGGAATGTTTTCCACAACCTGACGTACTTATTCTAATCAGGTATTCTCTTGATGACATAACATAGGAACAAATCAAAATTATGTTTATCATTTTATTGTTGCGTCAAAAATATTTTATTATTATTTTTATGCCCTTTCTAAACTTTTCAAAAAATGTTTCTCAGATTCCTCATATGACAATCATTTCGATATTCAAGTAATTGGGACGATATTGCGTTATTTTTCTTGCGTTCGCAGCTGAGTTTAGTGTTATTTCTTTTGTAGGGTGATCGTTTTCTTAATTTTTTAAAAATGTTTCCCCGAATAAAATTGCCTGTTTTTATCAAATGTTAATATATATATATATATATATATATATATATATATATATATATATATATATATATATATATATATATATATATATATGATATTTATCTAATGTTTTAGTTTTCTATTTGGACATGCAGCAGTCGTATAATAAAATTTTTGCAAGTAAATAATATAATTCATCTATTTTAGTGATTTTTATTTTGAATTCACATTATTTTTTGTTAAATGGACATTTGGTACGGTTTTTTTTTTATTCATTTCACCTTTGATATAATCTTTTCTATTTTGTTCAGTTTTGATTTCATTCTGGCTTTACGTAATTTGTTACAAAAAGTTAATTTTAGGGATGCAGATATCTATATTGGTTTTCCTTTACAGGTTTTCTCAGCGCAAATATGTTTTAAGAATTTTCCACGTACCCGGTTTTTCTATAAATCTCCATTGATACTTATTTGTGCATATTTTTACTATTGTAATAAAGATTCAATTAAAGAACTAACCTTCCAGTTTTAACAATAGAAATAGTGAAAGTTGCTAAGAAAATATGTATTACCAAGGATATATTCTAAAATCAAATTAAGTATTTTCATTATCGACATATGTTTGGTTAGAATATCTAATATTTTTCTTGATATTTCTGAGTACTTTAATATTTTGGAAAAAATTCATATCATTTCTAGAGCTTCAACATTTTCGATTCCTATAATCTTTGACTAAATAGTAATACATTTCAAAATCATTCCGATATCATAGAATCTTTTATTTATAAAAGGAATGCGTAAGTTAAAATTTCTAATTTTCTATATATTTGTAACAACATTTTATAAAGATACCTACATATTACATTTTAATAAAGGTGAAATCTTGAAAAGCCAAGTATTCGAGTCGATCTCTGCGTGACTAATACATCTGAAAGTTTAAAACTGCTATATAATGTGAATAGCTATCAGAAGACACAGAATTTTAAAATCTAACCCATTGCCTAATACATGATCGTCTTCTTTCATATTATGAATTCAACTGGAGTTAATGCTCTATATTTTAAAAAAATACTTATATTAACCTAATGGGTAGATTGCTCGGCAGTGGTCCGGGAGACTGAGCTTCAATCATAGGTCGAGTATACCAAAGACTCAAAAAATGGTATTCGATTCCGCTTTGCTTAACACTCAGCATTATAAGGTAAGGATTAAGAGTGAAGTGGCATAACAAGGGAATGAAGTAGTCCCCTTCCGTACACCTTGGTGTAGTACCTATTGAAAAGGAAGCCTTCGGATCACACTCGATTAAGTTCGCCAACTTTTACTTAGGAAGTTTAGCTAAGTTGTGACACAAAGTTTTAAATATGCGGTGCCTTGAGAGAATTGAAATCACTAAAAAGCATCTGCTAAACCAGTTTTCTAAACATTAAACAAGGTGAGGTGTTTGATTTAAGTATATCCTAACTGAAAACAGTTTCTGTTTCTGGCTAATTCGATTTAGATTAAACTGCTCTGGTATCAAATATTAACGTCTTTATTTCAAAGCTTCACTTTCGGTAAATACCGATTTTTGCCAGATTGTTAGAATTTTTTTTTTATCATTATCGAGTTTTCATATCAGTGGAATATGGTATATATCACTGGAAACATCAAAGGGACAGAACGTGCCACAAATCTCCGGTTTCAATCACACTGTTATTGTTGAGGCCGAAATTCAGGTCGATTTTTATTGTAAGGCACTCTGGAAGTTCGCCAAGTGTTCTAAAAACAACTGGCATAAATGTCAAATACTTATTCTACTTATTACTCATTTTATTAGTAAGATCCGAACATGTTTTCACTTTTCGTTTGACTTACACTTTAAATTGTGTCTTGCTGGAACGGACATATCATTATCTGATTTTGATTTGTTTTGGTTTTCTTTGGTTACAAATATACGTGAGTTAGTCATATGATCATGTCACACTGAAAGTTAACGTCATATCACCGCTTTTAACAGTGTTGAGTCTTTTAAGATTTTAAATTCGGGACTCCTTAGAAACAGCATATGTCGTAAATAATCTGATTAGTGTATGCTTGACTAAATAATACTATGCTTATTTCATGTATCTCACATTTAGACAGCTTTTTACCTCTCATCTCACAAAACATTTATGAAGAGGAACAGAACTTCCTGGAAAAATAAGGACGAACTCAAAAGCTATGTTTTCTTATGAACATCAAGGCAATGGTATATTGGTATTACATTCATCAGCTATGTGCTGATCCTGTGAAACGTTTAATGTAGGTCCTACCAAGAGCAATGGCGAGAGAAAGTTCAAGCAATTTATTGGCTCGGTTTGATGAAGATGATTATGATGATAATGATGATATGC
This sequence comes from Sepioteuthis lessoniana, assembly GCA_963585895.1. Taxonomy (NCBI): domain Eukaryota; kingdom Metazoa; phylum Mollusca; class Cephalopoda; order Myopsida; family Loliginidae; genus Sepioteuthis; species Sepioteuthis lessoniana. The sequence continues at coordinate 121,093,038 of OY757904.1, read as the reverse complement.
ATATTAAATTCATTCAAACATTCTATTTTGAACCATATTATTTTCTTGTATGATCGAGCTGTTGTCTCACAAGAATTTTCCAATAAATCGTTGTCTCTACTATGTCAAACCATTTTCTTAATATTCATTGAAGACGTGTTTGCTGCATTTAAAATTATTGTTACTTATCATTCATTATGACTCGCTTGTATTTTGAATAATACGCTCTTTGATTTCAATCCCGTTATAATTTTTAATATTCACATTTGTAAAATAGATTTGCAGTGGAATTTCATCTATCAACACGAAGATATCCACATTTACCAGAGTATGATATACTTGGATCGTGTTGTTTGATTATTTATAAGACAGTTTCTGATCTCGGGTGATATGACTTGATCATTTGATCCAATATAATTCGTTTGCTCAATTTCCAATGTATCATTATCCATTTTCTGTCTGATGTGTTTGTAGACACTTTGCAAGCCAGCATCATATGTTCAATTATCAGGCTATCCACAACGGCAACTGGAATTCCGAAAACGACACACTTTCCAGTTGGATTTTGGCTATTTTTGCTATCACATATATTTTCCTGCTTTAGAATATTTCGTTCTTCTTTCTTTAATTATTTTTAGTTGTAATGGTAGTATTATTCCTTTTGTGCTAGTTTGCTACTTTCACAAACTATCAATTATTTCACCTTTTTCATCCGCCTTAAAAATTCTTTTTTATTATATTGCGGATAATCGATTTTCTTTGGATATCATGGGTTCTTATGGCAATGCTTTGTTCAACTATCAAGAGAGCTTCATTGTCTTTGTTGAAATTTTATTTTCGTAGCTATATCCAAGTAGTATCGAGTGCAATATCACCATTTGGTCGCTTGAAATATCCATATTGTTTTTTGAGACCTCATCTTAGTATCATACAAGGATTTTAACAGTGTTGCTGTCCAAAGTATTATTATTATTATTATTATTTGAGGTTACTTCACAACAGCGTAAAATGGTGGTTTTTCACTTGAATCTGAGTGATCACAAGTCTCCCCAAGTCCCAAGAACTCTTAGCAGTAGTCAGGCCGATCTCCAAAATTCTGTACTGTAGATGGTCTAAATTAGTCCTCCTTTACCTGTACAAGTGTTCCAATTACAATTGGTATCACCGCCATTTTCATGTTCCACAATTTTTTTTCAGTTCTCTATTAGGTTTTTAGTATTTATCTCCCTTATCTCTTTCTTTCAGTTTTATCTTGTGTTCAGCCAAAACGAGACAGTCCAATATTTGGCAGATTCTCTTATTTCTGTCGACTCTTACTAGTTCTGTTCGTCTAAACTAGATTACGTGATCCATTTGTATTACAACATCCCAGTGAATTTTGTGTGTCCCATTCACCAGAACGGATGCTGGGTTGTGCATATACCATTTGTTAGCATGTTCAAATTGAAACTTCTTGTAAAATTCCGAATATATTATCTTGCCCAGCAAGACATGTTTAGTCTAAGACACTCTTTGCGCTACGTTATAGCATTAGCTTATTATGGGTTTGATCGTTTCGTCTCTATCACCATATAATTCACGTCGGCTATTTTGTTACGTTTTATCTATTCTTGCTTTGACATAGTTATCCTTATGGCATTGTTTTGTGCCGCTATCAAAAGCGATTCAATTTCCTTTCTCAGCAACGTCCATGTTTTCTGGTGTGAAATGCCACTTGTTTGTCACTCGAAATATCCTACTGTTGTTTTTCTTCCACTAATTGTTTTTTGGTCATTTTTATTCTGTTGATGCTTGTGTTGTTATTATTTTTTCTGGTGCCTGTAATTAGTCTCCCTCTGAATTTTTTCTGCAGTCTTCGAAGGGTTGTATCAATGCATAAACGCTTCCTTTGTAATCTCTGGAATGTAAGACCTTATAAATCGTCACCATTTGTCTTGTTCTCTGGTCAATTTATTTAGGTTCTTCTCTGGTCCGCTTTAAGAATGATCCCAAGTTTCTTACGAGGGGAGACAGCATAGGAATGTATCGCTTTAATGATATTTCTTTTAAGAAGTCCTGTTTCATGTATTTTTCTCTTTCTCCTGAGGTGTTATTTTTTGATATTTTCTCTCATCTCCTCATGTTCAATATTTATTGTAGTATTTATAGATTTCCATTTCTCAGAGCGTTCTGATTTTATCTTGACTTGGTTGTTCTCTTCCTTCCGTCATATGATTTTTCCGCTTTTCATTATTAGGATGACCCATTTTTCTATGCCAAATTCCATTCTTATATCGTCTCCGTATATCATCACTACTTGTACAAGTTTTCTAATACTTTTTTCATCTTTTTGCATAATACATCACATCATCCATGTATATTAAAGTGGTTGATATTTTCTTTGATTAATGAAGCTTATATCTATCTGGTGATTTCCTAAGTTTGTGGTTGGGTGGTATCATCACTGTTAAAATAGTAATGGTGATAGCGCATCTACCTGGAAGATACCTCACTGGATTTTTCTCAGTTAAGCCTTTCCCTCCTGCTATCATTTCGATTCTCCACTGTTTCATGATATTTTCGATGAGTTATATTACTTCGCTGGATATTTAGTATATTTTGAGACAGACTATTATCCAGCTTTGAGGGAATATATCATATGCCTTTCTGAAGTCAATCCAGGTCATAGCTAAATTTTTACGTTTTGTTTTGATGTCCTAGAGGATGTGTTGATCAATGTATTGTAGATTTCCTGTACATCTGGTCCACTTGCGGTAAACATTTTGCGGCTTATTAGCGAATCGTAAATGTCCTCAGAAATGTGTGCTGATAATATTTTTCACATAATAAGTACGCACACGAAAGGTCTGTTGTTTTTAGGTGCAGTTCCTTTTTGGAGATATTTCTAGATCAGGTTGGTATTTACTTTTGTTATCTATTTGCGTATGTCTTTTTCTTGTAAGTATATATTTACTTCGTGAGCAAGTCTATCATGGAGAGATGTGAATTTTTAAACCAGTATTGATGAATACTAACATGGCTTGGTGGTTTCTAATTTCGTACTTTTTGAGTGTTGCTCTTAGTGAGTCGAGTGTATTTTCGATTTCAGTCATTCTTCGAGTATTTCTAACTCCATTTGCATGTTGTTTAACCATTTCGGTTTTCAGATATTTTGCTCTTAAATGGTTTTGTTTCGTAGTCATCCGGTAAGTTGTTTGTCTCCATTTATTTTCCCCTAACCTGCAGGTAGAATTTTAAAAGTTGTTTTAGAATGTACTGTTTTTTCTGTATTGTTCTATTCTATCCCGATATCTTTTTAGTCTTCCTTCTTTCGTCAGTAACCTCTGGTTTATTTCCACGGCTTGTATCTTATGCTTAATTATTGTACTCCTTTTTTTGCGTCCTAATCTGTTTCAGCGTTCGTGCTCTGTCTTATCTATTGCTTTTTATCGTCGATTTCTCATCTTACCCATCCAAATGTTGAGTTTCTGCTCGCGTTCTTTTGACGAGCACCAATGTTTTCCCTGAGTAATTTCGTTCATGCACAGATTAGTTCGTTTCATTTCGTGATGTTATTCGTTGGGATTTGTATTAGTAATTTGTTTATTTTTCAGTTCCTGTCTTGACTGTTTTCATTCATGGGTTCTTAGCGCTGGTAATCATATCTTCTTTTCAAACATAATTCGCTTTAACTTTTCTATATTCATTTCTTCTTCTTGTTTTAGTGAGTGTTCTGTGTTGTTTCTTTCGCTATTAATTTGTTGTTCATTTTCTTTCGACTATTCTTGGTTTTCAGTATGTTTTGCGTCGACTGTTGGAAAAGGTTTTTGTTGCCTTGAATCCCTATTAATATTTTGGTGTCATTTTGATATTTCAAGGTAAGAAAAATACCCTTTCTTTATTATCACCTAAACTAGTTCAGCGGCTATTTAGCTTGTTGTTTGAAATCCAGTGCATTTTTCCAGATTATTATTATTCCTGGCGAGTTTTTCAAACTAGTATTTCAAACCAATGTTCACGAGTGTTTGTATGGCAGCTAAACTCCTCAGGTCTCCATAAGTATTCTCAGAGTTCTTGCTGATCTAAGTTATGGCCTAGTTTTTATAGTCTGGATTGGTCCTCAGATTATTATTATTATTATTATTGAGAGTTTTGCACATCAGCCTTATTTGATGGATTTTAACTGGAGTTTGAGTGACAACAAGTCTCCTCAAGTCTCCAGGACTTTTCTTAGTATTCTGACCGATATCAATAATTCAGTAGTTTGAATGGTCTCCACTCGTCCGGTTATTTCCATGTCCACCATTCTTTTTACTAATGCTTTGGTATCTGTACTAAGAGCACCAATCACAATTCGGATTATCATCACTTTCATATTCCACAACTTTCTCAATTACCTACCAAGGTCAAGGTAATTACCCCTATTTTAACATTCAATTTCAATCTGTGGTCCACCGGGATAGCAAAGTCCACCATTCTGCTTGTTCTTTGTTTTATGATTAATTATTATAAGATCTGGTCTGCTGGCCGAGATTTAGTGATCCGTTGTATTCCCAGTGGATCACCTTGCCTAGTTTTAAATTATTTCAGTACTAATTTGCTGCATTCGCATATTATGTGATTGATCGTTTCGTCTCTTTCACCACACAAACTACATCTGCTGTTTTGTTGCATCTTATCTATTCTCAATTTGATATGGTTAGTTCTTTTTGGCATTGTTTTGTGCTGCTATTAGGAGATATTCTGTTTGTCTCTAAATGTTTCCTTTTCTAAGCAATGTCTACGTTTTCTCGTGAGAGATGTCGCTTGCTAATATTATGTTAACGTCCATAGAGTTTGTTTTTTTTTTCATCCTACTTTACTCTTCTGCTTACTGTCGTTCCGTTGGTCTACGTGTCGTTAATATTGTTTCCGGTAGCTGTAATCTGTCTTCTTCCTTGCTTTTGTATGTCATGTTCAAGTGGTAGTATCGATGCGTCAACGTTTTTTTAATGCTGGCAAGTCCTCTTCCTCTCTCTCTCTCTCATCTAGACACATAGTCGTTCAACGTCATCTCTTGGATGCACGGTCATTTGTTTTCTTCTCCTCTGGTCTATTTGTTTAAGTTCTGCTCTGGTTCATTTTAAGAAAGGTTGACGAGTATCTTAAGAGAGGGACAGCCCAGGTTTTTTCCCTTTGACAAGGTTCCTACTATAGTTTTGTCTCGAGTAATTTCCTGGCTCTTCTGAGATACTCTTTTTAATTTTTTTTCTTTTATTTACTGTTTTTTGATGGTGCCAGCTTCCAATATTGGTAGGTTTCCTTTTCTCCGAGCGTTCTGATAACTACTTGATTTGTTCGTTCTACTCCTTCCGTTATGTGTCGTTTGCCACTTTTCATTACTAGCATGGCACATTTTTCTATGCCTAATTCCATTCCTATACCTTGACTGTATATTCTCACAGTTTCTATTAAGTTCCCAATTTTTATTCGTTTTGGCAAAAAGTTTGGTTTCATCCATGTACATCAAGTTGTTGATCTTTTCCTGCAAATTATGCCTTTTTATCTGCACGTATGTTTCCTAAGGATGTGGTTGAGTGGATATCTCAAATATTAATAGAGATTATGAATCATCCTGAAATATGCCTCTTTGGATCTTTACTTCTGCAAATCTTAGTCCTCCTGTTGTCGAGGGGGTGTCCTCGTGGTGTAATGGTTAAAGCGATGGACTGCGGAATCGTAGTTCGCGAGTTTGTACTCCAGTCGTGCTATTACGTTCACTTTCGGGCAAATACCATTCGGAAAGGTATGAACACCCTTATCCTCCCAGCTATGGGTTGAATAGTACCACTACTGTTCTTCTAGGAAAATAGGCTTTCGCATTAGATAACCTACAAAGGTTGATATGCCATTAAACAAAGAAAGCAAACCATCCTGGTGTCTATTCCACTCTACACGTTTGCTTGGTCTTCTCGATAAACAGAAAAATTTGATCGTGTATTTTATACATTTTGAGACCGTGTAGTATCCAGCTTTTGGGAACCATATCGTAATCTTTTTTGCAGTCGATCCAATGCATAGCAACATTTTTCCGTATCGTTTTACTTTCGTTGAGGATGTGTGATCTATATATAGTAGTTCCTCTGCACCTTTGTTTCTTTTGCAGCATACTTTCTGTTCGCCGGAGAAGATTCCGCGGCTTATCAATAAGTAATACATCTGCTCGCTAATTTGTGTCGCTAGGATTTTCCACATCATCGGGTAACACGTTGTGGGTCTATATTTGGTTGGGGCAATTCCTTTGAGCGGGTCTTTTTTTATTAGAGTTGTCTTCCCTCCGGTCATCCATTCGGGTATCTTAGTTTTCTGTATGCATTTATTCCTTTCAATAGCAAGTCTGTCGTGTATGGGGGTGCATTTTTAAAACCAAAATCCGTGTATGCCATCAAAGCCAGGGTTTTTACAGTTTACTATTTTTTTTAGTGTTACTTTGAGCCGATTGAGGTGCATGTTCACCTGAGGGCCTTCTTCGATCGTTCACAATTCAGTTTCCATGTTGTTTATCCATTTGGATTTTTGTTGTGATCTTTCCGTTCCCATATTTTGCTCCAAAATCTTCTTTCCTCTCTCTCGCATCAGGTTGTTGATAACGCTTCGTACATTCATCCCCTAATTGTTGGTAGAATCGTTTTCGTTGTTTAAGATAGTCTTGTTTTGTCTATATTGTTTGGCCTTGTCTCGTTATCTTTTGAGTATTCTTTCTATTGCAAGTATTTTTAGTTGGTATCCTCAAGCTTTTTTTTTATTTCTAGTTGGCGTGCTTTTTCATTATCGCGGAAAACTTTCTTAATATTCCGTTTTATTTTCCTTTCTGTTGTCGTAGTCTTTTTATATGCGATTCAAGTCAGAGTTTTCACACGGGTTTTGACTTTCTACCTGTGGTCTTCAAGGGAATCTCCATTTTTTCTCAGTCTAATTTGCGCCTGCGTACATTAAATCATTTAATTCTAAGATGTTTGTCAGGATATTTGTCAATAAGTCTTTTACTTTCTCGGTTTCGGACTTGACTGCCCTCTAGTCTTGGTTCGTGAGAGAAGGCATCGTGGTTTTCTTTTCAGACACGATTTTTCTAAAGGTATATATATTAGTTTCTTCCTCTTGGGACAGTGTTTGCGTTTGTGTGTTTGCAGTGCATGAGTCATTGCCAAGTAGTGTTTGGTTAGGATTCTTATGCTTTCGTGTATTTATTATTTTATTTACTGTGGTAGGGGTTTGTTGATGTGTTTATCTATATATTTCTTTGTGGATTTCTAGTATTTCAACGTCAGAAAAAAAATTCTTTGTTATTGTTTTAACCTGGTTAGCGAGCATTTGGTTTGTTGTCTTAAATCTGGTAAATTTTGTTTAGATTTCTATTATTCTTTTTCTATACCCTGTTCGTTTTTAAAAATAACAGTATAATGCTAGTTTGTTGTGTTCCTTACTACATTTTCTGCACTGTGGTGTCTAGTGTGAGTGGTCGTTTGTTTTTTCATCGTTCGCGTACCTGAAAGAAGAATCATTTGTGTACCTGGAAAACAACAGCCAACATTCGAAGGATGACGATGGCCCCCATGTTTACTATCAAAGAAATGGCTGCCGAACACCGTGCCTTTCAATGTAGTCCTCAAGTCATAGTATCGATTAGTAAAAGATATGTTCATTGCTGGCAAGTCCTCCTCCTTCCTCTTTTCTAGATACATATAATCTGTCACCGTCATCTCTGGGATGTAATGCCTAATGCATGGCCATTAGTTATCTTGTTCTTCGGTCTATTTGCTTTAGTTCTTCTCTGGTACCCTTCTAAAATTGTCTCGAATATATAACGAGGGGTACAACCCTGGTATTAATTTTTTTGATAAGGTTTCTTCTCCATTGCTACGTCTCGGGTAGCTTTCTGGTTCTTCTGAGATATTTTTCTTAATTTTTTCTTTCATCAACACTTTTTTGATGGTGTCAGTTTCCAGAATGCCCATGTTTTTGTACGTTTCCTTTTCTCCGAGCGTTCTAATCTTGCCTTGATTTTCCAATTCCATTATTATAATAATTATTATTATTTGCTGAAACGTTTTTGTCAAGGACTATTACGCTCAATATTGAATCATAAACTATTTATAGAATGTATCAATACTTGTAAATAAATAAAAGGAAATATTTCATAATCAATATAAGCAATTATCTCCCTTGAAGGAGGTGACCACAAACACTGACCCTACACTAGACCGTCGTGAGACAGGTTAGTTTTATCCTACCGATCGGCACGTGTGTTACATCGGCCGTGGCCACGGCTATCCCGTCCAGTACGAGAGGAACCGCGGGATCGGAGCAACGGTTCGCGTGCTCGCTCGAACGAGCGGCGGTGCCAAGCTGCCTCCGCGCGATAACGGCTGAAAGCCTCTAAGCCGGAACCGCGACCGGTGTCGCCGAGGTATTACGAAAGGCGTCTCTTTTCGTTCCGCTGGAGCCTGCCATAGCGGTCGTCTTTGTCCCTAGTAGCGGCGGCCGGGGGGCCGCGGTCGGAGGGCGGGGTCGGGGGTTTCTCGCCTTCTTCCCCTCTTTTCTGTGCCGCAGTTCCTCGTCGTTGTTGCATACGCTGCGGCGTGCGCGAACGGGCCAACCGACTCGACATCCGCGACAGGCGGGATTTTGCCGTCGCCGTCTAGTTTCGAACCCCCCGTGGAGCGTGAGACGAGGGATCGCTCGTAGACCACTTAAGTTCACTTAGAGTATTTTAGCGCTAATTTCCTATTAAAATTACCCGTTTTTGCTGAATTAAGATAGTATGCATTCAGAAGCCCAATGTTTCTTCTTCTTCTTCTTCTTCTTCTTCTTCTTCTTCTTATTATTATTATTATTATTATTATTATTATTGTTGTTGTTGTTGTTGTTGTTGTTGTTTTTGTTTTTGTTGTTTTTGCTGTTGTTTCACTTCTTTGATTTTTTTCACAGCAGAATCAGCTCTTGGTCTTCCACTGGATTTTAAATGACAGAAAGTCTCCTCCTGTCTCCTGGAAGTTTTTCAGTATTCTAGCTATAACTTAAATCGTCTCCATCTGAGTTCTTATTTCCAATTCTTCCAGTATTATTATTATTGATGTTGTAATTATTATTATTATTATTATTATTAGAATAATAGATTTTATCATTTTGCTATAATACTTTAAAATATCTTCTATTAAAGTTTTTTTCTTTTATACTATTTATAAGATAAGTTACACAACTTTCTGACTAAATATTTTTTCTTCTTTTGGAATTTTACTCAAGCAGGCATTTCATTTTATGGAAGCGTATAACATGCTAAAAAGCGAAAAAAAATGCGCATACGATTTATCATCGAAATGTTAATGGCTACCAATTATCATTTTACTATGATGTTAAACAAGCTGTCAGAAGGCTGTCAAACATCTATTCATGTCTCTTCTAAAGAACACATATTCCAGATTAAATCATCTCTTTAGCTTGGTAAGTTTGGATATTATCATGGGCTTCTGGTTTTACTTGAGTTTTTGCATTTTTTTTCGTTTGCTGACTCATCATACATTTAAAAAATACCTCTTTCTTCGATTAAACTCGTACTTTAGTATAAAATGAGATACAGGTCAAACGTCTTTTATGAATCATTTGGAGAAAATCAAACTGCAACAGATTAATTCGATTAATGCGAAAATGATAATCTTTTTACTTTTATTCAATGCCATGGTTTGTATTCACAGATTTAAATTACAAATTAAGCTTTTAGTTATCAATTCGAAAATGATAAAAACTCGATAAAAATATGAATCTTTTCATCCATAGGCGAGAGAAAATTATCCACATGACTAGGTCTATTTTGCTTGAGAATTATTCATGTTGGATGAAATCTTGAACAGAAAATAAAATAAAATGAAAATGATACATTTGAAATGCAGATTCTTCTAGAGTTGTAAAGTATGTTTTTTAGAGTTTGACTTCATGTATTTTTAAGATCGTCATTCATTAAAGTACTTTACTTTCATTTAAAAATAGAGTACACACCTACTCAGAATTCTCATAAATAACGTTTGTTTAGAAAAGATTCAAGTATGCCAGCATCATGCGACAAGATAAAACAAGACATTCTTTTTACTTTTCAATTTCATCTTCATCTGAGTCTGTTCTTGTTGCCCAAGTAGCAGAGCAGCAATAGTACAATTAAAGAGTTTTGAGGAAATACTATCGGAGTTCAAACCCTACATGATGTTTTACTTTATTTTTGTTCAGCTTTGTTAACTGATGCTTGTTGAATGACGGTCAGTCACGCTGTAATCAAATACAACTGTTTTTTTTTATTAATTCAACAAAACCTCATGTATGTATTTATTAATCCGTCCAAACTGACAGGTTGTTAAACAAGGTTAATTTTTAAGTAGATTTTTACAAGTTTGAATTCAGAGTTTTCGTTCTACTCGAATGGTTGCCTAATAAAGGGTAAAGAACCCAATCTGTTCTACCATTTACCCATCGATGAGAGGAAAATAGTTTGATTCGTACCTTTTCCCAAGATTATTAGTTCTTTAAGAAATTCTCGTGGCCTCGTCTATGATTTGTACGCTCTCACCGTCTAAAAATGGTGCATGTATTTACCTAACACTTTCGCTACATGACTCGTTGCTTTACATGGGCTAACGATCTCAGTCTGCCATGCTTTTTACCCAAGAAGGGACAGAGAATAGATGGATTCGTTTTACTTTCGCTTTCGCTTTCGCTTTCGCTTTCGCTTTCGCTTTCTTTGCTTAATGGCATATCAACATTCGTAGGTTATTAAATCCCACACACCGTGTAGAAAGACTGCCGTGGTGGTTTTTAACCAATAGATGGGGATAGGGGGGTTCATAATTTTCTAAGGTTATTAGTCCAAAATTGAACATGATAATTCGACTCGTATTCGAATTCAGTTACTACGACATATCGTAGTTCAGCAGAAAAAGCAATTACGTCTCTTCGACTCTCCCATTAATGGATTCATGCATTTCCAAGGAGAATTAACGCAAATAAAAACAGCTTTCTCTCGGGTCGGTGATACCATTTCCTAAGTCGTTACACAAATTGCACGTCGTTTAAAGACTTATACATACCTCATATACTTAATAAATAAGTAACAGTAAATTAAAGACATTAATAATCTAATCTAATTTAATAATATAATAAATAGATTAAAATCTCGTAATATTACTATAAATATCAGTAGATTACATTAACAATATCAGAATATCAAACAATGTCGAGCCGTTCAAAGAGTTTAATGTCATAAGAAAAAAACATGTTGAGATGGACAAATATATATTTAAACTTTATAAAAGTTATTGTTTCATTCGGGTGGAATCGTTTATTTAAGGATGCAGAATAATGACTTGTGTCAACATTTACGAAGCTTAATTTAATTTGAAATAGGACTTGAATATGAGGCAACCATTGGGAATCGAACTCTCTAACAAGTTGTTCCTAGTCTAGCTTGTAAATACATTTATTACGGGTGAAACGAACTATGTGTTCTGTATATTTGTAATGAATAACAACTAAAATGTCGATGATAAATGTTATTTGCAAGATTGCTCAGAATGTTTGATTGCCTGATGATTGTGAAACTAAAATGAGCAATATGTAGATTTTTGTATTCCACTGATTATTCGTGGTCTGTCACGGATTTCCAGACAGTGCTAATATTATCACTGAAAAAAAAAAACTTTACATTTATATGTGCGTACAATATATATATATATATATATATATATATAGAGAGAGAGAGAGAGAGAGAGAGATAAAGAGAGAGGGAGAGAGAGAGAGAAAGCGACAGACAAAGAGACTAATAGAGAGAGGTAGAGTTAGACAGTCAGGCTGGCAGGCAGGCAAGCATGCGGAAAATAAAGAAAGAAAGAAAGAAAAGATGAATACAATTTACTTGATAAATATGAATATTTGTTTAAAGTTATCTTTTTATTTTTTTTCAAATAGTTACAGAATTATCATTCAGACATAGGTGGTTAGCAGGAATAGAGATTCTTGAAGAAAAGCTGATTTTTTTAATATATATATTTTCAGAGTTGATGCGCTACAAAACCAATGGACAATAGTAAACAGGTAACGTGGCATATGAATTCAAAAAATGAAAATCATTTGCTTATATCCAAATATTTTCAGCTGACTATTACATGATCTCCACTGTAATAAACACCTGGTAACGATCTTTCGTTTGAATGATGTTTATTAAGTTTGGAAGGGGTGTGTCTGAAATTAGCCTTAATCCTTTTGGTTAGACTGAGGCATTTGTTTATATAACCTTTTATGTGTCAACCAATATTTGTCAATACTATGTAAAAGCTATGTTTTTGGAAGACTTAGTTTGATGTTAAAGCCATCTAGGGTCAGTCTTTTGGAGATGTTTTATTTATTTATCTTGTAAACTTTATAGTTGATACTGTCTCCGTATTTATTTAGTCTAATGTAAATATGGCCTTTCTGACTTGCCAAATCATTGCTTTTGGCAGGTTGTGCAATGGAGTAAATACATTATATTTTTGCCTCTGCAACAAGATAAATTTCGCACACGCATATTATGTTATGCTTGCGGGTACATGAGTCGTTGCTAAGATCGTTGCCTATCCTATATTTGTAACGGAATCTTGATTAAAACTAATAATTCATATGTTAGGAGAAAGGCTATCTGTACTTGAAATCTATACAATATTACATAAAATATCTAGACATTAGTTGTTTTATTGCATTTCATACCAGAATGAGACACTAAGGATCTCTTACTTGATAGTATACTAATATCTATCAATCTATCTATCTTCACACACACACACACACACACACATATATATATATATATATATATATATATATATATATATATATATGTGAGTGTGTGTGTGTGTGTGTGTGTGTGTATGTATGAATAAGAAGGGATACAGGGAAGGAAGAAATGATAACGACAAATAAATGGTTCCATATTGTCTAATCATTTTGATTAAAATAAACTGTCATTGAAACAACTATTTTACGAAAATTCCTAAATAGTTTTAAAAAGAAGATTCTTAGGGAAAGCATTCAATTTGTAAATCTGCGTAGACCCACTTAAATATAAAATAGTCACAAAACTTTTTTTCAGAATGTCCGTCTTTTCACACCAAACATTTAACCAATTCTACACACGTTAGAAATTTACCTATCTCAGTTGAAAGAAACTGCTGTGATCTGCTTTTACATTTTTAACAGTAAAATTTGGCAAAATCTCAGAGAGAATATAGTATAATTTAAATTGTAAGCAATTGAGTATTTGGTTATTTAGTTGGTTGAATGATTTTAGGGAAGCTCAAACTTTTAAGGTTATCTTATACCGAATCAGTGTTCTTTTTTTCCGAGTGAATACATTTAATATCCATATTTATATATTTATTGTATCTTCTTGTTTTCTTTGATACGTCCACTTTTAAAGGTTCACTTTTAAAGATCCGCTTTTGCTGGCTTTCAATTGAATGGAGTCTGTTAGATTCTTGACTAAAAGCATCTCTTTCTGGTAGAGGCTATTTTTTTTTCATTCAGAAAGGACGTGTTTTACTGTGATTATGTTGCCATATGTTCTTTTAAGCAATTCCGCTAGCTATCGTGTAAAAGCCCGAGTTAGCCACGAATGTCCAAAGATCAGTCTGGTTAGGAGAATCTCTCATTTTACACAATAATCTTTTCCCTTTGATGTACTCGCTCGCTACAACTTTTATATCATTGTCAGGTATTTCGTTGTTGATTTCCATTTCCATTTTAGCGGTTGATTTGGCTGCCGAGTCCGTTCTACCTGTAGTATAGCCTGATACAGCTATACGTATTCACATATACATGCGGAAACAAAATCAACAATAATGACGAACGAACACACTTCTTTAGAAAAATATACCTCCCACTCTTTATTCGTAATGGTTACGAAAGGGTTATGTGTGAGCGGTGAGTTGGAGACTAAACAGAGACTGCAACATATTGACCCCCAGTTCCTCTTTCTTTAGCAGCACTTCTTTCTCGTTCTGCCGCGCTGCTCAACCCTGGCCCTGAGGTCCCAGCCCTCTGTTGAGAGCTGCTTCTCACTGCCTCGAACTGCTACAACTGACTCCAAACTAACTGAACTTCCTGTTGCACAAGGTTATATGATTGTTTGACATCCACTTGCTTCCTGTGAGCATCGCATTTTCATCCAATTCAACCTGTCCACAGTCAAGGCTATACCTTGATTTCTTCAACTGGATGCACCTGTTCCTTGATTGACGGCTGGGTCGGAGGTCAATATTTTACATACCTCCTTCGTTGATTCCGATGTGACATCGATCCAACAGAAGTCCTTTCTTCCTTAGTGAGATCAGTAAATGCCGGGAGTCTATTGTACATCTATGTACCCTAAAGCTGGATCCTTTCTTTCGTATTATTATTTCGTACTATTATTTTAGTCCAATGTGAGATTTTTCCCACCAGAGTTAGCTGATGGTTTTTCCCTGCAGTTTGAGTGAGAACAAGTCTTCTCATGTTTCCACAACCCTTATTTTTTGTCTGGTCGATGTTGGTAATGCTGTAGTCTGGACGGTTTCTAATTGTTCTCTGATTTTTCAAACTTCCAATCTCTCTACAATCTTTTGGGGATCATTCTAGACCCGCTAATTATAATTGTTATCACCGTCAACTTCATTTTTCATAGATTTATCAGTTCACTAGCAAGGCCTGAGTACCTATACCTCATTAAAACTTTTCATTTTACTTTGTGGTTTGCCGGGACATTAGAATCTACTAGACAGTAGGTTATCATTTTTTTAGTTGACTATCAGTCGGTCTTGTAGTCTGGTCATGTTAAGGTGATCGGTTTTATTACTCAAAATCCCAGAGACGAATTGTCTATATATCACTTGGTCGTATGACCATATTTTAACTTCTTGCACAATTTCAAGTGGATCACATTCCCCATTCACTCGTATCTCGTCTTACACTCTCTTTGCGCAAATTTGCTGCATTCGTTTATAATTTGATGGATCGTTTCGTCTCTATCACCACATAACCGACGTTTGCTATTTCGTTATGTCGCATCTATTTTCGCCTTAAATTAGCTTGTTCTTAAATCGTTATTTTGTGCTGCTAATAGTAGGATTTTTGTTTCTTTTTTAAGGTTTCACTTTCTTAGCCCTATCCAACTCTTCTAGTATGAGATGTTTCTTGTTAGACGCTTAAAATATACATACAATTGTTTATATTACAATTTTGTAGTTATTGTTGTTCTGTTAAAACTTGTGTTAATCGTGTTGTTTCTGTTCCCTATAATTAGTTTTTCTTGGTTCTGTTTAATGTAGTCTTCGAGTCGTTTTATCGATTTATCGACGCTATCTTCAATGCTGGAGAGTCTCCTTGCT
This sequence comes from Sepioteuthis lessoniana, assembly GCA_963585895.1. Classification (NCBI taxonomy): domain Eukaryota; kingdom Metazoa; phylum Mollusca; class Cephalopoda; order Myopsida; family Loliginidae; genus Sepioteuthis; species Sepioteuthis lessoniana. The sequence continues at coordinate 121,077,661 of OY757904.1, read as the reverse complement.
CCACATTTTTCGACATATAAATGTCGTGTTTGTCATCACAAGGAAGTAAGGCTAGTGCATCATCAAGAACTTTTCTTCTTCTCTGGTCGATTTGTTGTAGTTCTTTCGTAGACAACTGTGATGAGGATTCTATTAAATAGTTTGGTTTCGTATAGATTTCGTTTTCTCATGAGGTACCCTTTTTAAAATTTGTTCTTTCATCTCCGTTTGCTGGATGGTGTAATTAATTTTTTTTTCCTTTTTTCCGTGCATTCTGATTTTTTTTTATTGATTTGGTAGTCCTATTCCTTCTGTCATTTGTCTTTTGCCGATTCTCATTATTAGCATGCTACATACTGTATGCCGAATTCCATCCCTATATCCTGACTGTATATCCTCACTGCCTGTATTAAGGTTTCTGATTCTTTCTCATTTTTTATAAAAAGATTTATATCGTCCACGTACATTACGCGGCTAATTTTTTTCTTGTGATTTATGAAGTTTTTAGCTCCCTGTGGATATCCTAAATATATAGTTAAGTGACATCATCACGTTTTCATATAGTAATGGTGATGATGCATCTCCATTGAATATACCTCTGGATTTTTCCTCGGCTAATTTCCCCCCCTACAGTCAGTTCCACTTACCTGTTTTTTATTGTTTCCTCGATGAACTTTATGACTTCGTCGGATATCTTGTACATTTTGAGTCTATTATCCAGCTTTATGGAGCCATATCTTATGCTTTTTTGTAATCAATCCACGCTATAGCTAATTTTTATTAACTAGTTTTGCACCCCTTGAGGATATTTTGATCAATATAATATATCTCCTGTCCTCTTGTTCCTATACTGCATCCTTTCTCTCCGATGGGGAACATTCAAGGGGTATTAGCATATAATAAATCTCTTCCCTTATTTCTACGGATAGCAGCATTTTTAGGCAGTTTATTGGTTGTGGGGCTTAGTGTTTTTTTGGAGTTCATTTTTGGATCTGTGACGTCTTTAATTTGGCCATCCATTCTAGTATGTATGTTTCTTCCAGGCATCTATTTATTTCGATAGCCAGTATCGATGTATGCCATCATGATCAGACGTTTTCCAGTTTTGTACTTTTTTATGTGTTGCTCTGAGAGAATCCATGTGTATATTTGATTGGTTCCTTCTTCGAGTCCATGTACCTCTTTTTCCATGTATCTTATAATTATACACCCTACCTATGAACATTAATAGGTATGTCCCAATCCTCATAAATACCTTAGACACTATTGTAAGGTGGGTAATACGCTTAACAAATAATTCCCCATTAACAATGGTTTCCATTTTTCCCGCTGCTGGCAAGTATTGAATTTTGTTAATGTTATAAAGATTTCCATTTCATTTCCAACCTCCATTTTCGATATTTCATATTCAGTAACCTTTTGTAAGGTTACAACTTTAGTTGACGAAGGATTTAGCCAAACTCAAGTAAAGGTCACTAGTACAACATTTAGCGAACAAGGATTTTGACAACAGAACTCACGTAAACGTTCACGAATGTGATATTCTACGAACGATGATATCGGCAAAACCCACGTCAAAATTCACAAAGACTACATTGTCAAAAAAAAATATCAAAAAATTACCCAAACAGGTTAGCATTTTTTGATTACGAGGTTTTTCTAAAGATATTAAATACAAACATTCAGAAAAATTCGAACTGGAAACGTAAAGAAAGTTGAGTGAATTTCTAAATTGTACTTTTCAATTTACAAAAATCATGTATACTTTAGAGGGTTTCTTGGTGTAAAAGTATACATTGGAAGTTAACCAGTAGGAAGATTTAAAGTATTTTTGAGAGACAGTTCTGTAAAAATATCTTTTATGAAAAGTTAGTTCACATATAGAATTAGAGGAATTTAAAAGAGCTTTACTGGAAATAGTGAAACAACAAGACGAACAACGGAGTCATTTCGAACAAAGCCTTGAGAAATCAAGGAATTCTTTGTAGAACAAAAACGGAAAATGTTAATGAGTAACAAGAACGAAGACGCGGCGTTTTTTCTCTGGTCGCAATCGTAAACGCGATTGCTGAATTTAATTATATGCCAGAAGGGGAGGTAAAATTTTCGTCGTTTTACCCTAGATACGAAGACTTTTACAAAACAGAAAATGCAAATTGGTCCGATCTCAAATAGGACAAACTTGTGTTAAGGAAACACAAGAAGTTCGTAAATTACATATTTCCGAAAAAACAACAACAACAAACAAATAAACAAACAAGAGGCTCAACGTTTAAAGAAACATTTACTTTACTTTGTGAAGCGTTCAGCCCAAAGACGTCGTCATTCCATTACAGATGGAAATGCATGGATGCAATAAAAAAGGAGGATGAAAATTTTCACAACGTTCACTGCAATTGTGAACGATTAGTGTAATTGGTTCAAACTGGCAGAATTAAGCCCTGACAATTTAAAATACCTTATATTTTTTCAAGGTTTAGTGTCAACAATAAGTAAATCAGGAGAGGTTTTCAAAATAAACTTTAAAATGAACCAATCTGACTTTACAAAACCGAGTAGAAGATTGTAAGAGGCATATCAATATTCAAAAACATGCAAAAGATATTGAAGTAAGCGGTGTGTCACACATTAAAAAAGCGTCAAGAAAATATAGTGAAGAAAAAATATCACTCTTAACCACTGTTACACTTGTCGAGGATTACATTTTTATTGACACCCTATACAAAAACGATTAATCCTTTCGATGCAAAAAAAGGCGTGAGAAAATTTACTGTTAGACAAAAGTAAAAATACAAGTGAATAATCACGTTAAAGAAACTAAGGTGGATGAATCTGGCCAGTAACTGCCCGTCATGGTCATATCTGCATATTTACTTTGTTTGCTGGTCCACTCAATGGTTCATATTATTTGGTCGTTGCAAACAGTTTTTTCCAATTGGCCAGAAATATTGAGATGCAAACAACCTACCACGAGAGGAGTATTTGAGTTTCTACAAGAACTGTTCACGATGTTCGGCGTTCCAGATTCTATTGTTTCTGAATACTGCACCCAGTTTTCATCAGCAGGATTCCAAGGATTTTGTAAAATGTCTGTGGTACAGCGTATAATAATTGCCTCTTACAATCCTAGAAGCAACGGCCGAGAAGATCATTTCGTAGATTCTTTTAAGAAGGCCCTAAAAATCCAACGATGGGTCCACAGATGCAGTATTGCAACAGTTTCTACATGTGTATCGGCTTATACGAAATAAAATGCGCCTTTGCCCATGACTCAGGCAGAAATTATGTTTGCGCGGAAAATAAGATCGGTCTTTGACAAGCTGATATCCAACAAGGAAAAGGCGAACATACGCTTGGGGGACAAAGTTTTTAACTGAATGTATCAGACGGAGAAAAGATATTGGGGAACTGGAATTATCGTAAAAAGAATGGATAGGAGGATATATTAAGTCAATGGTAAAAAAAAAAACACTTAAATCAAACAAAATAGACACATAGATGAAGAGAAAGATAATCCAGTGGATGTTGAGCCGATAGAAGTTCCCTTCAACACATTTGATATGGACCGTTCCTCTAAATGCTCATGAGACAAAACTACAAAAAAGTCAAAATAGACATACAGATGAAGAGAAGGATAATCCAGTGGATGTTGAGCCGATATAAGTTCTTTTCGACACATTTTATGTGGACCGTTCCTCCAAAAGCACATGAGACAAAACTACAAAAAAGTCAAATTAAGAGAAAAAGAAGGAATACAGTGAGAATCTACATTGAGCTGAAAAGGAAAAGACATTAGCTTTGTGCAGAGTAAATCTAAAAAGTGAATGTTATAATCCGTACCAATGATCTCTAATGAGTGTCTCCCAAACCTCATAGAAACGTTGGACACTATAGTAAGGAAGGTACTATGCTAACTAATTATATTACAATCGGCAGTAGTTTACCCTCTTCACGCCACTGGTGTTAACATCCTATTGATTTCCATTTCATTCCCAATGTTCATATTGATTTTTCCTCATTTAGTGATATTTTGTTGGGTGAGAACATTTATCTATTCTCCTTTTTATTATGATCTCTCCCTTCCCATATTATGCTCCAAAATATTTCCCTTGCATCCGGTTGTTAGTATGTCTTAGTGGATTTGCCCCTCTCTTTGCTTGTAGAATTTCCTTTCGTTGTTTTGCAATGTCCTATTTCATATTAATTGTTTGATCCTGTTTCGTTATCTTCTACTCTTCCATCATTCACTAGTATTTTCTGATTTATTTCCAATGATGCTTAAAGTATTTGAGTATTTTCCCTGATTTTTAAGAAGTTATCAAGATAGGTGATAACGTGAGTTTTTGTTTTAGATATGTTGTTCAGTCTCTTTCTTTTGCCTTGTTGTTTGGGACTGAAGAATACACCGAGTACACCTCTGCAGAGGGATAAGACCCCCCCCTAAAGAGTGTCCTGGATATGACACTAAACGATCTGATGGTGATGTTCCAGTGATGCTGGAGTTTTGGGAAATACGCACTACCCCTTCATTGCTATTGCTCCCAGGTTCACTCGGGCCCGGAGTGGTAGCACATGATAAGGCCCTATCTATGGGTTAAATAGAAGTGAACTACATACTTATGCTAGACTGAATTGTTTCAACTAGAACTGTTTGTCTAAATGCAATAGCTTGAAATAAAAATGATTTTGACAATTGAACTGTACTTACATTTAAACTGAGTGCTTATGCTAAACAAGATTTTTTGAAAAGGGACTGTTTTTTGACATTGAAACTGTATGTACACTAAACTGAATTGTTTAATTTAGAACTGTTTTGACATTTAACTGTGAGTATACAAAATCTGTATTTATACTAAACTGAATTAGCTGAATTAGAATTGTTTGAATAGACTGAATAGGTTTAAATAGAAATGTTTTTGACAATTACACTGTGTACTTATGCTAAACTGAAATGTTTGAAATTGAACGGATTGTTTTCATAAAAATGTATTTGGCATTAAATAACCTACAAAGTTTGATATTCCATAAAACCCCAACCAACTACTTAACCAACCAACTAGTCTCTTTCATACATAGACATTTTAATGAACCAGCGTGAGTATCTGATAGTTCAGTCCTGTATACTATCTTGAAACGGATCGATTATTCAATACGTTGTTCCATTCTGATTCGGAAGTCTTTATTTTGGTTTAATATGTTTATATTGTTAGTTTAGTCTACAGTCACGTTTGCTTGGAATGAAAAGATTTTAGTTTGAGGTAGTATTGAATGATTAATTTCTCTCTCATAGGTTTTAGTGGTTGTTCATTAAGTTCCATATAAAGGCTTTCTATTAGAGCGGCATTGAAAAATCACACTTCAATTCTAATTCCTTTTTCTTGAATGGTGTCTATGGTTTCAAGGATGAATTTCTGGCTGTTCCGTAACCATATAATCATATTTCTGTTTGAAAATAGATCGATATAGTTTCATTAGACTTAGCTGATTAATTCCACTATCACTATGGGTTATCACGCATAGTAACTGATGTGTTTTATTATATATTGTTTTAAATTTATTCATGTGAAGATTATTGAACCATTTTTTATCATATGTCTAGCACTAAAATCCATGCTGTTAAAACACTGGAATTTTGAAAGCGTCTAATTTAAGTTCAGCGTGATGATTACGCTTTCCCAATTGAATAATTGGGATAGATATAGTTTTCTTCTTTGAGAATCAGAATCTGTTTGATGCTGTCCATTTTTAATTTTTTTGTTTTAATTAGGCATTGTTGTAACCGTCTCTCTGCAATGTCGGTGTACCATGATGAATAGCATATCAGAAAGCTATCTACATGTTGAGACCACTTATCCCCAACTTTTAAGCGATTGACAATATCGTCGATTTATATATTGAATAGTATCATTGACAGTATAGCTTTCAAAGGGTGAAGAGTTATCGAATGTAAGAGGACTTTAATATTTCTTTCTGTAAAAAGAAATGTTTATAATGTAAGGTAGTCTGCCTCGAAGTCAATGTTTATGCAGTTCTTCATTAACCCGTACTTCCAAGTGTTATCGTACGCCTTTCTTAGATCAAATACTATAGCTATTTAAAGTTATTTTTGATATTTGCCTCTCTTATATGAGTTTTTTTCACATCAGGTAATCAACTGGCCTTCTTTTGTTTCTTATACCACACAGATACTTTATTATCAGTATTTTGTGACGTTACTGCTCTCAAGGTGAAACCTCGTAAAATTCCATGGCGCCGAAGTGATATCACTAGTAATTTTCCTCGCTAACGATTATTTCTTTTCAAATCCAGCAGGAAAAAATTCGGACAACAACGCTTGGGCTAGGAATTGATATCTCTAGCCCTCTGGATGCTACTCTGTCCTCTTTCTGTTAGGTGACTTGCTATTATATCCTCCACCACTTAAAACAAGGGGGTGTCCTCGTGGTGTAATGGTTAAAGCGATGGACTGCGGAATCGTAGTACGCGTGTTCGTACTCCAGTCGTGCTGATACGTTCACTTTCGGGTAAATACCCTTGGGAAAGGTATGAACCCCCTTATCTTCCCAGCTATGGGTTAAATAGTACCACTATGGTTCTTCTAGGAGAATGGATTTGGCATTAAATAACCTAAAAAAGAGTTAATATGCCATTAAACAAAGAAACCAAACTTAAAACAATTTCATATAATTCGAGAAACAGGAGATGCTTCGTCATTTTCTGTTTCTTTGTTCTCCTTTCCTATGGTGGCCTCATACTTATAGTTGTTGCAGGACCTATAATTTAATACAAACGGTTTGTGTATATATTGAATAGTGATTGACAGAGGAATAGACAAATGATCAGAAGAAGAGAATAAGATCAAATATCAGGTCTTTATTTTTGAGCGAATCTTATAAAAAAGGTGTGTATTTGTGTCGAATCGCAATTACCGTATAATATCTGAGTAGTTTTGCGGTGTCGAAAATCAGTATTGTAGAGAGTCGAGGACTTGGCTGTCTTATATACACAGCTAAGTCTACGACTTTCTCCAACACCTTGGTGACACTGCATCTAGAAGATCAGGAGGGACTCGGTGTATGGTGCAGAACGTAGGTGCAGTAGTATTATCAGGTTGTTGACGTGGCTGTAGACGTAGTTGCAGAGGCTAGATGATCGATGTCCCCGTTTGTTTATTCAAGGGGTATGCCGATGTGGTCTCGAAGTGCTGGTGCTAGTTCGAGCAAAGTGGTCGCTCGTGATTCTGGTTGGCGAAAATATATGCTGCTTGGTGTTGCAGGTGTTTGCTGCTTGGTGAAGATGGAGCTGGTCTGCAAGTTTCTGCTGCTTGGTGATACAGGAACTGGTCTGCAGGTTTCTGCTTCTTAGTGTTGCAGGTGTTAGTGCAGTTGGGTGAAGCCGGAGCAATTCTGCATGTGCTGCTGCTTGGTGCGTCGTCGACTCGTGATATCTGCAAAGTAGTGTAGTGAGGAGACTAGAGGTATTTTCAGAAGACTTTCTAAAGTTAGATATTTGAAGAACTCTGTAAACCAGTTCTTCTAGGAACTAAATTTAGAGTTTCTTTCTAAGTTTATCTCTGAAAAGAGCTGTTTGAATGAGAATGAGCAGCGATGATTGGTTGGAAGCTGGTATCGACTGTGCTGTGTCTGTGGCTCTGATTTGTGGGATTCCATGTCGGCTTATAGCTGCTGGTAGAGTCCTATACCCCCACATTGGCTTGCGACCGCTGGGAGAGATACAGATACTTCTCTTCCGGGCACGAAACTCGGCCACCCTTTTTTCCTCATGGTCACTGACTGTCTGTTTATATAGCAGTGACAAGCTGTTTCGTTTGAGGTCTGAGAGAAGAGGCTTATATGTTACAGTGTATAAGATGTTCCTCTTTTAAATATAAGGAATAATTGAATACCTCATTGTATTTCGAATACGAGATTTTAATGTCAATGTATTTTATACTATCGTTAAGAACTGTTTCCGAACAGCCGGCAGAATTAATTTACTTCGAAAAATAGTTCGAGTGTTGACAAATGAAAATTCACTCGTAAACGTCAGCATGACGTTCTTTGCTGAGGTCAGGGGTGTCTCACATTTGTTCCCTCACCAATGATTATTAGTATGAGTAAGCGTGATAGCGGCTATAGGGTCACGGCGTCATTTTGTTTTACCAATAAAACCAGAGGCAACTTGAACTGACCATAATACATTTAACCTACCCATCTCTGCTCTGAGTGTGGTCAAATGATAAAGGAATTCTTTTTGGATGCTTACACAACTCACCGGAGCCCATGAGAAGATAAGATTGCTGATAAATATTCTTTCTTTTAAAAAGATAGTATCATATATATATATATATATATATATATATATATAATTTTTTTTCTTAAAGACAAAATCCAACCAATTGCCCGATTATTCTATTTTTGTGTTTTGCAAATAACTAGATAATGCTTTCCATTGTCTTCCCAAGGCAACTTGTTAGTGATATGGTTCTGTAGTTTTGTGGCTTTCTATAGTATTTCTTTTGTTTTAGAATGTGAATCCCTACTGCTTGTTTCCATATTTTGGGAACTTCTCTGCTTATCCAAATAAGATAAAAGAGTGCACAGAAGATATAGAGATTCTTGTGTGAATTGTTTACTGAATCCGTAGAGCATCCTATCAGAGCCTTCAGGTCTATTGTGGGACCTTTCAATGGATTCCATCTGTTCTCTCAAGAAAAAAGGCACCTTATATCACTATGAATTATCTAATGAAAATTTAAGCCAGTATTTTTCCTGTTTTTTTATAATGTTAGGAATTTCTGGTTTACACTTGCTTTTTTTTCAGAGAATATTTGTAATGTCGTCTATTTCTGCTTTACTGATTACCTTGTTATTGTTTTTTCTGGAGATGCTTTACAGGATTGGATTGATTCCTGCCGGAGATTTTTAATCATTTCCCAAACTGTTTTGGTATTTGAGTGGGTGTTGAGAAGACTGTTTTCATATTTTTTCCAAGATTCTTTATTTACTTCTTTGTTTGTTTTATTTGTCTTTAGTCTGAGAGGATTGAATTCAATTAAGTTCTATGTAGTAAGCGCTTGAATTTATTTAGCGTTTCTCGCCAAAGTCAGATTACGTCTTGATTATTTTTTTCCAACTGTGGGTTGTTTCCTTTACCAGCAGTTTGTCTTTTGGCTATGCATTCTGTAGCTATGATGATAAGATTTTCTGAGAAATAATTTAGGTCTTTAATATTGACATCCTTGATTAGTTTATTTTTCTTTACACTCAGTTCAATATATTCCCCAAACTGCTTCTTTTAGTTCCTAACGACGGAAGCCATATTTGACTCAGAGTTTTCCTGTAAAATTGAGAAATGATCTATGCCGCTGGAATGTTTTTTTTTTTTTTTTTTTTTTTTTTTTTTTACTCCTCCGTATCGTTTTGAAGCCATTTAGGTCTCCCAATATAATGAAAGGTTTGTCTAGTTCACTTTTAACGATAGTTTTATCGGGTCAAATGTAGATCGACCAAACATTAATCTCTCAGTTCATGGCTGATTTAACAGTTTTTGCGAATAGTTTTGTATTCAGATTTATTTTGGCTTGAGGTATATTACTTTTTAACTTGGATGGATGTTCATCATATGGTTGTAGAGATCACATTTAAAAAAATAGTATAGCTCTCTTTGAAGGTTTCTTGAATCTATGTTTTTGCAAGATTTAAGTCATTCAGCGACAGCAGTATGTCATTGTATTTTGGTTTTACTCCCTGTATATTTTATTGGATTATTTTGTTTACCATTGTAGATTTAGAATGTTATCTTTTTCTTTGTATTGTTTTTGTAATTCTTAATCTTTTCTATTTTCTTTTTTCAATTGGTTTATATTATGCTATCTTTTCCTTTTTTTTTTTTTTTTAGTGCAAATGCTCTTTTATGGTTGGTCACAACTTCATGTTCAGGAATGTTATTTTTATGTTTTATTCTTAGAATTTTTTCTCTTGATTTATATCCTCATGAGATATTACGTAAACCGGATGGTCATGGACACAGTTGGCTCATGTGTTGCAAAAGTCACTTGAATTAGAGTGGTTGCCAGGTTTCAGCAAAAAACAATTCCTCCACACTTTTCTTCCTTCATAATTGTTTTCGTTGTGAACATATTTCTGGCGTTCATAGCGTCTGTGTGAATTTGGTCTGCATTGTTCTATTCATACTGTAGCCTACTTGGTATTTCTCTCTGTTATTTTTGTAGCATCGAATGTGATTATAAATGAATTTATTATTATTATTTCTCTCTTTTTTATTCATACACTTTTTACTTCTTTCACCTTTTATTTATTTTTTTAGTTCTCTTTTTATTTATCTGATCGTCCACAATGAGAGTTTTAAACTTTCACTAATACTTATGGTGTTTTTAATAAATTATCTAATCGGAATATTGAGTAACAGTCATTTTGAGTTAAATTCCGTCTTTTTATTTTTCCTTTCTTGATTTTTGAGCAAAATGTCTTTATTTATTATTATTTTCACTAGCTGCGAGCTTAAATTGCCTGATATCAATGTTTGTATTACAAAGTGTGTTAGGCTGTTTTTTGGTCAGCTGTTAGTAGATAATGAATGTTGAAAAAGTTGACTGCGCTTCAAAATTTTAAAAAATCTGAATAAGAATGACTACCTTGATGTTTTTCTTTTGAATTTACTACTCATATTATTTGTTTTTTTCATTGGTCATGAGCTCCACCACCCAACATTGAGTCCAGTTTTCTGAAAGCTCATTGGTCTCTGTTGAGACGGGGATTTATACTCGTTAACACCAGTTTACTCGATTCATGAGAAAGATTTCCGCCAACTGGTAATTTTAGA
>OY757904.1:120950148-121066637 GCA_963585895.1 Sepioteuthis lessoniana | reverse complement strand
TTCGTTCTTGTAGTCGAAGATGTGCAGCTATCATGGAGAGCAAGGGCTCATTTACTAAATATTGATTGTACGTATCATTTTATTATTTTTTAGCTGTTTACATCGTTTTTCTCAATTTTGTCCCTCACTTTTGGACGTTCCAAATTTGAAAATAAATAAATGATTGTTATAATTATTTTTCTATCCTTTGCAAATGATTCAAATTTTAGTATGTTATTATGGAAGACAACGACTTCCAGTTGTGAAAATTTCAGCTTTTCACACTTGTTATTTCTAACAAATATTAGGTTTTAAAATGGTGGCCCTTAGTTTTGGACGCTATTGTATATATATATATATATATATATATATATATATATATAATTTTTTTCATATATATATATATATATATATATATATACAAATTACCTTGAACACAATAGTTTTTTTCTGTCAACCTATTTTCTTGTTGATCCTTTCATAATGCCATATTGATTTTATAGTATTCGGCAGGAATTGATAGATGTATTTTCCATAATTGTTTATATCCCATCGTATATTTAACATCACTAATATCATCCCTCATAGTCCTAATGATGGTTCATTATGTTCCATAGCCACAATTAACGCCATGTGCTGAATAGACATATAATGTTCATAACGATAGAATATATAAAGAACATAGGAATCTCGAAATTAGAGAACACGTAACGACTTCTTGTTCAGGTACGAAACCTTTTTATTAACTTTGAGTTAAAGGTTTCGACATAAGGAGGACAGACACAATCTTCAATGCTGTCTTATTCATTTGGCCCTCATCTCGAGCGGCCCCCCATAGGGCGCAAGTTCGCCTCGCGTCTGCGTGCTCCAAAAGTCGGACCTCTTCGTTTGGCGTCTAGTACTCAACTCCCTAACTTTCTTCAAATCTCCCACAAACCACCGCGCGCTTCCGGTGCGTGACATCACCCGCACCCTGTCACCCCGTTCCGTCTTGGATTATAGTGACGCCTCCATCCGCCCGCACGCGCCCGCGTTAACACCTGCCTCAATGTTGCAACTAAGTAACCCATGTTCTGAGCCGAAAGGTACTCAGCCTAACTAAACTCAAAGGCATGAACCGAAATCCCTTGGCTATTACTTTACAATTAGAACTGAAACGCTATTGTATCGACTTTGCTTCTCAATAAATCTCCATTTCTACTTGGATTACCTTGTTATACATCTTTCTTTATATATGTTCTTATTTCCATGGATTTATTCTGTAATATGTTCTCTACGCCGCATGTAAATCGAGGCCCTTAAAAGAATTATTGAATTTTAGTTCATAAGTTTGCCAATTGATTTACTTTTGCTATACGGTTCATTTCGGGAACATGCACTCGCATTCATGGAACATGATATATATATATATATATATATATATATATATATATATATATAGTCGAATTTTGTGCATCTAATTTTTTTATGGCTCAGTTTGTATCTGCACATTTTACAATTTTCTCACATCAACGTAAATAAAGTAATCTTTGCACAGATTATATTCATTTTTAATAAAAATATATGTTATAAGTAAATTATTTTAAGTAATTCATTCGATTGTTTGTAAACACATTCTGGAAATTTATTTTTCATGCATTTTTCTGAAAATCAGCCAATTTAGTCTTAACAATTTTTACATAATGTGGCTTAATTTTTTATTGTTTATGCTCGATGGGGATCCTTAATTCATTGAAGATTACTTTAGTGAGGACTGGGTAAATATGTTAAAATCTTGTTGTAAATTACCAGCCAGAGTTTCCTTGGTAGATGCACTTTCAATACTCATTCACCGTGATAACGTCCTTAATCAATCAAACTCTCGGATGAATTACTTAACAGAGTTTAATCAAAGTAGCGATTAGATGTCTTCCTCTGCTGTACCATAAAATTAGACTTGCTGTTCGTTTGTATAGCTCTTTTCTATCCCTCTTTCCTTTTCTTAATTTTCAGGAAGTTATGGACTATTTCTTATAAGCACTTCCGTAAATTTCTCCTTTGGGTATCAAATCCATTTTTTTGCTGTTCGGGATAATATTTTTTCTAATTTTTCTTGAGGTCTTTGTAGTATTTAATTTTTTAACTTCTCTCTTGAAGGCATATTTTTTGTTTGTTTTTTTTGTTTAATGTGCATATTTTTCTTTGTGCATGGTCTATGAAATGGTAAGTAACGTATATAATTATAATAGTGTAAGTTTTATTTGATTTTTTCGTAATTCAAATTGATTAGACTTTGAAAATGTTAAAATGACTTTAAAATCATACTTCACACAAAATTCTATATTAACATACCCACCCTGCGGGGACCTCTTACACTCGTGATCATGCAGGTAAGAAAATGACAATCGATAAGTACCGTTGACTTACTCCTTCGAAACATAAATCTACACTTGCTCTAATGCAGATATATAGTATTCTTTCATTTTAAATGTATTAAACTATATCAATATTTGATATATATATATATATATATATATATATATATATATATATATATATATACTAAATAAATAATAACTATGATTATGCAAAGTAAAAGTGCCCAATGCACAAATATTTGATACAAAATAACCCGCAGAGCAAAATATGTTTTTGTTTAAATACAAGAAATATACAAATGAATACTATTTCAAAATGCATTGTTTTTTTAAACAATATATATATATATATATATATATATATACATATATATATATATATATATATATATATTAAACAATATATATATTGTAAAGATAAGTGTAAAATCAGATGAATAAAACACTTACATCGTGTTTAGTAGTAATATTCAGTTCTTTGTCCAAGGATGACTAAATATTTTTGAGTTTTTCGCCATTTTAGTAATTGACAAAACAGAAAAAATATGAGGGAACATTTAAAAATAGGTATAAAAGGAGGGAAAAATGTCTAGAGACAGTAGGGGTTATTAGTCTTGACTGTGACCATATGGGTAGATGGTCAAGGCTTGGTGTCATCAATTGTATCAGATTTCTTCGGATATTTGACCAGACAGAGGTGCATTAATCTTAGTGACAAAGAGGAAACATTAAGGGGGAGTGGTTTTGAGAAAACTGGAAATGAAAACGGATAGTTGGAAGAGGCAGTGATTCAGGCGTATCTCGCTTCATTAAAGGTATTTACTATAATGAAATATCTTAATGGAAATGAAAATGAAAAAAAAAGAAGAAAAGAAAAAGATCTTTCTTTAACAATGAACCAAATAATACGACTAAAACTGTTGTAAATGCTTGATTTATCCACTTTTCCACTTATTTTATCATCTTGTCAGATTCAACAAAATTTAAGAACTCTCTCTCTCTCTCTCTCTCTCTCCCTATATATATATATATGTGTGTGTGTGTGTGTGTGTGTGTGTACAGGCTGCGCGCACACACACTTTTATATATATATATATATATATATATATATATATGTGTGTGTGTGTGTGTGTGTGTGTGTGTGTGTGTGTGTGTCTGTCTGTCTGTCTGTCTGTGTCTGCGTCTGCGTGTGTTATGGAAATTCCAAACTAATATTCTCTCTGCTCAGCAACAATTATAAAACTATACAAAAATAACAGATATAACAATCAACATCCAATTACATTGATTTCACTGTATTTGAAATAGCTACCATTTTTATTGAATATATATATATATATATATATATATATATATATATATATATATATATATATATATATATATATATATCGTCGCTGAAATGGACACGGCGGCCCTAGTTCTAGGCCTGGATGAGGCTGTTTATGTTTAGTTATGTACTTATACTTTTTGAAAAGGCATATATCCATTCAGCTGTTCTTTTTCCATGTAGGATTAAACAGTGGAGCAGACTGAACTATTCAATCATGTCATAACAACCAGTTTAGGAGAAAGAAAAATCCGGATTCTAAAACCTCTTTAGAAATGAACTGGTATCCAATCATGCTCATGCAGACACACACACACACACACACACACACACACACACACACACACACACACACACACAAACGTATGTATATGTATATATTCAGAGATGAGTTTTTTAAATTAAATTTTTGTATTGAATTCTCTCATCAAACTCAAAAATTTTAATTAGCGCATAATTCACATTAAATCGAAGAATAGCGCCCAAGTGTCATACAGTTTGGTTATTCTGATTAATTTAGGTAAATAAAACATTAATTTCCCCAGGAATTTCAATATTGAACTCAATGTCCATGAAACTAATTAGTTCTGTATGTATACAGATTACAGAACAATGTTTATGAGAATAATTATAATTATTTCCTTTTTTTGTGGTTATTTTTTCTAATCTCTTTCATGGGATTATAATTCCTTTGGGCGGTGTTTTAAATTCGACACGATTACAATCAAAATAATGATCCTATTTTTTTTTTATAAAGCATCAATCAATCAATCATCTATTTACATAAAGGAATATATGGCTCGTACAGTTTTAGCCAGTGATCTCTGATTTGGAACATTGAAATTTAAAAGTTTCATTATATCTGTCGATCATTTTTTTGTTATTTTCTTTCTTTACGTATGTTTAATATACGTATTCGTTAATTCATTTAGAAAGTTGAAAACACATTGCAACAAATTTCTTCTTCTGGGATAATCTATCTGTTTATATCGAAATTGTGTATACTAATTCTGAATCAGTGATCAGAATTGTTCAAGGATATCACGATTTCATTAGGTACGTGGTATATATTAGTAAAAGTAAGCCCACAAAAGAAGTTTTCATTCTACTCCAAAACATAGCAGACAATCAATGGTATGCGGTTGACTCCAGCAAAAATGTTCGACACGTAGAAAACTGATAAAAACTGGAGCAAAAGTCAATTTTTATATCAATTGCATCGTGGATTGGTTAATTTGAATGTCCATGTAGAATGAAAATAGCGATAATACTTAACCCCTAACGTGGGGTATTGTGGAGTTCATACTTATGTCAAGAATATTGAAATTAAAAGCATGAGTATATTTAGAATTCGCTCTCAATGATTTCACAATCCAGTATGTTTGCTACTACCTCAGAGAACTTGTTGCTTGTGATCGATGTTGATAATTTAATAGCCAACTACTGTTACCTGTTACCGACGACAAAGACTGACCAACGAAAGCACTCTCTGAAGATGGGAAGATGCAGAAACGGATACTCGCTAAAGTTGGGAACGTTTAAAAAATATACGTCAGTAATTAACTGGATGAGAACAAGCAATGACTTAAATTTAGAAGCAAGCTAAATCCTATCCAATTGGGAGTGAGATATGATTTAGATATTCTTAACTCAATTTACCAATTCACGACTTCCTGAGACTGTTGTCGAAAATTGGTGAAAGAATATCAAATTAAGAGGTTTTATTGAGTCGATCAAGGAATTGCTAAAATGTTGCCCATCTCCAATGGTGTCGCAATTTCGAAATTTCTGACATTTAAGTTGTTCCTTTTTTCTGCTGGTTAATATTTCCCTGACCCTTCACAAAATTCTTGATCCATCATATTTGGCCGTTTCTCTTACACACCGTGGGATCTCAAGTTGTTGACACTTTAATATAGGTCATATGGCCATGCATAATGTTCACGGTAATTTTGGAGGTGGGGAGGCAACTTAATTACATATTTTTTATAGGAATTGATGTCTGAGAGGAAAGTCAAGAATAGACTAAATCAATTTTTGCAGGGAGCATGTGATTAATTTATGTTGTACAAAATTATTTTGGGTCTCAGAATTGAATATGTGAAACAATATATTTATGTTAATTTATTTTCACCAGATGGTTGGGGCAGAGTCACTGTGATTGGTTAACGTTTTCCTGATGTCGTTAAATGTAATCAAAGTAACGAGTTCGACCTGCCTTTATCTGTATGACGACAGTTTGTTTTATTATTGGAAGACCAGTTCAAGGCACAACTGCAAGAGCAAATTTTAAACATACTTCTGAATATATAACACACTATCTGCCTGACCCGAGACTTGTCTCTGAATCCCAGGAGGTCATGTTGAAAAATCCGTGAAACACTTATGTCACTTCCACCACAATTTAACCAACTCAAATAAACCTAGTTCCTTCTTACACACACACTCCCCCCCACACACACACACTGCTGGAGAAGCAGAGATGAACTCATAAGAGATGTACTCTTATGGACCCCCACACATGGCTGCGCAAAAGCAGGACGACCAGCACGAACGTACATTCAGCAGCTATGTGAGGATACGGGATGTTGTCCTGAAGACCTACCTAGGGCGATGAACGATAGGGAGGAGTGGCGAGAGAGGGTCAGGGATATCCGTGCTACTAGCACGATATGATGATGATAATGATATACGTATCATTATAATCAATGAGTGTCAATTACTTTGATTCATTCTCACCATCCGTTTCTATTGAACATTTTTCTTAGTATATGTACTGGACAGCGTCCAGTGTTCACACAGTGATAGTGATTATATACATTTGCTGCCAGCCAACAAGAGTTTGTCCACAAGTAGATGACCATACGATAACTTTGCTTATCAGTTCGTACATATTTCTCAAGCAATGCATGTTTTGTTTGTCTTACTTTGATGGTTTCAAGAAAGGCCTTCCAATGCTGTTTTTTTATTCCTCGATTTGTTTAAAACAACACAAAGCATCCTTGTATATTTTCAGTCAACGTTTTAGGCCAAGAATTTTTTAGGCAAATATTTCAAACATGCAGTATTATTGATACGGTTACAGCTTGAATGAAGTCTCGTTTTATATTATCGAAGGGAGGACATTTTTTGTATCACTCTTGTATTTATTTAACAAAAAGTAAACGATGTGAGTAATGGTGTAATCGACAGAAGAAAAAGACATTTGATGTATTAATGACTGTCACTTGTATTACCTTTAGAGCTTCGAAGAATTGGCAAAATAGATTGAATGATTTTACGGATGTACTGTATCATACGAAATATGACTTTCCAGACGAACCATCTCATATAACCTGTGTTATCTGACACTAATCTAAACATCTATTCCTATATGTGTAATGAAACACTGACAGTTTCTAGTTTCCACTAAGTTATTCATATGCTAATTGTTTCATATATTTGTTGTAATCATCACTTAGCTTAGATTTAGTATGAACCCATCAGTCTTATGAGACGACATGCCACTGCAACGATACTCATCTTGACAAAATGAGCAACTCACGGGACCATGAGTTAGACAAAGTTATTCCCTGCAATATATATAAACGCCTCAATTTAGATCAATGTATATCATTCTATTTCAAATGCAGTTTTCTGTTTCTAATACAATTTGTTATAGTGCAAGAGTGACTTCACGTCGTAAATGTTTCGTCACGCATAAAAAAAAGTGATTCGTAATTAGTCAAATACATCATAACCTCTCGGAGTAAGCTAAAATTTCTTCTGCGCCAGTCAAGGTATGTATTCACTAACGTCTCCTCACGAACACGAAGTGGGACAAAATCAATTCTAACGGAATTTTACAGGTTTGAATTCAAATATGTCCTTCTAGTCAGATTGCTATAACAAGGTTAAAAAGGCTGGATTTCCCTTGTAGTTACCGATAAATTAAACAAGAATATGTGGGTACCTACCTTTCCTTAAGGAATTAGCTCTATGTGAAATACAAGCGGACTAAGACAGAGTTCGAACACAACAATGTATGATATGAAATGCCCCATTATAGAAAATTATTAATAAAGTCTCGTAATGAGTTCAGTTCTCATTAGTTCAAACATAGCAATACTGATTTTCTGAAATCCTTCAGTTTTGTGAGATATTGCATCTGCATCTTGAAATCAGCACAAACGTAAGCAATGTTTTATAGAAAACCGGCAGTTGCCATTATATCAAGTCTCCTCTATTTACGGCACTAATATTTTCTCGAGGAAGCGTAAGATGTTTTTTAACTCGAATGTTATACAACAGTTTATCATGAAATCAGACTGTCTTAAAGACTACAATTCCGAAATTTGCCATTTCAGATTGGCAACCTATCCTGACGCAATAGAAGGGATTTTGTTGATATATGAACATAAAATGAAACGCAAACAACGTCGTATAGAATTTGAACTCGGTACGATGGGATCCAATTTCTACAACGTTAAGGATTATACTATGGAATCTTCACACAGTAGACCAAACTTAGTTAAACACTGACGTGTATTGAATTACTTATCAATACGTGACATAGTATTTAAACTATCAACTATTTCGTTATAACTTAGTATTAAAACAAGGCAAGTAATAGATAAAAGAATATTTTAAAATTAACTAGCACTCAAGAGAGTCAATTTTTTATACTATCGAAAAATGTCTCTATGTCGGAAGAACTACAACTTGTTTTCTTTTAATAGACTCGAGTGTTTTGGGTTTTTTTTTTTTGTTTTATTTGTTTTCTTCACTTAAAGGGATATCAACCCTAATAGGTTATTTGATGCCAAAACCATCCTTGTAGAATAGTAGCGATAATATTTAACCAATATCTTATTATGAATGAGGTTTACTACGAGTAAGAGTCGAAAAGTGGATGTGTTTGCACGACTGGTGTTCGAACTCGTTAACTATCAAGTCATAGTCCAGCATCTTAGCCACAATAACAAGGAGACCAACAGAGTTGTTTTTTAGTTAAGTTATTAATTGATTTATTTTAACGGCAACTAACTCGGTCTCTCATTGTATTATACAGAGAGTTTAGGGAATTGTCTTCAACGTACATTTATATTCATACTTATTGTGTATTTTTTCTTCAGAGTCGTTTCTCAAAAATTTATGATATCAATATTAAAATCAAATATAAACAATGCATTCAAAATTAAATAGCTTTGAGTATTTTTCTATTTAATAATAATCATTTATTTGCGTACAGTTATATAGTCTCAAGCAACTATTCATAACAAACTTTAGTGAACAATAATCATTTCATGTAACTCTTCTTACTACAAGTATTTACGGTTGTATTGAATCAAATATTCTGAACTGATACAAATTGTTATAAAACATATATATATTTGGTTCATAGATCAGTTTAAAGAAGAGAGCTGCCCCATATTTGAGTTGACCAACGTGTGATTGTAATAAAGAGTTAATCGACACAGGTATTTCCTATCTAATTCTCATAACGTAGTAACAATCATTTTGGTTAATGTAAATATTGATATTTGGTATTAATCATTTTCTTGCACACAGTTATATGGTTTAAAGTCTTCGTATAAACCATCAACTGTTTGCAAGCGGAGGTGCCCGTGGTGTAGTCGTTGTCGTCGTAGGAAATGGACACGGCGACACGAGTTCAAATACTGGACGAGACTGATTGCATTTCACATCGCACTAATACCCTTGGGAAAGGTATAAATCCAATTATTCTCCCTCCAGCTATGGGTAAATAGTAGGACAGACTAGGTTCTTCAGCCTTGGTTAGGCAACTAGTCTAGGAGAAGGAAAACTCTGAATTCAAACCTGTTAAACTTCGCTTAAAAAAATGACCTTGTGTCATATCCTGCCCGAGCGGAGGTGTTGGTAAATTGTAACAACTGTTTGCAAGCAATTATTTGGTTTGATTTTTGTTTATTTTTAACGGTATATCAATATCATTTGATATCAAATCCATCATTGTAGAACAGTAAACCAACTATTGAATATATTACTGCAGTGATAAAAGTTTCCAAATATTTTTAAGGTTGTAATTTCAAAAGTGAAGGTAATAAAGCGACTGAAGGACAAACCCACTCCTTACAGTGTCATAATCCAGCACGTTAGCCTTTACACCACGCGAACTTGCTGACGAATTATCTAATTTCAAGTAACCTAATAACTTTAGTTCTTCAGTTCACTATCTATGGTTTGGTTTGGCTTGGCTTGGTTTCATGATATATCCAAGTTATCCAATTAAATGCTTCCAAGTATTGCTATGTATCACTAACAATTCAATTAAGCATCAGTCATTTGTTTACTCACAGTTAATCATTTCTATTTCAAACAATTCAATCTAATATGTCATTTATCTGCACTCAGTTTAAATGTCAAACCGTTCTATTTGACCCATAAACAGGAACCTGTCAGGTGTTAACACTATGGGTCAGAGTGGAACTGGGAGCGATAGCAGTGAAGAGGTGACCTGCATTCACCTAAAGCTCAAGCATTACTGGAACCTCGGCATCAGATGGTTTAATATCATATCTAGGACACTCGTTGAAGGGTCTTTCCCTTCTGCAGATATGCAGTCGGTGTATTCTACAGCCCCATCCAACAGGAAATTCCATATATTTCCTGCATTAATGATTTTATTTAATAATGATAATTTATTTGTACATAGTTATTTAAAAAAGTAGTCTTATCCAGTATTAATCATCTTCAAACAAATCTCTCTGACCCATAGATATCATCTAACAGGGACTACTACGCCTGTTCAGAGTACAGCTACGAGTAAAGCCAATAAAGAGGTACCCCACATATTCAGAACTCTTGAACGGGAAACTTACTTATCTAATGCTATACACAGGAAACCATTTTCTGGGATATTATCTTAATCCTCTTTAGGTTATACTGTCAGCGTATTGTAAACTCCACTCATTGAATTGATTTTTTTTTGGCGAGCAAGTCGAAAATCTGTGAAAGTATTACGGTGTCCTGCTGCTTGAGGAAGTTACCGGATGTATATTGTGCAAGAAATGCCTCGAATTCACTGAAAAAAAAAAACTCCCGGGTAGTAAAATTCTAGGCCTTCTTGAAGAACCCAGATAAGCATTGTGAAAGGCTGATGGAAAAACTTTTTATGACATATCAGTATAATATCATGAACACTTCCTATCGAAATATAAGACAACTTTATTTTGTACTTGGTGTCAACCGGGAGACAACTTAATTCTAGATCTGAAACAAT
This sequence comes from Sepioteuthis lessoniana, assembly GCA_963585895.1. Taxonomy (NCBI): domain Eukaryota; kingdom Metazoa; phylum Mollusca; class Cephalopoda; order Myopsida; family Loliginidae; genus Sepioteuthis; species Sepioteuthis lessoniana. The sequence goes on along the minus strand of OY757904.1, from coordinate 121,055,728 downwards.
ACTGGAAGAAAATGTTTCTTATATATAAAGGGAACGATTAGTCTTTATTTTATTGTGTGTGGGTAATAGAGATTGTGTGTGTGTGTGTGTGTGTGTGTGTGTGTGTGTGTGTGTGTGTGTGTGTGTGTGTGTGTGTGTGTGTGGTATAATGTCATTTCTACTTATGCTGACTCTAGTTTATTCCCAAGTGGATATATCCTTCTCGGTTTTCCTGACAGCGTATCATGGATATCTGTCTATCATTCTATCTATTTCTATATACTAAATGTCTGGCTGATCTGCCACCTTAATATGCATATATAGTTAAAGATTTCTGTATCTAAGTTCCCGTAAAGACTTAAGTAGTAGCATTACGCTGGTCAACATTTCTTCAGAAAATCTGAAGATCTATATCAAAATATTCTTAGTGTACACGAACTTTAGTGCATATCCAAATCCGACTTTTAGTATTCAGATTAGTATGACACAAAAAAAAATGAATAAATAAAAAAATAAACAAAATAGAAAAAAAGAAAAGAAAGGCAATTATGCCAATTGTTATATATAAGTTTTACTTGCGAGGAAATAAGGTTTCCTGATCATGATATTGTTCTGAAACTTCTCCGACTGGTTTACTGTCGGTGACGGTGACAAGCTTTTAGTCTCGACCATTTTACCTATGCCTATGTCCTGGACAACGCCAAGCGTATTGCTGGTTATCGGTCAGACAATATTTTATTTCAGAATGACATTCGACCATAAGCCAACAGGGAAAACTATTACATCCATATTTTCGAACAAGCCGAAAATGAAGACAACACGAAATGCACAATTTGGAATACAAATTATTTTATTATCAACCCCAAAAAATAAAGGCATGTATGCAAAGTAAAATAGTATTAACGACAAAAATAGAAATGTTTAGAGTTTAATAATTTGGGGACAATTCACCTATAACTTTTCCTTTAATGATGTGTACCAAAATCTTTTTTTAGGGTTTGTGTGCGGCAGGAACGGGGCAAGCAAAAACAGCATTAAAATTAAAACTTAACCTTCTTCTCTCCTTCCTTTTCGTTAATATCTTACACACACACACACACACACACACACACACACACACACACACACACACACACACACACACACTTACATATATATATATATATATAGAATGAAAATTAACGGTCGGTGAAACGAGACACCAGATAAAAGAGAGAGACATATATTTTTAATTTTTTTTATGGTTACATCTTCAAATTGTTTCTTGGTCTTTGGCTCTTCTCGTGGTCAGTCAACGAACACAGAGGTCATGCGATTCTTATCTTTTCTGGAGGCCTTTTACTCATCGCATTTGAGCTGCCCTGGGAATGGTAGTTTACTCTTTGCATCACATACATTTTTGTCTGTTAGGGATCTCTCGGCCAACAGACTTGCCTAATTTTTACTCTTTCCAGATTCGACACTCCCACTGCCTCGTATCATGTGTGTTTCTTGTCTAATCGGCATTCTTCATTCAAATATATTGCTTGTTACTAAGAGCTACATCCATATTAGGGAAACTTGACCGTCAATCGGTCAGCACCCACCCTTGAGCCGAATTCACTTCTTCGGATTTCTTGTCTACTACTGCTGGTTTATGAGGGAAATAAAAGAGAGAGAGAGAGAGAGAGAGAGAGAGAGAGAGAGAGAGAGAGAGAGAGAGAGAAAGTCTATATTTATGAGTGAAACATGAATTTGACTCTCCAGGTTCCAAGTTCATAATATATATATGTGTGTGTGTGTGTGTGTGTGTGTGTGTGTGTGTGTGTGTGTGTGTGTGTGTGTGTATGCGTATTGAATATCATAATTTCATGGTAAAAATAATAACCACTCTTATTTTCACGTTTCAGAAACTCGAGTCAACTAATATACACTTCTGACGTCTGTTAGGCACAACTGAATATTTAGGAAATTTCAGTCATATGTGTATTACATAGCTGACATAGTAAGTAACTTGACACAGTCTGATGTATTAAGTGAATATTCTCATTTAAGACAACATTTATTTTACAACTTATTTCGTCAACAACGTAATAGTCTATTGAATCAAGTATTACAGATTTTTTCAGATGTTTGATAAGTCGAATTCTAGCTGCCCCGAGGATAGCTAAAGTGAAATGTGGAGTCATGACCGTTATACTGTTTTTATCGTCATCCTATTATATAGTTGAGATATTGTACATATATATATATATATATATATATATATATATATATATATATATATATGTGTGTGTGGGGGGGTGTAAATGTAACATCCTAAAAGAGGGTGACTAATCTAACTTGGGTACATGTGTAAGCCGTTTCATGAGAAAAATATTCAAATTATTAGCTTCATGTTTTAAAAACACCCTTACTTGCTACGACACAGTTGGTTTCTCTCCAAGTCCAGATAAATAGGTATGAGTTGCAACCAAAATAATGCAGCCTTTCACGGCTAAAAGTTTTCTTTTTTCATATCAAATCCTATACCATGAAAATGGATATAATAAATGATATATATATATATATATATATATATATATATATATATATATACAATAAGAAAAGTATCTATATCATTGTCATATGAGTGACTATATATAGATTAAATTCGTCACGGTGATAGAACATAAAAGCATTCGTTGTTGTGTACGGGTTATTCTTCAATAATATGCTTTTGATTAAAAAGAGTTGGATCAATTCTAATTACATGGTTTATCATTAATGATAAGCCAATTTATTATTGAAACTTTTGGAGGAAGATAATACGCCAGGTTCTTGTTATAATCTAATATATATATATATATATATATATATATATATATATATATATATATATATATATATTCGAGATTAACTTTTTTAATAATTATGCAAAGATAAAAGTTATATTGAAGAGGGCACTACCAAGGGAAGCGCTCATAGCATCAAAGTTTTCGAAGTGGGAATTACAAATGATTCTTTCAGTCGAACACAGTAATGAGGCTGCATGAATTCATCTATCTATAAGTAAAATGTATGTCGGACAGAGTTCTTTAAAGCTTCTCTAACAACCGCACTAATAAAACGAAGACTAAATATAAAACAGTTAAACACGTTTCGAGTGATTGGCTAAACCAGGCTAATCATTCCCGAGACGCCCATCATAAGTAGCCTCCTCAAAACCAACATTAGGGTGCGGATCATAGAATTAGATCAAGGAGATACATTGTTCGTAGAAAATATAATTTTCATTTTTATACTGAATTTTACCCTTGCTAAATGAGATGTTAAAATCATTTTACATATAATAAACTGAATAATACACACACACACACACACACACACACACACACACACACACACACACACACACACATATATATATATATATATATATATATATATATATAGGGGGGGTGCCTAGAGAGTCAGGCAAAACATCTCCATAGGTTTCACCCAAACGGATCATCTGGAAGGTTGGACCAAAATACATTTTATTGATTAAAAAATATGCTCAGAAGAATAAGATTAGCAATAAAAGATTTGAAAAAAATAATATTTTTCGTACACCTTAGGGTATTGAGCACTCATAGGTGTAACTTAAAGAATTCTGTGTTTTTTTTTTCTTTTAGCTAGGCTTGTGTTAATGGTTGATCATTTTCAAGTAGAACATATGCTTTTTTTTATTGGTATTTTTCCCCGGATAACAGTTTGTGTAATTTCATTTATATGTAAATTTTACCATCTGGATTTTTCACACCGCTATGATTATAGAATTGTTTATTAAAAAATTATACCAGGTACACATGGGAAGCAGCATGATGTACGTGTGAGTCTTGCGTCTTAACGCTCAGGATTCTCAGTTCGATCGGGGAACTACTGCTGCTCGTCTATAAGAGTGGCTTCTATAGATGAGAATAAAAACAGCCATCGAAATATAACCATAACTCGTACTCAAACCACATACACAAACCGCATCGCTCTTCGCGCGGGTAAAAAAGGGGCGCGTCCTGCTGAGGTTGGAGCCCTGGCTTCAGTGTTCGAAAAATCAGCTACAGAGCTCAAACAAAACTATAAAATGCAAACAAACAATACAGATAGCGACATTTAACGTGAGAACCCTAAATAGAATAGGTCAACTATCAGAGCTAACTGTATCAGCCGTAGAACATAAGATAGATGTAATTTGCATACAAGAGCACCGATACACGCACCCCGAAGATATCAAATATCACGAAACTGGTAATGGATGGATGCTGGTGACTGTATCGGCATGGAAAAACTCTGTCAATGTATCGGTAGGAGCGGTGGGAATTCTTATAGGACCAAGAGTATTAAAAACACTGAACAGCATTGAGAGAATACAACCTAGGATGATGGCCGCAACGTTTAATGGCAACCCCAAAGCAACAATTATCTCCTGCTACAGCCTTACCAATGTTAATGAAGTAAACGAAATAGTCATCTTCTACGAAGATCTATCCTCCCTAGTACGTAGCATTCCGAAACACAACCTGCTAGTCATTGGCGGAGATATGAATGCACAAATCGGGAAAAACAGAAACAACAAATACAGCCTACACAACGCGTCATACAGGAATGGACAACATCTAGTAGATTTCATGATAGAAAATAGATTAACATGCCTCAATACAAATTTTCAAAAAAGGGAGGGGAAATTATGGACCTACACATACGCGAATAAGAGTAAAGCACAGATAGACTACGTCCTTATGAACAGGAAATGGAAAAACAGTGCGATGAATTGCGAGGCATACTCTTCTTTCGAGGGTGTGTCCTCCGATCATCGAATAGTTACGGCTAAAGTACGACTAAGCCTACGAAAAAACGCCACACGTAAAGCGACAACCAAGCACTATGACTGGGCCCTACTAAACAACAGAGATATTAGAGATAAATATGCATTAGAATTAAGAAACAGATTCGTAGCACTACAAGAGAAGGCAGAAAAACGTACCCCAAATGACGGATATGAAAATTTTGTAGAAGCACACCTTGAGGCGGCATCAAAGTGTATTCCAACAAAACCTAGAACTAAATATAGAGTCCCTTGGGAAACTCTAGCGGTTAGACAAAAACGTGCACTCGTGAAAACTGCCTTCAAAAGCTATCAAAAGAACCCAACAAACACAAATGCACGAAAACTAGAAAAGGTACATCAATTAACAGGAATATATCTAAAAGAACATGCAGAATACATACAAAATCAGATAGATAAGATTAGAGACTCGGTGGAAGATAGACAACAAAATAGACAACATCCTTAGGAAAAACCAAAATGGCTTCCGGAGAAATAGATCCACAACCTCACAAATACTGACCATCCGTAGAATCCTTGAAGGCGTTCGGGCAAAAAACCTTCAGGCGACATTACTATTTGTCGACTTTACCAAGGCCTTCGATTCCATACACAGAGGGAAGATGGAGCAAATCATACTAGTATACGGCCTACCAAAAGAAACCGTAGCAGCGATAATGATTCTCTACAGAAACACCAAAGGGAAAGTACGTTCACCAGATGGAGACACGGAATACTTCGACATTGTTGCAGGGGTACTACAAGGAGACACACTAGCCCCGTACCCCTTTATCATCTGTCTAGACTACGTGCTTAGGACTTCGATTGAGAAAATCAGAGAAAATGGCTTCGAGCTGACTAAGAGAAGAAGCAAAATGCACCCCGCAAATACCATCACGGGCGCCGACTACGCTGATGACTTGGCGTTACTAGCGAATACGCCTAATCAAGCAGAGATACTACTGCATAGTCTGGAACGAGCCCCAGCTGGCATTGGCCTCCATGTCAATGCGCACAAAACTGAATATATGTGTTACAACCAAACGGGCAACATTGTCACACTAGACGGAGCCTCTCTGAAACTAGTAGACAAATTCACCTACCTAGGAAGTAGCGTCTCATCAACCGAAAAAGACATCGACACACGACTGACGAAGGCATGGACAGCTATCGATAGGCTCTCGATCATATGGAAGTCGGACTTAACCGATAAAATGAAACGCAGTTTCTTCCAGGCAGCGGTTGTGTCGATACTGCTATATGGATGCACCACATGGACGCTAACTAAGCGGCTGGAGAGGAAACTAGACGGAAATTACACAAGAATTTTGAGAGCAGTATTGAACAAGACCTGGCGACAACACCCCACGAGACACCAACTATACGGACACTTGCTTCCCATCACGAAAACTATACAAGTTAGACGAACCAGACACGTGGGACACTGCTGGAGAAGCAAGGACGAGCTCATAAGCGATGTACTCCTGTGGACCCCCACTTATGGATGTGCAAAAGCAGGACGACCAGCACGAACTTACATACAGCAACTATGTGAGGACACAGGATGTAGTCCTGAAGACCTGCCGGAGGTGATGATTGATAGGGAGAAGTGGCGAGAGAGGGTCTGGGATATCCGTGCTGGCGGCGCGACATGATGATATATATATATATATATATATATATATATATATATATATATATATATATATATATCGTTAGTTTAAAATAAAGCATGCTTGCGCTAATTTATGCTATCGACAAAAAGAGAAAATTAAAACATAAATACATCTTAACTTCATCATGATGATAGTGATAATGATTCATCAATTTACTTTAAAATTCAACCAAAAAAAAATGTAACTATTTAATACCGCCTAGAGATAAAACAACAGTATTTTTGTACTTATAACTTTTTTTTCTTCTCATTATATTATATTTTCCAAAACTACTGCAAAGAGCCTTTAGTTATAAGCAGAAACTAGAAGTTTCAACATTTTCTCTAAATACTTGTTTAAATATAACGCTCTTTTCTAGCCTACATGCTTGAAGGAAATCAGAATTACGTCATTTTTCCATAAATATTTCAACTAGAAGTTTTGGCTGAAAAGTTCATTGGCTGACCAAGATTATCCAATGGAATATGATCAAATGAGTTTTAATTTTCAACATAGTATCTTTGCAATCCACACAGTTCGTGCGGCGGTATTGCAATGCTTGTATCCAATAGTTTAATAAGTCATCCAGACAAAATATGACGTAATCTCCTGATTGTTTTAGTTTATGTAATTTTCAGACCACCCACGTATGATTATCAAACCGAAACGAGATGTAGATCGGAAAGGTGTACATGTAAATTACAAATATGTCATATAACTTTACCCAGTTTAGTTAGTTAACGAGAATAGACGTTACAGTGTATTGTCTTGATATATTCATTGGTATGATATTGTATGGTAATGAATATCTATTTATTCCTACGGCAACCTCTTCATTCCCGTAATTATTTAGTATAGTGAAAAGTAAATAAGTAAGTTAATTGGCAATGATTGTTATTAAAAAAAAGTAATATATAAAACGGGGTAATTATTTTAATTTAACACTTAGTAATCAGGAGAAAACGATACAAAACATGATTTAAATGAAGACCCTGATCCAAATAAAAGTTATAGAATATGTATGTGACATACAGCGATGTAAAGTTACGGATTCAATGAAAAGAGACTAATATTTTTACGGGAGTATGTTAAATAATAAGTAAAGTTGGGGACCGTTGTCGAGGGTGACCCGATGGCCCCATTTTCGATAGCTACTACACCAAGGTGTAGGGAAGCGAGCTACTTATTTCCCTGGATTGCTCCACTTTACCCTTGATTCTTACCTTATAATGCTGAGTGGACGCATCAAGTATCTTTTTTGAGTCTTTCGTATGACTCGACCTAGGATTGAACCCAGGTTTCCTGGGCCATTGGCGAACACTCAAACCATCATGCCAATACCACCCTAAATTAGGCAAACGAAAATCAGGACATTAATCTGATATAATTGTTTTATTTCAAACGTGCGGTGATTAGTTTAACGTTCATCCTAGTTGGAAGAGAGACCGAGTTCAAATCCTGGATGAGGGTACTTGCATTTCAGTTTGCGTTTATTCTCTCACTAAAAAAAACATGCCTATATAGTTTCTATCGGTAAGTTGTAATGCTGGCTGGATTCATAAACCATTGTATGGTAATCAGTCGAGAAGAAGTAAAACTATGAATAAAGAACAGCTTTACAACACTTAAGAAATGACCTGGTGTCATATCCTGCCTATGGTGGAGAATCTGGGTAAATTAATTTATCAACGAGTAATTCATTAAAATATATTTCGTAGTTTACATTTTCTCGTGAATCAGACATAATCGTGGTTATTATCTTTTACGTTTCTAAATGATTACTCCAAACCATAATTATTATAAAAATATATTTGTGCAGGTTATATTCAAAAACAAAATTGGATGTTACATAGAACGTTACTGGATATTATCTCAATGCTATATGATAAAGCTTCTTCCGAGTTGTAAATTAGTAAAGATCGTCCTTATGTCATTAAGTGAATATAGAAGTTGATATGGATTTATCCAGCGGTCTAAACTGTTTTCATTAAGTTGCAAACACCCAAGAGTTTCCTAAATTTTGTGCAGTCTTACACTTAAATCACTTATTGTAATTGCTATTTCAAAGCGGTCATCCATCTAAATACCGGGAAGGCTCACCGATTCTTAATTTCAGTGATCTAGCGAGTAACAGAGATTTAAACATGACTTGACCGTAACTTTCTTACTGATGCAACGAGCGATCATTGGCAATTTCTTTTATCTTACATGTAAAGTTTGAATTCAAACGATTGAACATGTCTTATTAGGTAATTTGAAGGTACCATCAAATATTGTATTTTTTCATCGTATGCCTTAATGCTTTCGCTTGTTACAATGATAAACCCTATGAGAACAAGTCGCTTCATTTCTTAATGCATGTATTATCTTTACCATCATCATCATCATCATCCTTAAATCCTGCCGACTGCTCAAACTCCCATGATCCACCACCCCTCTCTCTCTCTTTATTTTTCTCTGTCAGCCTTTTTCTTTCTCTCTGTCTTTCTCAATATCTGTCCCTATAAATCTTCACACTTCCTCGGTACTTCTGACAGTATACAGTGTCAGCACATAGCTGGCAATTTTAAGTTTTTGCTGTTATGCCCACCCTGATCTGACCATGTGTTGGAGGCCATAAATGAATGTCGTTTTCGAGTATATTTTCATTTCCCCAGCATTGCCCAGAATCTCTTTTTCGTTGTACTTGGATTGTTTGTGGGATTCTGTAACATACAGTGTTTTTTTGTTGCCTTAAATTGGCCATCATTATCCTTGTTTAGTTCCCATCAAGCGTATCCTCCGATTGTTATGAAACAGTCCAAGTAGTGTATCTATGCAGTAGAATTAGCTTGGCAACAGCTCAGAAGAATTGATGAGTATTAAAAGTATTTTTTGTTTCGTGTAGACATGTATCCCTATCTTGATTCAATGTAACATTTCTTAGTCTACATTTACATCGCTATATCCCGACTACGTCGATGACATAACGCTTCTGGCAAATGCACCCGCCCAAGCCAAAACTCTGCTACATAGTCTGGAATGAGCTGCTGCAAGCATAAGCCTTCATGACAATGCACACAAGGCGGAATATACGTGCTTTAATCAAGCACACGACATTCCCACACTAAATGGTAGCTCTCTGAATCTTGTAGACAAGTTCACCTACCTAGGAAGCAGTTTCTCATCAACCAAGGCAGACTTTAACTCACTACTAGCAAAGTCATTGATAGCTATCCATAAACTCGCGGTCATTTGGAAGTCAGATCTGACCGATAAAATAAAACGCAGTTTCTTCCAAGCAGCGGTCGTGTCGATAGTGCTGTATGGATGCACTACATGGACGCTAAATAAACGCATGGATAAAAAAGCTTGACGGCAACTACACAAGGATGCTTCGAGCAATATTGAACAAGTCATGGAGTCAGCATCTCACAAAGCAGGAGCTGTACGGTTACCTACCACCCATCACGAAAACTATCAAATTTAAACGAACCAGACATGTGGAACACTGCTGGATAAGGAATGATATACTCCTGTGCACCCCTTCACATGGACTAGCAAAGACAGAACAACCAACTAGAACCTACTTACAGCTGCTATGTGCTGATACGGGATGTTGCCCAGAAGACCTGCCGGAATCAATGGATGATAGAGAAGGGCTGCGAGCTGATGGCTTGATCATATTTACCAACCCCTCAGCTCGGGCAGGATATGACACACGGTCAATTTTTAAGCGGAGTTTAACAGGTTTGAATTCAGAGTTTTCCTTCTCCTAGACTAGTTGCTTCACCAAGGCTGAAGAACCTAGTCTGCCCTACTATTTATCCAAAGCTGGAGGGAGAATAATTGGATTCATACCTTTCCCAAGTGTATTAGTGCGATGTGAAATGCAATCGGTCTCGTCCAGTATTTGAACTCGTATCAACGAGTCCATTTCCTATGACGATAATCATTACACCACGGGCTGAAAGCTTGATATGATGATGATGATAATTGATATTTCACCGATTTACCTTTCACGGTGGTTGTCGAACCCAAACGGCTGACGGTGTATAACACGCTGATTGTATGTCTGAAGAAGGGTAAAGAGCTCAATCAACGAAAGTCCTGGTCCTGGATATGATACTAAAAAATCTTATTGGTCAGGCTCCAGTCCTGTAGTTTAGGGGAATGTGGAGTACACTTTTATATTCATTACTCCTAAGTCCCTCATACCCGGATTAATTGCCCTGTTAGGGGAACATCTGTGGATCGAATAAAACAGTTTATTCACAACTGTACTGGAAACCATTTAACAGTAGCAAATAGGACTATCAATGTTAACACTACTTGAAACCATGTCATTGTGTGCAAATAAAAATAATGATATTAACAGTATTTAAAACCATTTAACGATGTGCAAATAGATGAGCCCTGGTTTGTGTGAAAATTGTTACGGAAAAACGACTCGATTACGACTCATGTATTTTTAATATATATATGGATAAATCGGAATTGGCTTAAACTGACCTATAAGCTTTGATATCCTGCAAAACACAACGAACCAGATAACCAAATAAGCAACTAACCGTTTTTACATGAAGGATGTAAACAGTGATATTAAAAATCTCATACATATGTTCAACTTGGAACTGAAGTTGATCACATTGTTCGTACAATTTGGGAAGTAAAGGAAATGGAACTATATCTGGCTTTACTGTTTCTTAATCACCACAATCATTATGCTTTTGGAAAAAATCCCTATTATTTATGACAATGTTATATGTATTACAATGTGCATAAACGCAAGAATAGAGAAGAACTTGCCTAGTGTCAAGGGAAATAATTCAGGAGAGCTAGGAATATCAAAAGTCATCTTTAAGATATACTAAAGTATCTCGAAGGTTTCAACGTTCATTTTCGTTCGAGTAAATGAAAATGCATTTGTTGCACTGAAAATAATTATTAAAAACAAAATTATATAGAAAATATATAGAAACTTTTTCAATGAATTGACTTGCTAACAAACATGGTAAGTGTACATTGACTGCCGGTTACCGAAAAATGCAGAAATAATACTGATTATTTGCTCTTCTTAACTTTAGGGTTTCATAACTTACTGAAATGTTTTTGATTGTTTATCAGTCTGTTTGCTTCATAGAGAGACAGTAGGCTCTTTAGATTGGCCAGCGAAATTGTCATTGACCCTTATGTTACATTATAACAATAGAAGCTAAAAGTTATTCTAGAAAAAAATACATAAATAAATATATTTTTATATATTTATTTGTTGAATAACATTTCCCTATTATTTTTGTTGCAGTTTAAGTAAACGTCAAAATGATTTTGAAGGAGCTACTCAGAATAGGAAATGTATCGAGAAGTAAAAAGAAAGAAAAAATGAATAAAAATTCATAACAAGTCTCTTAGTGGTTGAATAACTTCTAATTTTGAGAAATACTAAAAACATTCAAATAATCACAGTTTGAGAGACATTGTTTGACTTAAGTGAGAGTTTTCCATAATTTTTAAGCAATTTGGGAGTCATTTTTCCAATAATGTGTTCGATATGAAAGGTCGATTAGAGAATTGCTGACGCATGTATATTTATAGAGAGGAAGGTGTCTATCATTAGCGTGATGCATTTACCCAACCCCTCCTTCGCGATTCAGATATGTCAAAAAGTTGTTTTTAACTGGAGTTAATCTGAATTGAGTTAAGAGTTATCTTTTTCCTAAGCTGGTTGCCTGAATAAAACCTCTGATATCACTTTGCTATCTTCCCATTGTAGGGATGGGGCAGATGATTTTTTTTTTTGCGGAGCGATCCCTCTAAACGTTGTATATAATGAATGAAAAGAAAAAAAATGAAAATCTTTAAAGAATTAATTGATAGAAATGTGGACAACTAAAGAGAGAGAACAAATATGTTGTAATGCAATAAAAGGGAGGAAGATTTTTTCAAGACCTGTATGGAAAGGTAGTTGAAAAATAATACGTGGGGAAAAAGAGGAAAAGTCGTTTGATGAATATTCTTTAACATGTGTTCGTCGACGTGGGGGTATATAAATTCCTACCTCCTTGTGTACACTGAGATCTAGAACCAGGCAAGTCGTCGAGGCATGAGTCTTTTCGAAAGATGCTGGTGGAAAGTTTATGACCCAGTTTCCGTGATAGTTAATTATTTTATTATGTGGTTTGGTTAAGCCGCGAGTTTTTCAGTAAACCATTCAGTTAGCAAAAGATTTTGTGTGGAAATGTGAGTCCCCCAGGAAACTTTATTCCAACAGGTCATACCGACGGTCAGAAGAAGTTCTGGATGGATGTCATCAACTTTTATTGACTACAACTTTTGTTTTCCATTGACAAAGCATGGTATATAACTCTCTCTGTCAATATATATATATATATATATATATATATATATATATATATATATATATATATATATATATATATTGTCATCCACAGAGACTGTTTCGTTGTATCTCAACTCTTCAGCATGCCTAGACACTCAAGACGCTTCAAGTTGGGATCGAAACACGCTCAACTTTACGTTAGACTTAGTATCATAACACTTAGTCACAGGCGAGGGAATTATAACGCTTTATGCATTAACTTTCGTTTGTTTGCATTTTGCCTTACCGGATAGCAGAATGCTCAATTCATTAGAAGAGCATAGTATTACACGCATGGACGCCTTTGATTCTTTCACCAGATATATAGTAATAAGAGTTCACATTACTTTTTCTTATTGCAAATAATTTCATGTCTTCAGTAAAATTGAAAGCGTAATCGTCAGGTATATTTTCAAAAGGAATAGTCATATGAACTTATTTAAAAATCTCTGAGAATAGTTATTTTTTATATTTTATTGATGTATTAAACTAGTTGTACTTAGAATCGTGTCAGGTGGTTTTTTTTCCCTTTTAGTTTGTATACTGACCTACTGTCCATATACATATTCTTTTAGTTCATCGTAAAACACGATACTTATTTAATTAGTGCGTTCTCTCATTTTTATCACCACACCTTTGGTTTGTTATTAAAAAACTTGATTTTCTTTCTTCTTTCTTTCTTTCTCTCTCTCTCTCTCTCTTGCTCTCTCTCTCTCTCTATATATATATATATATATATATATATATATATATATATATATATAAATAAAAATTTGATGACCGTAGTCCCGGTTGACCTAAACGTTCCCTTTTCAATCGCTACTACACCGAGATGTTGGGGAGGACAGTTCTCCTTATTCTGAATTGCTCCACTTCAACATATAATGTTGATTGTTAAGCAAGGAGATATCAAGTACCATTTTTGAGCCTCCCAGGCCAATGCCAAATGTGTATGTGCGGGTGTGCATATGTGTCTGTGAGCGAGAGAGAGAGAGTAAGAGAGAGCTTGTTGCTGTGTAATAGAGAGAAGTAGATTTTTTTAACTAATAGCATTATCGAAAACACTATGATCTTAGCCTGCTCGATTTTTGTCGTGATGGGTAGTCTTTATATCGTTTGATTATTTGTATAATTGTTTTACTTACTCGCAACTACAGGAACGATTCAACACAACATTACTGTTTAGTGAATTCTGACACTCCACACAAATCGACGATTAAGAGCAATGATGAATATGACTTCGTTAGAATTCCACTACCAGAGCTACAAAAAGAACCAGGTTCTTAATCTAATCACACAAACGTTTTGTTATTGGATATGGTTTAAAGCACTCTATCTTAAGCAAATTATGTGTTTTTCATTTTTATACGGTACGAATGCCCAGAAACTATATTCATATTTGAAAATTTTTAACATGTGAATTGATATTTTTTATTTTCGAAAAAAGCAATAAATGATTATTAATCTGTAACCTCGTTATTTCAAAGATGTTATAAATAAATGGAATTTACTCTCACCTATAATACAAACCGTTATGTATCTTCAAGAGAAAAATATCAAAAATGTAATTGTCTTTGTTTCAAAAGCTTCAAGTAGCTTCAGTCTTACTATTAACTAACGTTCCTCTATCTACATGTAAACTAGTACACTTTGCCTTAAATTATTGACGATGTTTAATATTTAATTCCACTAAGAAAATCAAAGAATCCAAGCAGGTGACTTTTCAAAAGTGTTGACGTGATTAATTGACTTTAGCTGCATTTCAAGTCATCTCGGATTATTCAGTAAAATGGTTTATATGATATCAAATATTCCTATCACATGCAATTAATGTGTACCCAGTTGCTTGGTTTCACGTATTGTTATTTATAACAATAAATTATGTTGTTGAAAGTCTTTTTTTTTTCGATTTAAAAATAGACATTTCTTGTAATGTTTTTATGAAACTAATAATACTTAGGGAAAAATTATTGCTTCAAGGAATTATTTTTAATACAATTAATTTACTGTTATGTGAAATTGAATATTCCCATGCAGTACGAATAATTTTTAAACCATATATTTTTGACCCTTTGATTGAATGCAAATATGTACAGACACTTCGAATCAGAAAAGATCTGAGATAAATAGATATAATTAGAGAACTTCACAATCCATAGATATCACCATCAGGTGTCTAATGATTCATGTCTAATGGTTATCGTCGCAGGAATTGGACACAGCGACACGAGTTCAAATCCTGGACTGATTACATTTCACATAGCACTAATCCCCTTGGGAAAGGTATGAATCCAATTATTCTCCCTCCATCTATGGGTAATTAGTAGGGCAGACTAGGTTCTTCAGCCTTGGTGAGGCAACTAGTCTAAGAGAAGGAAAACTCTGAATTCAAACCTGTTAAACTCCGCTTAAAAAATTGACCTTGTGTCATATCCTGCTCGAGCGGAGGGGTTGGGTATATATGACGATCAGGTGTCTTACCAGTTACACTTCATTTTTTGGATGGGTTTACCTATCTACCGCGGTTACATTCAGAGTGAACAGTGATAACGTCTTGCATAGTATGAGCTTTTACATGAGAATAATTCACAGCAAAAACACAGATTGTCAGAATAGCTCATCTTTACTTGTGAATTTAGTTTTACCTTTTCTTAGATTAGATGCCTTACCAGGTCTCAAGAGCTATCTCAGGTCTCTATGACTGAGGAAGGGAAGATATGGTTTCATGCCTTTTGAAAAGGAAATTATCGCTTAATTACTACATCAATAATAAGGAACGGCTCACCGAGTCCGTTTCCCCTGACGGTAATCTTGACGCCATTAAACCTACAAACGATGATTACGTAAAATATAAATTTTTAGTTTTTCGAGGCTATCAACGTTTTTTTTTCTTTCTTTTTACTTCCAAATAAAAGTGAAAACATATTATAAGGAGATCTTTTTATTGAGGTACTTCATATTTTATTAACTCTTTTATAGATGCACTTATCGACACCATATTCAATCGCATGAGCCGAAAATATTTCAATAAAGAATGAGCTTATGGCGAGACTTGTACTTGCATTGTTTGCTACGAGATCTAGTTGTGTCTGAACCAATTATTAAGCTGCACTCATATTTATCCAAGTTCTATTACCACTTCCTATTTAATTTTTTTATTCTTTGTTTATACAATTTTTGAATTGCTACTTATTCATTGTTTCTTTCAAACTTGTTAGTTTTCGGCAGAGGTCTCAGTAGAATCAAGTATGAAAATGAACGCAATAACTTCTCACCCGAGATAAAATTGTTTACGTATAATTAAGAAAACAATTTTGTATTTAAAAATGTACTTTTTAAAATATTCCAAAGTACATAAAAAAAGGAATGAATAACACGACAGGCATTTCTATTGTTTTCAGACTCATTAATTACATATTTTACTTATCTTCTTCCAATTAATGTCTATATTCTAGGCGCCGTGCGTTAGTTTATCTTATATTCAAGTTCTCGTTTATGATCAATAAAAGATCAGCAGATAAATCTCAGTATTTTCTTTTAATTTTCTGTATTTAATGATTTTTTAATAATTTCATATTGCGATATACGCAGTAACAACGATGAGGTGCAGTATATATGATAATATCATGAACAGTAATAAAAAAAATAATCATAGTCTCATGAAAAAAAAAAATCTTTCTTTCTTTTTTTTTCATAATGTCTCCCTCCCCCCTCTCTCTCTCTAATTTTCTAGCTTCGTTTCAAAGTATCTATTGAAACTTTTTATGTTATTAACCCATATATATCCCAATATGTCTAAGTGTATATATATATATATATATATATATATATATATATATATATTTCTCTCTCTCTCTGTATTTCTCATCATATCTCTTCCTACTTCAGTCTACACTCACACACACGCACGCACACACAAATATAAAAAAAAATTCAAAAGAGTACTTTTTAATATGAGATTATTTGCCAACGTTAAACCTTTCACTTTATTTAAACCCAAATCAGGGCTATGAAAATATATAATATTGTATCTTTTGAATTATTTTTAATTTCTAAAATGAAACCAAAAAAGTGAGGAAAAGCTTAGAATTATGTATCCGTTTGTAGCGTTCTGTTTCAGAACTAAGTAACACACTTAGTGTTAGATTTGTATGGTTTAATTCGGTTTCATGGCATATCAAGCCTTGAAGGCTATTAAGGCCAATGTTAGAGATTTATTTGAAATCGTTACATGTTTACTATAAAACATATACATATTTTGAATGTTTTGATTTATATTTGTTATGGAGATGATTTGTAATTTAGAAACAATTATGATTAGAAGTGTTACTGAAAAAAAAACATTTAAAGAGAGCTGGAATAAAGATAATTAAGGAAATCTAACTTATTTAGATAAAGAATCTTTATAACTTTTTAGTATAATTGGACTAAATAAGGAGATAAGTTGAAAAAAATTATAGCATTATAATTAGAAATAATTCTACATTCAACTATGTTCCCTTATTTTTTCATTTATTCTCATTGAATAAGATTTTGCAAATTGTACTATTTAAGTTATGATTAGTTTCTAAAATGCTTTACGGATACATTCTTTTTGACGTCGACCTTCTTACATCTCCTCTTTTCCTTAATTCATTTTTACACACACATGCACACACGCGTGCCTGCAGACACTCAGTGGGTAAAATTGACCTGACATTTTTGTTGGTTTAATAAAAGCAAATTAGAATAAATAACAAAATTGCATCTTATGTACATTTGGGAAAAAAACACATTTTTTTCCAAATGTACGTAAGTTGCAATTTTGTTTTATTTCATTTTAAGTTACCCATATACATTGAACAGGCCAGCATCGCAATTTTAGTGTTGAAACGTTTATCAACAAAGAGTCAGTAACTGCAACTCAAAGAGTATTCCTTGTGCACTTTGGGGTTGGTAAACCTGATCCTGTGTCGACTCGAAACACGATTTTATTGTTGGTTTATTAACTTCTGAACTACTGGATCAGCATTGAAACGAAAATCAACAGGTCTGCCGCGGATCGCTAGAACCCAGGAAAATATCGAGGCGGTAAATTTTTCAATTTAACAGTCGCCATGTTATTTGTTATAGAAACACCCTGCCGTTCTTGGCTTGTTCATAAGATGTTTTAGAAGAATTCTTCACAAGGATATGCAAATACATTCATACAAGATGATATACGCAGAGGAACCCAGCTAAAGAGACCAGGGAAATAGCAGAATATTGTGTACGAAAATTCAAAATGTTCCTCGTAATGCTATTGTATTTTTTCGTGACGAGACCCATTATAATTTGTGTGGTAGCGTGAGTATGCAAAATTTCCGATATTGGTGCTAAAACAACCCTAGTGGGTTGCTCAACTGCCCCTTCTATAATCTTCATGTAAGCGTGAGGTGTGTGATAGTAGAATTTTCCATTTTGTGTTCGTACTTGTTCGAAGAAGACAATGTTACCGTGGCTGTTAACTTTGAACTAATCTACGCATACGACGCACATGGCCTACACATTTCTGAAACCCCAGATTAGATGAACTTTACGACAGAATTGGGGGTTGGTTTCAAGAAGATGGTGCAACAGCCTACACTTCTGGATTTTCCTTGGTAATTTTGCGGGAGATGACCAACGTTCATTTGAATTCATTGCGCGATGATATAGGTTGGTCAGCACAATCACCTGATTTGAAACCATGCGATTTTTTTTCTCCAGGAATACCAAAAATCAAAGGTATGCACTCATCGCACTTGATCGATTGAACAATTAGAATATTCTATTTGTCATTAAATTGTTCCACATGAAATGATCCGTCGAATTATGGACAACTTAATTGAACGTCTTCATCAATGTGTGTACAATAACGGAAAATATTTGAATGATGTAAAATTTAAAACTTAATAAAACAAAAGGTCACCATATGTACTCTTGAAAAGTGTAACCATTTTTTCATTATTTACTTTAATTTGCTGTTATTAAAACTACAAATGTCCCAGATCATTTTGTCTCACTATATATATATATAAATACATATTTCAAAGTACATAAAGTTACTGAAAAAGGTCAACTTTCGTATGAGTGTGCATATATATATATATATATATATATATAAAGAGAGAGAGGGAGAGAGAGACAGTAATGTTGGTTACCGTAATCGAGGGTAACTTGATGGCTTCCTTTTCAGTAGTTACATTGGCATACACGCTGCCCACTAGGCTAATGAGATATATGCATACATTCACAAACACACACACACACACACACATATATAAATATATATATATATATATATATATATATATATATGTGTGTGTGTGTGTGTGTGTGTGTGTGTGTGTGTGTGAGTGTATGTGTGTGTCTAATAATAATGTATTTTAGATAATAGAAAAAAAAATTAAACACACACACAAACACACATACATACAAACATACACACACACGTACGCATATATATATATATATATATATATATATATACATTGTGACGAGGAAATATGACACCCAAATACATTTAATCGTCAGCAGACGATAGTAGTAAGCAAAAATTACAGGATAGTCTCAGTGGGAGAGTCTCTCTCTCTCTCTCTCTCATTACAAGGTGGGATAAGCATGGAGGACCTCACTCTCTATTAGTCATGTGTGCGTCCGCGGAGAAGCAAAAACTCGACCATATTTTGTACCGAGGAAGACCTTGCAAAAAAAATCAACACATGGTCAATTTTCAAACAACGGAAATAAGTTAGTTGTCGTCATTCATCACTGGGTGAAGACGTAATTTGGTATACGGAAGAAACCCAAATACCAAAATAATGCTGCGCAGAGAACCCTCAGAGAAAAGAAAGAACATATCTTTTGAATGAATTCAAACTCCGAGGTATGGTAAACCTCGTTTAAAGAATACTCCAAGAAAAGACTTGTCCACGAGGAAAGAGACTCTAATCAATTTTGGTCTTATCTGAAACAACATGTTATGGAAACCCAATAACGTGAGGAAAAAGAGAAGATAATAAATTCCCCAGCATCTCAAGTAAGTGAACATACAATTTAAGTATATTCAACTTTATCCTGCTACATTCATACTGAAATGATAAACTTGAGATTTGAAGTATGGGCTCTGCCATTAAATCCCATAGTCTGCAAGAAAGCGGACCGTGTCTATCGTTATCGAACTACCCTCTCACCTTCCGCCATTAACAGATATTTCCTAAGGGGCTTGGCCCAGGATACGGATATTTTAGTGGAGGCTCCTGCAGGATACAGAATGACTTTCTCGCTGCTGACTTTTACCTGAATTGTTTTGTTTACTTTGTTTCTTTCTTTTATGTAATAAAATAATATTGTTGTTAATCCTGTTAACTCAAACACGGCAGTTCAGATTCCTTATTTGATTGTGGAAGAATTGTGTTTTTGAAGTCCTTTTATCTAAGGGGGAAAGCTAGCCAGTTAGCTGTGTGGACTTTTAATAATTCACCTAGACCTCGCCTAGTAGCTTTAAAATGAGGTTCTGCTCTGGAATGTGTGATATCTGTGACATTAAATAGTTTTCGCAAAACCACAGACAACATTGGTGCCCGGCATTAACTGGTGGACATGGTGGGAACGAACAGCACCCCTGCAAGCCCGCTGGGCATATGGCAGCGTAACAATATATATATATATATATATATATATATATATATATATATATGGGGGGATGTATATGTATGTGTGAACGAGCATGCACGTGCTCATATTTGTGAAAAGTTATGCCTCAGCGCACAGAGGAAATTAGGAAATAGATTTGTCTGCATTACGGGAGCATTTTTTTCTGAAATTATTATTGATTATATATTTCGTTTTAGGAAATGATAAAAGTTTTCTACTACGATTTCACATCACTGAGTAAACCCTCATTTTTTCATAATAAAAGCAAAACAGAAACTAGCAAACATTTTGCTGAATTTCTACATTAAACAGTTTTCTGCATTCCATGTCTTTAGCTAATATTTTCATTTGTTCAAGAAGAAAGATTTGATACTATAATGCAAACCTTTCCCAAATCTTTTTTATTTAACTTCCACTCTCGTCATGTTAATATGATCTGATACTTATTGTCTATAAATGTTTAATATCAATTTTAACTCGTAATATGAGGTATTAATTACTTTCTAAATCGCAATCTCATTTCAAACATTTTCCCGCTCGAATTCATTCACATGCTTCTAAACCCATATCCACACATTGGCAAGCTTACATTGATCGTAATTTGAAATTAGGAATAATTTTGCCGTATATTTATTTCATGTTCAGTTATTCATTTTACCATGATGTGTATTTAACAAACACCCGAACCATGGTACAATGTGAATGAAGATCAATTTCTCGTCTTCGTGGCTGCTCAAAATTTTACCTTTATCTGGCGGAAGTAACAACTTTTTTATGTTATGCAAGGACATTAACGCGAAATCCAACGTAAACAGCTTCTTCTAAGATTTGAACTCATGGCTGTGATACTAATTTTTTTAAAATAGCTTTTGCCCTAAATATGCCATGTTACAGATAACTATCATTTATAGAAAATATTGCAACATATTGACCCCGGCCAAGGTGTCAAAAGATGAAATGCAACTGTGTAAATAACAGGTGCATCCGGTCGAAGATATCCACGGGCAACTTTGACTGTCGAAGGGTTGAACTGAGTGTGAATTGTGACGCTCGCAAGAAGTAGGTGGACGTCAAATTATTATATAACCCTGGCGATTGGAAGTTCAGATCAGTTGGAGAGAAGATGCTGGAATGAGAACCATATCCCAGGAAAGGTTGGGTCCCAGGCCCCCGGTTGAGCATGAGAAAGGGAAAGAAATGCTACTGTAGCCAAAAGAGTTAGGGGGTCAATATGTTGCAGTTCTGTTCAGTCTCCAACTCACATTTCACAGATAATACCTTTCGTAACCCTTTCGAACCCTTTCAAATAAAGCGAGAGGTATATTTTTCTAAAGAACTGTGTCCGCTCGTCTTTATTGTATTGAATATGTTTCTGCATGTATCTGCATATGAGTATGTTACAATATGGTTAAAAATGTTCCAAGCAATAAAAAGCTGAAAATCGAATATTCCGATGGTTCCATCCTGAAGATAACACTTGAGATAAACCTTTAGAGAAATAACGATTTTCTTTACACCGGGTTTGTTTGAATTGAGTATCCACTATTGCTTGTGAAAAATAAAAAATAAAGAAAAAAGAAGCAAGTCAAATAAATCTATTTTAAAGTTTAAAAAAATTCCTGCTTCTATTAAGTAATAAAAAGAGATAATTACATTTTTTAATGCTTTTTTCTCGTGTTTCCTCCTTTTTTCAATCCATTTCCATGTTAAGAACTATTTTTTTTTAGATAGTAGAAGAAAATGGTCTCTTGAAATTAAGTGACCCTTTTAACATCGAAATAAGATACCACAATATTACAGTCAACTTGTAAATATGACTTGTTGACCTCAGCATGTCAGGAAAACTTTCCAAGCCATTATTTGAGAATGTCTGTATGCAACTACAAAAATAACAAGTTCGTCTTCTAATAATGTATACGACGATCACTTCAACATGAATTACTTTCGATTCATAGCAGACACAAAAATAACGTGTTTTATTTAAGTCCTCGATTTTAAATACCATCAATGGTATAATGATTAGAGTTTTAATCTGAAAGAGCAAATAAAATAAAGATAAAAATGGCAACTCCTTACACGATTTTATTTATCACAGTAATATTAAAATAATCTGACTTAGACTCTAAATCAAAATCAAACACAGTTTACAATTTAGTGTGAGTGGTATTACCTGTTATAGTCCAAACAGATTGTACTTTTTCAGCATTTACTCGACTTGAGACAATTTATGTCTTATAAAATTATGAGTGTTAAAAAGCGACACTTGAAACCATTTAAATTTAAGTAAATAAAACTATTAATGATAGATTGCAATCGATGAAATAACTAAATTGTGTGAAAACAAACGAGCTTTGGCTCGTTTAAAAAAATATTCCTACAAACTATTCGTTCATAAATCATATATTTAATATATACGTATAAACAATAGCTGGCATTAAAAACACGTAAGGTTTGTTATGCCCTAAATCACAACCAACGAACAATTGAATCGTGATAGTGTGTTGCCATAGTTTGCACTCAAATGATCATTTTAAGGTGAGTTATGAATTAATTGCTTATTATGAAACATTAAATAATAAAAATAATATGCCTTCGTTTTATAATGTCTTCTTCTTCTTCTTCTTCTTCTTCTTCTTCTTCTTCTTCTTCTTCACACCAACCAACTCAATTTTGTTTTGATATCAACTAGAAGTAGCGTTCCTTTCAATAAAAAAACTATATTTTCAACAGCATCAACTGCATAATAATAATTCTTTAAGGCCCCAGAACCCAGGAAGAAATCATAAGTTTTAATCCAGTCACATTTAGCTCAGTCATAAACATAATATGAGAGACACAAAAAAAAACATTGCCTTATTGGTTGGGGCATTGAAATCCACCGAATACATCACTTCTGGGGGGTAACCCCCAGTAAGAAGAGTCCGAATATGACATAAAAAATATGATAGTGAGAATCCAGTCCAAGAAATTTGAAGTACCTCTTCATAGCCGTTACTGCTACATCAACCCTGACCCTCGTGGAAGCTCCCGATTAGGTACTATTTATAGGTCAAATCGAATGTTTGACATTTAAACTGTGGGCAAACAAATGACATGTTAAATTAAATTCTTAGAAAAAACACATTGATCACTTGACTGTGTGTAAAGAAATGACTGTCTGATCGGATTGTTATTGATACACAGTAATACTTGAAATGATTTAACTATGTGCAAACAAATGAATAGTATTGAATAGAATAATATGTGTTAAATAGAAATACTTGCTTGAAACCATTTAACTTTGAGTAAGTAAAGGATAAATAGTTAATAGAATTATTCATATTAGAAAGAAATACTTAAAACTATTTAATCGTGTACAAAAAAGCGCACATATTCTTTTAAAAATATTATACACAATATCAGTTTTCTTAAAGAAATAAAACATTCTTTAAAAAAATACAAAATTATTTTTTTTAAATACGAAACAGTTAGTGGGTCTATTTATTTCAAAATATTTACTTTTCTTCTCCTGGACCAACAAAAGAGGACAAGATCACACACACACACACACACACAAAAAATATATATATATATATATATATATATATATATATATATTCTAGAAGCTGTAGTGCAAAAATCTAGAGGCAACAATATTATTTGTAGACTTCTTTGACTTCATACACAGTGGGAGAGAGAGCAAATACTACTCGCTTACGGCCTACCCAAAGAAACCGTCGCAGCTAAAATGATGCTAAATAAACACGAATGTGAAGCCCGCTCCCCGGATTGGGACACAGACTACTTCGATTTTGAAGCAGGTGTGCTACAAGGAGACAAATTAGCCCCATAACTGTTAATCGTCTGAGTATACTATGTGCTTAGAACATTTATTGGTAAAATGAAGGATACCGACTTCAAGCAGACAAAAGAAAGAAGCAGAAGGTACCCCGCACAAACAATTACGGATGCAGACTACGCCGATATATAGCACTTCTTCCAAATACACCCACCTAAGCCGAAACCCTGCTACATAGTCAAGAACGAGCAGCTGAAGCTATAGGCATCCATGTCAACGCAGAGGAAACAGAATACATGTGCTTTAATCAAGGAGGCAACATCTCCAGACTAAATGCTAGTTCTTTGAAACTAGTTGACCAAGGAAGGAGTGTCTCATCAAACGAGAAAGACATCAACACGAGACTAACATAGTCAGGGACAGCTATCGATAGGGTATCGGTCATACTGAATTCAACCCAGACCGATAGAATAAACCGCACTTTTTTTTCCAAGCAGCGGTTGTGTCGATATTACTATATGGATTCACTACATGGACGCTAACAAAAAGTATGGAGAAAAGGCTTGGCAGAAATTATACAAGAATTGTGATTGCAATATTGAACATGTCCTGGAGGTGACACCCTACAAAGAAGCAGTTGTACGGCCACCTACGACCTATTACGAAAACTATCCAAGTTAGACGAACCAGACATGTGGGGACACTGCTGTAGAAGTGGGGACGGACTTATAAGCGACATACTCATGTGGACCGCTTCACATAGACGAACAAAGGCAGGACAACCAACTAGAACCTAAATTGAACAGCTCTGTACTGATGTAACATCGAAGACCTACCAAGAGCGATGGAAGATAGAGGCAGGTGGTGAGATAGGGTCAGGGAAATCCGTGCTGGCGGCGCAACACGATTATGATTATACAAAATAGAAAACATCTCACCAAACTGTCATTTGGTTATTATAAATCCTTTCCAGCAGGCAAATAAATAAAACCCAATAATAAAAACGGACTTCTTCTTATAGCCATCACTCAGTGGAGAGAAAATAATCTAAATAGCCTTAGAATATTTTTCAATGGATCTTATTCCTTTAAAAAAAACGTGTGGACAAAAAGACATGTGCTTGAACATGGTGTCAAAAACTGATGTAATGTCATGATCTGGTGTCATGTATGCTTACGTATAAAAAAAACCCAAATTCACAACTTCAGTAACTAAAATTATGTCCATAAGTTAAGCTTGTTTATTTAAAAAAAATTCCCTATATTTTATTTATCCATTTACTTATCAAGAAAACCTGGCAATGCTATAACCAGTATCAAACTTACCTTTTTTAGTTAAGAAAAAGATCATAAGTTTTATTCGATTTTATTAGATTAAATGCAATCTTTATTTAATTTCTTTATATTTTGTATATATTTTATTTTATTTTGAATACTACTATTCTAATTATCCTTAATATCATTAAGGCAATTATGATAGTTCTCAATCATTTTTCACCGTTAGTATTTTTCACATCAGCGTTAGCTGATGGTTTTTTATTGGAGTTTGAGTGACAGCAAGTCTCCTCAAGTCTCCGGGACTCTTCTCAGTATCCTGGCTGTTCTCAATAATACTGTCGTTTGGATGTTCTCCACTCATACGCCAACTTCTAATACTTTCAAACCCTTTATCTTTTAGTTACTCTGCCGAAAGCACCATTCACAATTGGTATAATCGTCACCTTAATGTTCCATAGTTTTTTTTTTCAATTCTCTAGCAAGGCCGAGGTACTTATCCTTCTTTTCCCATTCTTTCACTCATATTCTTTGATCAGCTGGAACAGAAAAGTCGACAATTTTGAAAATTCTCCTTCCCTTTTTTTTTTTTTTTTTTTTTTTGATTATTATAAGGTCCAGTCTTCTGGTCGAGATTAGGAGATTCGTGTGTATGTCAAAGTTCCATAGTATTATTATTATTATTATTATTATTATTATTATTATTATTATTATTATTATTATAAACAGCAATACTGCGGCAATTAATTAACCTACTATTGATATTAGTGTCAATTTTTCTTCTATTAACTTATTTATATTAGTTTAAGGGAGCATTTAAATAATCGTTCAATACGTTTCTTTAATCGTTGGCTTGAGCAATTATATCAAATGATGTTTAATTTTTCCTCCAGGTAAAGATTACGTCAACTGTTGAAGCTTCCAAGAGTTGAAGATTTCTCAATAGATCATCACTTAATGCGTGGCGTTTGGCTCCTGTCTCTCAAACTTCAAAACCACCACGTACGTTGTTTCGTTTCTGAGTAAAGGGTTTGAATATATATATATATATATATATATATATATATATATATATATATATAAGCAGGATATTATATTAAATAACCTCAAATAGTTGATATGCCATAAAACATAACCAAATAAAAACTAAATCAATATACGATATCATTTAACGTAATGATAATAGTTTGTAATCTTTTTTTTACATTCCACCTGATCCTTATAATTTATCAAGAAATGTATTGATGAAATGATGATCAATTGCCGGTTCCCATTATTTATTTAGTGAGATATTCATTTGCTGTTAAGTGCAAATACTTTAGATATTATGCATTCTGTAAAAAAGAATGCAAACTAATATCAACTATTTGTTGTATCGTGGTAAGGAAGAGATACACAGTGAAATACAGTTAATTATTTATTAATTGAAGTGGTACAGTCCGACAAATACTATATGCTGATATTTCGTCAGAAGTTGGTCTTACTACTGACCAAAATCTTTCAGTACCGACGTACTTCGGGACACGACGTCTTTTATTCCTCAGAGATATCGGAAGTCAACTGCACAACATTATTATTACTTGTGCCAATGTGTATTTTTTAAGTGATTGCAGCAAAAATAAGGATTCTGACCAGCCAAAATCTATTCCAAAATATCCGGGGTGGGGTTCACATCCCTTGCTACGACGGTTGTAGGTTATTTAATTTTGTTTTGATAATATGATAATTTTCCAAACATTTATTAGTATGTTTTATGCGTAGATATTTGTGAAACTGAACCGTTGCGTTCAAGCAGTTATTAATATTTTCTGCTGTTTGTAGTTTATTTCAGAAAAGTCTAATTGTGTATATCAAGAAGGATATTTCACTCATTACTGTAGTAAACGACTGCACTTGTAGTTTAATAACCACAAGCGGAAATATTCATTTAGCTTAGGATTGTAGAATACAAAACCAATGACTCACCCGGTGCCGAATGAATTTACTACAATTGTGAATCGACGATTTTGAACTGGTTTCCACAAATGTATATATATCAGTTTGCGTTCAAATGAAATTCATTAATCCTGGAAAACATAGTTTGCATTCCCCCTAGCATAACCACCTTAGACAAATTAGAATAAAACTATTCCCCTTTGCAATCATGGATGAGTAGTGTAGCAGATTGGATTCTGTAAGCTTAGTGTGACAACATGTCTAGAAGGAAAATTCTCATGTAAAACTAGTTGTAATCTGCTTAAAAAATGACCTTGTGATGCATCCTGCTCGTGGCAAAAGGGTTGGACAAAGGTGTACGTAAAATATGTTTTATTCTACTTTTATTTAACTTTATTTTTGTCATTGATTTTGCTAACATTTGTTTAAAATGAACATATTCTAGAACAGAATGTAATCTCTACCGAAAGAGGTTTATCTAGAAATATTAAACTCATTATCATAAAAGAGAAATGATAAAATTATTTTATTATTGACTTTAAGGGCATGTCAAGTCTTTTCGAGTTATATTATACTTAGGGAAATGTGTTCATTATTCATTTATAGTTATATGTTTCGTGTCACTGTTTCCGATGAGTTTCATCACGTAGTTAGTTGATATCATAAATTTTTATTTAATACAAATAAGTTCCTCAAATTTATATAGTTTTAAGTGTTCCATCTTGATAATTATATGATTTCAAGAAATTATTTCTATTTAATGATCCTAATTTCTGTGCACACAGTTGTATGCTTTCACGTAACCTATTATAATCATTAGTAAACAATTATACCTTGCTATTATTTTTCTTAATACCCATCCATTTTCAGTTATATAGAATAAAATTTTCAAATCGAATACCACTACTTTTCAAAAAAACCTTTTGTACCGTACTGGGGATTCTAAAGGTGCTACCATTTTGGTTCATAGTCCACCTAGTATTAGTGGCACTACATGTGATCTCTACAATCCTTTTATATCCTGAAATGGAGTCTCGCAAAAACATACACTTTAGAGTCATACACTAGACAATTAATTTATCTTTAGCTAGGAATATCTTAACCCTCTGCAAGGAATAAAGTTAGCGGATTCTAATCCCAACTGCATGATATGACAATCAAATGTAACCTACCTAGAGCAGTACATCTTTAATTACTACGTAATTAATCCCTTTTGGTTCATGATTGATTTTTTTTAACATGAAATAAGTTTTCAAAATACCCTTTTGCAATAGCCATAACGGATCTTATTCTCCATAAAATAAGTTTTCAAAATACCCTTTTGCAATAGCCATAACGGATCTTATTCTCCATGAAATAAGTTTTCAAAATACCTTTTTGCAATAGCCATAACGGATCTTATTCTCCATAAAATAAGTTTTCAAAATACCCTTTTGCAATAGCCATAACGGATCTTATTCTCCATAAAATAAGTTTTCAAAATACCTTTTTGCGATAACCATAACGGATCTTATTCTCCATAAAATAAGTTTTCAAAATACCCTTTTGCAATAGCCATAACGGATCTTATTCTCCATAAAATAAGTTTTCAAAATACCTTTTTGCGATAACCATAACGGATTTTTTTTGCCATGTAATAATTTACGTTGTGACTCTATAAGCTTTTCAATTTCTAAGTACATTCACATTTATATTCAAGCGAGAGGATTTGTATGACTATATGTGCGTATATTATGCATGTATATACGAGCCTATAAGTGTGAACACATCTCCATGCGTATGTATAAGCAAAGTGATATCATACACCCATGCATGTGTATATCGTGAATGTGTACAAAGTACAAACGAGTGGCTGAACATCTTGTGCCGACAAATCTTTAAAAGCATATAAGGAGACAAAATATTTAATCACATAATTAGTGAAAAAAGCAAACTAGGGCAAAACTTTCCCCAATCGGCTGGGGGTTTTGAATACACCGACTTCTCTGCAGAGGGGTAAAATTCCCCTATCGAGTGTCGTAGATATGATATTATACAATCTTATGGTGAGGTTTCAGTAATGCAGAGCTTTCGGGAATGCGGAGTACGTCTTCATTACATCTCTCCCAGGTTCTTTCTGGGCCGGAGAGGTAGCACCTGATAGGGTCTTATCTATGGGTCAAATAGAACTAAAATACGTACTAATGCAAAACTGAATTGTTTTAAATAGAACTGTTCTGACATTGAAACTGTTCTTAAACAAAACTGAATTGTTTCAATTATTGTTTGATTAAACGGAATTGCTTGAAATAGAAATGTTTTGACTGTTACACTGTGTACTCATGCTAAACTAAATTGTTTGAATTAGAACAGATTATATTTATAAAAAAAGATTTGGCGTTAAACAACCAACAAAGGTTGATATGCCATAAAACCTAAAAAACAACAACTAACTAGGGCCACACTAGGCATGGATAGGTGTAGATAGTCACTCACTTGGAATAGTGCTGGGGGTTTAAATTTTGCTACAAATGATTTATACAGAAATGAGAATCTATCCTAGGAAATAAGAGGCATAAAATATCTGGATCTTTGAGATACATATCAATCATCCATTTGAGTTGACAGGACAAGAACACACAGGACAAGACTTTTATGATCAACTCAGCAGAATCCTGAAGCTCTGAGGAAAGTACAGTAATTTCGACTTCAGTGAAAAATCACCAATAATAAATAGTGTAAAAGACCCGCCAGGAATTAGATAATTATAATATTTTGAAAACAAATGCAGCTGGAAGTGTGGGTATTTATTCAAAGAATCCGTATATTAAATGGTTTAAAATATATAAACAATCTCTTCATTTGAATCTTTAAGGTAAAACATTTACAGATCAAGTGGACCTGTGTATGATGGCAATGAAAGCGTGATTCCTAATACTGCAAAGTTCTAGAAATTTAGCGTCAGCACTGGCCGCAGTTTCGTATGATACTCAGGATATAGGAGATTGTTTGTTAATCTATCGACATTTAGCTCTCTTCGGAGTTACCAGATGTTTACTCCCCTAGTTTCCAGATATTAAACCTAACTTAATTCGTTCCAGATAGGCCGCGTCTATGTGATATATTTTTCATTGCCAGCAATATTTCTAAACTGATATCGATTTTCCTTTAAAGATAAATTTCCTAGGCAAATGTGTAACCCTATTAATGGTGTTCATAGATAAGCTGATTACTCTTGAATGATATTATATATGAGAATTTGATTTTTCTCTTGTCAAGATCTACTTGCATAGTGACAAAATAAATATTTTATTAAGTGTAGGCTAAATGCTGGCTTTTTATATCAACGAGATTTGGTGTGGTCTTAATAAATGTTTAAGATGGTCCCATAATGTGTCATTTAAAAAAAATTATATATTAAGGACATTATTTCTCTCACATTAACACAGAGAGACATACACACACGTGAGTGCGAGTGAATGCGTGTGAAAATACGTATGCACACGCGCGAGCGCGCACACACACACACACACACACACACACACACACACACACGTGTATGTGATTGTCAGTCTGTGTGGGACGATCTGTACGTCTATATGTGTCAAATTTCATCAGAAACAGTGTTTGTCTCAGATACATAAAACTTTAAGTTGTAATTCTGACATGAGGAGATGAGAAAACAATTTATTTATTTTGGTCTTTATCCCGCTCAACTGGCCAATATTTGAGCACTTTTTTGATTAAATAAAAGGTTTTATAAGGATTTGTTCAGTTGAGGAATGCAACATTCTTTTTTTATATTAAAGAACTTGTCAATACAAAAATGAGAAAAATTTAATTCAAATACGGTGGGCCATTTGTGGCACAGTTAAATGTTTACGGATCACATCATAGTGAAAAAAGCAAAAAGAACAGGTCTTGATAATACACTTACCGCAGGATTAATTAAGGATCTACAATATCATCTTTTTTCTTTATCCTGGAAGGAAAGGTTGTATATTTCAGTTTAGTTCCAAAAATAAAAGTATACGAAATAGGACGGCACCATCCATCCTCAAATATTCCCTTCATTCTACTTAATAAAATTTTTATTTATATTCTGTAAGAATGAAATCTTTATTGGAATTTGAATGAAAGCTGTAGCTTTTCAGTACTGTTGAATAGTAGCAACACTAGGATTAGATGTATGGGAACGACAAAAGTGTCACGTACTGTTTGGGAAAACTCATGAAATCTACACAGCCACCCATGAACGGACATTTGCCAGCTATTTCACAAAGAAAATTAAAAAATGCTAGGCACTGACGATAAAGTTAGGCTGAACTCATTTGCGTCATTCTTTTATTAATTCCTACACATGAATTAACGCATGTTGACCAACCAGCAAAGAATTACATTCATGAGCTCTGTGCAGACACTACATGCTGTTGAAAAGACTTACTTTGAGCTATGATCAAAAGGAACAGATGGAAAGAGAGAGTCAAAGAAACCTTCTCCGACAGCATGCCTTGATGACGATGAAGCATTTTTTCATAAAATAGCATTTTGTTAAGTGATATTAAAATGGATCTACATTATTGGTTCTAACAGAAATCAATGGAATTTTTATTCAGTGAATTGAAATATACTGAAATGTTTGATTTTGCTTTACTAATTCAGTTTAAATAAGGCTAAAAAAAGTCACGTTAATTAAAATAGATTATTTCTTAAAAAAACTACAAAATGCAAAATATTTTATTTTTCATTATGCTCTAATTGCGTTGAAGAGAAGTTTGTTTTAGTCTGTTAACGAATTTTAATCAAATTGTAACCGAATTTTATTTTACGACTTCGCTGCAAATTAACAGACGATAATTTCTGGATTCAGATTAAAAATCAACAGTCAGTAAAGCGAGAAATAAACCTGAAGTACAAGGGACAATTATATTTGCTTCATTCTTTCTTTCAAAACGACAATTCCTGTTCTGTTCGATTGTAATTGCTGATTTTGTTATATCACTTAATAAAAATTGCAAAGCTGAAGGAACAACATAAGAATGCCTATAGTAATCCTACTTTTGTGTTAAACGTAAGGAAATGTACGAAAACAATTTTGAATATTTTAAACAAACAGGTTGTAATAAAGTGACAGTATCCACTCCAAAAGTGAATCTAGAAACTGACTGTATGACCGACAACAAAGATCTAACGACGAGAACTTTTCTGGTTGATTCAAGGAACAGAAACAAGAGAATAAAGGAATTTTGAAAAAAAATGTAGTCTGTTAAGATTCGGGAGGGAAGAAGGATCGATATTTGCGATGGGCTACCGTTTAGTGATTCATTCATCAACGCAAAAATGCCACTTTACGTCCTTTTGATTTAAGATCTGTCTAGATTTAGGTTGAAACACAACTGGAAAGTGACTGGTATTTTTTCGGTGACCATTTGTTTGACTTTTTCTTTTTTTTTTTCTGGTATTGACTCGTCGCTATCTCTACTTCATGTCTTTGATTTTGGCAACATTCTTGGAGACCACGACATACGACAAGGTTAATAAATTTGATTTAATTAATTATGTTTCTTATCTCTTTACATGCTAAGTAGATGGATGTGAAAAACAACCACCAAAGAATTCATTTTTAAAATCTTTATCCCTTGCATGCTAGAAAACTAGAAACCACATAACAATTGACATTTTGATTAAGTGAAAGAAGTAATGCAGATCACTTTGTCATAGGATTCTTAATAAGGGAGTTAACGTGTTATCAGTTTGTAAATTCTTTAAGACTTTTTGATTTTAACTCGCAGAATTAGATAATTTGTTGATTGCCGTTCTCTTGAATTTGAAAAATTAGTTTTTTCTTTATTCATTTAAATTTTAGCATCACACACAGACACACACACACACACACACACACACACACACACACACACACACACACACACACACATATATATATATATATATATATATATATATATATATATTTAAGAAGTAGAATATCAGTGATAGGGCATATAAAAATTTATGGTTTATTGGTTGGAGGATATAAATAATGTCCTGGTCAGATGACCGGATTGGCTTGAATATATATATATATATATATATATATATATATATATATATATAATGTCAATGTAATGTCTGCTTTCAGTTGATCTTGCGTATATATAGATATATATTTCTTTTGAATACCCTGTCTGGTGACAAAAGCTGCTTGGTAGCGCCAGGAGTGGCAGTACCGCCTTGAGCTACTTAAATTTTGTTATCACCCTGGTTGGCGGCTGATGAGAACAGAGTGTCGCACGTGTTTTCACACGTTGTACGATGAATATATATATATTTGTATATATATATATATATATATATATATATATATATATATGTATGTGTGTGTGTGTGTGTGTGTGTGTGTGTGTGTGTGTGTGTTACCATACCATCTATACAATAGTTTATGAATAGATACATGGTGACAAATTAAAATCTTCAGAGATTTAAATATCATAAAATGAACTTTTGATATATTTCATCGTTTTTACCCTAATTTTAGAATATTGTTGTCGCTCTCGACTACAATTGCCAACTTACTCAGTCTATACAAATTATGATTTGGCCACTTTTAAGAAATGAAATAAGTATAAACACATGATATGTAAACGCCATTTAATGATACTGGAGTATGTAAATAAGATGATTAGTAGAGAAAAGATCGAGGCCAAATAAACCTTTTTTCATTACTTTTTTTTTTCCCAAGAGAAGCCTTGAAATGTTTGTACATCTGGCATCGAGGTCTGTTAAAAAACAAAAATAAGAAAAATCCATGAATAATTTAAAAAAATACATATATAGTTTTCGTATGAATGTAGATGATAGCATGAAGAATGGTGGAAGTCGAATGATTAAAAATGTTTAGCTAATTGCATTAATGGATTCAATGCAACCTCAAAACCAAAATAAGAGAGGTGGAATTTATGTTTGTTGAGGTTGTTTGGTTTAATTGCATATCAACTCTTATGGGTTATTTAATGCTAAATTGTTTTTGTGTAAGTGATTTGTTCGCTAATATTTTTGGTAGACATTTTTGTTTAAGGATATGATAGTGCACGAAAAAGTGTTAGCTGATGATTTTTCTTTCTGAAATTTACTTTGTAATTGGATTAATATATTTTTTACATACATCATTTACTTTGAAATTGGTGATTATTTTGTTTATTTCAGTATTTCCGAACAGTTTCTTCATATAGTTTTTCTTATAGCATTTGTGTTTTACAAGGGATAAATGTGAACATTCAGTCAAAATGTTTTTCACTGAGATGGCAATTTGGCTGATTGAGCAAATTGGCTGATCTCCTTCTTTAAATATGTCTGAATGGGAGATAAATATATGTCCTCTGCTTAATTGAGAAAATGTTAACGGATTTGACGACATATAAGTCACATTTTTTAAATTAAAGTTATCTTTTAAAATCCCCTGTGTTTTATATGCCATATGTAGGTTTATAATTTGCAATAGTCGGTCGAAATTAGCTATTTAGCAATTTCCATCAACTTAGACTTTTGAGTAACTTTCATATACCTATTGTCATTATTTAAAAGGTTATTCTGCAGATTAAAAGTCTTATCATTGACAATATACATTATATTCATTTCATCTAGATTAATGCTATTCTTTTGTTGTTATCATGATTTGCCTAAAAGAAATTAGGGTGCTTCTTATACACCTGTGCGTCTTATATGCTGTCAAATACGGTAGTTTTTCTTGTTCTTCTTTAACTTTTTCTCTAATCTCCAAGTATCGGTTTCATAGAATTGTATTTATTGATTGTTTTATATTTCCAGCGTGTTTACAATTTCTGCAGGATATAATTATCGTTTAGCACTGTTTATTGAATTTTGATTTTTTTTTTCAAATGGTTCGTTTAAGGGTGATTTTGCTGCTAAATCAGTTCATTTTCTTTGATTTCTGAGAGGCTTGGAACCCAACATTGTACTATATCTTTGTTATTGAATAAAGAGTCGAATTTATGTAACAATTTCATTAACAGTGGGTTTCTGGAGAGGGGCGTTCTATTTTAACTGATAGGGATCAAGAGAATATTAATTATTTTTAAAAAATTGTGTGAGGTCTGTTGCGCAAATTACTACGTTCAACGCTGAGTACTATTTTAGAAGATGCTTATTTTGTTTGTGTTTGTAATGCATACTGCTGCACATCCTGATGCCTTTTCGACTTTAGATTCATTCATAAAGACGTATTAATGTTCTGAGAGATTTATTTTTTGATTTTTAAAAATTCTCTCGAAGGATAAGAATGTATGTGCCTATTTTATGATCTTTGATGAGGAATAGGCTTATTTCTAATGTTTTTAAGTCCAAGGAGGTTTGACTGGTATGACTGTATTATTGATTGTCCATAGTTTCTTCAACTTATTTGCTAATGATATCCAAAGATTTTTGTATCTTTCTAATTCAGTTTGGAAGAGGTCTCTGTCTTTTTAGTGAAATTTGGTTTTCTATGCACGTTTATTAGAACGTGATTTCACTTTCATATAGTACGATAGGGATAGTTTATTGTGGCAAAGGTTTTACAGAGTATCGTTTGCTTCAACGAATATTCTTTTCATTGCAGAGGTTATAGGGATAATCTTAAACTTTCATGGTAGATTTTGTTCATAATTTTCAAAAATGACTTCCTAACTGATTAGTTCACGGAATTTCCGGAAGAGACTTTCGATTGCATTTGCGTATTTTATAATTTCAGCATAGCTTTCTGATTTTTTCCCTAAATTGTGTGTGGGCCTCAGCAGGCAGGGGTTGTTATGTTTTATTACATTTTTTCTTGTATTTTAAATGCGAAATGAACGACAGTTTTTTGTCAAAATTATTCCTAAGTATTAGTCCTGATCCACCCAGGGATCTCTGTCCCCTCTAATGGCACTCTTGTATCATTGTGTAGTTTTGTCCTTTTGTGAAATGCTTTGTTTTTGGAGCTGTCATAAACGGTAATTTGGTCAAAAATGAACTCTAAAGATTTCATTACATTAATTTACATATATAATAAAAAAAAATACCGGAAATTGTTGAATCTAGATTCATTTCAAAGTACGATTTATTATTACAGAGACTGGGTCTTTTCAATGCGTTTCGTTGTACAGTCAAACTGAAATTTAATCACAAAATCCCTTATCTAAAATAATTCAGCTTCACCATTTATATACACATAGAAAGGTAAAAAAATATATTGATAGGTGAATTAAACAAAGATAGAAGGATAAAGATCAACAATAAAAAAGACGGATAGATATAACATGGAATTGATGTATTAGGAATAAATAGTTGAATATCTGTCTCTCTCCCCATCTCTCCTATATATATATATATATATATACATATATTGAGAGAGAGAGAGAGAGAGAGAGAGAGAGAGAGAGAGAGAGAGCTACACTACTTACATCACACAATTTCGAAATAACTCAATCAGCAAAGGTATTGTCTTAAAACTATTTTCAGGGCATTCGTTTCATTTGATAAACAATAGACATTGTTATGGAAATAGAAAAGTTTAACGTTGTAAATCATATCTGCATACAAATTCATCCTCTACTTACCTTTTGTTTTTCACACACACACACACACACACATATACATATATATATATATATATATATATATATATATATATATATATATATATATATTTCATTAAATATCATTAAACATGATAGATATTTTATGCCTACATATTTTCTTCTACATCCGTTCAAATTCCCGTATTAGTTTTATCGTATTCGGGGCGAATTAATTTAGGTTTTGTCCATAGTTGTATATATCCCTAGTACTTTCTGCCCGACTTTGGTCTATCATCAGGGGAGAATCTATTACAAAAGTGATGTAACTTTTGTTTTAGCAAATTACAACTGTGTAAGGACGTATTTGGCGTTGAAGATTATGGCGTTTGCTTTTAAATGTAATTCTGTAAATAGTGCCAGTAGCTAAAAACATTTAAGTACATTAGCACGGGTTTGAAAATTAATTCTATTAAGTACTGGTTGCAGGTTTCTAATGTATAGTGCTTCGAGAATCTGAAGTATTTGTTTATCATTTTAAAAATATGTAGGCATAAAATGTCTAATATGTTTTATGAAATTTGCATATATATATATATATATATATATATATATATATATATATATATATATATATATATATATATATATATATATATATATATATATATATATATATATATATATATATATATATATAATTTGTCCTAAACTCTATAATTGCATGACAGCGGCAAAAACTTAAACACACATGTATACATATGCATATCCAGATCCATTCATAGGCATATTCTTAAACTCTTGCTAACCACATTGAAAACAACGATAGAATATTATATACATATATATATATATATATATATATATATATATATATATATATATATATATATATATATATAATGAATTGAGCACTTTAGTTTCCTTTAAGGAAAACAGTACACAAAAGAAAGCTACTATATAAGGCTTTATAATTCCCGAGATAACGTATGTCGACAGTACGTTGAGTGGTATGATATTATGTCTATGTATAAAGTTTGACAGGTGTCCTACGTATGTAACTCTCTGAAGAGCTGTGAATTTTATTTACTTGATTGTTTTCTGAACATAGTTTCGTCATGAACCTTCGAGATTTTAAGTGTAGTTTCTTGCTCTGAGGAAAACCCCGCTTCTAGGCCATCATCTGGGATCCAATAATACTAAGAAAACATGAGAATTATAGCAGTACATACATATAGAAAAAACTGGCAAATATATTTTGATAGATAGATAGAAATGAACAAACTGATGTTGATCGATTGAGTGATAGACAGATATGAGAATATCATATAATCTTTGTTCCTATTGTATAAATAGCTTCCACGATTGCCATATTACCATCATCAGAAACAGCATCATTACATTTATTCTGACAATCAGCATCAGCTTCTAATTCCTGTCCCTTTTACTTTTTTGTTAATGGAGACAAATTGGTATCTCTCACACACACACTTGCTTTTATTTATCCCATTGTCAATCGCCTTCTTCTCTCAACTTAACCACTCTCTGTCTCTCTCTCCGTCTCTCTCTGTCTCTCTCTCTCTGAATCACCCCATGAATCTCTCGTTCTCTCTCGTTCCCACTATTTTTGGCCATTGTTTTCTACAATTACAGGCGTAACTAACGCCCTATGATTGCCGGAAATAATCAAACCATTATAACTTACCCATGCAAACAACCAATGTTCTATTGTAAAAACACTGAGAGAAAAAAACTACTTTGAAATATTGCAAGAATTTCTTGAACAGTTATCCGATTATTCACGCAAGCAATGCTTCCAATGAAACTCCTCAGGATTTTGCCCATTAATTTCTTCGATCAATCCATAACGCTTGCCTACGTTTTATTTGCATGCTCTTCGCAGATGAATGTGCAAAAATTCCACTCTCGCAGCGTTCATCTACATTATGCTACAGTCGCTTTTGTTCCTGCCTACAGTTGTTTTCCAACCACATGGGTAAACCCAATGTTTCCATTCACATTGGTTGCTCACAAATGCTGAAAAAGAAGACACTTCCTCGTTTTGCATTGAGAACTTTTTTTTTGATTTATTGTGTCTCATAGAAGATATCTTTTTTTATGTTATAAATCAAACATAATGATTGGAGCTTTCATTAAAAATCAAATTGTACTTAATATAGACAATACTACATCGTTTCAATTAGTTTACTGTACAGCACAATAAAAGGAAAAAAGTAATATTATCGAAAACAATTAAGTTTCATTATCATGCAAACAGAAAGAAAAGGTTTTAATGAAAAAAAAACATACTTTGTTAAAACATCCTTTATTTTAAATTTTCTGAAGCATGCATCTCTAAGATTGTAAATTAAATGGTTAAGTAAGCAATAATTTAAAGATAAAGCAAAGTGAGGCTCAATAAGTCTGTATCATAATCTTCTATCGATTTAATTAATAAACTCTACTGAATCGGATTTTTTTACAAGAGAAAAAGTAAGTGAAAAATAATTACTTATGGAATAAAATAAACGCTATTTTTAAAGACATTTTTATTTGGATTTATTGATTTGCCGGAACAGATAGGTTTATATATGACGCAACCCTGAAGATGAAAAGTAATATTTACAATGAAGAGAAATATTTGCGACAATATTTGATAGAAAACAAAGTGGTCATCGGTATGCTACAAATGTAGCATGGCTTGGTGAGGCGGAACCCATCCATATCCAAGTGTACGAATAATTT
The DNA here is from genome assembly GCA_963585895.1 of Sepioteuthis lessoniana. Classification (NCBI taxonomy): domain Eukaryota; kingdom Metazoa; phylum Mollusca; class Cephalopoda; order Myopsida; family Loliginidae; genus Sepioteuthis; species Sepioteuthis lessoniana. Next base: position 121,015,996 of record OY757904.1, on the reverse strand, counting down.
GTTTTCCATGCCAATACTGGTTGCCAAACCAAAGTTACAGCACCCTATATTTCCTTCTCATTAACTATTGCTAATAGCAGAATAGTTCTACTCATACTTTTCCAAAGAATATCAGTGCTATGTCAAATGTAAACGGCTTTGTTTGAGTTGCCAAGTCCACTTTCTATGGTGTTAACTGCGAAGCCACTAGCGCATCTCTTAAGGGTTCCAAAAAATGAACATATTTTGACATTTTATTGGTTATTTCAATGCTGTATCCATAGATAAAAAGGATAAGCTAAATAAATGTATTAACTAGATAAAACTTTAATCTAATTCAGATTACGAACTAAATAAATCTATCAGCTAATTAATATCATGAGCTAAATTAGACTATAAGCTAACAAAGTCTATTGGCGTGACAGTTCAAGTTAATAGATAAGACAACATGTCAACTATAAGACTCCAAGTTAAACATGGGGTGTTCCCGTGGTGTAACGGTTAAAGCGATGGACTGCAGAATCGTAGTAACTGAGTTCTAACTCCATTTGCCCTATTACGTTCACTTTCTGGCAAATACCCTTGGGAAATGTATGAACCCTCTTATCCTCCTAACTATGGATTAAATAGTACCACAACTGTTATTTTAGGAGAATTGCTTTGGCATTAAATAAACAACAAAGTTTATATGCCAAGAAACCAAGTTAAATAAGATAACAACTTAAAAGAAATATTTTAGGCTAAATAACTCGATAAGCCAAAACGGTCTAGTTGTTAAATAAGACTAGAAGTTAAATATATGATTACAAGTTGTATAAGATAACAAGCTAAAAAAGACTATAAGCTAAATGAGATTACAAACACAAAAACGTCTATAATCTATAAGCAGTACAAGAAGAATGGGGCTTACTAGTTTCACTGTTTATCAATGTTTTCATCCTAATTGTAAGCAATTTTCATATAGGTTGTATCTGGAGCAGTCTCAGAAATACTTGGCAGACTACCTATTTACAAGCCTTTTATTATCTGAACAGTGATTAGGAATTTAATTAGATTTCAATTTTTTTCTGTGATATAGATTGTCATTGTTTATTTCTGATTTTGAAAAACGGCCAATAATTACCTTATAAAGCAGACTACATCTGAAATGATGATGTCGTGTGCTAGCCTCATTAGAGCTTCCATTCAGACGTTTTCCGCGAAGTAATTTATTTTCATAGCTGAGGTGATTTAATATATGAATTTTTTTCTTTGAGGAAAACTGGCAAAGTATAGCGTTTGCAAAATATCGTCCTACATTTGAAGATTTGAAGATTAACCGATGAAAGATGATTTTAATGAGAAGAGAAGAATTATTAAAATATGGTAATGAAATTATTGAAAAAATAAATCGGAATCTGTGTCCAGGTTAACTGTTGAAAGCATAAATCCAAATTACCTCTCAACAGGAAACAAATGATAGCAACAGATGAATTACAATTCTAAAAAGTAGAATTCTTTGATTCGAGTCGTAAAATTTGCTCCGGAGAAAAATTGACTTATTTTAGCTCCTTGTGTTATGCAACGATCCCTACTAATACTCTCATCACCCGAAGAAAATGTCAACATGAATGACAGTTTCTCCTTTTTCAGAGAAATAAAATCAAACCAAAAGTTATAAGTGTAAACGTGATCGAAAAAATACAAAATAATCTAACCACTACTTTAAAAAAAATAACCGCAGATGTTATTAGTATATAATCTAAAAAGAAATCAAAATCCTTAAAAAACAACTATGTGAACATTATAAATTTCAATGGCCAATGTTTGTACTTACCAACCCGCTAGACATTAAAAAAATAAACGCAGACGGATTGATATATCGTTAGATTCAATCAATCAACTTCAGCACCCGATTCTAGATGATGTTGTCTGTCAGAGAAATAATATACGGTTAACTAAGTTCCCCACTAAACGTTGGGAAATGAATAAACATAAGTTTGGTTAATGTGGGAACCGAGCAATTTGGTTAGATGAATATTGAAGAGTTGAATTTCAGACTGACAAAGAGAATTATGTCGACTGACCGACCCTCGGCACCGGGCTAAAAATGGCTGACAATCTAAACTGTTTTAATCTCCGTAATTGAAAGAACCGGGTGCAAAGAAACATTTTCAGAAGCAACTACCCAAAAATTAAAATAGTAACTCATATTGAGTATGATTATTGCACATCTAGGAATAAAAAAAAGAAGGCAGATTGACATTAAATTAAAGTAAATATATCAATTCAACTAAATAAGATATTTTTTTAAACAGCTGTTTACTCTTCATATTAAACATCTAATAGATGCAATTGATCCAATGAAGGATTACACGTGAAGGTATTATCATGTCCTACATCCTCATTTCTTACTATCGTTATAGTCATTCATTCAAAAATATTGTAAAATGAAAAAAAAAATATCTACTGATTTCGCTGATTTTTAATGGTCGGAAATATGGCGAGTAATCTTTGATCAAAAGACTTTAGTCAACTCAATAAACCGATGTTGATTCTTTATGCATACAGAAAAAGGCGAGTAGAATTTAACTTTTAAGATATTTCTTTTTCACAAACTTTATTTGCGATATATATATATATATATATATATATATATATATATATATATATATATATATATATATAAGGGTGTATCTGTAAAATATCAGATCAACGGCGGAGACACAACAAGCAACCCTCCGATTTAAGTCGTTATCTTGTTTTTTTTTTATCATCCCATTTAAAATTTTAAAAATGTTTGGACAAAACTATGCATCTTTGCGCATAGAGCAGCGTATAGATTTTAAGGATTAATAAATGGTTTTATATTAACTTGAAATTATATATATATATATATATATATGTATATATATATGTGTGTGTGTGTGTGTGTGTGTGTGTGTGTGAACGAACGAACGAACGAACACACGTGAATGATTGGGATAGAGAATAAGAGACAAAAGAAATTCGTATAATGAAAATATAGATTTAAACAACCCGGATTTTCATTTTTCACCATTTTACCCTGGCTTGTTTGGAAAGAACCTTTCTGTAGTTTCTGTGTGGATTTTACTTTGAAGTTGATGATCCAAAGAGATTGAGAACGGTACAATGAAATATTTGAAAGCCTAAAAATAACCAAAAAGTGACTTTTAATTGAAAATTTGTGCCGATATTATCGTAACCAAGAAAATAAAAAATAAAAATAAATAAATATATTAATAGTTTCAGAGAGTCGAGTTCAAATTCTGAACGAGGCAGTTTTCATTTTAGTTCAATGTACAGCTCGAGAGAAATGTATGAATCTGTCCACACCAAACTTATGGTTAATCAGTAAAGATGGTTAACTTCTTTAGCCTGTGAAAAAAACAAATCCGCTCAAGAAGAATGAACTATTCTGCATTTATGACCAGTGGACATGGCACTAGATTCTGAAGTGTATTGAGTGGATTAATAGAATAGGGTATATTAAAGATATCGAAGATTGTAATGTAAAGATAAGACATGTACACAGAATAATAATAACTAAACACCAGATCAGCTTAATTTGGCACTACGCCTCTAGTATGAGGCATATATTGATAATTTAATTCGCGAATATTCAGGCCGCAAAAAACGTCTGCAAAGGCCTGTATAACCCAGTTGTCATGATGGTTAATTGTATTAATTATTCTATTCACTGGTTTGATCAGGTGCAAGTTTTTCAGTTTGCTTTTAATGTAGCTAACATCTTTGAGCGAGAATATAAGTCAAATTGGAAAGTTCAAGTGAGTGAGCCTGAAACGAGTTACCCATCAGTTCTACACAGGATAACCAAATGTAAACAAAATAGATTCATGTCTTGTCACAATTTTGATTGAGTAAATGGAAAACACGGCAAAGAATTTGGGACACATGTGAGATGACGCAATAACTTTGTGATATGATAGCAGTGACGATATCCTGAATTTAGATATAACAAAATAAGCGAATTTTGAAAAATGTGTAAGTTGTCAGTTAGAAGCTTGAGTTCAGATAATTCTGTCGGGTCGTTGGGTGCCTCTTTGTGTCTCTGGCGGATTTTCTCTCTCTCGTACTACTGTATGCAGACTGAACATCGAACAGTATACCTAGATAATAAAACGACAATTTTCAATAGAAATATTTGAAATATTTCTGTTACACCGATACGTTCCAATAAATAATTGTCAATTATTGACTGAGAGTTCTTCTTGTTTTTGATTTGCAACTGTTTTCCAACGAATCACCCCGACTCTTGGAAGAAATCTAGAGGAAGCGTGTCATTCCCTCTCTGTAGATCTTTCAAGCACAACGTGGGTACAGAGAGGACTGATAAACAAACAATCAGGAAACGCAGTCTGTGCCGTTACTAGGATAATACCAAAGTTAAAGTACTGTGCAAAGATAGTATTACATAAGGTGACAGACAAAACATTGCATTATAATTGTAGTAGGATAGTTTGTATGCATGAACCGATAAATTTTATCGTGGATATCTGCATGTGCATGAAATAAAGACTTATTGGCAGTTACATGTATCATGCAATAATCATGTATCAGTCGGCTGCTTTTTAACAGTTTAAGCTAAAACCGTAGCACATTTCATCGGTATATAAAACACCTTTGAAAACACACACACACACACACACACACACACACACACACACACACACACACACACACATATATATATATATATATATATATATATATATATATATATATATTTGCCTGAAGACGACATTTTAGCTTGCATGTTAATGATATTTTATAGCGTTATTATTCTTTATTTATACTTAAAATAATCTTAAATAAAAATGTATTTAGGCGAAATATTTAAGTCAAAATATACGTCGGCAATGAAAAATAATTTTCCTCTACACGAAATATATTCTTTCTTCCGTTTATTGTTCAACATCTTTGTCAGATTCATTTCATTTACCTCTCATTTACACACACACACATATATATACATATATATATATATGTGTGTGTGTGTGTGTGTGTGTGTGTATGTGTGTGTGTGTGTGTGGAAATACATAGAGGCCTGAATGCATTTTTTATCTTTATTAATTATAGTGAAATTCATTAAATTCATTGATTTGGTGAATCATTGAAGAAAAGAGCTGAAGGGAAATTTGTTGATTCTAATTTTATTTAACTTAGATAAGAAATAATTATCATTTTCTTGAGAAGATTTTATAAATTGCCGTATGTTATCGCATTGAAATAATTGTAACAATTTCCTGTAATCAAAGAATTACACAATATTTATTTAAGGGAGTCTAAACGAGTATTTGGCCCAAAAAATGGCCTTGTGATACAATAATTCCTTTACTCTTCGGATCTGATTATTTGGAAATAATTACTTTTACCCCCAATCGAAAACCAGCATTGAAGTCATCATTTAAAAACTACTGTAAAGATGCAACGGAACATGAACTGAAAAGTTCCCTGATACCAAGAGAAGTATCAACATTTTCTTTTTTTTGTGTGACTTTTTTTATTTTAGTCCAGAGTATAAGACCAAAAGTAACCTGCTACACGTAGCTCTTTAGAGGAGATGTTGAACTATTTCAACTCATTTTTATTCTGGCTGCAGTTTTTTTTTCTTTTCGATTATCTTTTCGTATTCTGATATCATTCATTAACGTGGTGTAATGGTTATCGTCATAGGAAATCGACACGGCGACACGAGTTCAAATCCTGGACGAGATTGATTACATTGCACTAATACCCTTAGGAAAGGTGTCCTCGTGGTGTAATGGTTAAAGCGATGTACTGCGGAATCGTAGTACGCGAGTTCGTACTCCAGTCGCGCTATTATATTCACTTTCGGGCAAATACCCTTGGGAAAGGTATGAACCCCCTTATTCTCCCTCCAGCTATGGGTAAATAGTAGGACGGACTAGGTTCTTCAGCCTTGGTAAGGCAACTAGTCTAGGAGAAGGAAAACTCTGAATTCAAACCTGTTAAACTCCGCTTAAAAATTGACCTTGTGTCATATCCTGCCCGAGCGGAGGGGTTGGGTAAATAGTACCCTTAGGAAAGGTGTGAATCCAATTATTCTCCCTCCAGCTGGGGGTAAATAGTAGGGCAGACTGGGTTCTTCAGGCTTGGTGAGGCAACTAGTCTAGGAGAAGGAAAACTCTGAATTTAAACCTGTTAAACTCCGCTTAAAAATTGACCTTGTGTCATAACCTGCCCGAGTGGAGGAGTTGGGTAAATAGGATAATTCTTTAACAATATTACTTAAGGCCTTATATATGTTTTTAAAAAATATTTTTTGTAAAACGTTAAATCTCACATATCTAGCAGCTATGACCTCTGCAGTCCACTTTTACTAACCAGTATTAATAATTTTCTTTCTATGTTAACTGGTTTTTCGTATTAGGATGTTTTGCACGGCAAAAAGAATTAAGATTATGAATAATACGAGGAGTAACTAGTAGAGCGTCTTGAGAAGGTTAATTGATTTTGATTAGACGATTAAGGTTACTTTGCTGTAATATTCAAAATGGGAATAACCTTAGAATAACCAAATACGTAAAAAAAACTCTTCTTGGCCCGACCTGAATGAAAACCAGAAAGGAAGAAGTAAATATATCCCGATTGCTCATTTTTCACACACAATTTACGGGCAGATTTAAGAGAACGACCACAATGCATGTCATATCAACATTTTCTCATAAAATGCGGAAATTTACCTCTTATGAGTAAACATTTCTATGTATATGAAGAATCTGTTTGAAAATGTTGACCTGGATGACATTTTGTCATTCATGAGAAAAATTGCATGATATCAATAATTATAAACTTAACATGAACAGTACTATGCAAAATAATTTAAAAGAAAAAATATCGCTGAGAATGTTGACCTGTCGTTAAAGAAATATTAAAGTCAAAAAATTAACGAACTGTAAGTTTAAAGGCACAATATGTGTAATTCCATAACTTAATGGCATAAAATAACCTCAGGCAATCTGACATGTTCAAATAAATCAATCAATTTATAGTTGTTAAATTATTCTTGTTGACATTAAGAAGCTACAATCTTTTTTGACCATCGGTTATGTTAATATTTGCATGAGTCCAAAGGGAGAAATCAAGTAATTTCTGTTATTTTTTCAACTCTGCAATCATCGAATTGTTAATCAGGGAAAATAATAGTCACTTTTAAAAGTCACTCTAAACCTTATGTTAACTTTTCATTTGTTTTTCTTTAATTTAATTCTGAGGCCTTTGGTAGCGGGAAATTCCCACCGACTTAGAACGGAGATATAAAGAATCAGCTTTCATTAAAAGCAATAAAAGAGACATGCCCATGTTAATCCCTTAATTGCTAAATATTGCTAAAAGCTTTGCTTTATCAAATCTTTCATCTTAAGGTGTTTTTTATTCGGCTTTGGTTTTGTATTAATAATCGAAAATGTTGTCCCGATACACCGAATAACGTAATTTCACTTCCCTTCGCTGTATTTTGTAATTGTTTAAACATAGCATTACCGTTTTTATATTGTAATTATTTTCCGATGAATAGCATTATCGGCACATCGGAAAAATTAATTACTAATATTCTTTAAGGTAAATTTCATTCTAAGGAAAACTGATTTATGATCTCTAAATAAGAAGTGACCTACTCACTTAAAAAGACGGATGATCACATTTTAACAACGACAAATTGATATAGCTAATGGTTGACACCATATGATTTCCGTATTTTTTCGGGGAATTCTTCACAGAAAGCTTCTGAATCATTGGCCCCAGTTTTCTCTGGTAACAATCTCAAATAACAATTTGAACAACAGATGTACTTATTGAATACATAAGATAGTAAGAGTCGCAAATATAACTTTTACTAATTATTTATGGACGTTTTAAACTAACACAGTTTTGTATGCCATTCTTTTATGATGACATTAAAAAGGCCAAACGTTAAAAAGGCAAAACTTTCTGAATATAAGATGATCCTGTGAATATTAACTATCCATTGTTAAAAAAAAGGAAAACGATTTTTTTTAACTAATTTAATGGATGTTATGAGCGAAATTATATTATGCGAACAAGGAAGGCGTAGTTAGCGTAACGGTTTTTGTCGCGGAAAATGGAAGTAGAGACCCAAGATCGAATCCTGGACGAGTCTGTGTGTTTTTCAATTCGTGTCAGTGTCTTTGGATAAGCTATTAATCTATCTGTTTTCCTCTAGTCTAACACTAAACTGAAATGCAGATTGGGTTCTTCAGCCTTCGTAAGGTAAGAAGCCTAGAAGTAGGAATATTCTGAATTAAAATTTATTGTACTCCAACTTAAAATTGACTTTGTGTGTCATCCTGTTCATGCTGGGATTGTTTAATACCTCTTGGGGACTTACATTGTAAATCTAATCCCCTAAGAAAAAAGGCAACATTGTTTGAATTTTCATAAAGGGGCTAGATTTTGGAGGTGCCCGTGGTGTAATGGTTATCGTCGTAGGAAATGAACCCGGCGATACGAGTTCAAATCCTGGACGAGGCTGATTGCATTTCCCATAGCACTAATACCCTTGGGAAAGGTATGAATCAAATTATTCTCCCTCCAGCTATGGATAAATAGTAGGACAGACTGGGTTCTTCAGCCCTGGTGAGGCAACTAATCTAGAAGAAGGACAACTCTGAATTGAAACCTGTTTAACTCCGCTTGAAAATTGACCTCTTGTCATATGCTGTCCGAACGGAGGGGTTGGGTAAATATGCATAAATTGGTTAGATTATTAATTTTACTACAACATCAATATCGAAGGTTATTTAATGTCAAATCATGGGTATATGTGTGTGTGCGTGTGTATGTGTGTGTGTGTGTGTGTGTGTGTGTGTGTGATTTTTAACGGAATCGTTTAAGCAAGTTTGAGATTATTTGCCTCACAGTCAAATGTGTTCCAGTATAGATATTTATTGGTTGTTTAAAGTGAAAGGGATTAAATCCAAGTAAAAGACGGAAAAATTATATTGACACGTACAGCAGACCATAACGACCACTATCACCTCGATTCAGAGTAATGATAATACAGATGTCCTCCAAATTCCCCAAATTCCAAAACTGACTCTTAGATACACATTAATTTTATACCAAGGTCATTAATGATGTCAAGAATTGCTATCTAATACTAATATTTATATTCAATATTATTCATTAGTTTGAACAGTTAAATGCTATCAATTATTGCAATTTAATGCTAATAATTTAATTTAACATGAATCACCCGCAGGCTAATATTCTAAATCGTTCCAACTATAAAAAATGTTTACGTAAGTCTATTCAACACACAAATGAGACCCTAGAAAGTACTACCACACCGGGTCAGAGAGGATCTGTTTGTAATGGCGATGAAGGGCAACTCCACATTCCCCAAATTCCCAGGACTTGAACCTCACCATCAGATAGTATAGTTTCATATACTGGACAGTAACAGGAGATCTCATCCCCTCAGCCAAAGTGCAATTGGTGTATTCAACATCTCCAACTGATAAAAGGGGGTCATAAATTGACATGTTAAAACATATGTAACATAGTCATCGACGACAGCTATGTCTATAATTATGATCTCTGGTTGGTGAGGGAAACAACTCACTTCACATTTAGGTCCTTCTATTTCCTTTTTTCTCGAAGCTCAGTTTGATGGAAATTTATTATCGACACAATATATACGATAGATTCATGGGTCTCTCTTTGTTCTCGTAGTAACCAGCATTCTCGAATGTTTGGTTGATGCTTTATCATTCTGCCCACACTACAGTTTATCTCACCAGCTTTCCAAACGATAAAAGAAGCAGAACAGAAAAAAAAAGGTTTGGGGTGGGGTTCTAGGAACACTATCTACCCTGTACCACCTGCATAGGCACCATGCCTGAGAAGATCTCTCACCAATTTAGTGGATGGAATTGTATGATCTCAGCAACATTATGTTAATTGCTGTTTCACGCTGTTTTGTCGATAAAGCATATCCTATTATGTTTAGGCTACAGGACGAGATTTTGGACTCTGTCAACTTGAATTCCTTCTGGCAGATGACTTTTTACTAAAAGTAACTTATCAATTAGCACCGCAAGACCACTCATTTTCAACGTAAGAGATGCTCCAGAGTCCCATTAGTAACAATATGGTGGACATGACTCTAGGCATCCTAACATTATGCGATGACTGTGAGAATTACATTTGATCAATTATAGCAATATGAACTGCAAAGAGGACGCAAGGGAACAGGAAAGGAAAAGTACAGAATTCAAACAAAAAGTACATTAATAATGCATGTAAACATCTGATGTATACGGATAACTCATGAATTTTTCTATGCTAGTTTCCCTTTTTGGTTGAGCATCAGGCAAGATAGCGCCTAAGATAATAGAATAATACGAATTCTCAAACACACAATATTGTGTCTATAGTTCTGGGATAATTTTCTTGTTTTCAGACTGTTTCACACACACACACACACACACACACACACACGCACACACACTTCTTACTATTGTTTATATCTACTATTTTGATATGTCTTTCATATAATTCTATACAAGACGTAAAACAAGTAATGAAATAATAAAAGGAAGGGGAAGACTTTTAATAATACTAAATATACACAGTTTCAAATATCTTCAATATAATTCTATATAATATATATAATGTTAAAGTTAGGTTTTGTTTTGTTTGGTTTGGTTTCTTCGTTTAATGGCATATCAAACTTGGTGGGATTTTTAATGCAAAGGTTATTCTTGCAAAAGAAGAGGTAATATTTGACTCATACCAGATGAATAAGAGAGTCCATACCTTTACTCAAGGTCTGAAAAGCGAACGTAATAATTTGACAGGAGTTCGAACTCATTTAATATGAGGTTTCTTTTAAGCTCGTTAACTAAGGGAAGTGCCTCCTATTAGTTAAGAAACAATAGTAAAAGTTGAAAATATTTATTCCTTTTGGATTTTGTGCAACTCTGCTGACTAGCGTTCGCCCAGATTTGGTCTATCAAATCCTTTTTAGATGATTTTTATTCGCATTATTTTACATATACATACGAGGGTGTTCTAAAAAATTTAAATTTCACCCATAATTTAGATTTGTCACACACTTCTCACTTTTATATGTGACTCAACAGTACAGAAATTAGGATGAAAATATAATTTTTTTTTTCAAATTTCATCAGAACTTGTAGACACAACAAAAATATTCAATACCAGCTTTTCTATTTTGGTTGAAACTCTTTTCCTGGCACTTTTTTCAGGCGAATCAAAGTAAACTACCAATGTTAAAAATTAGCCCCTGCTCAGTTTATAAATTAACTGATGGAGCTGGATACAACTTTAGTAATGTGTAAAAATCCTTTGGTGTTTCAAGTTTTTAAATGCAATGCAGTTCTCATTTATTTAGCCAATGCGGATTGATCAAAATTCAGCATGCAATCACATAATTAACCCATGTCTTTTATCGATGAACCACTTCGACTCTTCTGAGACGGTTACCTTCTTCCTTTTTTTGCCACGTACTATATATCTCAAACCATAAAAACTGGTTACCAATCACTTATATGCAATATCAACATACACGTGTGCCTTATGTAACGGTTATTGTTGTAGGGAATTATAATTGATGACTCGATTTCAAATTCTAGACGAAGCCGTCTGTGGTTCACGTCTCATTTTATTCTATTTTTTCCTTCCAGCAGAATTCATCTTTAAAATTGACCTTGTTCTGCATCCTGGTTATAGCGAAGACGTTAGGTGAATACATCAGGATGCACCTCATTCCCCGAGAAGGCTTATGTCAATTTCTGGCTAAATCTGTTAAGATACTTTTCGAAGGTTTCTTCTGGGGGAAATTTCCTGATACAATCAGTTCTAGAAATAATGATTTTCTTGTAGACTCCGAAAAATTTAAAATGGCACTTGACAACATGCATTCTGCAGCATGAATTATTAAACACTGATGCCGTTCAAGATCCACCCAGACCAAAACTTTGCTGTTTCATTTGAAGTGAGTTTTAGCTTTTCCACTGATCTGACAAAATTTAAGACGAAGTAATTTCTACCCTTAGGAGTTTCTTATTTCAATGAAATTCTGCTCTGATAGCTTCATATTTCTCCATTTTCCATTCCCATTCAAAATTCTCTTGTTTAGATTCTGAGGATGTCATCCAATCTTTTCTTATTTGTTGCAATGCAGTAAAACTAACGGGTTTGGTGTTTCTGCATCACACGTGTTCATATTTGATGAACTTCAAAATGTATTGCTTGGGTAAAGATCAAACGCAGGGCATCTTGCCCTTCCCAATCGAATTTAAAGTTACCTTCCTTTCAGCTATGCTTTACACATATTTAAAAGCCTATATTAGTTCTTTCTAATCGCCTTAGAGCTTTTCATCTTCTCAACTAATTTTCTTGCTTCATGAACAATGCAATTTCCTTCTTTCCCTTTCATAATACACAATGCTTGCCCAACTGTGAAGTAGTCTTGCGTCTGCCATCTGAGTGCATATTTCTTCGCTTGCAGGTAGTTTTCACTTGGATCCTTTCTTTGGCCAAGTTATATCCACATGGTACCCTCTTCTTCAGTAGCTTTCTTGCTGGAGTTTATTCCAAATGTTTAAAAGCACTATATTAATTGCTGGTTGATGGATTCTTTATTTAATGGCATATCAGCCTTTGTAGGTTATTTAATGCCAAAGCTATTCTTCTAGAAGAACCGTAGTGGTACTATTTAATCCATACCTGGGAGGATAAGGGGTTTCATACCTTTCCCAAGGGTATTTGCTCGAAAGTGAAAGTAATAGCTGGACTGGAATACGAACTGGCTTCCTACGATTCCGCAGTCCATCGCTTTAACCATTACACCATGAGGACACCCCATATTAATTGAGGTGCTGGCAGAATGCGATATTTTCAAACTACTTGTCAGCCTTTGTCATCATGTAAAACAGCTACTTACTCAACTCCCCAAAGCTTAAAAATTGTGGCAAACGCAATTAATCCATGGTATTTTTACAAACCTAAACTAAGACTAAACTTTTAAACGATATGCAAATATATCATTACTGTTCCTAAAAAAGAAAACTTGAAAGCTTCCCACGACAAAAATGTAAAAAGAAAAAAAACAATACGTACAAATAACAAAATGAAAAATATGAGGTTAATATAAATGGGTTGCCTCAATCTGAAAAAGCAGAATAAAACAAAAGGCTCTAAAAGTCAGATGTACATCAGCGACAAAATTAACAATAATTTTTTGACCGTAAGTAATAGCATTAGTATTAGTAGTTGTAGTAATTGTTTTTTTTAATAGTTCTCGAACTGACACACGAAGTTTTGTTATACCGTTAACATAGACAGTGGTGTGCGTGTGTTCCAGTACCCATTACTAAACTTTCTGTTGACAGGTGCGTAACAAAAATAGTTTATTAGAAAAACCCATCTAGTGACAGCATTATATATATATATATATATATATATATATATATAGAGAGAGAGAGAGAGAGAGAGAGAGAGAGAGAAAGAAAATGTACATGAATTCTACGGTATATAAATATAAAAAATATATCTAAAAATAAATTCACCGTAGGACCATTTTTTTTAGAGTTGGATAATGTGCCACGTAAACGTTTTGATTTTTTTATTAAACCATCATTGAAACAACCCTACTGAATGATGTAGTAAGTTTGAATCTTTGGAGTCAGAAATCTCTGAAGAACTTGGGTTTTCATATATATATATATATATATATATACTTTAAGATTTTTAAAAAAAGGTTGAGATTTAGGGAAAATCTACTCTCCCCAATATCATTTTATTCGACTGACCTAATTTTATGTTAATTATAGTCTGTAATTTTACAAGTCCAAGCATTATACAAGTTTGGGAATAAGAGAAGAAAATTTGAATATTTCTTGCATAATTTGTTTTTCGTGCATGGTTGACAGAAGTATGCATTTTTTTTTCTCTTTTGTAAAAATGTTCACTTTAACTTTTCGTAAAAATCTGTGAGTGTCTTCATCATCAGGACAACAGAGAAAACGTGGCTCCACAGTGGAAGCGTTAATTATACGAATGTTTACAATGACCGGACGTTCGCGAAAGAGACAGACAAACAGACAGACAGACAGACAGAGGAAGAGAGAGAGAGAGAGAGCGAGAGGCAGAGAGGCTGGTTATTCTAAATTCCAATTGTCAGATCTTCTTTTGATGATTGAGAAATATTTTGGGGAATCAACTCATTTTTCTGAAACTAGATATTTACATGGTTGTTAGGCGCCAAACACAAGAATAGAAAATTCACTGATGTCATCGTAGGTCTTTCTAAGTAACTTCTGAATCTTCAATGACATACTCATAGGTTGTAAAAAGAATCAGGTTTCCCTTTTCTGAAATTAAAGAGACACTTTTCATTGCGATTTTTGATCGACTGCCGGGCGACAAAAAGAGTAACTTTAATCGCCCGAATAAGATTTTACTCGACAGAATCGATTGAGCGAGCGGAATCTCACCCCCCCCTCTCTCTCTCTCTCTCTCTGCATACATATATATATATATATATATATATATATATATATATATATATATATATATACATATTTTCTTTTTGCGAGAAAGCAATAAACAGATTAAAAGATTCAGGAGAGTTATTTATTCAATGCCCAACTTGGAGAGTTAGACTGCTTAGATCTCAAAATGTATATCGTTGCAAAATCAAGTCATATGCAGGTATGAATAAATAAGGAAGTAGATCCGTTGGTATATGTTCAAGAGAATGGAATATGATGGAAATTACAAATAGTATACGTTCAAACCAGCAACAGTCTGAGTACATTAGACACATAGTTGTTTTGGACATTAAGCTACAAACTGCTCACCTTCTACCCAGCTTAAGATCTGACATATATACTTTTTTTATTATACATAGCAGTTCTCAGCAAAAAAGGTAATAAAATACCATAATTTCTCGGACTTTTTTCATCTTTTACAGTATGTCGGAATAAAGAAAAATGTCAAATGCATAAAAAAAGATTTGTTTCAATATCGTACCTCTTGAAGAGAGAATCTTTCGTCCTAAAATTATGAATCCACTATTTTATTATGTCGGTATAAAGATAAATTTCTGAAGCATAAGAAAAGGACGTGTTTAACTTTCATGCCTTTCGAAAAAGAATCGTTTGCCCTAAATATATGACCTTATTATTTTGATATGTCAGAATAAATAATTTCTTAATCATAACAAAAGGATTTGTTTCAATATCATACCTTTTGATGAGAGGATCGTATAATATGAGTTATATGAATTATAAACACTTTATTTTGTCTTCGATGTGACAGCTAATTGTTTCTCACGATACCAATTAGTGTAAAATCAAATAATAGACTGATACATAGTAATTTACTTAGCTTTTTGATTAGATGTAGTACAAGGGTGCGTGAATGGGGCACGCAATGAGAATGGAACTCACGCGTGAAGGCTTGCTAGTCTAACCATTACACCACACGAGGTGCCTATAGAGGGTTACCCAGTATAAGATTTTTAAGCATCGTTTTTTTGTGAAATATCATTAATCTTCTGACTGATAGATGATTTAATCATCACCACAAATTGTCATTTGGCTACAGATGAAATCGGTTTCAAAGTCAGATTCTCAAGATTGGAAAGCAGCTTTCCAAACCATGTAGAATATATCATCGACCTAATATTTTTACTAAATATTTTCCTCTAATTGGTTGTTTGCCAGACCTTACTAGGAATAATAAACATCAATAAGTTTGCTTCCCTTGCGTGTCTGTTGTTTATGACATGTCGAGTAAAAACGCCAAATATGACATAAATTTAATTTTTTGTTTTTCTTCAATTAAAATATTTCCTTAACTTTATCAAACGTTACTTGACAAGTAACAATATTCCAACAGGCAAAAGTGAAGCATTGCTTTTAAGGTGGAAACCTAGTTTTATCTACTTTTGATAGCTGATTCTTAAGCTACATGTATTCAAAACATGTAAAAATCGAAAAAGCGTATTTTCTGTTTTCTGCCAGGTTAGTTTTTGGATAGAAAAGAAGTGTACACCTAAAAAGATTACACATTTTTAGCAGTGATCAATTTCATTCATTACCAAATAAAGAAAACTGTTCTAATTAAAACGTTAGAACTAGTGGGGTGATCATCATCATCATCATCATGTCGTGCCGTTTGCACGGATACCCTTCACCCTCTCTCACCACTTCTCCCTATACTTCGTCGCCTCCGGCAGGCCTTCGGGACTACATCCCGTATCCTCACAGAGCTGCTGTATGTATGTTCGAGCTGGTCATCCTGCTTTTGCTCGGCCATATGTGGGGGTCCATAGGAGTACATCACTTATGAGCTCGTCTCTGCTTCTCCAGCAGTGTCCTGCGTGTCTGGTTCGTCTAACTTGTATAGTTTTCGTGATGGGAGGCAGGTGGCCGTATAGTTGGTGCCTTGTGGGGTGTTGCCGCCAGGACTTGTTTAATATTGCTCACAACATTCTTGTGTAATTGTTGTCTAGCTTCTTCTCCTGCCGTTTTGGAGTGGGGAGATAACAGATACATATATCAAAAATTTTCAAATAATATTTACTTTTCCCAAATTTTTTGATTTGGAGGACTGTAGAAGAAAAAAACAGCAACAAATCAGCTTCTGTACATGTTTATGGGAATTACCTTAGAATGGATGAAGAGTTGTATTCGTAGGTCTCTACAAAACCTGACTGAGAGGGGACGACGAGATTCCACGAGTTAATAAGAAATGAAAGTGTCAAATATGTGAACAGGCGTCTCAAATGAACAAGTCATTACGTAGTAGTTTTAAGTTTATAAATTTAAGATTAATATTATTCCAAAAGCCATTGCCCGCCCCCTATTTAAGCTACTTATTTGTCATCTTTGAGTCATTAATTGACAGCATGACTGATCTATGTGTGTTTCTCCTTATTACTGCGAGATTTCGACCCGGTGGTTGGAAGACTGCTGCTATATTCCATAAAGAAATATGAAAATAGATATGTTAATCTGATGGTGGACTTTCTGGGATAGAATAGATAACTCCCGTCTTGATGGTCATTCTATTCTTATTTCGCCTGAAAACGTTTCTGTATCAGTTTATTCATCAGCGAGAATAGCAAGCTCATCATCACGGGCAAAGATACAAAACTTTTTTCACACATAAATTCAAATATTACAGTGCAAATCATGGTCTCTATGGAATAATGACATCTAGTAACATGCAAATATATATTCATGGTTAACATAAGACAGGAACCCATTAAAATAAAATCAATATTATCAATCTTGATTTGTATTGTATTTCATCCTTTAATATTTTCTCTGTGCGTGTATAAGTCTGTTATCACAATTCATTTTGGTCCCTATTAATGCTCGAAAAAAGAAAAGGTGAAT
This sequence comes from Sepioteuthis lessoniana, assembly GCA_963585895.1. Taxonomy (NCBI): domain Eukaryota; kingdom Metazoa; phylum Mollusca; class Cephalopoda; order Myopsida; family Loliginidae; genus Sepioteuthis; species Sepioteuthis lessoniana. Next base: position 120,998,576 of record OY757904.1, on the reverse strand, counting down.
TTCGTCATGACGATTATGAATGAGATCAGAGTGAGAGAATAACTGATTTAAACTTTCACTTGAACGAAGTTTTCCAGAACCATGAGCATTTCAGAAATTACTGACAGAACTATTATCTTAGTTCATTTCTTGGTCCGTTGTCTAGAATGTTTTATATCCTACACTTTTGTAAATAAACAAATAGAATTCTTTTTTTTTTTTTAATTCAATTTCTTACATGAACAGTGGTCAATATGTATTACTAACTTGACTCTAATTAACTTTTACACAATTTCTCTGACTTTGTCCGAAAATTCTATTTATTGAACTATAGGGAATTGTTTCACGTATTGATCAAGTACATGTTCATATGGTTTCTGGTGATTAGTTCTGGGTGTGCCGTTTAACACTCTCGTAAACCAACCCTGACTTTTTCTCTGTAGTTTAGTGTCATTTTCTGAAATTTCTCAATTCATCATCTCTCCTTTAATTTTTCTTCTATTTAAATTCTAAGTATGCAGGGACTGCAGCTAATGCTCCATTGATTTTCAAATTTAAACTAGCATTAAACCCAATTAATTTTTTCTGATCAATCACGTAGTCTTTGGTACTTCATTTATTTTCTTCTTCAACTTTCAGAATTTGCTCAAAAAGAAAAAAAAATACACCAGGTACATAAAAAATTGCTTTATTGGGTTCTAATGATCAAGGAATCTGGTTATAATCTTGATTAGAAAGCTTTTTTATATTTCTAAAAACGTATGCCTTCTTTTTTTGAATATAGATTATTGAATTTATTTATTCAGACCCTTTCCTTCGGATAGGATCGGTTTCTAATCAGACTACAGGATGTGACATAATATTCGTCTTTTAGAAAAGTACTGGATGTGACAAAAGATCTTCATCTTAGGAGAAGAAAGGATGCAGCTCAGGTTTGGTCTTCAAGCAGATTACAAGGTACGAAAAATATTCTTTTTTTTTTACGATGAGAAAATGATGCAACTCATGATTATTTTCAAGCAGACTACAGGAGCAGACAAAAGACCCTTTTTAAAAAAGAGTAACATATGCGACACTAGATAATTTTTTTAAACAGAGTACTGGATGAAACAAAAGATCCTTTTTTAAGCAGATTAAAGGATGTGACACAACATTGCGTTTTTAACAGAGTACAAGATATGACACAGGATTCATTTTTTAGCAGAGTATAAGATGCGCCACAACTTCCTTTTTAAAGCAGAGAACATGATGCGATGCATGATCATTTTTTAAGAAGAGTTAGAGATGCGAGACCTGATTAGTTTTTTTTAAGCTGCGTATATGGTGTGACCCTCGATGTTTATTTCTGCAAAATAAAGGATGCAGAGCGAGATTAGTTTTTTTAGAAGAGTACGCGTTGCGCCAAGAGATCCATTTACAACCAGATAAAATATACAACAAAATATTAGGTTTTTAGTAGAGTACATGATGTAATGCAAATACATTTTATGCTGAGTAAATGAAGCGATACACGATTAGTTTTTAAACAGAGTACAAGACTCGGCAATTTTTTTAAAGTAGAGTACAGGATATGACACAAGATAAATTTTAAACAGACTATATGATGCAATGGAACATACAATTTTTAAGCAAAGTACCGGATGTGACGTACAGTTATTTTTAAACAGAGTATAGAATATAAAGCAATATTAATTTTTTTAAAAAGAGTAAAGAATGCGACACAGGCTGTTAAACAGGATTCGTTTTCAAGCAGAGTTAAGGAAGCGATAAAAATCCCCCCCCTTTTTTTTGCAGAGGATAAGATCCTTCCCAGGATTAGTTTTCAAGTAGAGTACAGGATGCGACAGAAATCGTTTTTCAAACTGTGTAAAGGATGCTGCAAAAGATTAGTTTTCAAGCAGAATACATGATACAATGCAAGATCCATTTTTAAACTGAGTAAAGAATGCGAGAGAAGATTAGTTTTTTTTAACCAAAATACAGAATGCAACAAAATACTCTTTTTAAGCAGAGTAAAGAATGTGACTCAAGATTAATGTTTAAGCAGTCGGCAGTTGATTTAATTCAAAGTTTTCCTACCTTATACTAATTAAGGTAAGACGTCTAACGATCCAAGTCCTCTTTACTATCCACCCATAACTGAAGATAAATTCCTGCGTTTCTGTAAGGCATTCACGTAAGGGGAAAGGGTGTGAGGCTCGTTCAGGATTTTAATTCGATTACCGAGTAAGTTTACTGTGACTATAACCGTTCAAAAAAAGATTCTCCAACTTATCATGAATTCGTGTACTTGCCAAAATACATGATTAAACATATGTAACATAAGGTTTGTTAGAAAACTTGCAAAATTTTTCACGAAGTCCTTATTTCAGACAAGATTTTTCAATCTTCATTCTGGGAGTAAATAATGCTTTTGACACCCAGTGATTTTACACTTTGAAATAAATATTTAAACAACCACGAAATAAGGATTACATTTTTTAACACGATTAATTCTGAGAGGAATTTGATATTAGATCGTTTAACGAATACCCGACTCAAAAAGTTGTTTGTCTAGAGAAATATCTAAAGTATATGCTATCTGAGAAAGAATCACTTTGATATTCAACACATCAGCTTTCTACAAGTCAAAGCACTTCTGAATCAACACTTTTCATTGGGCGTGAAGCTGAATTGTCGCTTTTTATTTTCTTTAGATGTCTTTCAGATCTTCAAACCTTTTACAGTTGAAATGAATTCTCGGTTTAACAAAAAAGAAAAAGAAAACTGACACTGTCTTATGTACACGTCAATACATTAATTTAAAATGTATAGATTATAAGAGCATTAATTCTGAAAAAAAAATTGAGAACCATTTAAAAAATATGCAGAAGCTAAGATTGATATATATTTGATTATTCATCATAAAGAATGTCAGTCCTGCAGAGATAATAAAAAAGGTCGACGATTACAAGATTGATTGTTAAACTTGTTGTACACCCTTTGTATATTCCCGTATTGATATTTTCTTTTTCTGAAATTCAAAACATGCTGATAGTAAAACATCATTCATCTAATGCAGGTCATGTTGCCTTACACAAATAGTTTAAAAAGATAATACGTAATATTTGTTCAGTTAACGTTTTAAAAACGGGGATATAAAGTTTAGGAAAAAGAAAATATTCTTGTAATTTAGAGCGGAAATTAGTATCTTTATTTTTGTACCAGTCTCATTGTTGATATTTCTCAATTAAAGAATGACTAAATTGATTTACAAAATTATGTTATATCGAAAGATGTAATATAATAATTTAAATATATGATACTAAGAAATATCTTATGCTATCATTATATTATATTATATCATATTATATTATATATTAAAAAAAAAGCATTCAAACCGATGACATTAAAAATGTTTAAGTATGGAAACGACAAATGAGTAAAAAAGGGATGATATGAAAAATGTTTCCTAGATAAAAGAGAAAGGAAAAAACAAATAAAAACACCCTAAGTCACGTTGGAAACATTTCCAAGAAGGTGTAATAATGAGTACCTTGGATTATGCTTGCACAGAGACGAGTGATCATAAAATATATAAATTACCACAAGGACATTTAAATGATGTTTAGTCCTCCCTCTATGCAAAAGAGCAAAGCACTGACGATTGTAAGAAGCTGCATAGGTATATCTAACATTCGAAGGCTCACAGGTGCCTGAATCTAACATTTGTGAATGCCCAGATGTTGTTCGTTCACAATTTTCTCGAGGAACATACTGTCTCCCCAATACTCAAGACGTTGGAAAAGACGCCCTATATATGTCGCATCAAAACAACATTGAAATTTATAAATTAAATTAAATTGCTGAAAGATAGGGAGTATATCTTCATGAGTACAATTGTTATAAAGTACTAGCCTTCAAGTAGCACGTGTCAAAATTTGAGTCAAATTGGATAATTTGTTTAGAAATTAGAGTTATTTAAGCGGAGCTACTGTTGCAAATTTTCTAAACAAAGGAGAAATCTGAGTTTCGATGTTGATAAAACATTGCTTTCTGATCGGAAAGAAAAATTATATTCAAGCAAAGCAATGTGTTGATTAGTGATATTCGGATTCTGCTCCCCAGAAACAATGGTTAAGAGGTAGTACTCTGACATAAATGGAGTCATAAAAACACATATGATGCTGAACATTCAAGTAAACCAAAATCGGCAGTTGTCCCGGAAAACACCAAAATAACTCCACGAACTCGTTTTGGCTGATTGTAAATTGATGTTGCGTGAGATAGCAGAGGAGTTGAAGATATCTGAAGGCAGAGTATTTACTATTTTGCATGGCTATTCGTCAATGAGAAAGTTGTGTTCAAAGGAGGTGCCGTGTTTGCTCACAGTCCATCAAAAACAACGTGCCAACGATTCAGAGCGTTGTTTGAAAGTGTTTCAATGCCATAAAAAGGAGTTTGTGCGCAAATATGTGACATAGGATGAAATATGGATCCACAACATTACTTCCGAGTCCAACCAACATTCAGCTGAGTAGACAGTTGCAGATAAAAGCCGTCCTAAGCGACCAAAACACAAACATCAGTAGGTAAGTGTTGGCCTCTGGATTTTGAGATGAGCAAATTATTTTGTTCATTATTTACCTTGAGAAAGAATGAACCATTAATAGCGAATATTATATAGCATTATCGGTGCGTTTGAAGAGGGAAATCGCAACCCCCCCAAAAAAAACCGGCGTTTCATGAAGAAATGTGCTCTTTCACCAAGTCAATGCATCATGTCACAAGTCGATCGCAACGATAGCAAAACTACATGAATTGCACGTCGAATTGCTTCCAGACCAACCCTATTTTCCAGATTTGGCCTCCAGCGACTACTGGCTTTTAGAATTCTCCGAGAAAAGAGATTTGGCTCCAATGAAGAAGTAATATCAGGAAACTGAGTCGTATTCTGAGGCCAAAGAAAAATCGTTCTACTAAAAAGGCGTCGAATTGGTTGAGAAGCCTTGAAATCAGTGTATCACTTTAGAAGGACACTATGTTGATAAATATAGTCGAATTTTGCCAGAAAATTGTTGTTTTATTCGTTAGGGCCGGGTCTTATTGAGTGGTGTCTAATATAGGCCCATGTATTTAATTGAAACCCTTATGGGTACATTATATTTTCATTACATTCTCTTCTAAAAATTGTGTCTGATTCTACACAATTATTCTACAATATAAACCAAGTTTTCTAAGAAAGACAAATAATCCTTTCTTATCTTAAACTCAATTTTCACAATGTGCACAGTGGTAACGCCTTTTTCGTTTCAATGATGTATATAGTTTCGACTAAATAATAAATAATAATATCCATGAATTAATTATAATATCCAGGTATCTTTTGTTTAGAAGAAATTTACGTTTTTTTGTTGTTCTTAGAAGTGTAATATACAGTCTATAGTGTATATTAAATGTCTATGTCATATCTTTATGACTAAAATTTTCCAAGATTTGGTTCCTATAATAATACTGTAAATTAAACGAATAATTTTTATTCTCATTGTTACCTCAACTATTATATTATACATGGCTTGTGAGCAGTTGCTTTCCTTTGGCGTAAAGTGAAAAGCTTAGTATTCAATGGAAGAACTGACTTTAAAAAATTGGAATAAATATGTTCAATTCCAAGAGGCTTATTTAAAGAAACTTAACGTTTTAGCTATTGTTTATTTTTGTCTCGGTAAATTCATTTACAGTCAGAATACTTTTAGAACTTTTAGTGATACTAAATTATACGATATAGGTATAAACAAAACTTATAAACAGCAAAGAAGAAAGATTATGTTTGTTTTTTCATGAAACAACATTTCAATTCCAGGTACATGAATGTAGACTCTCGATACAGAGACAATGATAAATGATTTAAATTGTACAAGCCGCCATTATAACCAAATACCAGGCGAAATCCAAACGAACTGGTGATATTGATTAGAGACATCGTCTTATTTTTAAGATACGAACATTGATGAAGACGAAAATAATAATCTTACCGGCCAGAACTCGAAAACTAGGAGATATTCACATTTCGTTTCATAAAGAGGTGAACATATTAGATACCAGAAAAATTAAAATAAAATTGCCTTTTTTTCTTTCAGCGGTGTAATGTGCAGTGCCTTCTACCCGTAATCTGCATAGAAATAATGTGTGCTCATGGGATATCGTATACTGCTAACTATAAGATGACTTTTTAACACAAACATTCTCCACAAAACTTAGGACCGACTCATATAGCAGAGATATAATTTTAATCATTTTTAAAGAACGGTTAACCAGAGGATAAATACTCATAACAATCGATATACGTACTGACTGTAACTCTGGTAAACTGCCACACACATTTCTAAATTAAACTCGTGTTTCGTGAGCATATTTAACAAATTCACACAGGTATTAACATAAAATAATAAAACTGTAAGGGAAATTGGTTATTCTATTTACGCTATATCACACGGTTTTTACAACGGTGTTGTATAGCCATGATACAACTATACAAATATACGGATACGTGAAATACGACCAAAATATCCAGATGCATACAGAAATCCCGAAACACTGACGACTTCCTTTATTTCGGGTACGAAACTTTTCTTACCTTCTCGACTTTTAGGATTTTCGACACGAGGAGAGAGTGAGAAACAATTTTTACTATGTTGACTGTTCCATCAGACCAAACAAACGCGCTGTGCATCCCGTAGTCCCGAACTGGACTGGCCTCGCCCAGGCTCAAAAATCAACTCGCCTCGTCCAGGTTCAAATCTCAACCAACTGTTTTTTTCCAAAATCACCAAAATTCCCAGCCCCTCGATTCCGAGCATGACGTCATTCACACCCCAGTCACATTTCTCATCTGGGGTTTTTATTATGACATTTATGATTGACACATCCTCTGCGCACGAGCGTGAACTGCACTTAATGTGTGCACCTGCACGTGCACTAAGCCGAATAGTTCTAAGCCTAACTAAACCGAATGATAAGATATAACCAAAGAAAAATGATAATATAAAAAAAATCGTTCCGCAAATATATAACAACGGTTGATAGTAAAGACCAACCGGAACATTATATCACCCAAGATTACTGTTAGAGGACTTCAGTATTTTGTTCATCTGCGTAATCTCATTATAGCGCAATAAAGTGCAAATTGATATTAATATAACTTTTATTTTTTAAGATATGCATTTTTTATATATAGTTGGTATAATTCTGATTTTAGGAAAAATACGTAAACATAACCTACTGTATGTTTGGTGGTTGACCTTTAGAACATATAACGCTCAAACTAAGAATTTTCAGCAAAGATTATTGAACTAGATTTATATGGCAGATCAATTGGTACAGAATATTTTACGCTGTGTGAATTGAATATCTGCTTTTATTACTCTAGGATGTTAGATTAGTAGCATTTATATTTGTTTACCGTTTCCTAATCGGCAACTTCACCAGATGATGTGAACTTACGTGGTCAAGTCATTACACAATGTATATGTTGCAACGATGGAGTGATTTAGAATCTACCATTTCTTTCTTTAATCACGTATTTTCTGAATATAATTGACGTGACGTTTAATACCGGTAGCGAAAATCTTATTAAAATCAAGGTAAATTCATGGAAGATTAGAATCATCAGACCATTTGGTATTCTCTCACCACTAAGCTTGTAGAAATAGTCTTTGCTAAACAACCGATATGTACGTTCATAAACAAAACCTTCACCATGAACAAGAAAAGAGACAGGGCCATTTTCGTAGGTGGAGTATCCTTGTTTGAATTCATTTTTCTTTTTTTAGACTGGATATAATATATCACGGTTAAAAAGACTAGTTTTCCATACTATTTACTCATAGTCAGGGAGAATTTTGGATTCATACCTTTCTCAATTAACGTTCTCTTGAAAGCAAATACTGATGACCTAAGTGTATTCATAGGTAAGAAATTAGATAAACTCTAATAGTGTATCTATGGAGCCTACGTGATACAATTTGATTCTTCGGCTTTGGATGAAAGATAAATATATTTATTCTGTCCCAAGAGTGGAATCATCATATATGCTTTCATTACCATCACGTCCCAAATGGAAAATTGGTAGGTTATATCCTCTACTATACTTGCAGAGAAATGGCAACGGTACTAGGACGAGTTATGCCACCACTGCCCCTGGAAGTTAATTTTCCGGAAGCACAGCATTTAAACTCACGTTATGTCATATTTTGCCAAAGCAGTGTATGTGAGTAAATTGCAATCGATACTTAAATAGTTGATGGAGAAATTCATCTCCGATGTAAAAAGTGTTAAAACTACTCTCAGTCACAGTAGCATGTTTTTAGCTTGAATATGTATTTTATTTATGACGAGAGTAAAATTTGAAAGATCCATTCAGCCTAACATGCTGTAAGAATGAGATCGTTCTTCAGATAATAATCATATAACAAAGGCTCTTATATCATATTCCATTTACTTTTGATTCTGTTCAATCCATTCATCAGCGTAATGCATTGTCTAAACTGGGCATTCCTAGTGACGTAATGGAGAAAGTACAAGCTTGCAGTCTTGAAGTAATTAAGTTCAAACTCCGGTCACGCTATTACGTATACTGTCAGACTAATACCCTTTGGAAAGGCATGAACAGCCTTATCCCTCAGTAATATTTTAAATAGCATAACTTTGGTCCTTCTGCACGGATAATTTTGGCACTAAATAACTCACAAAGTTTGATATGCCATTAAAACCCAATAAATCACAGCCTACCCCATCTTCATTACTATAATAGTATTTAAAAAGTTGTTTTATTATTAAAATCAAGAAATCTGATTTGCTTGTTTCACCTGGACCAATTAGTATTGAACCGTTACAAAAAGACACCGTATCACCTTTGGAGATGGATGACGTACCAGAACTTACGGGAAAAGGGCACTTCTTCTGTGGAGACAACATTTAACATACATTTATATATTTATCCAAACACTCCCTCAAGGCCAGCATATGAAACATAATCAAATGATAAATACAGAATTGCAGGTTTGAATACACTTTCTTTCTTCATGACTAATTGCTTTACCAGGGCTAAAGAACCAAGCCTGCTAAACTATTTACCTTTAACAAGGAAATAATAGAGAAAAAAACATGAGTTCCGCATGGCTATTAGTGAGAAATGAAACGGAAATAGCCCTATCTAGGGTTTGAAATCTGCTCGCAGATTATGATAACCGTTAGACTATGCACGCTTCCCTACAACAGGACACTATGAATCAAAATTTTCTGTAACGTATTATGCAAGATGGTTGTGTGTCCTACGGTTAATTCACCTGGATTTTGCAAGAACCTCAAAGGAAATTTACCAATGCCAAATTTTGTTGAAAATCTTTGGCATGTATTTATTTTTATCTTGTTTTTCACTGGTAATCGTCGGCTATTTGGCGTGAGCTTAAATACGCTGATTACTTCTTTAGCCGAGTAGTAAGACTTCTTCCACCGTAAAAATGCCCCGTATATGGAACTGAACTGTAGTTTGTGATGGGGCTCCACTTTTGAACCTTTGAGGAATGTTGACATAAGCCTGTGTTGGAATGAGCTCCTAGTTGAACTCTGACCCGTAGAGTTATTTTCTGTTAGAGTCCCTGCTATTAATCAAATAGATACGTTTATAATTAATGGCCAACATGAATTTGATTCCAGGAAAACTCAGCTGATTTTGATGGACAAGATTTAAACTTCATGAAGTATGTGTAGGATATGTTAAAGACTTCTGTAAATTCCCTCCTGTCACATCACAAAATACAACAGACCACGTTGGAAAATTTCAAGGTAGATTTAGGTAAATAGCGGCATCAGTTTGTAGAAATTATATATCATTGCATAGTCACACTTATGCAGTGTTTGTTTGATAAACACTATCACGCAGATATATCTTACTTTACTTTATCTTTACTTCAGTATATTCATTAATATATGCATTGAATTTCTCCGCACGAGCAACATGCAATACAAAGCCATGTTTTAGGCAAAGTTTTGCAATTGTGAGGTCATTGTTTTCCTACTCATAGACAATTTACTATAACAGGATTAAAGAATCAAGTCTGCTCTACAATTGATCCATAGTAGGAGAGAGAATAGCTGGATGCAGATCAAGGAAGTAGCATCTCATCAACCAAAAAAGACATCGACACACGACTAATGAAAGCATGGACAGCTATCGATAGGTTCTCGATCATCTGGAAATCAGACCTCACCGATAAAATGAAACGCAGTTTCTTCCAAGCTGCAGTTGTATCGATACTACAATATGGATGTACTACTTCGACGCTAACTAAACAGCTGAAGAAGAAACTAGACGGCAATTACACAAGAATGTTGAGAGCAATATTGAACAAGTCCTGGCGACAACACCCCACAAGACACCAACTATACGGCTACCTGCCTCTCATCCCGAAATCTATACAAGTTAGACAAACCAGACACGCAGGACACTGCTGGAGAAGCAAGGACGAACTCATCAGTGATGTACTCCTATGGACCCCAATATATGGCCAAGCAAAAGCAAGACGACCAGCTCGAACATACATAGAACAACTATATGAGGATACGGGATGTAACCCTGAAGACCTGCCAAAAGCGATGAATGATAGGGAGAAGTGGAGAGAGACGGTCAGGGATATCCGTGCTGGTGACACGACATGATGATGATGAGGAGGAAAATACGAGCAACCTTGTCTAGGATTTGAATTCGGTTCACTGTATCCATTTCCTATGATGTTAGCCGTTACATCACCAGTGCACCAATAAATATTAATATATTTCAATGAAATAAGTGATTTTAAAGTCGTGCAATGTTTTGATAATTTCCTTTAAAGATTTGGAAGATGATTTCAAACAAACACTAAATTTATATGTATTCAACATATAATATTATGTTATCGATGTATGTGTGTGAGCCATGTACATAAGAACGCCGTTCAGCTGTTCGTATACCAACGAAAGTATATTGACCAGACACACGATTTCATTACTGCATAAAATGTATATGTATAAATGTGTGTGTGTGTGTGTGTGTGCGACAGACGGACTGACAATCTTGTGTATATATGTATGCGGGTGCATGACAACGTATTTACGACTTACATGTTTGCAGTGCACATCATTTAGCACGTTTTAGTGCTTAAAAATAATTGTTAACCATGGTAGGTGAGATAGTTACATTTATATCAATCAGGTGGTGCCCGTGGTGTAATGGTTATCGTCGAAGGAAATGGACACGGCGACACGAGTTCAAATCCTGGACGAGACTGATTGCATTTCAAATAGCACTAATACCCTTGAGAGATGTATGAATCCAATTATTCTCCCTCCGACTATGGGTAAATAGTAGGGCAAACTGGGTTCTTAAATCTTGGTGAAGAAACTGGTCGAGGAGAAAGAAAAACACTGAATTCAAATCTGTTGTTCTCCGCTTGAAAATTGACCTTGTGTCATATCCTGCCCGAGCTGAGGAGTTGGTAAATCTGTATATTAATCAGATGGTTGGACACTATTCAAATACCATTAGAGATTTGGGATATATGGAAGGCTGAATTTCAATTTCGTCGACTTCTTCCATATTTTAAAAAACTACCGCATGGAAATATTTCTAATCCCACCATCATTTTGCTAAATCAATATCTGTATGCATATTTTAAAAGAATTGATATACAGAACTGTAGATGAGCCAATACAGACAATATATAAAGAATTGTTTCAAGCATTAACATTTTTTTGTTTATTTTTCGTTTTACTTGACTATACTATCCTCTGCATTCAAAAAAGGTGGGGTACATTTGAAAGTTCCTCTTACACGAGCTTCAGTTTTCATTATTACATTTTCCTCTTTTCTATGTTCTCTACTGTACATATTTTATTCCAAATGTGTTCCATCTTCGACATAAATAACGGCAGGAACCATGATGTGCATAACGATCGCACAATATCAGCATTTTACGTGGAAGATTTCGTTGTAATAGGATTACAGAAGAATTTACGCCCGACTCTTTCGAGTCAATAATTTCTGTCCTTTCCTCTTTATGATTTAATCTTTTTTTATTTATTTTTTTATATTTTTTGTATTTACTATTTTATTCTGAATCATTTTGCCCCATCTCCTAAGAGAATATAATAGCATCGTTTGGGGGTTATTCTTAAGGCGCTTTTGATGTACAAATATTTTTACCGGACGAATTCTTAAGACCCTAATAAGGGATATTCTTGTGTTTCTGATAATTAAGAATTCCAGAATCGTCTATAAATATCTATTTAGAAAGACTGGGAGGTAGTACTGAAGAAGAAAGGGTCATTATGCAATCTCTACAAAAGATTAAATGTATTTTGAGTCTACATTTGCGTGTGTCTATGAGTGTGTGTGGGCACTGTAAATATTTTCTGATATATATATATATATATATATATATATATATATATATATATATATATATATATATATATATATATAATGTAAGGATAATTATACATGTGCATATTTATAACTATTTAGATATACTTATATGCACACAATATAAATACGTGTATAAGACTATGTGTGCATCTATGTGTATCTATGTAAATATGTATATGCTCATTGATGTATATGTGTGTGTATCTTTATTGGTTCGTGCGTATTGGGAATAATTTCTTTAAACATGTATTGAAAGGATAATCTTTATACAAGTACATACGTAAATACACAGAAACATACACACACATATATGAATGCATATATTTATTTGTGCATATGTGTGTTGTCTCACACCATAGACAATTTTAGCCTTGACATGATTTTGGTTTTCGATTCATTATTTTCTCTGATATTCAAAATTGATTTGGTTCACAAATAAATATACATATTTACTAAACTGAGAACCTCAAGAGGTTATAATTTTTGTAAATACAGGCATATTATGAAAAAAAATGTCATACTGAAAATTGGTATTGTGATGATACTTTAATAAGAATGGAAATGTGTAATACAATATTGGAAAGAAACATGTTTTTCTACGCTGTCATTGACATATTACTTATAATCCAAATTGTAAAAGAAATAGTATCAGTCTTGTAGTACACGATGTCAGTATTTGGTATTGTGACCACCTCGATGAATGACAGTTTAGAAAGACTTCATCATACAACGAATCCATTTCTGGTCTGTATCTGGCACATATTTTACCATTATTTCCCGCATTGTCAGTGGAAATATTGCAATGTTTTTAACAGGAAGCAAACAAAGTTCACATTTCTCAACAGGAAATAGCTGCCTAGTGATCAATAGACTTATGATAAGGATTTCTAGAAGGAAATGTCTGTGTTCAAACCGTTATGCTACAGATATTCTCTAAATTCTCGTGTTCAAAGGTTAAACGTAAATTTCTGCATAAAGTCGAAAAGTGGTACAAGTGATGCATCACCAAAATGACGTACAAGGACACCTTGAAGGACTTGTTCCAAACGTTTGTTTTTTTCATGCGACATCAAAAGCTGGTCTTACTCTTAAATAGACAGTGATGTTACTTCATAACTAAGCCAATTCCTAATGTTATCTATTTCTGAATACTTAGTTGTGCATATGCTGATCACTTTGATATCATTTTGTTGTTGATGGTTTTGATATATTCTCCTTCAATTTTTTTTTCGGATTTCCTACAACATGTGTACATATATATATATATATATATATATATATATATATATATCAAAAGTATGTGCTTATTATCAAAACACTTTTATTTATCAGGGAATAACATTTACATATATGAAAAAAAAAACACAATTCATTAAACATGGCATTTAGAGTTGCTTCTGCACATAAAGTTAAAATTTGAGCACGATTCTGAACGAAAATTAGTGAAGATATAAAATTACAAAATTCTATCAAAGTTTCTTAAAAAGCCCTAGATATTTTAGAATACTGAAAACTTTATATATATATATATATATATCATCATGTCGTGCTCGTAGCACAGATATCCCTGATGCTCTCTCGCCACTTTTCTCTATCGTTCATCGCCTCCGGCAGGTCTTCTGGACGACATCCCGTATCCTCACATAGTTGCTGAATGTATGTTCGTGTTGGTCGTCCTGTTTTTGCTCGGTCAGATGTGGGGGTCCATAAGAATACATCACTTATGAGTTCCTCCCTGCCTCTCCAGCAGTGTCCGGCATGTCTGGTTCGTCTAACTTTAATAGTTTTCGTGATAGGAGGCAGGTGGCCATACAGTTGTTGTCTTGAGGGGTGTTCCCGCCAGGACTTGTTCAAGATTGCTCACAGCATTCTTGTGTAATTGCCATCTAGCTTCTTCTCCAGCCGTTTTGTTAGAGTCCATGTAGTGCATCCATATAGCAGTATCGATGCGACCGCTGACTGGAAGAAACTGGGTTTTCTTTTATCGGTTAGCTCTGATTTCCATATAATCAATAACCTATTGATAGCTGTCCATGCCTTCGTTAATCTCGTGTCGATGTCCTTTTCGGTTGATGAGACGCTGCTTCTAAGGTAAGTGAATTTGTCTACTACTTTAAGAGGGGTTCCGTCTAGAGTGGAGATATCACCCGTTTGATTATAGCACATATATTCCGTTTTGTGTGCATTGACATAGAGGCCTATGCCTGCGGCTGCTTGTTCCAAACTATGCATTTGTGTTTCGGCTTGGTTGGGTGTATTTGTCAGCATCGCTATGTCATCGGCGTAGTCGGCGTCGGTAATTGTTTTTGCGGGGTACCTTCTGCTTCTTTTCTTTGTCAGCTCGGTGCCGTTCTCTCTGATTTTATCAATCGATGTTCTAAGTACGTAGTCTAGACAAATGAAAAAGTGGTATGGAGGTAGCGTGTCCCCTTGTAGTACTACTGCTACAATGTCAAAGTATTCTGTGTCTCCATCTGGTGATCGTACTTTTACTTTGGTGTTTCTATAGAGAATCTTTATTGCTGCTACGATTTCTTTACGTAGGCCGTATGCTAGTAGGATTTGTTCCATCTTTCCTCTGTGAATGGAATCGAAGGCCTTGGTAAAGTCGAAAAATAGTAATGTCGCTCGTAGGTTTTTTGCCCGTATACCTTCAAGGATTCTACGGATGGTTAATATTTGTGAGTTCGTGGATCTATTCCTTCGGAAGCCATTTTGGTTTTTTCTAAGGATGTTGTCGATTTTGGGTTATCTGCGGTTTCGTAGTAGGGCATTGTAGATTTTGGTTGCTATGGATGTAAGTGTTATTCCTCGGTAGTTTTTGGCTAATCCGAGGACACCCTTTTTAGGGAAGAGGAGTATGCATCCCTTCATCCATCAATCAATCGGATTTTTATTGTATACTGCGTTGCAGTGTCAGAGCAGTATGTCATCGAATTGTCCTGTCTTCCATACTTCTGGGGGAATCTCGTCCAGCCCTACAGCTTTCCCATTTTTAATTTTTCTGAGAACCGAGTCGAGTTCTTCTTGTGTGAACGGTCCTAGTTTAATGTCTAATTGTTTGCTAATTATTCTGGTGATTGGTTCATGTGTTACTTTTGGTGGCTTCCTAGTAGGTTTTCGAAGTGATGTTTCCACAGTTTTATTCTTTCCTGTTGGTTTGCAGCTTTAAGTTTTGCTTTGGCTGTGCTCTTTCTTCTACTCACTTCGTTTATTGTTTGCCAGGCTATCCTAGATTGTCTATCTTCCACCGAGTCTCTAATCTTATCTATCTGATTTAGTATGTATTATGTCTGTCCCTTTATATATATGATTGCTAATTGATATTGTGCCGTTTTTAGTTTTCGGGCATTTGTGCTTGTTGGGTTTTTTCGATAGTTTTTGGAGGCTGTTTTCACTGGTGTCCGTTTTTCTCTCACCGCTAACGTTTCCCATCGGATTCTATATTTAGTTTTGAGTTTTGTTGGAATACATTTCGCTGCTGCCTCGAGGTGCCCATTGACGAAATTTTAATATTCGTCATTTGGTGTCCTTTTTTTCTGTCTTCTCTTGTAGTTACTGCTGCTCATCTAGAAGGGTGGCTTCTATAGATGAGAATAGAAAGGTAACTATGACCCACACTCAAACCACATACACAAACCGCGTGGAAAAACTCTGTCAACGCCGCAGTAGGAGGGGTAGGAATGCTTATAGGACCTAGAGCATTAAAAAAGCAAAATAGGATTGACAGAATACAAGCTAGGATGATGGCAGCTACTTCTAATGACAACCCCAGAGCAACAATCATCTCCTGCTACAGCCCTACGAATGTTAGTGAAGAAACTGAACTAGTTGCCTTCTACGATGAGTTATCCTCATTAGTGAGTAGCATACCGAAACACAACATGTTAGTCATTGGCGGAGACATGATTGCCTAAATCGGGAAAAGCGGAAACAACACATACAGCTTTCACAACACATCAAATAGGAATGGGCAACATCCAACAGATTTCACGATAGAAAATAGATTAACATGCCTCAATACAAACTACCAAAAAAGGGAGGGCAAACTATGGACATACACGTACGCGAACAATAGTAAAGCACAGATGGACTACGTCCTTATGAACAAGAAATGGAAAAATAGTGCAATGAATTGAGAAGCATACTCCTCTTTCGAGGGTGTGTCCTCCGATCACCGAATAGTCACGGCAAAAATACGGCTAAGCCTACGATAAAACGCCAAACGAACAGCGACCACCAATCGCTATGAGAGATAAGTACGTATTAGAATTAAGAAACAGATTCGAATATATATATATATATATATATATATATATATGTGTGTGTGTGTGTGTGTGTGTGTGCGTATGTGTGTGCGTATGTGTGTTTTCCTCTCTATATCTCTATCACTTTCTCTACCCCCATGTATATATATATATATATATAAATATAAGGATAGCCATCCCTGAACTAATAATTAGCATTTGCTCCAACTATTGCATGTATATATATATATATATATATATATAGCTAGAGAGACAGAGAAACAGAGAGAGATAGAAAGCTAGATAGAGAGAGATACATTGGATCAACGCAGCGTGTGCCTTTGAACAAATTCTAGAAGAAGCACTCTAAAAAACATTAGTTGTACGTCCACTTACCACTATTTTCACAAAGCATCCAAATAAAACGAGCAATAAATGGTGGGTATGTTTTTGAAAAAAAAATGAATCGTAAGCGACATTCTCTTATGGATCTTTATGCATGAACACATCAGTGTCGGCTAACAAACAAAACCAGACATTTATCAATTCTGCATCGGTGCCTTTTAGATTAATTAACAAGAACGATAACCGGTAGACATGTATGGCTAGAGATCACTATGGGAATCCGTGATGTCAGCATAACTTAATGATTATATATATATATATATATATATATATATATGTGTGTGTGTGTGTGAGGGGTGGAATTGTTTGTTTGTTAGACTGATAGATTATTAGATATTATTTTAAAGTCGATTTCTAAAACGAATTTACACATGAAATACATCCCAACCATTGCACAGCCCTCAACTATACGATATGTCATCTATCTTCAAGAGTTTTGTGATATTATGATGATTAAACCATTTTAAGCCTCTTATAATCAATTGAATGTGGTGAAACAGATAATTGAACAAAGGTCTTATAAACTTTTTAATTCTTTTTTTTAATGGATTAGTTTTCCAAATCACTTTTCAATTCTTTTTTTAAAACTCGACTGATTTTTCTTAAAATGAATCGTTGCATCCTGTAAAGAACTAAATTACCAGTGTAAGTAGTCTATTTCAGTATAAAATCTCAGCAAATATTTTTTTTAAATAAAATGTTCCTGTTCTTGTTATTTTCATTGAATTACAAGAGTTAATTTTTTGAAAAATATCAGCGAGAAAAAAACAATCGATCCAAGAAGAAAGTATATCTAAATATCTAAACAAATTCATTATCCCTGCCTGTTTCTGTACCTGTCTCTTTCGTTCTCGTTCTCTTTCCGTTTCTCTCATTCTCTATTTAGCATCAATCTCACACACACAGTAAATATATATATATATATATATATATATATATATATATATATATATATATATATATATATATATATATAAGTAAAAAATGGCTTTAGCCGCAAAAAGGTAACTCATGTATTGTGAGTATTGAACGACTTCTCAATTATAGCAATGCTATTCTTTGAAAAACATTTATTTAACATCAAATGAAATGACGAGAAAACATTCAAATGTATATTCATACTTTCGAAACTACCGTAGTACAATTGAAATCAAAGTAAATCTTTGAATTAACAATCTAGTTTCAACCTGGATGGAGTATTCATTTTTTTTTTTATAATTTGTTTATTAATTATACGATCTGTACATAGTATATGCACAGACAAAAGAAATAGTAAAGAATACTACGCAAAATTCAGTATCTTAAATGATATACTTTGTTTCGGTCCATGTGATGCAAGGACATTTTATAACTATATTACTGCAGCGTTAAATCATGGAGCAAGGTAATCTTTGACGTTTCAAAAAAATATTTCCTGTAATTAACAACGCTCTGCTTTTTACGAAAAATATCGACTTTAAAATGAGTCCATTACTCAAGTATAGATGACATGTATATAAATGTATGTGAGTGTCTGCATGTATATATATATATATATATATATATATATATATAGAGAGAGAGAGAGAGAGACGCTTGTGTCTTCTAACCTGCAAGTGGATATTTGCATTTTTTAACCTTGAACAGTTACATCCAAGCGATCAGATTGAATTTAATCAGTATTATTTAATTGAAAAAACTTTAATAGGAAAGACATTTCTACTGAACTTCTCGATTCCTTCGTATCATCTTAGACAATGTAAATGATAGTTTTGTTTTTCTAAGTGATTTCTAATGATAGTTTAAGAGTATATTTCTCAAACTTTCACTAATTTAAGCTGGAATCATCTAAGAATTAGTACGGGTGTTTTTTTAAGTTCTTCAGTTCTCCTGTGATATACCGTACTTCCAGGGAGACCGAAATAAGACATCACCTAAGGGAAAATCTTACTCAATATTTAAAACTTGCTGTTAACTTTACCTGGTTTGACTCATATACATCTGCAACGAAGCATGTTTCATCAGTTTTATCTTTCAAGATTTATGAACTAACGAAATGAAATCGAGCGCAAAATATCAGCCTTAGAGGCTTTGTGAGGATTGAAATGACAATAAAATAATTTCTATAAGTATATTTTTAACTATTTCTTTCGGAATAACATGCTATAATCAAATGAAACAGATATGATTCATTAAAGAAATTCATCCAGGAATTACTTGTAATGAATGGATGTTTAAAATGTGCAGGGATCTTAGTAATCAAAATATCTATTAATATATTTGATTTTATTAACCTATTTCTTTACGTTGCCCACATTTACGCAAAGTATGACTTCGTTATTCTAGCATTTCAGATTCTGAATAAAAACGTGTTAAAAACATTCTCCTTTTGTTATAAATTCAGACAAACGTTGTCTTTTATAAGTATGTTTACTGCAAAAGAATCTAAAGGAAAAGAAATCAACGGTAATGTTGTGTAATATGCTCTGGTCTATCGTCATTTAAAAGAAAGATTTCCGGTGTTTATTGGTCTTTTAATCACACACACACACACACACACACACACACGCGCGCGCGCGCGCGTGCGAACGCGCATAAATAGATAGATAGATAGATAGATAGAATTTTATGCAGTATTGGTCGACCAGAAAAAAATTTACGTAAGTTCTGTGGGGACACTGAATGCTTCCTAAAGAATCAACCAGAAGCGATAGATAATAGGTATCGATGTCAAGTGAGAAAAATAGAGAGACAGTGACAGAGACAGAGACAAAGAGAGAGAGAAATAGATAAAAGGGTCAAGGAACTACATGTAGTCAGCTCAACTTGATTATGATAGTGATGATGATGATATATATATATATATATATATATATATATATATATATATATATATATATATATATATATATATGTATGTATTTGCTGAAACAAAACTTTAATTACAGGATTGCAAACGCTGCCAAAAGCGGTCTTTCGGAAAGTCAGACTGGCCATTTTCTTTCAGAATTATGAACTACAGTTACTGAATCAACATTGTAGACTATAAGAAGCTAAATCTTCCAGAACAACATTTCTGCTCAAAAGCCATTGACTTTAACGGAGATGGAAAGTTTTCAATCGCAGAAAGAGTTGAAAAAACGGTATTGGACATTATCACAGTGATAAAAGGAACAGTCAGAGATAAAAAGATAATTTTTGTCCAAAAACTGAATCAAAACGACTTTAAAATCAAAGTAAACCTTCCAAAACTCAGTGCAGTGAATAAAGCCAACTCTATAAATGTTGATACATTAACAGGAAAATAAATTAATGGCTATTAGAATATCTGACTCGAACAGTTAAGACTAATTTCATTCATACTTTAAAACTATCTGATAAACAAGCTGAGAACAATTAAAATCAACAGAATTACGAATGAACATTCTTACACACACACACACACACACACACACACACACACACACACACATATATATATATATATATATATATATATATATAATGAACTAAAGTGGTCAAATATACAATGACATTTAGGAAAATTCTACACAGAGACACAAACCACCAGCCCCCTAATCTCTGTGTGTGTGTGTATGAGTGAGTTTGTGCGTGTGCAATGGGCGGGTACGTATATGTCAGTAATATATATATATATATATATATATATATGTGTGTGTGTGTGTGTGTGTGTGTGTGTGTGTGTAAATGTCAGTACGTATAAAGGTTTGGAAATGTTAATCTTTTAATTCAACAAACACTAAAAGCTCGTATAATATCATATAATTGAATACACACATACGAACGCAGTCATATGTAGAGGTGTGCTTAGTTGAGTCTATGTATGTATGTATGTATGGTTGGATGAATGGATGTGTTAGTATGCGTGTGTTTATTTACATTTCATGCATATGAAAAATCCGATATAAACACGTGCACATAAACAGACAGACAGACAGACAGAAAGCCAGCTACACACACACACACACACACACACACACACACACACACGTGTGTGTATGTGTGTGTGTGAGTATCTGGTTCTGTAAGTGTCTCTCTGTGAGTGTGGGCGTGCGTGTATTTATATAATTTTTTTTCCTGCGCCCCCACACTATATTTACATGTGTGTAAGTGAAGCAAAACACACACGCTCGCAGGCACACTTATATATATATATATATATATATATATATATATATATATATATATATATATATATATGAGTGTGCGAGTGTGCGCGTGTTAATAGGTTCAAAAAGAGGCTTATAGATGTGAATGTAGATTTTACATAATGAATGCAGACAAATGTATTATCTCATCTTGACAGTTTCCTTTCTATTGAAAATTCTTTAATCTGTTGGCTTTTCTCTCTTCTCTTCCAACCCCTCAACATCTATGTTCCAAGCACCACACAACCTCTTCAACGGTAAAAGCTCGGGTGCAAATCCGAATTTCGCTTTACGCCGACTTTTTGAAATCTTGAAGGGAATCAGAAAAATGGCTTACGAAAAACAGATCAAATACGAAACGGACGATGTTTCAAAAAGGAATGGAGTAATCAAATAAAACGATTCGAGATGAATGTTCAATGTCTTTTCGATAGAATTCATCGGAGTACCAAAAGAAAATGTTTCAATTTTTCATTGTTGACTGACATTGATAGATTAGACGTTCTGCAGCAACGACTTGGCTTCACTTCTTTGACTCGTCATCAAAGAAGAAAATAAGCCAAAAACACCAGATTGATCAAAGCTTGCTTCAATGTTACTAGTTCAGAATTAATCTAAATCTACATATTTCAATCTGTGAATTTAATCATGTAGAAAAACAGATTCGTCTTGTCTCAGTTTCAAGAAATATCGAATATTCACGAGGCTTTCAACAAGAATTTGTTAGATGTAATTATACATATGAATTCACCTTCTTGACCGTTTTCATATTGTATAAAGAAACCTAATACCTAGCCTTATAAAATAAACATTTTTCTACTAATGCGTAAACTTTTGATCTTTCAGTAAGCCTAAAGCTTCATCCTCATATATGCAATATATACACTACTTATAAATGACAACGTCTTATGAGTGAACACTAATTTTTATTCACAAAATTGTGTCTTTATTATATATTGGGTCTAATGGAAGACTTTTAACTTTCTTACCTTACTAAAATATTTCTTCCACATCCCATGATATTAAGAGAAAACATTCAAAAACGAATATATAATTTCAAAAATATTCGAAACAAATCAAAATCGTAGCAATACCGTAAATGGATGATGTAGTCTAGACCTTGGTGTAGTGTACCTTGTTTACTTGAATATTCCAATGATATAAACAAGTGTTAACAATCAAGGTAAATATCTAATACTCGTATGTCATCGTATTAATAGTAAGTAAAGTAAAGTTGGTGACCTTAATGGAGGGTAACTCGAAGGCTCTCGTTTCAATAGCTACTACACCAATGTGTAGGGGAGGGCCTAACTCCATTCCCTGAATTGCTCTACTTCACCCTAGATCCTTAGCTTATAATGCTGACTGTTAAAAAAGCAGCATCAAATACTGTTTTTTGAGTCTTTGATATGCTCAACCTGGAATTGAACCCCGGCCTCCAAGATCATTGGTGAACACTAACTCATTAGGCAAATGGCAGGTCTAAAAAGTTGGCTACCTTAGTCGTGGAAGACCTGAAGGCTCCCTTTTCAATAGCTACTACACCGAGGTGTAGAGGAAGGTGCTACTCCTTTCTCCTGATTACTTCATTTTACCCTTGATACGCACCATATATTGCTGAGTGTTAAGCACATAGGCATCAAGTACCATTTTTAAATTCTTTGGTACGACGCGACCTGGGATTGAAAGTCTGACCCAGTATGTTTCTACATGGCCTAAACAAAGGGTTTTAGTTAAGATACTGATGCTTTTTTTATGTAACTTTGTTTGCTTTGTTGATATGATTTGCTCAGGTGTTAGAAATATATAATAATTCGAAGTCAAAATATTATTGTCTTATCTGACAGCCTTTCTTTTGGTATATCCCATGTGCGAACACTTTGTGTTTAAGTTATGCTAAGGTAAAACCAAGAAACAAGTTATGTTTTCATATTTCAAAAATAATGTCTCGTGTAATGAACAGCCTCACTTTTTCAGTAAGAAATTGTTTCGAAAAAGTCGTTCATTACATGAGTACATATGGTAAGTTTCCAATGCAAATTTCAGAAGATGCATTTACCCAACCCCTTTCCGTCGTAACGCGACAGAATGTAGTTTTTTTTAACCAAATCGGTTGTTTGATTTTTAACGGCATGTCAACCCGTTCAGGACTATTTTATATCTCGAATTTAAGAAATAACGTACATCGGACGTCCATTTTTAATTTTGCGCAATTATTTCTGATGAGTTTGATCAATTATTTCTAATGAATTTGCTCTATTGATTTATCTACTTTTGCACAAGTTACTCTCACATATAAATAATGTATAAACATATTTTTTTACCCATAGATGGGACCCTAACAGGTACTACCAGTCTGAATTTGATTGTCCATGGAACTAATAACAATGAAGGACTACTCCATACTCTCGTAAATTGGAGCTTCACCAGCAAACTGTAGTTTTTTTGTATTCACAGGATACCATTTTGGGTTGGGGTCTTACCATTTTGCGGGGAATATAGTCAACATTTTCATAAATCTCGCTAACAAGGTGTAATTGAAAAACAGAGCAAGGATGATGTGAATTTAAAGTTGCACTTTTCTCGTGCGGTTGCCTTATCAAGGCTAAAAAACTTGGTGTTCTCAACAATTTACTCATATCAAGGAGAAGAATACAGGTAAAAGCACAAAGTGAATGAACAATCACACTCGTCTAGCATTTTAAATTGGGTTATAGATTCCATTTCCTACGACGATAAATATTATGTTACGGAAATGGAGTTATCGACCCGGGTTCAAATCCAGACGGAGCTGATAACAAATCACATATAAACAAAAAACAAAACTGCAAATTTTCGTAAAAAACGTCAATCGAGAAAAAGCATTTTCTGTAATAGTTTATCAAAACTGATTGAGCATTATCAGTAAATGTTGACCTTTGACTTCTGTGGAAATATTTATGTTTGATACTCCGAAGGAACAGCCAGATAAGTAATCTTGGATAATTCGAAATAAATAACAAATTCTGTTTCAAACTTCAAGAATATATAGAAAATTATTTGACAAGTTAACACAGTTTTATATATATATATATATATATGTGTGTGTGTGTGTGTGTGTGTGTGTGTGTGTGTGTTATGCTTCGATGCCCGATAAATTGTTGAAGACGTAAATTTTCTGCTCGATTTATCCTTTTGCGAAGGGAAGAAAAAATCAGCAAGATGAAAAATTATGATCTATTTTTCACGGTAAGAAACAATAGTTATGAATAAATTTTCATTTGTTTATTTCGAGTCAATGTTGTCAAACTGGAAATATAATGGAAATATTTCAAACAGCAAAACCAGACTTCCTATTTTCTCGATATGCTTTTTGCGAAAGAACTTTTGGTTTGAAAGACTATTCCCGTGGTACCTGAATTCTCCTTATACATTGTTTGATTTCTTGGGACTAATGACTATTTTTCAAAACCAGAACCCAGCTAACTTGTTTTATTTGTGAATTACTAAGAAGAAGCAAAAAAGAAAAATGAGACAACTGGATACAACACTGTTTTCAAGAGTATTAACAACGCCTTTTGTGTCTAGCTTCTTAAGCGAACCAATGTGTAGGAGATACGATTGATTTGTAATTAAGTTGGTAATTTCTTTTTTGTAGT
This sequence comes from Sepioteuthis lessoniana, assembly GCA_963585895.1. NCBI lineage: Eukaryota > Metazoa > Mollusca > Cephalopoda > Myopsida > Loliginidae > Sepioteuthis > Sepioteuthis lessoniana. Next base: position 120,973,717 of record OY757904.1, on the reverse strand, counting down.
CCGACTAATTTGAATTGATGGGGCTTCTTTATCTGTTAACATACTTGCAATGTGTTATTATTTAGTTAGTTACTCGAGTAGACTATTTCTCTTGTTAAGACGTATGACCATCCAATATACATCATTGATATTTAAATACAATCGCAGTCCCTGAAAGTATATGTGTTCATGGTTAAACTATTTTACCCGTGGAACAGTCAGTTTGATAAAATATATTTGCTTGTGTTGGTTCCCTTCTCAACAGGTTTTCGACATCTTTACTTACAGCCTATACACGTGACTCGCCCTGTCCATTGTTCTCATCTCCATTGTATTAGCATGTCGCCGATGTGCGAATCAAAAAGAAGAGATGCAGAAGCAAATGAGAATAAAAAATAGCATCACGTCTGCAAAGGTAAATATGAAATCACGAAAATCACAGAAAGAGAGGAAGAAAATAAAAAGGGTGAGACTCTAGAGAAAGTGCTTGTTTAGAGCAGCTGCACTCACAAAACAAAAACAGAATCAATTGTGACTATTATCTGCGCGGTCCCAATTGATGTTAAAATAAAAACGACGGAAAGTGTGGATTGATTATTAGTCTAGTGCATTTATGTTTTGTGAATGTTGCTAGACAACAAAAGCAGCTCACTCCGTCTCTCTCTCTCTTTTTCCGTCTGAGTATTTGTTCAGTTAAATCGAGTGTGTTCTCTTTTATATATATATATATATATATATATATATATATATATATATATATATATATATATATATATATATATATGAAAGAGATTGTAGAAATAAGTTTACGAACATGTGAAGACCCATAAAAATCCATGAGTAACTTGTTTAATTTCACTTTTTATCAAGTAAATCCAGGGTCTCTAGACCAGCTAAATTAACCGGTAAATATAAAATATTGTTGTGTGTTTTTTACCCCAGAAATTTGACAGACTTTCATTCAAATATGTATGCAATGTATTTGGTAATAATGTCATATGAAAATACTTTTATTTTCGAATAGATAAGTTCCATATAAAGAATTGTCCTATACACTTCTTCTTGTGATCTTATTGAATATTTATAAATATACAGGGATATAAAGATTGAAAATATTATTTAACCATCTCTGTGATTTCAAATAAGTTAGCTTGGCTTTCATCTCTTGACAGTTCGCTTACCCACCTTTCCAATATTATCAAGCAAAAATCCTTAATTCATCATATCGGCGGAGGGGGGGGGGCATTATTCACATTATCGTAACGTCTTGCATTAGACTTGGGAATTATTTGAATGCAGAACCGTCATTTTTCCTTCTGTTTCCGATCTGAATTTCTCTCTAAGTAGGATATACTTTACTGACTTATGATTTATCGATTATTCAGAAATCCAGAAAAAAATAAATAAACAACGGGATCATTTTATCTGTGTCATTCAATATGACCCGATATGGTCCGATATATATTTTCGTTGGTATTCAATAAAACTAGAAATACTGAAATCGAATTTCTATATTTTGATTAATTTTTGTCTAAAGAAATATATCTCTTGGATTAGATAGTCACATGGGCCTCGTGGTCATTCTCCATTTTTTCCCAGACATTGCTCCCTGCATGTATTTTCACTTATAGAAGTCAGCACAGGTTTTTTGAAATTTTATAAATTATCTTAACGTTATTATTTTAGGTCAATGATACTAGGTGTCATGACAATCACACGTGCTGAACTAGTGAACTGGGTTCGAATTACGACTGAGGCTATTTATGTTACATTTTCATTATTATTCTTGAAAAATAAGCCTTAATTCAATGCTTCTTGTCATCTAGATTATGCAACGATATGAGCTGGTGGCAGTTGGGAGGTGATCAGGGCCATTTCCAGAAGACAAATTGAATGAGTTGGTACTCTGGAATCAACTAATGACAGGTGAGTCTTGGGTAATTTTGATTTCACCGTTTCATCCAAGATAGAAAGACTTTAAAAAGGCCATTTTGCTTCTTGTTCAAACTAGTCCCATGCCTCTGCATTCAGATACATTTGCCGCGAACCTTACCCTCAAGTCTCTACTTGACTGGCAGCACCCGATAATGAAAATTATGCTAAATGTGATAAGATGTGTCGTCCTACATCTTCATGATGGGTCTTTTCAAAATGGTTTCTACAATCTCATGTGATTTTGTTTCCAAGAGGTAATTTAAGAAGTCTCATCTAAAAAATACGCACATGCGTTGACACCATTACAAATAATCTCGACATTGTGACCTTATGACAGTTAAGGAAAAAATATCTTATAACTGCTTAAGCTATATCGGACCCAGTCACCTGGGGCTGCAGAATATAATGACTGCATCTCTGTAGAGGGGTAAGACTCTCCAACGAATGTCTTGCATATGACACGAAACAGTATGATGTTGAAGCTTCAGTAATGCTGCAGCTTTGGGGAATGAGGATTCCTTGTTCATTTCCATTGTTCCTAGATCCATTCTGACACGGAGTGGTAGCACCTAATAGGATGCAATGTTTTTGTCAAATAGAACTAAAGTATGTAATTACACTAAACTGAATTGTTTGAAATTAACTGTTTTTACATTTAATTGGAGTAGTGCCCTCCCCTACACCTCAGTGTAGTAGCTATTGAAAGGGGAGCTTTTGGGTCACCTTTGAACAGCATACTTATGCTAAACTTTGCAATATAACTGTTTTTGACATTTAAACTGTGTACTTACACTAAACTGAATTGTTTGATATAGATATGTTTTTGACATTTAAACTGTATACTTATTCTAAACTGAATTGTTTGATATAATACTATTTTTGACAATTAATCTGTGTATAAAAAATGAACTAATGCTAAACTGAATTGTTTGAAATGGAACTCTTTTTGAAAATTAAACTGCATACTTATGCAAAACCGAATTCTTTGAAATGGAGCTGTTTTTTTATATCTACATTCTCTACTCATGCTAAACTGAATTTTTTGAAGTAGAACTGTTTTTTTCATTGAAACTGTGTACTTTTACTAAACTGAATTGTCTGAAATAAAACTGTTTTTGACATTGAAACTGTGTATAAAGAAAAAATGTACTTATGCTAAACTGAATTGTTTGAAATGGAACTGTTTTTAACATTTAAACCTTTGACTAATATAAAACTGAATTTTTTGAAATTGAATTGTTTTAACAAATAACTGTGTATAAACAAAAAAAAAAACTACTATTCTAAACAAAACTGTTTGAAACTTTTATCAATATGACTTAACTCGGTGTTAAATGACCCGAAAAGTGTTGATAGGCCCAAGAACGAAACAATCAACCAACCAACCTTAAGCTGACTTAATTAATCGAAAATGACGCTCCTCAAGTAACCAACATAATCAAATGAAGGGGCGATATGTTTAAATCTAATTAGAACGATATTTATATCAGTTAACCTTTGTTAATCTATATCATTATCCCGTTCTGCAATATTTCCATTCATTGTATAACAATTTTTTTTCAAATATTCTCATTTCTAAAACTATCTTTATAATATTCTTTCTATTCAAATATCCCGATAAACATTTATGCGTTCTATTATACCTAGAACGTTCTGTTTTATTTTTTATCTCATAGCGAATGTCTAACTTTCATTCTATTCATCGCCTCTGTTTTTATAGATTTTCACAATTTTTTCTTCACTCTATTCTATATTCGTAGCATATTATTCCTTATTCTCACTTATTTCCCTTTAAATATTTACAAGGCCTCCTATATTTAACACAACGGAATTAATCGGGAGGTGGGTACGTAGAGAAACGATTACAGCTATACTTGTGGTGATGACGGACAAACCGCTCACTAAAACACCACGTTATTTTGTACCTTAACTCAAAAACTAACATCCAACTCCTATGGAAAATAATTTGCTACGAAGTCCGTCTTAAAATTTAAGGAATTGATTAATTTACCTTTTATAAGCCTCCATTTGAAGAATAAATCGTAAATTGCGGCGTATAAGTCGATGTTGAAAGCTTGACAAAATTTCTAAAAAATAAAGGGATCGACTTATACGATAGGACTAAAATCCAAACTTTTACTACTGTTTGACATCTATTTGGAAATGATTTGAATCTTTGCTCTGTCGTATAAGCCAAGCTCTATTTTCTTCGTGATATTTTAGACTTTAATAACCGATTTTATGGGAACTAAAAATCTAGTGATGAATGTTATCTCTGCAAATCTGTTAATATATTCATTTCAAGTTTACTCCTCAAATGTTACACAAAGCTGAGTACCCGTAATTATTTAACTATCTAAATTCTCCATTAATACTGTAGATATATTCTCAAAATAAGTGTCTGAAATAAAGTCACAAATTTGTCATTTAATTAGAAAGGCACATTTATATTTAGATGAATCTCTTATTCGGTTTCTTTGATCCTACTCTAACCATTTGATATTTCTTTAAAATTCTATGGTCACACACTTGTTTTTGTTGTTATACTTTACGTTTTAAGAATATCTAGTGTCACTCATTTTACTGTAATTAGATTGACGTCTATACAAGGGTCGGCTGAAAATTTCCTTGGCTGACGATACTCTTATGGAATGCGGTTAATTTTTGAACGAAATCACCTTTGCAGTACAATCACTTCAGCCATAGCTGAGCTTTGTTCAAAAAAGTCATTTACAATAGATATGACGACATCATATGGACTTTTCAGCCAGCAAACTTTTCAATTAACCCTTGTTTTAATAAATATAATCATTTTTTTCCAGTTTTCTCTATGATTCCTATGTTCTTCCGAACTTTACGCAATTATTTTCATTTTAACCTTTTTATTAGAATGAAGAATGAAAAAAATAGATTATAATTATCGTGATAATTGAGGGAATATGTTCACTATGAATGATAACCTTATCAAGTGTAAACGCAGAAATGTATTAGAATGAATATTTGATAATCACTCAGTTGAATTATGCCGAATATATTTATAGAATTGATATTATAGTCACTCACAAAGGAATAAATGGGAATCAATTCCATATAATTAACATTTAATAGTTTTCTGTTTTTAGCAAGAACAATGACTAGGATAGTTGCAAAAGAAACTATTCACTATTATGATTATTATTTTCAAAGGGTATTGGGTTTAATTCATTCTCTAAATTGCATTATTTCACCCCTTTTTCTAAATCAATATATAATATTTCTTGTGATATCGTAACAAACATACAAAAACGAATTTTTATTATGAAAATATAGAACTACAGTGAACGGGACTTAATATGATAAGATTCTAATAAGTGCATCAATAGAATACAAATTAGCAACTATAAAAAGGAGATCTACAATAAATAGATTCTAATAATCGTGCCAATAGAATATATTAATTCATAATAGGATGATTAGGTAGGCTTGTTGGTTGTTTAGTTTTATTGCATAGAAGCCCTAATTAGTCTATTTTACGCCATATTCTTTTTTTCGAACAATTATATGCTTTCATGTAACTCACCATAATAACGTATAAATAAGTATAGCTTCACGCAAATATTCTTAATATAAATTATTTATTTTATTTTAAGAATACCGATAATTTACTTATTTATATAATTTCCATATTTTTATAATTTCAAGTATGATAGAAATATGTGGAAAGTTGGATAAATCAAACGCTTAAATCTGATTTAGATGAGTGATATTTCATTCTTTTTATTTTTAAGAAATTCTGGTGTAAGTATTTGATTTATCCAACTTTCCACATATTTCTATCATATTATCAGATTCACCACAATCTCTCATTTCAATAATTCTAAGTATACACATAATTTTTATAATTGTATGGTTTCAAGTACACTAATAATGCAAATAGTCTTATAATTTCAATTATAATAATAATTTTCATTGTCATATTTCAGGAATACTAATTAGGTTTATAGTTGTTTTGCCCTAAATATAGTAGTAATTTTTATTGTTATTTGGTTTTAAGTATATAATGATTATATAGTCTAATCCTATTTACCAACCCCTCCGCTCGGGCAGGATATGACACAAGGTCAATTTTTAAGCGGAGTTTAACAGGTTTGAATTCAGAGATTTCCTTCTCTTAGACTAGTTGCCTCACCAAGGCTGAAGAACACTGTCCTACTATTAACCCATGGAGGGAGAATAATTGGATTCATACCTTTCCCAAGGGTATTAGTGCTATTTGAAATGCAATCATTCTCGTCTAGGATTTGAACTCGAGTCACCGTGTCCATTTCCTACGACGATAAACATTACACCACGGGCACCTCCGTGATTTATAGTATAATTATACTATATATAAGTGAAACTCATGGAAGGGCTTCTTATAAGAATTATAGTTTCCGATTAGAGTAGAGTTGTGTATAAGAGCAATAAATTGTTGACTGTACACTCTTAAATTATCTACAAATGAAGCCTTCCTATCAATGACACGTTTTGGTGGTTCCTATGCAATATGATAAGAATCAGAATACATAAATATTAATAGTATCCATGAAGTTCAGTGAATAATCATGTCAGTAGTAAAGAATGATCTTTGAATATTAGAGAGTAATACTTATGCAATTATGCTATACAAAAGCCTATTAAATAGTCTTCTTATTTCTTTCTTTCTTAAAGGTACATTAAATTTTATAATTTATTTAATTCCAAAGCTAAACTTTGAGAAGAACAGAGAAGGTAATATAAATCCATAGACCTGGGAACAAGGAGCTTTATGAAGGATACTAGACCGAAAGTCAACGTAGTAGCGTCACTGAAATTCGAACTCACATTCTAATATCTCGCAGTGTACTTCTTTAACAATTACACCACAGGGACCCCTCCTATTTCAATCTGTTCGAACAGGCATTACTATAGAATTAAAGAACTCGAAATGTTTTTAAGTATTAATAACTATGTACATATTATACGGAAACTTTTTCCAAGTATATCTTTCATTGAAAGTTTCTATATAACTTTAGTAAACTTAAACTGTCTGTTGTAAGAAAGACTAAATTGTTTGTTTTTAGTAGATAGACTTGAGAGATTTTCAATTGTTTAATGTCAGTTACCGAAGGAAATTTTTCGCGTGAGGTCGAGAAGATTAGGGAAATTGTAGGTTGGAAGATAACATAGGAAACGTGATTTTTCGCTTGAATCCTTGATCTTCCATAGTGACTATTTGTTGAAGGATTGGAAATTGCGTGACGTCAAGTGGCTGACTGGGTCTGAAATATCAAACAATGACACGAGGAATGTTAACTACGCCGTACTGGAAAATAACATTGTGTCTGCTTAGAGTATTCTACAACGTCTACTCTCCATCAGATGTAAAAACTTAGCCTACTTAAACACATCTTCGACAAAGGGAAGTGACAAAATATAAGTTGCTGTCCCGTCCACAGCACGAGATTGTCATGTTCGCTCATGAATCAATATCAACTTGTAACCCCAGGCGAGATAGAGAAGCGAAAAAGAGGTTGGGCATCTCGGCCTAAAATGATCAATGTGCATTTGACTTAATATCGGCGTTCGTTTGTTCAAAATTGATAAATGACGATTCAGTTTCAAGGTTCATTCATTTTTACATTTTTTTCAAAAAGAAAACTCTATGCGATCTCTACAAACCTGTGAGTTTGTTATCATTCTTGTAAATGTGTTAGTTCATAAACCAATGCAGCAACTGGTGCACGAATTCTATTTAATGATGGAAAATATTGCTTTTGTAAAAATGCTGAAGAATGAAATTACTAAGCAAATGAATTGTTAATATTTTTTAAAAATACGCTTTGTAAATTATCATATGCTTAATAAAGCAATATTAATAGAATAGTGTACTAATTCACGTGTTCATACGGTAACGTTTCCGGAACAAACAGAATATGTGTAACGTTGCTTCATTCTTGTACATCAATAGGCGTTACACTTCACAGAAACAAGACAGACCCATTGCTTCCAAAATGAAGAGTTTATTTCTGACGGTAACATTTCTTATTGCAGACATAATCTGAAATACGAGAGAAATAGAGAAATAAAGGCATTAGTTCTTCCATAGAAACGCTATCAGATATAGGCTTGTGGATAATTTGAGACTCCGTCTTGGATTTCTTCACCGCGCTCATCCCTTTGCCTCAGAGGAATCTGAAGTCAACTGAGCTTCTCTTCCTATGACTTTTTACGAACCCCCAAACTGTCCCAACTAAATTAGATAACATTTCTTATATCATAATCTTAATTACTCATCCTCTAATGAAAAAAGAACACGTGTCACTAAATATCTAGTGTGGTGTCATCACCTAAGTCAGTTTACATGCCTTCAATTTTGCTTGCTTTCCAATTTTCGGCCAACTGGCGGATTTCAAAACAAATCCCCAACACGTCGCTCCAAGTGACTTCCAAAAATCTGTCAACAACAACCCGCCGACACGCATGATAAGTGGACCATATGACCGTCGCATGTGACCTACACTTAAACACAATTAAATTAAAAGCAGCATACGTTAAAAAATGTAGAGTGCTCCATTTTGTGACCTAATAGAGTAAGAAGATTCAATCGTCTTCTGTATGTTTCTAAAAATGAAATATAAATTATATTACATACATCGATGACTTAGAAACAGGTTTTCTTTGTTCAAACCTACTTAACATTTAACCTGCTAGATCAATCATGATGAGAAAACCCCATCGTGGTATCTCTCCGGACAATACGTATTACATGACAGCGCATTTCCTCTACCCAAATAATACACTACAGGTTTCATTGGTTAACAAGATGTCTATAGCGAAGAATAATCCGTAATTGGATATGTATTGAAAACTAGTAAGAAAGCCGTATGCAGTGACTACATTGAAATGGTGCTCTGGATATGACTCTTCGGAATGTAATGGCGAATCAACAGTTCTAGAGCTCTAGGGTGTATTGGGCACTCCTTTATTGGCACTATTTCCTTGTTCAACCTGAACCAATATGTTAAAACACGTTTGGTTTCCAGCAATAGTTCTAATTGATGTTTTAAAATAAATAGAATTGTATACTTGATACCATATATCAATAAATTATTTTTTTGTAAAGGATAAGAACTTGAAGCTCTAATCTTTTTTTTTTTTCTGAGAAATACTATGGACATTGTTTACTTGAAACCATATAACGTTTTGAAAAAAAATGATATAAAATAATGTAATGTATGCATTTACGCAATTTTGTTGATTTCATTATATATTCCTGTATTTTATAATTGGTTTGAGAATTTTAACGCTACAGAGTTTGCCAATAAATAATGTCTAATAATATCGTTTTAGTTATGTAATATTCCTCACGAAATAATAAAATTCTGGTATTTTTAGTCGAGAAAAATTAATTGTTGAGGCGTGTATTTATCTTTGGATCATTCTGTACTGATTGAAATAATATTGTCATTTACCATCTCATTCAAGCATACATTTTGTTTGTATTATTTCTCTGATTTTCAAAGGCTACGAAATACTAGCTCATAAATTTTACAACCTTAGGGGCATCAGATAGAATGTCAAATTTCCCCAGGTTACAATTATTTGAAAGCCAAAAATTTTGCTCTTGTTTAATCTTTTTCGTGAAACAGACACTTTAAAGAATGAAGAGAGATTCCAAAGAATGGAAAAATACCAAGTCAATCATTTTATATTCTTTTATTAGTGTCTAAGAATTTAACATTTTAAATCGTTGGCAAGAAAAAAAAAATATATATATATATACTTACGTAACCGTTTCTCTAATTTCATTTTAATGGATAATTTTGTAATTGGTAGTTAAGTTGGGAGTGAAATGCTAAAGAAGAAGCAAGAGTTTACACATCTTTAACTCTGCTTGGGAATTAATTCAACGAACATCCATTTACACGTTACGAGGAAATATTCTAATTTGCTCCGCAGAAATAAATGTTCGAGGTGGTTTCTTTGAAAAAAATCTATACAACTGCGTGTAATAAATGAATCTAATCAAAAGTTCCTTTACTTAGGTTTTTTTATTTCTATTACCCCATTGTCGAATAATTTTCTCATACTTTCAAAACTAATTAGAATTCCTTTGTTAACAAAGTCAAAATTTAAGAAATTGGAAAACTGATTTCGTTTAATTTTAATTTCAACAGTGGGATTTTTTTAAATACCTAAGAACGGTTCTATAGAATGTATTAGAATAAAATGCAATTTGAGTATCAATATATTTATCATTTAACATAAGTGTGTAACTTTATTCATTCAATATTTTTTGGGTATAATTTTACATAAGAGATTCAAGGAAGGCAGGGAGTCTGTGCAGGATGATGAGAGGATCCGGGAGGAATAAGGAAGTCAATACACCAGAGATGATTGGCCAAAGTGTCAGGGTTAGAGTTAGGGTTACTAGGTTGAGGTTGTTAGGGTGTTCAGGAAGATATTCTGTCGGAAGAGGCCAGCCCTCTTCAAATCGGGTCAGTGGCATTTCAACCAGGACAATGCACCTGGACAATGCACCAGTACACAACTCCATACATGTCACATATTATTTTACCATGATGGGTATAAAGACAATTCCTCACCCTCCCTATAGTTTTGGTTATTCCCTATGTTCAGCGGATGTTGTTATGAGACAATTGAGTAGCTGAAAGAGGCCGTGACGATGGTCATTGACACGCTCACACAAGAGGACGTCCATGGGAGTTTCCAGAAGTTGTTGGAACGGTACAACATGTGCATTGCGACCGGAGGAGATTACTTCGAAGGGGACTAGAATTCCATGTGTACTATCAATAAAAGTGCTCATACGAAAAAAGTCGGGAAACATTTAATGATCCTCGTATATCCTTAAAGAACGCTTGGAACCATTTAAAAGTTGGCAAGGAAATGCTTATAATAGATATATAGAAACAGTTAATTCAAGACGATATAAAATGTTGAAAATTATTCGTATTCATAAGGGATTATTGAAGGTATTTGAATATGTACTAATTATAATCATTAAGAAAAAAAACATTTAAACAAATTGGTGTTACAAATGATTCTCCCAAATTACTTAAACCAATAATCGTTTACAAAAATGTTGTCACATTAGAATGAGTCACAATGTTATTATTTTACCAGAATACCACTGATCAAGAATTCAGCGTCTTCCTTCATTAAGGCCGCTGGGTGTACTAGGGTTTTGTCGAGGGCATAAGAGCAATATAACTAGTTTGCCCTAAATTCCCTTAAGGTGGGAGGAAGAACAATGGATTTTATGCCTTTTCCAAAGTGTGCAGTAAAACGCTAAAAGTTTTATCATGATTTTGAACAAATTCTCTGAGTTCATTTCATCAGACATAACGTTAACGCGATATCCCTCTACTGTTTCCGGTATTAAATGCTGTAAGCGATATCAAACAATCCAACAAGTTGATATATAGTAAATACAAATATCCAATCGATAAAAAAAACATCATTTTAATTGCCGTTTTAACAAATATCTCATTCATCTTCTTAACTTTAGTTGCTTTAAAATCACAAAACTCTCGTCTCGTTATTACAAAGACAATGAGAAAAAATGTGTATTGGAAAAATAAAATGAAAAATAATCTCTGTGAGATTAAAACTGATGTCCAATTTTGTCCCTGGTGATGTATAATTTTCTATATCAGCTACTTTGAGAACTTTGCAACGAAAGTAAATCTATTACATTCATCAAGATTACATGTATAATCCTATCCAATACACGTGTTTCGAAGAGTATACTAATCTTTGTGGTTTCCAATATGCACTGGTTTCTTTGTTTATTTGTTTTAATAACATACCAACATCCACGAATTATTTCGTTGGTTGGACGGTGATTAATTATATATCAATCCTTGTTGTATATTTAATATATATATATATATATATATATATATATATATATATATATATATATATATATATATATATATATATAATTTGTAAGCTGATAGTTTTTAGGGAAATAATTTTGAAAAAAAAAATAGAGTTTGATACAGATTAGGAAAAAGTTTCTGTCTCAGACATAATTTGTAGATCACCTTGTCCTGTAGAATTATCTGATGTTTATATTTGAATTTGATTTTTTTATTTATCCACTAATTGTTTCAATAGCCATATTTTCAATCACTTTGTATTTTTGTGTTTTAAACCTGAAGAGTTACATTGTTTTTACTTTTATGTTTCATGGTGTAGTATAATAATTATTTTCTTCGTTTATTTTTGATTATTTCTTCTTGATGTTTAGGGTCCTCTTCTTTAATGGTTTTTGTTTGGTTGTATGTAGAGAAGAATCTACCTTAGATGGAAAGGAAGGTTCATGTTTTGTTAGGGTAATCAGGATCTGTTTAGCTTAGGTGTTGTTGATTAATTTTGGGAATTTGATAGACGGATCGATGATCACGGAGATTTTTGCTTTGGGGATATTTATTTTTGAAGGTATGTGTTTATCAATAGCAATTGTTTGTGTGGAAGTATGGGTATACGGTATAAGTTATTTTATAAGTGGTTCTGTTGGATAAATTTCAGCAGGGTGTAGATTAGTTAGCTTCTCCTGAAACTTTTATTGGAATCCTAATCGCATGGTTAATTGATCTTGCAGTTTGGGTTCGTATCCCGTGCTACAGGGCGTAAGGGTTCACCTTCCCAATATGGAAAAAAATGGACTTTCATATTTGATTTCCATTCTCTCTCTTTTACGTGTGTCAGCAGATGACGAATATGAATGGTGGTTTTCTTGGCATAAAAGGCATTTGGTTTCTTTGGGACAAACATCGTCCTGGTGATCTGAATCTATTTGGTCTCACTTTTCACATGTTAGACGGCCTCTGTAGATCTGTCTGTTGTGTCCACATCTATGACATTAAAAGCGCCTTAAGGATGCAATCTATGTACTTGTTCTCTTCTTAAATGGTAGTAAACAATTTCCTCCTATTTACCCAACCCCTACGTTCGGGCAGGATATGAGGCACGGTCAATTTTTAAGCAGAGTTTAACAGGTTTGAATTCAGAGTTTTCCTTCTCCTAGACTAGTTGCTTCACCAAAGCTGAAGAAATCAGTCTGTCCTACTATTTACCCATAGCTAGAGGGAGAATAATTGGATTCATACTGTTCTCAAGGGTATTAGTGCTATCTGAAATGCAATCCGTCTCGTCCAGAATTTGAACTGTGTCGCCGTGTCCATTTCCTACGATGATAACCATTACACCTATATTTTAGAAAGTATTGATGTATTGAATATTACAATATGTGTAGTCGCTTATATTCCTTCTAATGCTCAATATTTTGTAGAATGTGACTCCTTGTTTTTCCAAAGGCTGTTTCTTTTTCCTGTTGTGTCACTAAGGATAAGTCTGTGTTTTGCATAATTCCGTTCGTGGCATGTAATATATAATGTGGGTAGGCAGCGCTCTTAAAATTGAGGAACGTTTTTATTCTATTCAATTTTTTTTCTTTTACTTTTTATCCGCTCGCTCAAGCAGATTGCCGCTTTTTACCTAATTCCTAGTTCAAAGTTTTTCTCTGCTGGGGATAATTTTAAAAATCAATAATAGGGACAAATTAGCGAAACAATTTTCTTCCAATCATTCAAGGAGGTGCATGTGGTGTAATGGTTGTCGTCGCAGGATGTGTACACGGCGACACGAGTTCAAAATTCTGGACCTGACTGATTGCATTTCACATAGAACTAATACCCTTGGGAAAGTTATGAATCCAAATATTCTCCCTCCAGCTATGGGTAAATAGTAGGGCAGACTAGGTTCTTCAGCCTTGGTAAGGCAACTAGTCTAGGAGAAGGAAAACTCTGAATTCAAACCTGTTAAACTCCGCTTAAAAATTGACCTTGTGTCATATCCTGCCCGAGCGGAGGGATTGGTAAATATGATCATTTAAGTACTATAAATCTTGGAAAATGTGCTGCTTCATTTTCTGAATCAGATTCACATAGATTCCTCTTTTTTTTTGTTAAATGTATACGTGTTGTAAAGCCGTGACCATGATTAACTATACAAACACATAATACATATACATATATACACATATACATGCAGAATACATATTGGCTCAATGAATAAAGACGAGCGAAGACTTCTTTAAAAAAATATACATCTCACTTTATTTCAAAAGTTGTGTGTGAGAGGGAGTTGGAGACTGAACAAAGACTGCAACATATTGATCTCCCCAGCCCCTCCGGACATAGTCGTGTGTCGTTCTCGTTCTCCTGGACTGCCCAACCGGGGGCCTGGGGGCCCAGCCTCTCTGCGACATGTTCTCATTCCAGCATCTTCTCACCAACTTGTCTCCAAAACTCAATTGGGGGTCCCGAGGGCCCCTTCTGCTGGGTGGTGGCTTTTCCTACCACATCTTGCCTTCAACTCATCTGATCTTCAACTCTCTGACTTCCTGTCCACACCGAGTTATATAATAGTTCAATCGCCCACTCAATCTTTGAAATGGCATGTTTGATCGTCATCAAGTGGAAATAACTGTCATGCAGTTCACAGGTCACTCTCTTCTGGTGCATCAGTCTATGAGTGTACCATGGGGTTTTACATTGTTCCACATTTCAGCCAAGCCCGCCTACACGATTTCTTCTCATAACTACTATCGGAATGTATCACTTCCTTCCGGTGCATCACTCTGGAATGGCATGTTTGGCCGGGTCGAAGGTCAATATAGAACATATGTAATTTTTGTTTTTTCCCAGGTCCTGTGCTCATTCACCCTTGAAAAAGTTCAACTTTTGAAGGAAACTTCCTTGCATTGGTTGAGAGGGAGCTATATCGGCCAAAATACACGTATCTGGAGTGATATTTCGAGACCCTGCTAATTTCGGGTTTTCTTTAAGTAAATCTTTTTCCTTGTTGTCAAATATTTATTGCTCTCAGCACAATCGATTTCTAGTTATCACCTTCAAATATCATTTAGACAAAATAGAATTGGGTGATTCTTTACCACAAGAGCTATTTAAAAATATACTGTCGGGACAGTCATATAAGTTATAGAGTTTGAAATAACATGCAGATTGATGAGATAGGGCAAATCGACTGACTATCTTTGAAAAGGCTCAAGTGGCGTTTTGCGTCTCAAGTGACCACTGCTGTAACCGGTTGGTGGACTGCTTATATACCAGAATCCTGTCATTATGCATTACAAATCACAAACCATGATTAACTGAGGTCCTCACTGGTGGATGGGTGTTACTTCTTTGCAGATTTGCAATTGGCGCATTTGACAGCCCAAGCCGACAGGATTTTTGGGTTACTTAATTATAAAGTTATCGATATAAAAGAACAGTAGGGGTTTTAAAAAATATCCGAGGGATATGGGAGTTCACATTTACTCGAGGGTGTTTGTTCCAAAGTCAACTTTATAGTAATTTCGACCAAGCTTTTTATGTTGTCTCAGACTTGCAAGTTAACCAATACACTACGAAGACTCCCTCCCATCGATACACATTTCAACTCCGTCGTATATATATATATATATATATATATAACCTGAGTGAGATGCAACCAGAATTAAGAACACTAGTTCAATATTACATGCAAAGTGCCAGGGGTGCAATGGCTAATGTGCTTGACGGCTGCCTGAAAGTAAGCAGATTCGAATTCCAGTAGCGTTATATCGTTTTCTTTCGGGCCAATACCGTCGGGAAAAGAACGAACCCTCATCTCAGCCACCCAGCAATAGTATTACAGCTGTGCGTCTATAAGGATATATTTGGCATTAAATTACTCACGAAGTTTAATATGCCAATAAGCAAACGAAACTAAATATTACATAAAATCACAATTAATAATAATACTTACAACTGTTATTAGGAAAGTGGTCTACTTTAATAGTGGCTGTCAATCAGTTTGTTTTGAAATCAAAATCAAGTTCATTGGCTAAGATAACTTATGGTTATGAAAATTATAAGAGATGCCCAATCATTCATTTTCGTTGCGCATCTAATATGACACGACATTGAATTTTCTATAAACGAATTGTTAAAGCTTCTGTTATCCCAATTTGCTTGATGATGGCGAAATTCCAACTTGAGAATTGCGAAAGCGAACTTCGATAATAATTTATAAAACTGACAGCATTTGAATAGGGCTCTTCGCACATACCGGATGTTGTACATCCTGAGAAACGAAAATTCGTATCAGAACGAATAGATTCAATACGCCTGTAAATCACCCAGGGTCATTTATGCATTGTTCTACATGCAAAGGTGTGTGGTGTTCAAGATGAAGCCAACACCAGTGCATACAAAATTAAAGATAAACATAATCTTTGTCTTCTGTTAGTTCAGGGAAGAAAATCGAATGTTCTATGCATGAAGTGTGTGGACTCAATATCAGAACTAGAATATTCACGTTTTGAAACAATCTGATATCTCTACATTATTTCATCGTTGTTCTGTTTTGTTTTTTTAAAACTGATTTGCGCCGATTAATAATATTTATGATATAAAGCAAAGAATCGCAATTTGCAATGTTCATTATTTCTATTAAACAAGCACAAGCATGAAGAATAGATCAGTTTTTTTCTCTTTTTCGTATATATATATATATATATATATATATATATATATATATATATATATATATATATATATGAATCAATTAGGTATATTTGTAAAGAAAGATTGCTTGGTACGCGTAATATTTGATATGAACAAATTAGTATCGCGAATGCACTGTCCGCACTGAAGAGTTGTGACACAAGGAAACAGTTTGTCTGTGGATGACAATATATACACTCCCTCATAGGGGTTGAGCACTCCGCCGAAGGAATTTACGGATGCTGCTCGAATAATGCAAAGGTCTTCGAATGAATTGAGCACTCTGGTATCCGGTAATGTATAACATGTACACTAACGAACGCTACTACTTAATACATTATAATTCCCAAGCTGACGTGGTACGCTTGTTGGCCTGAGCGGTCTGATACTAAGTCTAACGTAAAGTTGGCTGGGTTTCGATCCCAGTTTTAGCGTCCTATGTGACTAGCTACACTGAAGAGTTGTGATGCACCGAAACTGTCTGTCTGTGTATGACAATATATATATATATATATATATATATATATATATAAGTAAGCAGTGTTATTTCAGGGATAGGGAACATATATCTAGGTTCTAATGTCGTCAATATATAACCAACGTTGCTTCTTTTTTTATCTATGCCATCACTGAGCAACGTTGCTTCTTTTTTTATCTATGCCATCACTGAGCAACACACACGCACGCTCTCTTTTTTTTCTTCTCTCTCTCTCTTCCTCTATCTCTCTCTCTCTCTCTCACATACACACACCTATATATATATATATATATATATATATATATATATATATACTTACCAGACTTTAACAGAAACGTTAGATTTACTTTACTGGCGGATGGAAGTATTAGACACGATCAGTCTAAAAAAACCTTTTAAGATAAATGTGACATCTTCTGTTTAAACTTTTCATCAAGTAGACAAAATGATAAATTAAACTACAAATATTTGCAATATATCTTAATAATCAGCCCATTACACTCTTATGTTGATAACTTCCATGTTAGAAATATAAAATTGCTAAACAACTAAAAATTGAAAAATTCATTTACTTTCATAAACAGATTTTATTACGCTATTTTTAACAAAAAATAATACTTTTCCTCTCCAATTATTTTATCCATATTCGATTGGAATGGTTAAACAGTTGAAAAATGAACCACTTTCCATTTACCCTCAAAGGAGACGTAGTTAACAAATTTATTTAAAATATACCTGAATTTGGTTTGTCTCTTTAATAAATTTCGTAACACACACACACGCACACGCATGCGCGCGCGCGTGTGTGTGTGTGTGTTATTCCATGTGTGTGTGTGTGTTATTCCAAAATATATATCACATTTAGAAAGTTTGTTTAGACTTTGTCAGACGGCTATCAGCTAGTTTTGTCTTTTTCAGACAAGCAAGGAACAAACTCATCCTAATGTTGAATATGATCATATATGTCACATTGGGCACCTGCTCGAGATTACTGTTAAATAAAAATGAAATGAAGTCTCTGAAGCATGTGACAAACTAGAAGGAGTAAGATATTTATGATATATTTTATATGCCAAAGTATGTTTTTCTCTCTATTAAATCAATACTGTTTCGTATGTGTTCCTCTAGAGTAAAAAAAATAATTACCATCGTTGTCGCCGAAAGATACAGAAAACAGAATCGAAGTATATGTGCCTAGTCTCTTGGTATTCTCTCACGGAGGCCATCTTTCGGCATATAATTGAGCGTCGTAAGTGTCTAAATTGACAATGTGTCAGAGCAAAAAATATATATATTTGAATAAAATTCAGGTCAGGATCCTTGTCCGGTATCCTAGGGTTGAAGTCCCTGTTGCGTAATTGTTAACGTGCTGAACTGCAACATCATAACGAGCGACATAGAAATCCAGTTCCGCTATTACATACTCTTTTCGCACGATTACTATTGGGAAAGGTTGGAAATCACTTATTACCCATGCTATGAGTTAAATAGTATGCCTACCCTACTTTTATAGGAATGGATTCTGTATTAGATAACAAAATATACAATAAAGGAAATAAACCTGAACTAATTGCTATATAGATTAGACGTGGCAGAGAGCCTTACAACACAACTGTGAATCGATGTCAAGACAGACCTTAAATAAGGATTAACGACTGACATGTATATATTTACCCAACACCTAACACATAAACAGAACTTTTTTTCTAGATCAATTTTAAGTAGAATGAAGCAGGTTTGACTTTATCATTTCTATTTACTTATGTTACTTATCTAAGTCTTAAGAAACTAGTCTGCACTGCTATTTACCCATAGTTTTGGGAAGAATAGTTAGATTAGTACCTTTCCAAGGACAATAGAACATTTGGACTCGTGTCTCTGAATCAATTTTCAACAACGATGATAATTACGCAAAAGAAACTAGAATTTTTGCTGATACAAGCAACTTCTAGCTCACTATGTCAATGTAACATACTCATGATGCGGATATGTGAAATAGACAAAATGTTCATAAAATGTTCATAAACATATATCGGAAACCGAAAACACGAAATTGGTTCAGGTACGAAACTTTTATTCCCCTTTTTGAGTTTAAAGGTTATTCGACACGAGGAGAGAGAGAGAGAGAGAGAGAGAGAGAGAGAGAGAGAGAGAGAGAGAGAATCTTTCTATGCTGGCTGCTTTTAAATCCTCAGCTCTCAACCCAACCAACACGCGGCGCCTGTAGCGCACAAAGCCGTCTGGCCTCGCCCAGGTCTGAATCTCAACCAACTGCTTTTCTCAAATCCCCAAATCCTCAGTTCATGCTTCCGGTGCGTGACGTCACTTACATCCCCTGGTCCCAATTCCTATCTGCGATTTTTATTTTGACATCTCTGAATTACACATCCTCTCCGCACGCGCGTGAACACCTGCGTTTACGTTGCACCTAACTAACCCATGCGCTAAGCGAAAGGTTCTCAGCCTATCTAAACCGAAAGGCAAGATATATAAATCGAAATCCCTCTGAAATTATATTACATCAATAGCATGATAGGCAATGACACTAATTGTATACACAAACTACTGGTGTTTTAATAAATCTCTTAAAAACATAAGACATTAGCTTTCGTATAAGCTTTAATTTGTTTTTGTTTTTTAAATTGATAATCTTATAAGCTTCCATTCCAAAAATGCAATCTGACACTTTAGAAGAACGATATGCAAAAAAATTATGTTTTAAACTTGGAAAAATACCACAGAAACGTATGGAATGCTTCAGACTGCTTTTGCACCATCTTGCATGAATTGAGCATCAGTTTTTGAGTGGCATAAGAGATTCAAGGAAGGCAGGGAGTCTGTGCAGGATGATGAGAGGATCCGGGAGGAATAAGGAAGTCAATACACCAGAGATGATTGGCCAAAGTGTAAGGGTTAGAGTTAGGTTTACTAGGGTGAGGGTGTAAGGGAGTTCAGGAAGAGATTCTGTTGGAAGAGGCCAGCCCTCTTCAAATTGGGTCAGTGGCATTTCCACCAGGACAATGCACCAGTCCACCACTCCATCGTTGTCACAGAATATTTGACAAAGATGGGCATCAAGACAGGTCCTCCGCCTCCCTATAGTCCAGACCTTGCTCTCTGTGACTTTTGGTTATTCCCTAAGATCAGAGGCTGTCGTTATGAGACAACTGAGGAGATGAAAAATGGTATGAGGAAGAGCATTGACACGCTCACACAAGGGGACTTCCATGGGGCCTTCCAGACGTTTTTGGATCGGTAATCAAAGTGCCCATACGATATGATAAAAATATATTTATCTAAGAGGAAAATGTAAAAAATGTCTGAAGAAATGACTAAATAAGAAATAAACGTAAACGTACATTGAACTTGAATCCCTAATCTATATTCGCAACAAATTCTGCACGTTTGAGTCCCTGACTTTAAGACACTAAAAATCCACTTCACCCGATCAGAGTGAAGCTCTCAAGAAAACCTTTTTTTAAGTTTTATTTTAGTTTCTCAGATATCCTCATGGAATCTATTCAGCAGTGAAATCCACCTTTCAATCAACATGTAGATGAATTTTTCATCTGGAATTCACATCTTTGTCGCATTATTCTTTTTCAACAACACACTATTTTATAAATGTTTAGAAAAAGTAAATGCATTTTTACGTAGGTCTATTAGTCTTGTGTCTGTCTGATGACAGTATTATTTATGATGTTATCTCTATAGAAAACTGCAATCAAAATCTCTTGGTTTGCCGCACACGGATACTTCAGCTAGTAAATATGCATATTCGAAAACAAGCAAAAAGTAAAGAAGAAAAGAAAAATAAAGGCATAGTACGGAACAGTATCAGCAAAAACTATTAACTTTTCAATGAACCTTTTACAAAACGAAATTATAACCACTATTCAACGACAAGTTACATCTATCATTTTAAAGATAAAAATATAAGGTTTAGTGCTTTAAGAAATAATTATTGAAATGTCATATCACATCTATTGTACTTTTCTTTGGGTCGCAGAATATACTTCAGTGTTAAACCTAATTTCGAAAGAATAGGGAATCTAATAAACGATAGATGAGGAAATGTTATGGAGTTGATCCCGTACCATATCGCCTGTCGCTTAAATGGTACTGCCGAGTTAGAAACATACAAATGGGTCAACTAAATGAATACAAGTCATTTTGTAATCCAATGTTTCTTTCATTTTGCAGCATACCAAAAAGGCAGTGTATGTAACCTCGACACTTCCCGACGGAAAGATTATTGTTTCGTCATTTTCGTATAAAGTCGTCAGTTTGCTTCTATCTAATACAAAATAAAGAGAAGCATATGGTGAGAAAGATTCAAAACCAAATCTACCATTCGTATTTGAAATCTGGGAAAAATTATTTTCCAAAAAGAAAACGAAATGAAGTTATCTGCATGAAATCCCTCGGACTATCTTCAAAAGAACGCTAGCAAGCATAAAATGAAGAAAATACCGATTGAATTTGACCAAGAGAAGATATTCAATCTTCGAGTCTACCTGCCGAGTCTTTCAGTCAGGGTCATTTTATTCCACTTCACTGATTGACCAAGAGAATTGAATTATCCGCAATCCTGCCCGGCTATATTCCTCAGCCAATAGAAAAGCACGCTTAGCGTGTATATTCATTTTACTGAAGGTCTTGCTTCATGCAAGTTATGTTTGTTCTTTCTTCGAAGTTCTTTCTTTTTCCTTCTCCTGATATTTCTCTTCGTGCGAAAATATCTTGTGGAAATCAATGCAATGCCATTTAATTCTGTTGATAACGTAACTTACTTGTTAATGGAAATAAAACCAAAAGTTAGTAAAAAGGGCTGTGGTTTAACTTTTCGTCGTAGATTTAGATGAAGAAAGCTGATTTTTTTTTTTAGTCTGGGCTCACTGATTTCCAAAGTTATTATAATATAGATCGATTGATTGGTTTAAGTTGCATATTAGGTCGTACAGGGTTATTTTATGCTTAGGTGTTCAGGCATCTTTTTCGTGTTGTTTATATTCATATTCATTGAGTAGTTACTTACAAGTTCTTTATACACAATTATAGCGTATCACGTATTCCTAGCCAATCAAATAATTTGCTCTCAATTGTATCGCAATAAATATTACTATCTAACAGCAAAAATTATATGATTTCAACTAATTATTTCTTTTCAATAATCACTTGTTTACACAAACAAAGTGTTTCAAGTAATTTATATTAATCCTTTGTAAACAATGAGAGTTTCAATTATCTATTCTTAATGAAAATGAATAATATATATATATATATATATGTGTGTGTGTGTGTGTGTGTGTGTGTGTGTGTGTGTGTGGTATAAACTATTCATATGTGATGATCTCTAAACTGATCTATTCTCAGTTGGGAGTCCAAAAAGTACGAAGTATATCGTGGATTAATGACAATGAAGGAAGACGTTATACCCTCGGGACCTCCAGAAATGGTGACCTATACTTAAATGTATTGTAATATCATAATCACGGCACAAGGCTTTTTAGACATCTCTGCACGGGATACTTTCTAAATATTCTAACTTACATGTTCAATGCTACACAGTTTTATATCATCTGACCAAGCCGAAACACTTCTGCATAGTTTGGAACGAGCAGCAGCAAGCATAGGCCTCTATGTTAATGCACACAAAACGGAATATATGTGCTATAACCAAACGGGGGACGTATCCACTCTAGAAGGAACCCCACTTAAACTAGTAGTCAAATTCACGTACCTAGGAAGCAGCATCGAATCAACCGAAAAGGACATCGAAACGAGGTTAACGAAAGCATGGACAGCTATCAATAGGCTATCGATTATATGGAAATCAGACCTAACCGATAAAATGAAACGCAGTTTCTTCCAGGCAGCGGTCACATCGATACTGCTATATGGATGCACTACATGGACGCTAACAAAACGACTGGAGAAGAAGCTAGATGGCAATTACACAAGAATGCTGCGTGCAATCCTGAACAAGTCCTGGCAGCAACACCCCACAAGACACCAACTGTACGGTCACCTGCCCCCTATCACGAAAACTATTCAAGTTAGACGAACCAGACATGCAGGACACTGCTGGAGAAGCAGAGATGAACTCATAAGAGATGTACTCTTATGGATCCCCACACATGGCCGCGCAAAAGCAGGACGACCAGCTCGAACGTACATTCAGCAGCTATGTGAGGATACGGGATGTTGTCCTGAAGACCTACCTAGGGCGATGAACGATAGGGAGGAGTGGCGAGAGAGGGTCAGGGATATCCGTGCTACCAGCGCGATATGATGATGATGATGTATATATTTTGAATAAAACGTAATATATATATATATATATATATATATATATATATATATATATATATGTACAAAATTTTCGTGCTTTCAGGGAAGAAAGCGTGAAATCATTTCTTCAAAGAGTTGACACGAACGTTTGAGGATTTTCAGGACACTTATCAAAATCTCTTTGAAATATCAATTCTTGACGGGAGTAAAAATTATATTGGAGTAGTTCTTTCCCTTTGGACAACCATCAGTGTGTGAGTGTGTATCTTAAAATATGAACTTGTTAAGTCCATGCCCA
>OY757904.1:120817648-120945148 GCA_963585895.1 Sepioteuthis lessoniana | reverse complement strand
TATTCTGTCTGTTCCTTTAGATATATGCCTGCTAATTGATATCGTACCTTTTCTAGTTTTCGGGCATTTGTGTTTATTGGGTTCTTCCGATAGCTTTTGGAGGCTGTTTTCACGTATGAACGTTTTTATCTCACCGCTAACATTCCCCGTGGGACTCTATATTTAGTTCTAGGTTT
This sequence comes from Sepioteuthis lessoniana, assembly GCA_963585895.1. Classification (NCBI taxonomy): domain Eukaryota; kingdom Metazoa; phylum Mollusca; class Cephalopoda; order Myopsida; family Loliginidae; genus Sepioteuthis; species Sepioteuthis lessoniana. The sequence continues at coordinate 120,944,972 of OY757904.1, read as the reverse complement.
TATTGGAATACACTTTGCTGCCGCCACGAGGTGCACGTTGACGAAATTCTCATATTCGTCATTTGGGGTACCTTTTTCTGTCTTCTTTTGTCGTGTCTTGAATCTGTTACTCAAAGCTAATACATATTTATCTCTTATATTTCTGTTGTTGAGAATGGACCTGTCATAGTGTTTGGTGGTCGCTGTTCGTTTGGCGTTTTTTCGTAGGCTTAGTCGTATTTTTGCTGTGACTATTTGCTGATCGGAGGACACTCCCTTGAAAGAGGAGTATGCCTCGCAATTCATTGCGCTATTTTTCCATTTCTTGTTTATAAAGACGTAGTCTATCTGTGCTTTACTATTGTTCGCGTATGTGTATGTCCATAATTTTCCCTCCCTTTTTTGATAGTTTGTACTGAGGCATGTTAATCTATTCTCTATCATGAAATCTGTTAGATGTTGTCCATTCCTATTTGACGTGTTAGGTAGGCTGTATTTGTTGTTTCTGTTTTTTCCGAGTTGGTCGTTCATATCTCCGCCAATGACTAGCATTTTGTGTTTTCAGAATGCTACGCACTAGAGAGGATAGCTCATCGTAGAAGGCTACTAGCTTCGTTTCTTCACTAACATTGGCAGGGCTCTAGCAGGAGATGATTGTTGCTCTAGGGTTGCCATTAAGCGTACATGCCATCATCCAATGTTGTATTCTCTCAATGATATTAAGTGTTTTTAACGCTCTAGGTCCTATAAGCATTCCTACCCCTCCTACTGGGGCATTGACGGAGTTTTTCCCTGCTAATACAGTGGCTAGCGTCCACCCATTGCCAGTTTTGTGATATTTGATATCTTCGGTGTGCGTGTATTTGTGTTCTTGTATGCATATTATGTCTGTCTTATGTTCTACGGCCGATGCAGTCAGCTCTGGTAGTTGACCTATTCTATTTAGGGTTCTAACGTTAAATGTCGCTATTTGCATTGTTTGTTTACATTTTAATAGTTTTTGTTGTTTGAGCTCTGTAGCTGATTTTTCGAACATTAAGGCCAAGGCTCCAACCTCAGCAGGACGCGCCCATTTTTTACCCGCGCTAAGAGCGATGCGGTTTATGTATGTGGTTTGAGTATGAGTCATGGTTATCTTTCGATGGCTGTTTTTATTCTCATCTATAGAAGCCACCCTCATAGATGAGCAGCAGTAGTTCCCCGATCGAACTGACGATCCTCTGCGTTAAGCCGTAAAACTCACCCGTCCAGGACCAGGTTAGGCATTGCGTTTGGCCGTCAATTGGTTAATTCAAATCCCTTTCCGTCCATCATTTTTCTTTCCTTGTGTACGTAAAAAAATGTTGGGGGGGTTCAGTTCCCTTAATTTTTAACTTAGTTAATATCCAGTTGTAATATATATTAGTAAGAGTTTTTGGTATATTTTCACCTGTCTTCTGATACTGGCCCTAACATGTTTTTTTTTTGTTTTTGTATACTTGGGACTTTTACTTAGGCTGCTTTTTTTTTGTTTTCTTCGAAACTACTATGGGGTGGGGGAGCTGTGAAAATTCTAAGCTTTTAGAAAAAATTCAGAACCATTTGCCGTGTACACTGACACATTTACCAGATTCATATATTCAATTTGGATTTACGGTAAAAGTGTCTTTACATTTAAAACACATAGTTCAAACAGCATTTTACAAAGAATTAAACAACATACACTTTTGTAAATTTTTCGGCATTTTAAATTAGTAGAACTTAAAGACATTACACTAGAGAGTATTGAAAGGTTAATTTTCTGGTGGCACAAACGAGTTCTTCATCTCTGCCGTTCTGCTTTACTGTTTAGTTATAAATGAATCTAAATATAATTTGGGAAAGTCTACTTTTGGGGAGGGGGAGACTAGTTATTTCCTCATTTTCTTTTACGGGTTTGTTTGCGGGGTAGAATTGGGATTTTAACTTAGGCTGTTTTCATTTTTGTTTTCTGCTAAACTACTATAGGGGGGAAACTGTGAGAATTCTAAGCTTCTAGAAAAGATTCAAAACCATTTGCCTTCTACACTGACACATTTGACCAGAGTCATATATTCAATTTGGATTTACGATAAAACACATAGTTCAAGCAGCAATGGAAATACACACACACACACATACACACACATATATATATACATATGTGTGTGTGTGTGTGTGTGTGTGTGTGTGTGTGTTTCCATAATCATGAGGCAATGACGTTGATTATTGAAATATTGGTAACACATTTTCAGGCCAAGGGCTGTCAAATAAAATCTTGATAAATACCGGTTTTTGACAAAAATCTACTTTAAATAGATACCTGGAAAAAAAGGAGAATATATTTCACTTCCTACATACTAACATACTTATACGGGGTATATCCTAAGAGCATTCTAACATTTAATAATAACGGAAATTGCTATATTGGCTTCCTCTCTTTATCCTTCAGATAAAAACGGTCTGGAATTTGTTCAGAAATTTTAGCTTTGGAGAAAAACCAGAAGTTGAAAAGAGAAAAATTTGGAAAGTACTTGGTAACATGACCTACTGATTTGCCAATAAGCTACTTTTAATGATTTAAAAATGAAAATGTAGATGAATTCAGCCCAAAAGATTATGGAAGTGACAAAGTATTTTTCAAAATTGGTTGTTGGTTGTTCGGTGTTTTAACAATTATGAACCCTTTAGGTTATTCAATAACAAACTCAGATTCGTAAACCAATAGTTTTTTAAAAGTGTTGATTGAGCTCATTTGTTTGCACACAGTAAAATGGTTTCAAATATCATTATTCGACATTAGTAATTCTATTTATCTCGAATTCCTATGTGTTATATCTTAAAGTAGGGTTTCGGCCTGGTTGGGTGTATTTGCCAGTATCACTATGTCATCGGTAATCGTTTTTGCCGGGTACCTTCTGTTTCTTTTCTTTCTCAGCTCGAAGCCGTTTTCTCTCATTTTATCAATCGATATTCAAAGCACGTAGTTTAGACAGATGATAAAGAGGTATGGTGCTAGCGTGTCCTCTTGTAATACTCCGGCTACAATGTCAAAGTATTCTGTGTCTCCATCCGATGAACATACTTTCACTTTTTTGTTTCTATAGAGAATCGTTATTACTGCTACGGTTTCTTTTGGTAGACCGTATGCTAGGAGGATATGTTCCATATGTGAATGGAATCGAACGCATTGGTAAAGTCGACAAATAGTAATGTCGCCTGTAGGTTTTTTTTGCCCATTCGCCTTTAAGGATTCTACGGATGGTCAATATTTATGAGGTCGTGGATCTATTTCTTCGGAAGCCATTTTGGTTTTTTCTAAGGATGTTATTTCCACACTAGACGCAACCCATCTGGAACTGGTAGACAAGTTTACCTACCTAGGTAGCAGTGTCTCATCAACCGAAAAAACATCGAAACGTGGCTAACGAAGGCATGGACAGCTATCGATAGGCTATCGATCATGTGGGGATCTGACCTGACCGATAAAATGAAACCCCAGTCCTCCCAGGCAGCGGTCGTGTCGATACTTCTGTATGGATGCACTACTTGGACGCTTACAAAATGGCTGGAGAAGAAGCTGGACGGCGATTACACAAGAATGTTACGTGCAATATTGAACAGGTCCTGTCGGCAACACCCAACAAGGCCCAAACTATACGGCCACTTGCCTCCAATCACGAAAACTATCCAAGTTAGACGAACCAGACATTCAGGACACTGCTGGAGAAGCAGGGACGAAGTGATGTACTACTATGTACCTCCACATTTGGCCGAGCAAAAGCTGGACAATCAGCTAGAGCATACATAATGCAGCTATGTGAGAATACGGGATGTAGCCCTAAAGACCTGCCTGGGGCGATGAACGATAGGGAGAAGTGCCGAGAGAGGGTCAGGGATATCCGTGCTGGTAGTATGACATGATGATGATGATGATGATGATGTCTTAAAGGATATACAATGACAGACATATATACAATGCGCAGAGGGAACTGTGTGTATTTGAATAATAGTTACTACTACTAATATTGTTGGGTACGAGGAGGATGGGTCATTCAATTATATCACACACCCCTGAGCTAAATTCTTCCGTTGGAATGTTATCTTTTTTTTTATTTTGACGTAGCCGTTTTAGTGCTTTCTTTTCTCTCAAACATTTTTCCCTCCGCAAAGTTAACGATGGTGATGCTCGTTGAATTTGTGGGGAATAAGAAGTTGATGGTGTCTGCGGCACATCCACGAGTGCTTTTTGGTTAATTGGAGGTGTGATCTCGATTGCGTCATATAACTGCTCGATACTTTTAATATATCATGGCCTGATTTGTTTTGCATGTCTCTTGTGATCAAATCGCTTTCCGTTGATTAGATAGATCACGGTTCCAATTCTTTTGGTAACTGTAGGGAAAATTGTGACTTACCTGACTTGCGTGTGGGCATATTTTGTACGGTTCAGTCGCTTAACAAAAGAAAAAAAAACCTAAAATGGTTACACACAGTCGTTTTTGTATTTTATTATATGGCGTTAGTAACGCAGACTCTCGGCAGTCCTATGCAAATGAGACTATGCAAGGTGTATAAAAAGAGCCGTGGAGGGAACGGGTGACTGAGTTCGAAAAAGGTTTGTTGCATAGGCGTACACGTGAAACAGGATTGTCTGAGTCAGTGACGTTATTGAAATAAACTTTCAAACCAGAGTAACAATACCACGCTCCCTGTAATTCTTCCCAGTTCGGTAGTTCCTAAAACAACAAAATAAAATATCACCCGGTTAATAATTTTCACTTTTTTAGGATTTTCATTTCGGTTTTGGTAGTAATCTTTTCTTTAATCCATCAAATTCGTTGTTTATTACCACCAAAAAGAATAAAAGGTACGATTCTTTTAGGTTTGAACATGTTTTTTTTTTCTTTTATTTCAAATCATAGTTCGGTTTTCGTGCAACAAGCTAAACTCTCAGAAAATACTTAAGGAAATTCATTCTTTTGGTCAGTTAAAAGTTCCTCTAGTTGTCTTGATTTCTTTTTGTCTATAGCGTCTGATTTATTACAGAAGGAGTTGATACGCATTTCCCATTAATGAAATAACACTATCCAGTTAATTCAGAAGAGACGCAAATTATTCTCGGGTACAACGTAAACTTTTGAATTATACGTTTTTTCCACCAAAAGACACGCTAACATTAAATTCACATTTAAATTTTAATTTATGTCCAGATACGCCTCGAGAGACTTTAACATTGTTCAGAAGTTACGGTCGACCTATGTTTTCCAGGTAGACTCGTCAATAATTGAAATGTCACTACCAGGGTCTAACAAGCATTACACTGTCTGTTCATTAATTGTAATATCAATGTATATTCTTTTTCAGTTATCTTTCATTTCTTTTTAGGATAAAACAATATTTAGTTATTGTAAGGCTTTTTTTGTTGTTTTTTTTTTCAACATTCTGAAGCTTTGTAGCCTTTCCGCCCGCATTCGAAACATGGCGTATTTTTAAAATAAAAGTCGCTTCCTGTGTGATTTTTACCAATGCAACCTTTGCATTGATAATTTTTTATTTACTTTTGGGGACGCTTTCTTTTATTCTTTCTACATGCGACATTTTTTCCCTCGATACGGGTGTTATCGTGTTCGACGTTGATTAACCTTTGACACTCCTAAGTGACTTTTTGTAATGTGATTTCTGGGTCCTGCTCCCTGATTGTTAATATTCTAGAATGAATGTCCTTGTCTTTGGAGGTGGTTTGCCCTTGCTCGAAGATTAAACATTTGAACATGTCCTTTGAAATTTCGTTTATTTCAATCAGTTCACATTGAGAGTTAACCGTACCGGCGCTGGCCGTACCGACGAAATCCTCATTTTCCTGTTTGATGATATTTAAACTCTATCACGTTCGTCGAAAATCCAAAACAACGCTTTAATCGTTTTGTCAAATAATTTTTTTTTTTTTTTTTTTTTTTTGGTTGTATCAGATTTGTATTCTTCGTATTTTCTTGAGAACCCAATTTGTGAAGTAATAATGTTACTTCTTCGTTCGAAAAAAGTAGACATCTTTTTGAAAAGATTGTTTCATATCTCCTAAAGTATGCGGGAAACGTCACGCCGTTGACAGGTCATAACGAAAATCTAAGAAAGAGAGAGAGAGAGAGAGAGAGAAAGAGAGAGGTTGAAATCCTCCCAGCCAAGAAGATTCTTGATCCACTTTCTTGCGCTACTTGATTTGTTAGTTGTTTCTCAAAATTCTCTTGTTTCAATAGTTGGTTTTGCATTTGCTCTAATTTTTTCTGAACTAGTTAACATTCGTCATGTAACTTTTGCTGTTACTTCATCATCATCATCATCATGATGTCGTGCTGCAAGCACAGATATCCCTGACCTTATCTTGCCACTTCTCCCTATTGTTCATCGCCTCTGGCAGGTCTTCAGGGCTACATCCCGTATCCTCACAGAGCTGCTGTATGTATGTTCGAGTTGATCGTCCTGCTTTCGCTTGGTCATATGCGGGGATCCATTGGTGTACATCACTTATGAGCTCGTCCTTGCTTCTCCAGCAGTGTCATGCATGTCTGGTTCGTCTAACTTGGATAGTTTTCGTGATGGGAGGTAGGTGGCCGTATAGTTTGTACTTTTTTGGGTGTTACTTCCAGGACTTGTTCAATATTGCTCGCAACATTCTTGTGTAATTGCCGTCTAGCTTCTTCTACAACCGTTTAGTAGCACTGCGTCCATATAGCAGTATCGATACGACCACTGCTTGGAAGAAAATGCGTTCCATTTTATCGGTCAGGTCTGACTTCCATATGATCGATAGCTTATAGATAGCTGTCCATGCCTTCGTTAGCCGCGTGTCGATGTCTTTTTCGATTGATGAGACACTGTTTCCTCGGTAGCTGAACTTGTCTACTAGTTTCAGAGAGCTTCCGTCTAGGGTTTAAATGTCGCCTGTTTGATTAAAGCACATGTATTCAGTTTTTTGTGCATTGACATGGAGACGTACATAAAGACTTTGTAATTTTCACCAACTGCTCCATTTTGTTTTAAAAAGTATTAAATTTCAAAGTCACTCAACATATTTTTTTCAAAATCATAAGAAACAGTTCTACCCAGTCTTAAACACTGTTTGTAATAACAGTAATAACCAAAACAAAAATAGTAGGTTGTCTTTTTTTTGTTGTTTGTTTATTTTTTTTCTATCCCGGTAAATCCATTTTTTTTTTTGCATTCCAGGTTCAAATCAGTGTTTCGACCTACAACACGATTTTTTATAAAATGAATCTAATTAGAAAATATTCTTACCTTTAGGCAGAATATTACGTTTTATTTGTATCCTTGAAATCTGTTAACGAATCGTAAATTATGTGTTTTTCGGGTTCATCACTGTTAATATTCCACACAGCTACTGTAATCTTTTTTCGACGTGGGTTCTCAGGAATCCTCATCGCTACTTGTTATATCGTAAATGATATACAATGGCAGACTAATCCGAGTGGTAAAGAATAGACAACACATTAGGTTGATACACCAGAAATGCAGGTTTATTTTTACAGGTGTACAAATATAAGTAGATAAGTTTAAATATTACAATCATCACAAGGTTTGTATTATGTCCTAGCAATGGTCGATCACGCTGAAATCCTACGCTGAGACTCATCCACAGAGAGCTTTCTGTGTACTTGGATAATGTTTAGTACTACTGCTATTGTTGCGGTACAGGGAAGATGATACATTCCATTATATCACTATGCAATTTGAATACTTTGTTTAATGTAGATGAACATTTTTTTGGTTCACTCAGCTATTATTACATTTTCAATACACTTTAGAGTTGGAGAGACCGACCATAACATCTGTGTTTTTATTCAAAAACTAACTGGACTTATAGCCTGGGTCATAGGAGTATATATACGATTGACAAACTTTGTGTAGTCGAATGAACTGGACTTATAGCCTGGGTCATCGGCGTATATATACGATTGACAAACCTTGTGCAGTCGAATGAACACTGTATAATAATGATAGTATCGAAAAAATCTTATATACTTTTCTTTCTACGGATAAGCATACGTAGACGCTTCAGTGAAATAATAAATAATACTATTTTTAGGGCGCAGTTCGAGAGGAATTATCTGTTTAATCAATCTATATTTAAATGTAAAACAAGAAAAAATAAAGCAAGAAACAAATTATTTAACAACTGAACTGTCCAGACGTTTGACACTAAGCAATTTTATTATGAAGGGTCACAGTCGAATCAAGACTCATGCAAAGCTGTCACAAAATTGTTTGATCACGTTGGCAGTCCCCATTTTAACGTGCCTCGGGTGCCATGTAATGATATCTTGTCTAACAAACAGGTACTGGCTGGGGGTGAAGCGAAATGCTCAGACGTTTATATCAGAATACCTATCTATATATGGATAGCTTTAATTGTCGTGCATGCTTAACGAGTCATTAATTTAAAGTAACTTTATGTAAATATATATATATATATATATATATATATATAGAGAGAGAGAGAGAGAGAAAGAGAGAGAGATTTGGATACACCCGTTGTGTAATGGTTACCGAGGTAAGAAATGGTTACGATGACCCAAGTTCAAATCCTGAGGGACCCTGTTTGCATTTCACATTGCGCTTATAGCCTTGGGAAAGATATAAATTCAATTAATCTTCCTAAAGGACAATATAAGGTTTGACAAGCCACTATAAAATTGGTATGGTGTGTAAAATGTAAAGTTGGTGACAGTTGAGGGTGAATCGAAGGCTCTTTTTTCAATAGCTACAAAACCAATGTGAAGGAGAGGGGGCTATTCTCTAGATTGCTCAACTTTACCCTTGTCCCTTACCTGATAATGCTTAGTGTTAAGCAAGGAGGCATCAAGTACCATTTTTTGAGTCTTTGGTATGACTCGACCTGGGATTGAACCCTAATCTCCTGGAGCTTTGGCGAACACTAATCGGCCGAAAAGAGGGAAAAGTCTTAACTCAAACCTATTAAACATTTTAAAAATCGGTCTTGCCTTTCATCCTGATCATGCAGAGGTGTTATATATATATATATATATATATATATATACAAGAGAGAGAGAGAGAAAGAGAAAGACAGAGAGAGAGAAAGAGAGATAATATGCAAAGAATATGAGTTGGGAATTAATCTATTTGAGATTATCGGTGACGATTCCTATAAACACTTGGAGTGCTTAATGTATGACAATATGTAATATTTTAAAGATCAAATTTCCATATAATTGAAAAAACTCAACAAAACCTCATTTGGTTTTTATGAATTTATTTCAGCCGGCAACTCAGTAAGGGAAAACCAGCTTCTTCAGATAGACATCACACAATTGATAGAACACTTTTATAAAAATATTCTTAAATGTACTCTTCCGCATTTTTTTAAAAAAATGACATGAGCTAGAAGTTACTGTCAAAGATTGATCTGATGTTATTGTCTGATGTTATATATTTATATAAAATTTCAAGGAACTCATAAAACCCTGAGTAACTAAAATCTTGTCAATAAATTAACCAATATTATCGTAAGAAAAATCTCTCTATTTATACATCAAGGAAAACATGGCAATTAACAGTATCAGTAATATCAATCTTATATTGATCAGTTAAAAAAAATGACGTTTTATTTGATTTCAGTTTGAAATTTAAATTCAGTCTTTATCAAATTCCTTAATATTCGTATGCTTATATTTTAAATACTCGCCTTCAAATTTTCGTTACTACAATTACTATTATTATATCTATCAATTAATAATGATTGTATTATTAAAGATTTAAAGTAAATCTTATAACAATTATTGCAAACTTGTCTTTATTTACTCATTTGATGATTTTTCTCACCAGAGTTAGCTGGTGGTTTCATACTGGAGTTTGAGTGACAGCTCGTCGGACATATCTGAAGGACTATTCTATGTATTGTAGGAGATATAAGTAATGAAGTATTCTTGATAATCTCTTCTTGTCTTCTTATTTCCAAGTCTTCTAGTCCCTGTACCAATCCTTAAAGGATTGTCGCAAGTGCACAATTGCCATCACTGTAACATTCAAGTTCCATATTTTTTTAGTTCTCAGGAAAGTTCTTGGGAATAATTTATCTTTTCGCTTTTTGTTAAAACTCTGTTGTCTGCTGTTATGGTAAAGTCTTCTATTCAGCGTTTGTTTTTGTTTTTTTTCTTTGGTGTAGTTTTCGTAGTTGTTGTTGTTGTTGTTGTTGACTCTCACTCGGTCTGGTCGTTTTGCCGAGATTAGATGAACGGTTTTTGTCTCAAAAATGTTTGTTCGTTTCATTCTCCAGGACCGATTCTTGGTTGGACATATGCCAGTTGTTTGTATAGTCAAATTAAAATTTTTTGCACAAGTCCAACTGGATTACTTTCCCCACCCAGCAGTGCCTAGTTCAATACTCTGAGCTAATTTACTACATTCACTTATTATATGATTGATCATTTCTTTTCTGTCACCATAAAACCTACATATACTATTTTGTTGTGTCAAGTCTATTTTTGCTTTAACATAGCTAGTCAATATGGCGTTGTTTTTTCTGCTATCAGAAGAAATCCCTTTCTCGCTTTAGCTTTAACTTTTTTAGTCATGTCCAAGTCTTCTGGTTTGAGATTCCGCTTTAAAATTTACATATAATTGTTTTTTTTATAACAATTTTTGTGCTCTAGTTATTGTTGTTGTATTGATCCTTGCGGTGCTGGTGTTGTTTCTGGTCTCTGTTATCAGTCTTTCTTTAATCTTTTGAAGAAGTCTTCGATTGTTCTTATCGATTTATGGACGCTATCTTCAATGCGAGCGAGTTCTCTTCCTCCTTCTTTTCTAGATATATATTAGTCTATCTATATATCTGGGATGTAAGGCCGTCTGCATTGTTATGATTTTTCTTGTTCTCTACGCCATTTTTGCTGCCATTTCATTTCCAATAATATCAATAGCAATACTGCTACCATTAATTTTATCCTACTATGCGTTTTAAATGTAAAGGCACGCTTACTCTACTGTAAAGCCAATTTGATATTAAGCCTATCCACATGTCAGCGAACAAGGCAGAATGTTTTTAAATATCTTCTATCGAATAATTTAAAAATTCGTAAAGAAAGCCCTAACAGTAGTTTAGAAGAAAAAGCCTAGAATGCTACTACAGCCCCCCCCCCTCAGAAGGAAAAAGAAAAAAAAAAAAAAAAAAAAAACCAACAAAAACGAATTGTCCCCTTCACCCCACTAGACCGCCCCCAAAGCTACCTAAAATATCAGTAGTAAATAAAAGTCCAAACGAAGAAGACGCATTTGAACTCAGGAGCCAAGTGGAAGAAATATGTCAATATTGGTCAGTATGTCTTTAATTCCAATTTAAAATGCTGAATTTTACAAAATGTTATGCTGTATTTTGTTTGTAAAATAATGCTTAAACTATGCGTTTTAAATGTAAAGGCACGCTTACTCTACTGTAAAGCCAATTTGATATTAAGCCTATCCACATGTCAGCGAACAAGGCAGAATGTTTTTAAATATCTTCTATCGAATAATTTAAAAATTCGTAAAGAAAGCCCTAACAGTAGTTTAGAAGAAAAAGCCTAGAATGCTACTACAGCCCCCCCTCAGAAGGAAAAAGAAAAAAAAAAAAAAAAAAAAAAAAAACCAACAAAAACGATTTGTCCCCTTCACCCCACTAGACCGCCCCCAAAGCTACCTAAAATATCAGTAGTAAATAAAAGTCCAAACGAAGAAGACGCATTTGAACTCAGGAGCCAAGTGGAAGAAATATGTCAATATTGGTCAGTATGTCTTTAATTCCAATTTAAAATGCTGAATTTTACAAAATGTTATGCTGTATTTTGTTTGTAAAATAATGCTTAAACTATGCGTTTTAAATGTAAAGGCACGCTTACTCTACTGTAAAGCCAATTTGATATTAAGCCTATCCACATGTCAGCGAACAAGGCAGAATGTTTTTAAATATCTTCTATCGAATAATTTAAAAATTCGTAAAGAAAGCCCTAACAGTAGTTTAGAAGAAAAAGCCTAGAACGCCTAATGCTACCACAGAGCTCTAATTCCTGAAGCCTGCTAGGTCCCCAACTGTAGGATGAAAAAAAAAAAAAAATGAAAAACCCTTGGAAAAGTCCCAATACAGCAAAAAAGTATAAGTCAGTATTAGTGAAAGTCATAAGAAAGTACCTTAATGTTGGACTTTAACTAAGTTAAAACTTAAAACAAATCCCCCCCCTTTTATTTATTTTTTTATCTTTTTTTTTTTTTTTTTTTCATTTTATTTAATTTTTAAAAAAAATTTTTTTTTTTTTTTTTTTTTTTTTTTTTTAATGTTCATTTATTTTATTATGCACACATGGGAAGCAGCATGATGTACGTTAAGGTATTTGAATAAACCAATGGACGACCAAAGTCAATACCCAAATGGGTCCTGGACGTGAGTTTGACGACTTTTCGCTCAGGATCGACAGTTCGATCGAGGAACTACTGCTGCTCCTCTATAAGAGTGGCTTCTATAGAAGAGAATAAAACAGCCATCGAAAGATAACCATGACCCACACTCAAACCACTTACACAAACCGCATCGCTCTTCGCGCGGGTAAAAAAGGGGCGCGTCCTGCTGAGGTTGGAGCCCTGGCCTCGGTGTTCGAAAAATCAGCTACAGAGCTCAAACAATCAAAACTACTAAAATGCAAGCAAACACTACAAATAGCCACATTTAACGTAAGAACCTTAAATAGAATAGGACAACTCCCAGAGCTAATTGCATCGGCCGAAGAACATAATATAGAAATAATTTGCATACAAGAACACAGATACACGCACACAGAAGATATCAAATATCACGAAACTGGCAATGGATGGTCGCTCGCCACTGTATCCGCATGGAAAAACTCTGTCAACGCCGCAGTAGGAGGGGTAGGATTGCTTATAGGACCTAGAGCACTAAAAACGCTTAATAGCATAGAGAAAATACGACCTAGGATGATGGTAGCTACATTTAACGGAAACCCCAGAGCAACAATCGTCTCATGCTACAGCCCCACCAATGTTAGTGAAGAAAATGAAATAGTCACCTTCTACGATGAGTTATCCTCATTAGTGCGTAGCATCCCGAAACACAACATGTTAGTCATTGGCGGAGACATGAATGCACAAATCGGGAAAAACGGAAACAACAAATACAGCCTCCACAACACGTCAAATAGAAATGGGCAACATCTAACAAATTTCATGATAGAAAATAGATTAGCATGCCTCAATACAAACTACCAAAAAAGAGAGGGCAAACTATGGACATACACGTACGCAAACAATACTAAAGCTCAGATAGACTACGTCCTTATAAACAAGAAATGGAAGAATAGTGCATTGAATTGCGAGGCATACTCCTCTTTTGAGGGTGTGTCCACCGATCATCGAATAGTCACAGCGAAAATACGGTTAAGCCTACGAAAAAACGCCAAACGAACAGCGACCACCAAACACTATGACTGGGCCCTATTAAACAACAAAGATGTCAGAGATAAATACGTATTAGAATTGAGAAACAGATTCGAAACACTACAAGAAAAGACGGAAAAAAGTACACCAAACGACGAATACGAAAATTTCGTCAATGCACACCTTGAGGCAGCAGCAAAATACATTCCAACAAAAATTAAAACTAAATATAGAGTCCCATGGGAAACCTTAGCGGTGAGAGAAAAACGTGCACTAGTGAAAACAGCCTCCAAAAACTATCGAAAAAACCCAACAAACACAAATGCCTTAAAACTAAAAACGGCACAAAATCAATTAGCAGGCATATATATAAAGGAACAGACAGAATACATTCAAAATCAGATAGATAAGATCAGAGACTCGGTAGAAGATAGACAATCTAGAATTGCCTGGCAAACAATAAACGAAGTGAGCAGAAGAAAGAGCACAGCCAAAGCAAAACTTAAAGCAGCAAACCAACAAGAAAGAATAAAACTGTGGAAACAGCACTTCGAAAACTTACTTGGAAACCCACCAAAAATAACACATGAACCAATCACCAGAATAATTAGCAAACAATTAGACATTAAACTTGGACCGTTCACACAAGGAGAACTCGACTCGGTTCTCAGAAAAATTAAAAATAGGAAAGCTGCAGGACTGGACGAAATTCCCCCGGAAGTATGGAAGACCAGACAATTCGACGACATACTGCTCCGACACTGCAACGCAGTATACAATCAAAATCCGATAGATAGATGGACGAAGGGATGCATACTCCCCTTCCCTAAAAAGGGGGACCTCGGATTAGCCAAAAACTACCGAGGCATAACACTTACATCCATAGCTGCCAAAATCTACAATGCCCTACTACGAAACCGCATAGAACCCAAAATCGACAACATACTTAGAAAAAACCAAAATGGCTTCCGAAGAAATAGATCTACGACCTCACAAATACTAACCATCCGCAGAATCCTTGAAGGTGTACGGGCAAAGAACCTACAAGCGACATTAATATTTGTCGACTTTACCAAGGCTTTCGACTCCATTCACAGAGGAAAGATGGAACAAATCCTACTAGAGTACGGCATACCTAAAGAAACCGTAGCGGCAATAACGATTCTCTATAGAAACACTAAAGTAAAAGTACGATCACCAGATGGAGACACAGAATACTTCGACATTGTAGCAGGAGTACTACAAGGGGACACGCTGGCTCCGTATCTCTTTATCATTTGTCTAGACTACGTACTTAGAACATCGATTGACAAAATCAAAGAGAATGGCTTCGAACTGACGAAAAAAAGAAGCAGAAGATATCCCGCAACAACAATTACCGACGCCGACTACGCCGATGACATAGCGATACTGGCAAATACACCTGACCAAGCCGAAACACTTCTGCATAGCCTGGAACGAGCAGCAGCAAGCATAGGCCTCCATGTTAATGCACACAAAACGGAATATATGTGCTATAACCAAACGGGGGACATCTCCACTCTAGAAGGAACCCCTCTTAAACTAGTAGAAAAATTCACGTACCTAGGAAGCAGCGTCGAATCAACCGAAAAGGACATCGAAACGAGGTTAACGAAAGCATGGACAGCTATCAATAGGCTATCGACTATATGGAAATCAGACCTAACCGATAAAATGAAACGCAGTTTCTTCCAGGCAGCGGTCACATCGATACTGCTATATGGATGCACTACATGGACGCTAACAAAACGGCTCGAGAAGAAACTAGATGGCAATTACACAAGAATGCTGCGTGCAATCCTGAACAAGTCCTGGCAGCGGCACCCCACGAGACACCAACTGTACGGCCACCTGCCCCCTATCACGAAATCTATTCAAGTTAGGAGAACCAGACATGCAGGACATTGCTGGAGAAGCAGAGATGAACTCATAAGAGATGTACTCTTATGGATCCCCACACACGGCCGCGCAAAAGCAGGACGACCAGCACGAACGTACATTCAGCAGCTGTGTGAGGATACAGGATGTTGTCCTGAAGACCTGCCTAGGGCGATGAACGATAGGGAGGAGTGGCGAGAGAGGGTCAGGGATATCCGTGCTGCCAGCACGATATGATGATGATGATGATGATGGTAATCACAATCAATTTTCTATAATTAATAATTTTCATATTAGTTTATATATATATATATATATATATATATAATAATTTTTTTCTTCATGTTTTTCGTTCACACCCAGAGACTGAAAATACGGGATCGAAATAAATTTACAATCATGAATTAACCGGTCTTCGTTTTTTTTTTTCTTAAAGAAATTTGCTCTGTAATAAATTACATTTAGATCTCTACCAGGAAAATTTAAATGTTCAGCTCTTGAATGATTTTCTTGTCCTGAGGGAATTACTCCAAACTTTTTAACCTGACCGAATATTACATATATATATATATATATATATATATATATATATATATATATATATATATATATAAGTGTGTGTATGTGTCTGTTTTGCACATGTACGTGTGTGTGAGTTCATGTTTAAATCCCTTTCATATAAAATGTTTAAGTCAAATATTTCTAGTTTCTTGGACTTTTGCAATGACGCCATGGGAACTCCCCTCGCAAATATCCTTGACAAAAACCAGCTGCAATGCATAACTCCGTATTTTACGTCTTGCCTGCGTCTTTAATCAATACAAAATGAACGTCTAATAATATGCAACTGAGAAAAGAACAGATCAGTGAGAAAATACGGAAATAAAAAGCAAAAACAATAAATGATCAATAAATCTTTAGTAAGGAAAAATTCCTTTAGGACAAAATTTAATACTAAATTAGTGAGTTGATCTCTCTCTCTCTCCTCTCTCTCTCTCTCTCTTCTCTCTCTCTCTCTTCATATATTTTTATATATATATTTATATGTATTTGTGGGGGTTGTTTGTGTGTGTGTGTGTGTGTGTGTGTGTGTGTTGTGTGTGTGTGAGAGAGAGAGAGAGAGAGAGAGAGAGAGAGAGAGAGAGGAGAGAGAGAGAAGTATTAATGCGAATTTTACCACAGATTATTCAGTAAATATCAGTGGTTGACAAAACTTATAAATTGTGGTTAATTTGTTCTGACTGATATGTTGCGTCATTACATCTATGTGAAATATTTATCCATTCATATATCTATCAATGTATCTATCAATCTATTTATCTGTCTTTTTTTTCTCTTTGTTTCTATGTATCGATGTATGTGCATTTTCTTTATTTTGATAGAAACACAACTATTTTGTGCCCCACAGTAAATTGAACAAGAACAGAATTCTAGAATGTTGCTTAGATATCAAAAACTTGTTCTGACATGATTCTTGACACATTTTGATCAGCAAACTCAACATATTTTGAACAGGAACTTTTTCTTGGAAACTCTTTATCCATTCGACAAAGGTCCATGAGAGCTGAGTCTTGAAGTTCAATAGACTTGGGCTGTAAGATGTGCTGACTGATCTCTGCTAAAGCGTAAGAATCCCCAGCCTAACGAGTGTCTTGGATGTGAAATGAAATCATCTAATGTGAGTGTTTTGTCTTGGAGCCTTGGGGAACGTGGAGTAACTCCTAATTGTCATTGCTCAATTGACGGTACTAATTATAGTTTGATCTATAGGTAAAATAGAATTTTTTAACGATTTTTTCTGTGTGCGAATGAATGAGTTAAAGTGAAATAAGTTAAGTTGTCGACCGTAGTAAAGGGCGACTCGAAGGCTCCCTTTCCAATTTTAACAACCAAAAAAAATTACTCCGCAGATATATTTTGTTTTAAATAGCCGTACGTTGAGCATTCATTATTTTGATAACCAAAACCTTAATTGACTCATATATATATATATATATATATATATATATATATATATATATATATATATATATATATATATATATATATATATTTATATATATAAGGTCACCGTGTATGTTATACATATGTAGATTTTTTGTATATTTGCGGTTTGTTTATGTGCAGACTTAAAGATTTCCATAAAGTTATTTATAATTATATTATGCATTCATATTTGTAAGTAAGTTGGCATGGCAATCAGGCACATTCTTTAGTTTTTCATGTATTATTTCATAAAATTATATTTCCTATATCATTTGGTTAAGAAACTAGTAATGAGCGAAACGTTTTAGTTTCAAACCCTAATTTTTATATACATGGATTGGAGCAGAGATTTTACGAATCGATTTTTTGTTATAAGAATAGCTTCCTTTATTTTGTCTTTATGAATCTATCTATCTATCTATCTATCTATCTATCTATCTATCTATCCAAACTTACATGAGTGTGCGGTTATGTGTGTGTGTGTGTGTGTGTGTGTGCAATTATGATTTAAACATGACGCTATACATGTATTTTTATCCCGTGAAATTGTGACAGTTCTCTGAGTCCTAATAGGAATACTATCTTACCAGAGCTTGGCAACATGAAACTTGTATTAGAATTTTTATTTTGTCTTATCATTATCTAAATTTGGTTGGTTGGTTGTAATGTTTTACCGTTTTTCAACACTTTTAGGGTTATTCAATGTCGATTCAAGTCATTTTGATTAAAACTTTGTCTCAATTTCGTTTGGTTTATAGCATATCAACCATTGTATGTTAATTAATGAAAAATCCTTTTTTATATATATTCTGTTCTATATCAAACAATTCAGTGCTGTCAACAAAGTTAAATGGTTCCATGTATTGTCATACATCACAGATAATTCAATTAAACATCAGTCATTTGTTTACATAGAGTTAAATGTAAAAATAGTTATATTTCAAACAATTCAGTTTAGCATTAGTACACATTTTATATATCAAAACAGTTTTATTTCAAAAAATTCAGTTTAGTATAAGTACACGGATTAGTTATTTTTGACTCATAGATAGGACGCTATAAGGTGCTACCACTACGCAATGATGGAGCCTCACCATCATATTGTTTAGCGTGATATCCTTGACACTCATTGGGGGAGTCTTACCCCTCTGCAAAAATGTAGTCAGTGTATTCTGAAACCCAAGCCTACAGGGCCAGATCTAACTCTGTGTGTGTGTGTGTGTGTGTGTGTGTGTGTGTGTGTGTGTGTGTGTGTGTGTGTGTGTGTGTGTGTGTGCAGAAAAATTGTCGGAAACAATGACCAGTTTATTTGAGATTAAGTGTTCAATTCTTAGTTGAATCAGTTTAATTTAGATATTGTGAAATAGCTTTACACTTACTTACTGCATACATTAAAAAATAATATCACGCACATCAAGGCGTGTTTTGAAGTCGGGATTATAAGATAATTTATTACCAGATCATTCAAAAATTTGTTCCAGACATGTTATAATTTAAGTTTGTATAAATATAAAACTGCATGATTTATAGTCATTATGGCCAGAATATTAATCACTTTTAGAAGAAGTTAATGCCGTACGTATACTTGCTATTATTGGTTTTAACAAACTACAGTTATGAATGGTATTGGATTATCTTCATCAAACAAAGGCCGATGAAAATTACTTTAAATTTTCTATATGGAATCGAAGATTTAATCAAAATCTATCAAAGTTCACCAGGTTCAAAACACTTTAGCGTAAGTTAAGTGAGTTAATTCAGTACATAGGGTTATGTAAAGTAGTGAAAGTAACTTGAAATGCTATTAAATCGATTTTAGGTGTAACTTTGATTAAACTTTCCATTACTGTACCATAGTAATTGGTGAAGTAAAATTGGTCTACTACCTCCCGAATTTCACATTTGTATTCATGCAACTTCCGTTAGGATCTATCTTAAATTCAAAGATGACTCTGAAATGCCCATTCCAAATCACTTGAAATCCGCAAGGGATTATGATAAGACCTAAACCATTTCATGGACTGTTAGAGTACAGTGTCTCTTAGCACAAAACAAGAACAGAAAACTGTGTCAGTAGTCAAACGGATAGCCAGTGAAATTCTCATGAAATTGAAAAGCGCTTCTTTAAAAATAGTTCATAATTGTTTGATGTAAGCGAAAAATGTAAAGTTGTTTAACAGGAAAATAATGATTTTTAAAAATAGTTTAAAAGTTAACAAGTTGGAAATGATATTATTTATAATTAAACATTCAAATATATTTTTGCAGCTTTGTATTCGGTAATAATTTTATCCAGTTTTCTCATACCGTATCTTTAAGAAAACAAGTTAACGAAAGCAACGCATGAATTTCATATTATTTGCTTGGACTTTGATTATTCCATGAGAAAGATGAAGCTGTTCTGAATATAGATTATGTAGATGGAATTTATATAGTCTTAATCAATTTCTAAGTTGATATTAAATTAGAAAAATGTCTGAATATAACTGCCAATTAAAATCAGGATATAGTTCGGAAAGATTTCAACAGATTTAAAAGCAATTGGCTATGATTCTATTAGGTATTAAATTGAAAAATAATATACAATTTTTACATGAGCGGCTTTTATCATGTTCATTATTAAGAAAAATTCCCAGCTTTTACATAAACACATATAACTAACGCCTGATTTCGTAAGATGAGTGGAATATCAAGCATACACGTACACCCACATATACACGTATGTAAATAGACAGATACGCGGACATTATTACTCAAAGACACAAACAGATAAAGAGACTCAAGCAAATACATACAGACGTGTATCTACAGAGAAATGCGTGGACACAATCACACGTACACACATACACACACAAAGATACACAGACTCACCAAAAAACATGTGCAAAGCAAACATAGTGGGGAGAGCGGACACAGATACGAAGATCCGCAAACGTACACATGCACACACAGACGCGCACGCACGCACGCACGCACGCACGCACGCACGCAAATATATATATATATATATATATATATATATAGAGAGAGAGAGAGAGAGAGAGAAGCGCGCGCACAAACAAATGCACACACAGATAAATAGTTTCACTCAAAGGCATGAGCAAACACTAACACACAGACTCGTGTACACATATACGCACACAAAAATAGACGCACACGAGTATACATACACAAACTCACAGGTAGAAAGACTCAGAAAAGCCTCACGCATCCAAATACTCGTGCAAACATGCACACACACACACACACACACACACACACAATATATATATATATATATATATATATATATATATATATATATATATATATATTGCTACAAAATTAGATAAGTATTAAGAAATTGAAAGATTGAAAAATTAAGTATACATCTATAGTATAGATCGTGATAAAATTCCAGAAATTATTTCCTTAGAACATATAAAAAAAAATCTAAGAAAAGGCAATAGAAACATTTTTCTTTGTTACAAAAAATTTTTTGGACTTATGAATTTTTCTTAAACTAGAGATTAACGGAAACAAACCGAAAATTTAAAATGGGCATCTCTAATGATTTCTTTCCTCTTAACATGTTCGGACATTGTGGGTTCTTTGAGATCAGCATTGGTACATTTATCAAATATATATATATATATATATATATATATATATATATAATAGCTAATCATTTCATTACCTCCCTTCCTCACTCTGTATATTTAGGAGTCACTCGTAGTGTAATGTTTATCATCATAGTAAAGAGATGTGGCTACCCAGTTCAAATACTGTTTGAGTCCGTCTGAATTTCACATAATACTAAAAATTCTATAAAAAGTAAGAATTGAATTATTCTCCCTCCAACTACCAGTAAATAGTAGGGCAGACAGACCTCTATAACTCGGAGAAAATAAACTCTAAATTCAAGCCTGTTAAACTCTGCATAAAAAAAAAAAATTCTGTCACATTGTTCTCCTGCAGCGGATATGTTATATACATATTCCTAACTCTCACTCATAATAAATACCACCATATGATCAATTCTGTCATAGGTCCTCTAGACTGAATCTGCACAGATCTGATGTATATAAGTTCTTGTCGGTTGGTCAACACTGGCAAGTTTATATGTAGTTGATGATGAGAGAACGTGGTACATAAGTTCATCCTTACTTCTCCAACATGACCGCACTTGTCTTGTTTACGTTACTTACATGGTTTGTGAAGATTTGAAGTAAATGGCCTTAATGCAGGAATTCCGTGCGACGTTGTCTTAAGGATTTGTTCAGATCAGCACATAGCCTTCTTTTTTAGTCCTTACCAAGCCATTTTACCACGTGCTTTTGTAGCGTCTTAGCGGTACAAAAAAGTAATATTGGTACAGATACAGCTGAAAATAAATCCCGTTTTTATTTAAGAGAGAACAGATGATGATTACCTATTAATGCCAGTCCAAATTTGCAAGCTAATGTGATAAAACTCGTCTTTTTTTACGTAGAACATAGTACGGTTTGTAACTGTAGTTGTATGATGAGCGATATATTTCGCTACTTAGTTATAATAATTATCTGATTTTGGGGGCGTTTTTATTGCATAGTGCATCAGTATTTATAATAAACAGCGCAAGTTATTTTTTCATTGATAATTAATAAACATTAAAATATTTTAATAATAATTCGATATGATAAATCGTTTAAACAATTAGCAAATTCACTAATTGCATTTATCACAGAATCGAATAATTATTTGTTTTCATTATGAATACCGCGGGAATCGTTTCTGTAATTTTCCATAGAAATGACAGTTTCATTAATTAATTAACTGATCACAAAATATAATGATGTACGAACACAACAGGATATTAAAATATCCTCCAATTCAAAATACGACTTTCGTTTAGTAAACTGCAATCTCCTTCCAAACGAAATATAGAGGACAACAACTTATTTTTACCGAACAGTTTGTCTTAACCAGAGAACAAAGTTTAAAAGCCTAAAAATGAAACAAACTGAAATGATACACGTATTTGTTGCGAGTTCTCGATAATGTTATCAGTTTGTTTTAACAAAGCCAAGATGTTATATAAGAAGAAAAATAGTGCCCGAAATGGTTGTTAATGTTAAAAGCAGAAAAAAATTGTGTAATGTAAGCCAATATGATTAGAGAATATAATGTGTAAATATAAACTAGATAATCAACAGTAATAAAAAAAAGAAACGAATCATCAGTTTGCAAACACTAAGAAATTGGCTAATGATGCATCAATGATCTAAATCAGAAACACTAAAAATACAAATAAGTAGATAATGAAATAAAATACGTAAAGCAAAAAGAACTTCAAGGAAAATGGCAATATATGGCTATATTTTTTTTAATCAAATATCTACTGCGAACATATTTTATAAAGGTGAAGGACAATATCAAAGAGCATAAGTAAACATTATATATATATATATATATATATATATATATATATATATATATATTACATTTTGGCAATAAGTTAATGTTCATGCATGTTTGTTTAATAACCTCCAAACCTTCCTATTTTTCCCTCCACCTATTTTGCCGTTTTTTTTTATCAACGTCTCACTGATAGATAAGTTGGCCAAAGTTCTACATCCAAATACTATCATTCATACCGATTGATACTCTTCAGGGGTATTTTTGTCTTTAGCTTGGATGTGATTTTTATTTTCCCAGCATCGATTAATGTTGATGGTAGTGGTATGGTTAGTTTATTATATGATGAAGATGTTGAGTATTTAATGTCGATAATTTATTTATTTTTGATTGTTTATGATTGATAATTGTAGCTTCACAGAGGCATTTTATGGTTATTTTTAAACATATTTTTGTGTGATTGTTATGTACTTTTAGTATTTCAGTAAATACGAATTAATCGGCACTTTTAGTCTCTAGAATAGTTATGTTTGTCACGTGGTCTCCCACTGAGAGAGGAGAAATAAGGAATTACTACTATTCGTCCGTGTTTGAATTAGCGAAAGATTGACCGTTAAAAGACAGATAATGAATGTAGGTCAACATCGGCGGGCCATTGAAGGAAGAAAAATGTGGATCAGGCTATCTGTACTCGGTAATCTCACTTGGATGAGAGAGATAGTAATCCTAAAGAATCGCCAGGGAAAGGAAGAAAAAGGCTAATGATTGGCTCTAATGATTGGCTAGAACCCTAAAACGGAAGTAGCACCTTCTTCCCGTCAGCGGAAATAGGGAATAAGAAAATCAGTTTTTGGACAGAGGTCGTGGTGAACGAATCTAAAGCCAAGACTCCGGGTAAAGAAAGCGGAAATGATCTTGGACAGGAAGAGAGAGCAATACCTTCACGCCAGAACTGAAAATAACATAAATTCCGTCGACCCGTAAAAAAACGGAAAATATTCTCCAAAGGAAAGTCGTCGTAAAGATAAGTAAACTTTAAGACTGTTTCTCCCTATATCCAGTTATATACTCTCTCTCTCTCTCTCTCTCAATTTGAAGAAAGACTAAAGAAGAAAGAAAAGAAAAGAAGAAATACATTTGTGTTTATGTACTATCCGTTAATAATATAGCCGACGCGTTGAATATGTCTATCAATGTGTGTAGTGAAAAGATTGATATATTTTCATGTTCCCACGTGTTGAAGTTGTTCATTTGTGTCGTTTTCTACCAAGTTCTTATTTCATGTTCCTTTTTCAGCTTCTATTCGCGTTATGTTATTCTTGCTTAAATTGTCCTATATGAATTCCTTTAAAAATATTACATGGGAAACCGGAGTTGTCGACTACTATAATTAATATTATTACATCTAAACCTAGAGGTCCATATCTTCCATTGTTCTATAGGAGGAAGAACTAGTGGCCTTGGTGGGTGTGTGTGGGAAATTTGGAAACCCCTTGCCAATGGCGGTCAGTCTAGCCATAAATGAACCCCCACGTAATATGCCATTTCCCATATGCCCGAGAAAGGATTCTGAACAAGGACCTTTTCCACGAGGGATCAAGTGCCAGGCTGCCCCGTCTTCACACGTGCAAGAAAATAAACTCCCCGTTTGGTGATAACAGTATTTAAATGCACCAGTTCCCATACGCGTTTAAATGGTTGCTCATCCGGGGATCCTTTTATTTTAATTTGCCGTCACATGTTTGATGGGATTAGCATCAGCGACGTTATATGTAAGGCAACCAGAAAAGGTTCTTGTAAGTCTAATGTAGGTATAAAAAGTGCAACGAAAATACGCATGAAATGAGCAAGTAAATTCATTAATTACATTTGTACTATTTTCGTAGAATTCTGGGGAATGTGTATTATATTTCACCACGCGATTCGATGGTTCCCGTAGTAAATGATGATTTTCATTTGTTTCGGATGTTCGATGGTTTTATTGTGTCTGTGTATAATCTTGGCCAATACTTACTTACGTAATATGTAATTTCCGTGTCTCTAATTCTTGTAATATAAATTAATAGTGTCATTATTATTCATGTTATTTTGGTGGATGATAAGAACAGTGTTATTTGTTTGTCGACTAAATTATTGGGGAAATTATTGTTAACAAGGATTTGTTTTATATTAGTGAGTACATTGTAAAATATTGTTTAAGATGAGATGCAAAAAGCCCAAAGAATATTTTATATTTTTGAAAAGATTTCCTCTGATAGTTGAGTGGACTAGACTAGAATCGTCACAATTTCATTTTATGTTGGGGAGGGGGATATACTAAATTTATTAATTCTACTTGAGTGGCTGAGAATATCTAAGAAATATATTTTTACTGTATATTCGGAAGTGAAAGTTGATACTGAATTTCCTCCTATAAAGTAAATAAAGTTTTGGACCAAAGTCAAGGGCGACCTGAAGGTACCTTTTTCATTAGCTACTACAGCGAGATATAGAGTAGAACGCTACTCCTTTCCCTGGATTGCTCCACTTTGAACCCTTGATACGTACCTCATAATACTGAGTGTTAAGCAAGGAGGTATCAAGTAGCATTTTTGAGGTTTTGGTATGACTTGACCAGGGATTGAACCCTGATCTCCCGGCTCATTAGCGAACACTCTACCCACTAGGTCAATGAACCTCCCATAGTTTGGTTAAATGGGATTATTTCATTGAGAGCTTGAGTATCAATGTAGAAAACATCGACATGTAGGACATATATTTTGGGTTTCGTTTATTTATTTTTGAATGCAATATTTTTGATGTGGGATATGTAGTATTCTGAAATTTTAAGACAAGAGGAGAACCCATCAAAACACCGTCAGTTTGTGTGTAGATTATGCTGATAGGGTCACATAATGAGACAATCTCAAGCTTTTGGAAAAACTATTCACCAACTTCAGCCAGGTGAGTTTTTTCTTTCTTTTCTAAAATAAGAAAGCAAATTCTCATACAATAAAAAAAAATCCAAAGCATTTTTTTTTTTACTTCGGTCTTAAGGATATTTATTTCTTCTCCAAAATTGACCTGTCAGACGCATATCTTCAGATCGAGGTGGATGAAGTAAGTTTCCAATTGGTCTGCATCAAAACCCATAGAGGTTTGTACAAATATACCAGACTGGCCTTTGGAGTCAAGGTTGCGCCCGTAATTTTCCATGAGGTCATGGACACTATGCTAGGCGACCTTGACTACGCTACAGCCTATTTGGATGACATACTGGTTACCTGTAAAACTACAGCAGAGCACCAGAACCATATAATAAACGTATTCCAGAAGTTACAAGAATACGGGTTGAAGGTCAATGAGGCAAAGTGTGACTTTTTCTTACCAGAAATCAAATACCTAGGTCACATTACAAAAAGATACGGTCGTCGGCCAGATCCAGAAAGAGCCAACATGATCAGAAACATGCCGGCCCTAGATAACGTTCAAGCCTTACAAAGCTCCTCGGCCTTGCTAACCTTCACCAAGGATTCATTAAGAACATGCAAAATATAAGAGGACCTCTCATAGAACACTTAAAAAACGACAAACCATGGTTATTGACCCCTGAATGCCATTAGTCATTAGAAAAGATCAAGAAAACACTAACTTCGGATCTCTCCCTCACCGACTACGACCCTACCCTCGCGTATATAGTCGTAAGTGATGCAAGCTCATACCGCATCGGTGCTTGCGTTCTCCATAAACTGCCATATAGTCCGAGAAAAGGTAGATCCCTGCTACCATCTGAGAAGCAATATTACCAAATAGAGAAAGAGGCTCTAGGGATAATATTCGCCGTCACAAAGTTCCACAGATACGTACGTGGAAAACGGTTCATACTACAAAAAAAACTCTATAACAATATTTGGGTCCAAGAAAGGTCTGCCAGTCTATACTGCAAATAGAGTACTTTGTTGGGGAATGATTCTCTTAAACTACAACTTCAAGATCGAGTTCCTAACATCTAAAAATGTTTGCTACGCGGACAGCTTATCGCGACTTATTCCCAAAAATACGGAAGTCTTTGAAGATTCCATTACTGCTACTCTAAGGACGGATTTTGAAATCGAAAACATGATCACAAATACAGTCAAAGAGCTCCCAGTGACTTTGGTCGACATAAAAAGGGAGTATCGCGAAGATAATTCATGCAATTCACCAAAAACAAAATAAAGACCCCAATGGGCCTGAAGTTTTCTTCCTCTATGATGATGCCCTACTGTATAATGACCGAGTAGTGATTCCAAACACCCTACAAAGAATGATCCTCAGGGATTTTCACATGGGACATCCGGGAAAGAACTTTACGAAAAGCCCCATGCGCTGCTATGCATATTGGCCAAACATGGACAGGGACATAGCAGACATGATAGAATCTTTCAAGGGATGCGCTCTTGCAGCAAAATCTCCAACTACGACGTGCAAACCATGGCCATAAACAAACCATCCATAGCACAGAATCCATTTGCAGGGCCCATAGACAACATTTACTAACTCATTGTTGTGGATAGCAACTGAAAATGGCCTGAGGTCTTAGAATGCAAAAGCCCAACTACCAACTGCACGATCTGATTTTACACGAGCTATTCGCGCACTTTGGTGTAGTAGATTGTGTGGTTACTGACAACGTCATGCAATTCCCATCAAGTGAATTTAGAGACTTTTGCAACACATATCAAGTGGACCACATCACAACACTTCAGTATCACCCCAGGTCGAATGGGCAGGCTGAGAGTTTTGTAGACACCTTAAAAAGGGCCTTAAAAAGGCACTAGTTACACCGACAGTTAGAGCATTACAACAGTTTCTGCAGGTGTCTAGGATAACCTCTAATCCTAACACACCTATGGGACGCTCGCCTGCTGAAACAATGTTTTCAAGAAAAATCAAGTCCGTCTTCGATAAACTTATTCCATGGCAAGCAAAGTTCAAGAAAACCGTCTCGTCCCATAAGAAACATTTCTTTCCTCGCGATAAAGTTCTTTTTAAGGCCTTCAAAAACATGTAATTCTGGGAAATACGCACCATCAAACAAAGGATTGGTGAACTGGTCTATATTGTCCAGGGGCCAAAAAAAAAAACACCCACAAACGCCATATGAACCAGCTCAGGAAATGCCGTTTGAATTAATCTGAGGAACCACCACAAAATACCTGCGAAGAGCCGATCGACTCAATATTAGATCATTTTGATCTCGAAACGCCTCAAGTCTCTCCGGAAGTACGACGCTCGAAACAGAAAAAGAAAATTTACGCAACCACTCGACGTAAATCCTAAGAGGCAAAAATATTATTAGTTTTATGTTTTTGTCTTTTTTCCAAGAAAAAAATACTCTTGGAAGTGGGTGTTGTGAGACCGAAACTTACCAGCATAATGGAATCTTCTAGCACTATATTACTAGCGTTGTAATATTCTGAAGCGGGAGTTGTAGTAGCAGTAGTACAAGAGTACTAGAAGTACGACTACCAGTGCTGGACACTATCATTTGTAACTTTTGTTAATATATCTTTCTTACCTCTTAACCGTGTTCCGTGTTTTCCTTCAGTTTACCGACTTTGGGTCCACATCAGTTAGGTTTCGATAATACTTTTTTTGCAGAGGGAACAGTTTAAACTCAAATTTAGTAATTCTTTTTGGTTTTGTGAGAGCATAATGTTTGAAGCATCTATATACTTATGATTGAGGGAGGTGTCCGTGGTGTAATTGTTATCGTCGTTGGAAATGGACATAGTGACACGATTTCAAATCCTGGACGAGGTTGATTGCATTTCACAAAGCACTAATACCTTTGGGAAAGGTATGAATCCAATTATTCTCCCTCCAGCTATGGTTAAATAGTTGTGCAGACTAGGTTCTTCAGCCTTGGTAAGGCAACTAGTCTAGGAGAAGGTAAACTCTGAATTTAAACCTGTTAAACTCCGCTTAAAAATTGACCTTGTATCATATCCTGCCCGAGCGGAGGGGTTGGGTAAATATGATATTCTTATGATTGGTGTTCGGTAAGTATATTGTTGCTTGGAGGTGATTGTGGCTCAAAGGTTATCGTCGTAGGAAAGGGATCCAACTAACAAAGTTCATGTCTTTGAGTAGATTGTTTTGCATTACACATAGCGCTAATCTCTGTGTTGTCTTTTAGTTATTTTTGTAACTTCATTTCATAGTCATTTCATCTTTACCACACACGCATACACACACAAACACACACACACACATCCATACTTTGGATATATATATATATATATATATATATATATATATATATATATATATATATATATAAGATGACTGATACATAATAAATATCACGTAAATCATTGGGTTCACATTGTGGTAGAAGTATCTGATGATATCGTTGCTTCTATTCAAGATATTGCTTCGGGTTCTATTTATTATTACATATCATTATTCGCTTAATAGCGATTTTGGATTGTTTTAGAGCAAATATATTCTCTAAAACTGTCTCCATATTAGCCAATATAAGTGAATATGTTTATGAAAATCTCACAGTCTTCAGGTGTTCTGATATTTAATATTTACGAAATAAGGTATAAGTGGGTATCGATATGTTTGAGAATTGGATCTTTTCATGCATATATCTGGTGGTGGGGAACTGTGTCTCTACGTGTGGAAGTTAGAGAGAGTTTGTATTAGTATGTGTGTGTGTGATATAGCTCTATAAGACACTCATAACATCACAGTTCTTCATTTATGAATCTGTTATTATTGTCCTTCGATATAATTCTATTTTTCTGAAGAAGAATTTATTGGATCTAAATATCGAGTGAGAAATTAAGTTGGCTCTTGTAATTTATAGCATGTACTCATTTTTAACAAACCAATAACATCCTGTTTTTTAAACATGATATTAAATGATGAACACATTTCTAAGAAGGAATAATATTGAATTTACTGATAAGGAAATCGAGTAGGACATATCTCAAAATTTTTAACTTCTCCACTCTTCTTGTTTTCTTTTCTGTTAAAAGACGAACCATAAGGTTACACAGGAAAAACTGGAGAAAATTTTCGGTGTTTTTTAAGTGTACACTCTTGAAAACAATATCACTCGATAGCCCAGGAAAGAAACTAAAAATAAAAAGAGCGATAACTATATTCTAGGTAAAAAGAACGAAAACGTCTTGACATCACGTGACCAGTTTCCATTCTTCGCGAATGCATATATTTGTAATGGGATCTCAGGTTCTTTGAAATGGAAGAAATCAAATGGAAAGGAATAGAACGGTATCGACAACACAAATCTATATCTGCACACAAGTGTATGTATGTATGTATGTATGTATGTACTTTAAATGAGTCTGTGGAAGCCATTCTTCTCAGAATGAAACACTAAAAATATCAAAAAAGATGGAATAAATAAAAAAAAATTACCGTTTCCAAAACAAAAGAATTCCTAAGACGGCATTCAGAATGTTAGAATATTTAGAAGATCATTTATCGAAAACGAATCAAATTTCCTGTTTTTTGGAGTTTTCTTTTGAGAAAAAGTGACCCCTAATTTCTAATCCTGAAAAATGAGACATAGGAATCTTCCGCAAAATCTGATATGAATATATTTTTTTCTTCAGATATAGAATTTTAAAAAGGAAATAAGAGTAAAATGAATGAATAAAACCTGGCCAATCCTGTGACCGCGATTCTTTTACAAACTAGTTCCAAGGTTCAAGACATACTCCGTTTATGAAATTATTCTTTTCAAGTCTTGGTAAACAACAATTTTTCGGAAATTAGCGCAACACAATAAGTGTAGTGTCTCGCATTCCTGTCTTTGTTAGAAGGAAGGTATAGTTAAAAATAACTATCGTAACTGAATTCTCAGAACTCCATACAGATTTCATCGCCCTAAAACCGAGTTCTAATTAGAAAAATACGCTGTACTTTCAAAATTAGCAAATGAAATTTGATAAAATTGTAAAATTGAAAAATACACACTAAAGAAATAGCTGAGCAGTTTTGATTTTTTCTGAAGTAACAAATTAACACAGAAATTAGAAAAGACAACTGTAATTGAATTTCAGCAAAGACTTTGGGACTTAAAAAGACATTTGAAAGATGAAAAATAAAAGTTTGCACTTTTTTATTTGTCGGTTGAGTTTATATATATATATATATATATATATATATGTATATATATATATATATATATATATATATATATATATATATGTGTGTGTGTGTGTGTGTGTGTGTGTGTGTGTGCAGCATCAATCTGTTAGGTAAATCCACTAGTTATTTTCTAAAGAAATGCTCATTGGTCAAAGACTGAAACAAAGCCGTTATCTATCTATCTATCAATCTATCTCCAACTCTCACTCTCTCTTACTCTCTCTCTCTCTCTTTATATATATATATATATATATATATATATATATATATATATATATACATATATATATGGTGTGTCTGGGATAAATAGATAATCAGGTTAGATTGTTAGTGTGATTGTGTCAGTGTATAACAAGATTTTAGGAGGAATTTATCGTCGGAGGTAAAAATGTTTTCATCTCTTCCACTCATTTGGTCTCTTTCTGCTCTTCCTCTCTCTCTCTCTCTCTCTCTCTCTCTCTCTCTCTCTCTCTCACTATATATATATACGATGATCTTAACTAAAAAATGACTCTTTTGACTGATATATTTTGATGGAGTAATGGTTTATGTACCATAAAAAAGACAACCACTGTTTTCAATTTTTTTCTGTAAGGGTTTTTTTCTTCCGTATGAAGAATTAAGACGGAAAAGAAAAAAATGTCCAACGATATTTTTACTTGTAGTTCTAGTAGTTCTGCGTATTTTCAAGAAAGCAAATTGTTATTATTCATTTAGATTTCTGAAATGGAGGTTGATATGTTTTATTATTTGGTGTATTAAAACTATAGTCTTCATATTTTTAATTATACTCACAAAGTTTCGATTTATGCGTATTTCTGCCTTCTTCAGGTGTTTTATATCAAACTCAGGAGCTTACACAGAACTTAGAACAGAACCCTATATTTAATCCTCGTGGGTAGATGTTTTTAAAAATTCCGTTAACCCAACCGTGTACAAGTCGTTAGCTTAAACATTTATTCCTTTTTATTGACCTGTTGTCAGGATTGAACCTGCAACCTCCAGAGGACTTCACATGGAAGCTCTTTAACTAAGAGTCTATATGTCTTACGCCATGCATCCTGCTGGACGCATTCTTATTGCTTGTAGATGAGATCTTGGAAATCTTAATGGTATCTTTCAAAGATATTGATTATTATAAATAGGTCTTCTTTATATCATCTGCGAAATGGTGCCAAGGAAACATATGATCTTCCTTAATAGCTGACCACATGAATGCAACATATCCAAGACATAAGACTGTTAACAACTCTAAGATGCCTTTTACTACTTCAGTTTCTAAGCCCAATGTTATTTTATACAAAGCCATTTTTTAAAAAATTTGTACGAATATTTGCAATAGGTATCATAAAGATATGAGTCATCAAGTAGTATATCGAGAATTTTTTGGCTTGTACGATATTGATTGATTAAGGCTTTAATCAAACGTGCTTTTATGAAAGAGGCGTCATCTCCATAGTAAATGGTAGTTCTCTGAAACTAGTGGACAAGTTCACGTACCAAGGAAGCAGTGTCTCATCAACCGAGGCAGACATCAACACCTAACTAGCAAAAGTATGAGCAGCTATCGATAGGCTATCGGTCATAAGGAAGTCATACCCGACCGATATAATAAAACGCAGTATTTTTCCAAGCAGCAGTCATGTCGATACTGTTATATGGATGCACTTGGTGGACGCTAAGTAAACGTATAGAGAAAAAGCTACACGGCAATTACACAAGATTGCTGCGAGCAATATTTAACAAGTCCCGGAGACAGCACCCCACTAATCCGCAACTGTACGGCCATGCACCACAAATCACAAAAACTATGCAAGTTAAACGAACCAGACATGTGGGACAGGACTGGAAAAGTAGAACAAACGCATAAATGACATATTCCTGTGGACCCCGTCACATGGACGACCGAAGACAGGACGACCAGCTAGAACTTATATAGAACAGTTTTTTTGCCGATACAAGATGTAGCCTTGAAGATCTACCGAGAGCAACGGACGATAGAAACGGGTGGCAAGAGAGGGTTAGGGAGATCCGTGCTAGTGCTGCAACATGATGACGATAATGATATCGAGCCAGATACGCTTATGCATTTTTCTACAAATCATTATGTCATTTATTAATATATATATATATATTTGTATTTTTTGCATTGATGGATTTGTTTATTTTGTTCTTAATAACGTGTAAGTTTCCCGCTTGTTGCTTTCGTCAGAGAACATATATGGCGCAAGACCTGGTTGATGGGGTCCTCAATGAAACTTGAACTCATTCTAGTTTGCAGTTTGCAAACATACATACATATATATATATGAATGTGTGTGTGTGTGTGTATGTGTGTGTGTGTGCGCGCACGCGCGTTTGTATATGTGTGTGAGTGTATGAGAATATTATTAGCTGAAAATGAATGTTGATGGAATATTTATTTATATAATCTAGTGTTTTTCTCTGTACGGTTTTGCTCAGATCATTATCTGACAAAAAAAAAAAAAAAAAAAAAAAAAAAAAAAATTGCAAAAGTAAAATTTTCTTCTATATAGGAATGTATTTATATCATTCTTTGTAAGATTCTTAAAAATGTTTACGTCATTGTGGCTTCCAGATCCCTAATGAGCAGTCCTTACGAACGCAAAATACATCTGAAAACGAGAGGTAATTTAACATCAAGTAGTGACAGATCACAAAAAAACAAAAAAAATCATGTCGCTTCATAAGAATAACTAAAAAGAAAATGGTCAAATCATTGAATCCATGATCATCTCTTTATATCAAATAATCATCTGGATGTTTTTAAACTCATAATGTTTTCTGACAAAATTAATATTATGACAAAAAAAATTCCACTTGAATTGACAAAGGTAAAATCAACATAAACTTCTCTCCAGAATACGAAATCATCTACGTAGATATAATTTATGTATTATTAACTCTATTTGCATTCCATGCATATGAGATAGTTTCAATTTTCTCCCTTCATAGCAAATATGTGAATATTTGATTTTTTCATTTTATAAATTTTAAAGATGCATGACATGTAGCTTTACCTATTATTTTGTGATAGCTGTGAGTTTGTTCAGTGTTTTTACTGCTATTCTTTGCAAGAATTTAAATTTCGTTTTTTTTTTAAATCAGTTTCTTATGAATCGTGTATAAGGCCACATTTTATAATAAATTTATAATACACCAATATTTTTTTCACGTCGTACTTTGTTCTATTGTGTCGCAATTTAGGTCTAATATATTTATACATACATGCATACATACATACATGTATATCATCATCATCATCATCATCATCATCATCATGTCGTGCCGCTTGCATGGATATCCTTGACCCTCTCTTGCCCTTCTCCCTATCGTTCATTGCTCGGCCATATGTGGGGGTCCATAGGAGTACATCACTTATGCGCTCGTCTCTGCTTCTCCAGCAGTGTCCTCCGTGTCTGGTTCATCATACTTGTATAGTTTTCGTGATGGGAGGCAGATGGCCGTATAGTTGGTACTTTGTGAGGTGTTCAATATTGCTCGCAAATTTCTTGTGTAATTACCGTCTAGCTTCTTCTCCAGCTGTTTAGTAGCGTCTAAGTGGTGCATTCATACAGCAGTATCGACACGACCGGTGCCTGGAAGAAACTGCGTTTCATTTTAACGGTCATGTTTGATTTTTATATGATCGATTGCTTATCAATAGCTGTCCATACCTTCGTTAGCTGTGCATATATATATATATATATATATATATATATATATATATATATATATAATCTGCTCATATGACTCGGTGTATGTATGTTTACAAATGTGAGTACTTGTTTGTGCGAATATTTGTCAGCAAGTATATAGTGAAATATTGTTAGAAATTATCTAAGGCTGACGTACATTATCTTTAATCATGCAAACTTATAAAGAAAGAAGACAATAAATCTAAGATATCCTTTGTAATCTTCCATGAAAATTAATTCATTGTTTTAATTTGTGGGCAAATACTAAGTACAAATTCGTCGGAGACAAAAAAAATAACAATTTAATACTTATATCAAATGGTCTTTCTTGGATCCAATGTTATTTAGGTAACAAAACAAATGTGCAATCTTAATGCAATGTTAGAACAAGATTAACTTTTCCACCAGAATGTCAATTGATATGTTATCATTATTTACTTAGTTTTCATAATATTAAATGTCTGTGTAGTGATACTCGTATATTCAATGGGATTGGGTCATATCTAAGCATCTTGGAATAGGAAAATGAAAAGTTACTTGACATTTTTCGTCTACTTCGATTTAAATGTTAGTTTCGGATAATCGACAATAATCAAACAAACATATTTAAAAAAAGTGAGCAATTAATTAAGCGTATCGGAGTCTGTTTCAATGCCAAAGAGTGGAATGGAAAATATTGGAGTCTTGAATGTTCTCGAAGAAATTATATTCCTGTTGTTATCTCGCTTAAACTAGTACTATAGGTATTAAAATTCATTATGCATCTTTACTAAGTCGATGAATGAAGTTTGGAGGAATCTGATTGGTGTAATGGTCAATGTGCTTTACTGCGACGTCATAGCGAGCTCGAACAGAAATTGCCTTATAACGTTTAATTGTTAATTAATACATTAAGGAAAGGTATGATTCCACTTTATATCTCCCTCTATGGGAGAAATAGAACCATTACTTTTGTTCAGGAAGAAAGCCTTAGCATTAAATAACCCAAGAAAGTTGGTAAGCCAAAAAAAGTAAACCAAACCAAAACATAGCAATTTAAAAATGCGATTGATTGTCTTGAACTTCGGTGTTAAAATTTGATAGCCATGACTCCTATTTAATTTGATAAATTAATTGTTCAGTTTTGTTATCTAGCCCGTGTGTATGATTAATATGTCAACATATCTTGCGTAATAAAGGAGTCATTCGCAGTTTCAGGGTAAATGTGCATGTTTTGAAACTTGTCAAAGTAGATGTTGGCGTATCAAGAGCCATTATCACTGGCCATGTGGTTTTCATTTACATAAATGTAGTGTCGACTATAGACGTTATAGTTGTTTTATGTTAATATATATATTGCATTTTTGTTACTCCTGTTCAAGTTTACCACAAGATCTTTAGCCGATTGCTCCGGTTGCATTATTATTATTATTATTATTATTATTATTGACTCATTAGAGCTTTTCACAGCAGCGTTAGCCGATGGTTTTTCTCTGAAGTCTGAGTGACAGCAAGTCTCCTCAAGTCTCATGGACTCTTCTCAGTATTTTGGCAGTTCTCAACAATGCTGTCGTTTGGATGGTCTCCACTCGTCCGCCAACCTCCAAGTCCTCTTCTTCTTCTTCTTCTTCTTATTATTATTATTATTATTATTATTATTATTATTATTATTATTTACTCCTTTAGAGTTTTTACATAAGCGTTAGCCGATGGTCTTTTATTTGAGTTTGAGTGACAGCCAGCCTCCTCAAGTCACCAGGATTCTTCTCGTTATTCTGGCTGTTCTCAATAATGCTGTCGTTTGGATAGTCTCTACTATAGTCTCAAATTCCAAGTCCTCCAGTCCCTTTAGTAATCCTTTAATTACTGTTCCAAAAGCGC
The DNA here is from genome assembly GCA_963585895.1 of Sepioteuthis lessoniana. Taxonomy (NCBI): domain Eukaryota; kingdom Metazoa; phylum Mollusca; class Cephalopoda; order Myopsida; family Loliginidae; genus Sepioteuthis; species Sepioteuthis lessoniana. The sequence continues at coordinate 120,908,553 of OY757904.1, read as the reverse complement.
CAATAACAATTCGTATAATTGTCACCTTCATGTTCCACAGTTCTTTTCCAATTCTCTTGCAAAGTCGAGGTATTTATCCTTCTTTTCATATTCTTTCAGTTTTATTCTGTGGTCAGCCGGGACAGCAAAGTTGACAATTTTGCAAATTCCCTCTTTTTTTTGTTGTTGATTATTATAAGTTCTGGTCTTCAGGTCGAGATTAGGTGATCTGTCTGTACTTCAAAGTTCCATAAGAGTTTATGTGTGTCTTTTTCTAGGACAGGTGCTGGGTTGTGCATATACCATTTGTTCGTATGGTCAAATTTAAATTTCTTGCACATTTCTCAGTGGATCACCTTGACCACCCAGCAGCGTCTATTTTTATACTCCTTCCGTGCAAATTTGCTGCATGCGCTTATTAAGCGGTTGATCGGTTAGTCTCTGCCACCACATAGCCTACATTTGCTATTTTGTTGAGTCTTGTCTATTCTAGCTTTGATATGATTGGTTCTTCTTCTTCTTCTTCTTCTTCTTCTTCTTCTTCTTCTTCTTCTTATTATTATTATTATTATTATTATTATTATTATTATTATTTCTCTATGCTTTTAAATACTCTTGTTAAATTATTTCTCCAAAATTGAAGGTCTCTCTTTATGTTTGATATACTGATTTGGTTTCCATTGTAAATAGATTCGCATCTGGTGGTATTGTTTTTATGTAACTGATTTGTTAAGGAAAGCCGTCGTATTATGTATGTGAGGTATAATATCCATTGCAAGTGGTTGCATGCAGTAATCTACGTTATTTACATATTTTGGTTGTGGAACGGTTAATTGAAGAAATGACTACTCTTACCGGATTGTTTATTTTCTGTATCTTATAAAGGATATATATATATATATATATATATATATATATATATATATATATATATATATACCTTGTAGATTTTTTTAAAAAGAATTCGGAGCTTATTTATGCAAGAAGAATTTATTTTGTTCTGAACTATTTATATTTAAAGATAATCGCATTCCTTGCCAATGTACATAATTCACGATTGAACAATAATCTCATCGATCGAACTTTATTCAGTGAAATTATCAGACTATTCTTTAGATTTTCTTAAAGAAGATAGATCCTTATATGTCTGCCTCACTTCCGACACTGAGATAGACAACCACATACATATTTAAACCCCAATGGATTTGTGTGTGTGTGTGTTTGGGTGTTTGTTTGTTTGTGTGTGTGTGTGTGTGTGGGCTTGCATGCTTTTCTTTACTCTATTTATCCTCCGGTATTAACATTGACACACTGTGGGCGTTTAGATAAGGTTTATTCTCGAAAAAATTATCGGGGACACGAGTTCAAATCCTTGCGTTTCTTTTCGTGTTAATGCCTAAGGGAATGGTACGAATCCATTTGTCCTCCGCTCAGCTGTAGGCAAATTGTAAGGCAGACTCGATATCTTAACCTTCCATAGATGGTAAACTCTTCTTTCAAAGCAGCTTCTCTGCACTTAACAACTGGCCTTGTGTTTCAACCAATCTGTGGCAGAAAGTTTGGTAAATACTTATAAAAACGTTTACAAGCATTCAACTCAGACGGACCATCTTGTTCGTCTTCTTACTCCGGGTGCATTTTCAAAACAGACTGTATAAACTCGCCTTTAACTAGAAGTGTATTTCCAAGACACGAAGTCTGTGGCATTTATTTCTGTTGCCAAAAATAAATAAATTCTATCCTAATTGCTGATATCGCCCAGCGATTCCTTAAAAAGAAAGATAGGGATCAGTGGCGTACAGAGGACTACGTGATACTCCTGACATTTTGGGCGCCAACTTTCAGTCAAGTGAAACTGCTGTAAATACTTACATTACCTTTATTAGCCTACCCAAACTAATGATAACAGTCTTTTTTTCATACGAATTCATTTTATACTTATACTTGATATTTTGTACATTGATATTATTAAAAGTATATATATATATATATATATGTGTGTGTGTGTGTGTGTGTATGTGTGTTTGTGTGTGTGTGTGTATTGTATGTATGTATCTATGCACGTATAGGAGATATTAAACATGTAATAAAATGAAAATCTTACTGAGCTATTTCATTTTAATTGATGACGTAATACATTTCTCCAGAAAATGTTAGGTATAAAATATACTTAGTATTAAAAAAAATTGTTGCAGGACACTGCTGGAGAAGCAGGGACGAACTCATAAGATATGTACTCTTATGGACCCCCACACAAGGTGGTGCAAAAGCAGGACGACCAGCACAAACATGCATTCAGCAGCTGTGTGAGGATATAGGATGTTGTCCTGAGGACCTGCCTAGGGCGATGAACGATTGGAAGGAGTGGCGAGAGAGGGCCAGAGATATCCGTGCTACCAGCGCGACATGATGATGATGATGATAAAAAAAATCCTAACAGCAATAAGTCTTCTGGTTTGTTATGTATCAATGTTTTTCATTATATATTTTTAGTGCCACAGTTTTTGATCATATATATTACCGAGCAATATTTTCTGTTTCTTTAACGTTCATCAAGGAATGATGAAATCGTATTATTTTGGTTTAGAAGATAATTATCATGTATATATGGTCCGCTTGGTGGCCGAGAGGTCTGAAATTTAGTCAAACGTAAAGTTGGACGGATTTCGATCCCAGCTTCGAGCGCCCTGGGTGTCTAGCCACACTGAACAGTTCTGATAGAACGAAACAGTCTGTCTGTGGATGACAATATATATATATATATATATATATATATATATATATATATATATATATATATATATATATTGAGAGAGAGAGAGAGCGAGAGAATTGGACAAACAGGTACAGACAGATTAGGAGATTATCGGTAGTGTCAAATCAAATGGAAATGATTCGGTTAGGTCATTTGGTTTATTAGCGAGTCAATTCTTGATGTCTATTTAATTCTAAATACTGTTTATACACATTCGCTTTATGGGAATTGGTTGTAGGTAACATAATTTTTAAACGAAGCAGAGCACATTTGCTTACACACTGTTAGATTTTTCAATGTATTGTTAATAATTAAAAATCCTTTTTGACCCATAGATGTAACTCAAAGAGGAACTACCATACTTGGGCAGAATGGACCTGCAATTAACCCCAATAAAGTGGTATCAAATTTGCTCAAAACTCCAGAACTAGAGACTCACAATCAGATAGTCTAATGTCATATCCAGGTCACTCACTGGTAGGGGGTTCTTTCGCCTCTAAAGACATGCAGTCATAATATTCGACAGCCCCTGTCCACTAACCTGTCAAATAGGTACTTTTGTTTATATATATATATATATATATATATATATATATATATATATATATATATATATATATATATGTGTGTGTGTGTGTGTGTGTGTGTGTGTGTGTGTGTTTGTGTGTGTGTTTTCTCAAATATGTTATACCTATTCCATGTGCACAAAAAGTATATCTATGAATATATATATATATATATATATATATATATATATATATATATGTGTGTGTGTGTGTGTGTGTAGAAATATAATGTTTCTAATTTTAAATTTACATTATACATATTTATTATAATAATCATATGTATATATATATATATATATATATATATATATATATATATATATATATATATATATATATATATGCGAGTATGTGTTTATGTAGGTGTTTCTAAGTGGGTATGTGTGTATGTGTGTGTGAAGATAGAGAGAGCGCGGGATTAACTTACAGAGAGATATTTATTTTATGCGTTTGGACGTGTATGTACTTGTATATATGTGCGTTATGTATTTTTAAAGAAACAAATTGTTTTACAAATTGTTCTGTATTTGAATTTTACGTGTAACGACTCTGTTATTTTTAGCACAATGCCTAGGGCATTGTAAAAATCTTGATATCTCATTAAAATCTGCTTGTTTCTCTAAAACTGCAAAAGGCTGAAATGAATGTTTAAATAAAACGTAGATAGGCGTTTTCACTTCTACAGAAGCAAGCAGTTTTACATACGACATCAAGACCAGCATAATGCAAGAGCGATTTTACATTAAATATCTGGCTTTTTACCGTAAATGTCAGGTAAAACCAACACTTCTAAATATACGATAAATTACAAATAGCCCACACAAAAATATGATTTTAGCTACAATTACCTTTTAACATACTAGCTTAAAAACTGCCCTATGATCTTTAAAATAATTTAGGTAAACTGATTTTAAATGTAATCATCTGACGTTTTATTGCTGGCTGGCTGGTTGGTTGTTCTTTACGGCTTTTCAACCTTTATTGGGTAGACAAATCATGTTCATACTTATATATTAGATATATATGATTTGTGAACAACTAATTTGTGGGTAATAATTTTTGAACAAGCTTAGGTTAATTTGTTTGCACTGAGTAATGATATCATTACAATCAAAATGTAATAGTTTATTTTTAATTAAATGGTCCCAAGTATTTTTATTTAACACTAATATTTGTATTCAACATAAATGGGTTCACGTCAAGTAAATGATTAAAAAGTTCAATTTGACGCATAAGAGGGACCCTAAGAGTTACTGCTGTACCTGGTCAACGTCGACCGGAGAGTAATGGTAAGGAAAGGGGTACCCCACATTGCCCAAATATATAGTCAGGGTCTTTTAGAGCTGGACCTGATTTGGCTGAAGTTATTGCTGCAGAATTAGCGGGAAAAACGCGTTTTTTCAGAATCTGTAGACTTTTTGGTTGCACGAATTGGAGTTGAACGAAAAACCTGGAGAAAAATGTATGCATGGGTATTGTATGCTGTTTTGAATAAATGCCTGAAGCAGCACCCTAAATTTCAGTAACTTCATGGTCACTAATAGCCTATTCACATACCATCCAGTTTCAGTTGAAGTTCGAGTTGCAGTTCGAGGTAGTGAGAACCAGCTCACAGCAGAGGGCTTGGGCCATGAGGATCCCCGGTTGAGCAGCCCAGCAGAATAAGAAAGAAGTGCTGCTAAAGACAGAAGGACTTGGGGGTCAGTATGTTGCAGTCTGTTCAGCCTCCAAATCACCTCTCACACACAACCCTTTCGCAACCCTTCCGAATAAAATTTGAGAGGTATATTTTTCTAAAGAAGTTCGTTCGTCATTATTGTTGATTATGTTTCCGCATATATATGGATACGTATAGTTGAATCACAGCTATACAACCTTATACAACACAAGTAAGACACAGACAGATGCAGTTTTAGACATTTGGTGAATTTTTTAAAACATTAAGGATCCACAAATAGTAGGTATTATGTAAGTTTTATTTGCAAATCAGAACCACCAAATTAAAGTAAAATGTTACCTGAAAGTGCAATAATTTAATTTATAACATTTTTTTCATTCCTTTAACAAATCTTTCAAGTGGAAATCAAACATATCCCTGTTGTGAAAAAGGTAAAAAAAATAATTATTGAATAATTTTATTTACCTACTATTCTGTTTAATGTATCATAATCAATCATTTAGGGATTTATACGTTAAATTACCACATTAATTAACATGGGAATTTATTGACACAAGAAAAATGTTGATGAAATTCTCAGCATGTCTTGTTCGTTTTACTAAGATAGTTTGCATAAAAAACATCGCCGATCAATAGGAGGTGCCCGTGGGGCAATGATTATCGTCGCAGGATATGGTCCAATCCTGGACCTGACTGATTGCATTTCACATAGCACTAATACCCTTGGGAAAGGTATGAATCCAAAATATTCTCCCTTCAGCTATGGGTAAATAGTAGGGCAGACTAGGTTCTTCAGCCTTGGTGAAGCAACAAGTCTAGGAGAAGGAAAATTCTGAATTTAAACCTGTTAAACTCCGCTTAAAAATTGACCTTGTGTCATATCCTGCCCGAACGGAGGGGTTGGTAAATATGATCTCCGGTCAATAGAATTCGTACTTCTCAAGTATTGTTAAGTATGTCTTGTACGTTTTACTGGAATAGTTTGTATATTAACCATTTCCGGTCAATAGTGCTCGTCCTTACTTCTGTATCAGTGCCCAGCATGTTTTGTTCGTTTTACTTTGATATTCTGTATGGTAACCATTTCCTACCCACGAACTAAATGCGACATAATATCAATTTTAAACGGAGTTTAACAACTTTGAATTCAGAGTTTTCCTTCTAATCTGGTTGCCGTATCAAAGGGAAAGAGCCCAATCAGCTCCCCTATTTATGCATTTATTAAAACACATGTACTATTTTAAGCTTTCACACAGAGGACAGTGTTTTGTTGCTGCTTGCTCCAGACTATACAGCTGGTATTCGCCTTGGGCAGATAAATTTCAGAGAGGAACAAGGTTATCTGTTCGATTTATGTCTGTCATTATTTTGTTATCTGAGTTTGCCATTTTCATTAGTTGATCTATGACAGATTTTAAAATTTTGCATGTAAATTTTTAAAACAAATTTGGTCAATGAAACAAGTAGAAGTTTCCTGTTGGAAGGGATATAAACATACACCTGCTAGGAACTACATACTGTGTTAGTTTAGCCTGTTTTAATCTTAATTAGATTAATTGTTGACTTTTTGGCTTTTGTGTGTTGATTGTCTGTTTGAACCATTTAGGAGGAGGGATGTATTAGTTTTGATTTTAGTCTTGTAAACACATGGATACAATATTTGACCCTCTGTTTTACCCATTCAGTTTGAAGTGACTCACAGACGTGAATATATTAAAATTACATTTCAGGTTAAGGTATTAGGTGTGATTTTTTTTTTTAAATTAGGGGTAACAGAACAATAAATCAGATGTTCATTAAGGGAAATCAATTGACTGTAAGCATCAGATATGATTATTCGGAACAGAAAAACTGACGAAATAGAAAAACTCACTAATTGAATGACTCAAAGAAACTGATTATAAATTTGACCGTTCTGGACTCAGGGTTCGAGTTTCGGCTCGTTTCCGACCTTCCCCTCCCCTTTATCCCCACTTTAATCGACCTTCGGGCTTTTGACCATGTGTCAAGTCGTGTCTGGTGAGAGGCAGCGACAAATAAACAGAGAAATAGATAGATCGGCAATAGGCGATAATTGCCCAGTCAGAAAGAATTCTGTCAACAGGAAGTAAATATCTCACCCCTCTCTCAATCTATCTATCTCTCTCTCTATCTATCTCTCCCATTTCGCCACTGAAATAAACAGCACTAACCAAAATCTCGAACTGCGCGTGTTTGTGTTTGAGCTCGGTACTGTATTCCCTCAAAAGCTGTATCTTGTTTAGACTTTCAGTCAAAACCAGAGACAGAAAGCAGCAAAAGAAATCATCATCATCATCATGTCGGCATCGATCTCCCAGAGGCTCTCCCGCCAACCTGTCTCTATCGTCCATCACTCCCAGTGGGTCCTCGAGACTACATCTCGTATCGACACTGTGCTGTTGTATATATGTTCTAGCTGGTCGTCCTGCTTTTGTTCGTTCATGTGAGGGCTCCACAGGTGTATATAGCAAGTGAGTTCGTCCAGTAGTGTGCCGCATTTCTGGTTTGTCTTACTTGGATTATTTTCGTAATGGGTGGTTAGTGACCGTTCAGCTGCTGCTTCGTTGGGTGCTGCCACCAGGACTTGTTCAGTATTGAATCCTTGTGTAATTGCGGTTAAGGTTTTTTCTCGATACGTTTAGTTAGCGTCCATGTATTTCAAGCAAAATGAATAATAGTACTCAAACCAGAGATTGAAAATAATTGCGACGAAATGATGAAGTGATACATATCATTTTAATGCTGTCTTATCTACAACGGTGACAACGCTGAAAAAATAATCGTGTATCCAAATATGTTCAGTACGCAGTTTTTAGCAACTTAATTTGTCTAAGGTTACGGAGGATTAGCAGTCAGAGAGGATCGCATTCTGTAAAATAACAAATTTGTTTGAGAGATGATCACCAGTCGATGCTCCTTCAGAATACAATTTCCAGGAAGTTTTTTTTCTATTTCATTTTTGACACCTACATAAAAGATATTTTCTATCTACGGGTCAATTTTGGAATTAAAGTTGTTCTGTCTTCTCAAGTACTGGATTTTCTAATAAGTACATCTTAAAATGTTAGTCAATAATAGTATCTCGTCTGTTATAAAACCCAGCAAATTTCTCCCCGAAATAAATATAGCATGTCCGTCGTTGCAGTATTGAAAAAAGAAATTAGAAACGAACGTATAGTACCTTCTATACGCAAATGCACATCAAGGCTATAAAAGGTGTCATCATAAGTTATCAAAAAAGCATAAAATTTCATTTTTATTGCACCAAAAATAACATACGTATTTTGAACTTCTTCTGATAACCAATGTGAATTTCGTTTGCATTGATAAATTCCTAAGATTATCAGGGGGACCGTTAAACTATGTTGTTTTTAATTTAAAAAATATCTACAAAAGATCCCGATATACGATACATAGAACCATAAAATACATCGAGTTGAATGCTTTCTAATGCTTGATATTCACACTCACAATGAACAGAACAAATTTATAAGTACTATAACTTCCAATTAATATATATTATTCAATCTCAGATTCACGAGGCCTTGAATATATTACGAACTAAGTTATTTTAATTCATAAAAAGATACATTTCTTTGTTCGGGAAGAGATTGATTCATGCCTTTCCTGGGAGTATCAGAATGAAATAAAACTCATGTAGCTTCCCCGTCGATCTGAGGTCAGTTTGCAGATTACAATATCATTTGCTTTCAAAAGAACCCCCTTTAACACCTAGCACATACACGTGCGCACGCACACACACGTACACACACACACTGTTACTCATGCAAACGTTTTCCTGGCTGTTTATCTTAGTGGATCTCAAACTATGTTGGATTATTTGATGGAAATGTCGGGCTTTTTATTAGTAGTTATGATTTCTAGTTACAAATGAGAGTATATGTGACCGAGTATATAGTTTCTCGTAACCCTTTCTCTTCTCTTTGTTCTTCCAAAGAATAATAATAATAATTATTGAGAGTAATGATGATGTCAAATGTTACTGGTACGCTTGGAATGGTCCACAAAATAATTAAAAGGAATCAGGAGGAAGTGGATATCAGAGAAAGAATTGAGACCATCCAGACCACAGCAGTGTTGAGATCAGCTAAAAATACTCAGCAGAGTCCAGATGATCTGATTAGAATGACTATTACTCAGATTCCTGAGAAAGACCAATCGGTTAATGATTCTTTGAAAAACTCTGATGGAGAGAAATAATAATAATAATAATAATAATAATAATAATAATAATAATAATAATAATAATAATAATAATAATAATTATAATAATAATAATAGTAATAGTAATAATAGTAATAATAATAAGTGGAGACCATCCAAACTGGACACTTGAGGAGACTTGTTGTCAATCAAACTCCAGAGGAAGACCATCAGCTTACGTTGATGTGAAAAACTAATAATACTACTACAACTAATAATATGTTGACAGGCTATAAGTATAAAAAAAAAGACGGACGAAGAAGACTTGCCAGCATTGAAAACAAAGTTGATGCATCAATATAACAACTTGGGGTCTACAGAGTAAAGCACGAAGGAGGACTGATTACGGCCATCAGAAATGATACGGACAACACGATGGCCACCAGAACGACAATAACTTGGAAACACGATCAGCTAAAACTGAAGCGAAAATCTCTCAAGGGGTAAATAATTATGATAATAACATTGAAGATAGTGTGCATGCATCAATATGAGGTCCTCAAGACTACATTAAAAAAAAAAGAACAAAGGGTCACAAATTACAGCAGCTCGTAAGACCACTTACAATAAAAGGAAACACAGAACTCCAAAAATTGGAAACAGAAATGGGAAGCATAAATACCTCAAGGAATGTTTCAAGGGTCAGATTGGCAAAATTTCACTCGATAAAACCTGGACATGGCTTTGAAAATAAAACTAAATTTCTGCTGCTAGCAGTACAAAACAATGCCATAAGGAACAATTATATAAAGGCCAAGATCGATAATGTGCAACGCAATATCAAGTGTCGATTACGTGGTGACAAAAGGAAACAATCAATCATATAGTAACCCGACATAGTAAACTAGCGCCAAAAGATTATAAGAGTAGATACGACTGAGTGAGGAAAGTGTTCCATAGGGAATAGTATGAGAATTAGATTCGACCATACTGCCAAATATTATATGCACTTAGCAGAATCCGTCCTAGAGAATGAAACGGATGAAATTCTCTGGGAATTAAAGCTAAAGACGAATCACCTAATCCAGGTCAAAACCAGACATGGTGATAATTAACAAAAAAAAAAAAAAAAAAAGAAAAAAAAAAGAATTTTAGCAGTCTTGTGGATTTTGGCGTCCTAGTAGAACACAGGGAAAGAATCAAAGAAAACGAAAAGAAAGAGAATACTTGGATCTCGCCAGAGAACTAAAAATGCTGAGGTATATGCGAGTAACGATGAAACTGATTTTAATTCGTGCGATTTGAACGGTTCTCAGAAGTTTGGAAAGGGGGTTAAAATTATAGGAAATCTAAGGACGGATCGAGACCACCAAAATAAAAGCATCCGTAAAATCCGCCAGAACTTTAATAAGAGTCATGTAGACCTGAGGGTACTGGCTGTCTTCCAGACAGCTTTGAAAGACTATAGGCTAACGCTGGTGCGAAAAACTGATACCATTTGTTAATGGCGCGCTTGGTACGATCACCAACGGACTGTTACATGGAATGGAGGATTTGGAAATAAGAGAACGAGTGGAGAAAATCCAAACTGCACCATTGTTGATATCGGTGAGAATACTGAGAAGAGTCCTGGAGACGGGAGGACTCTTTCTGTCACTCAAACTCAAGTGGAAATCATCAGCGTTAGCTAATGTGAGTAATTCTCAAATGGTTTAAATGATATGGCATTGAAAAATGTGCCATTCTCTGCAGGAAATTTGGAAAAAATATATAAAACAGAGGAAATAGAACAGCCAAATCAAAAAAAGAACCACAACACTTGGAGAAAAAGAAAATTACAATACTTGCATTACGTTAGCAAACACCATCAAACAAGCGCAGACGAAACAGAAATAATAAAAGAGTATGTCAGACGAACAAGAACACTTCTCGAAAACTTGAAACAGAAATCTCATAAAAAAATAAACACTTCGGCTGACCTTTGAAAGTTACTCGGGGCCGTTCTTAAAAGAGACAAGGGAAAAACTGACAAATGGGCCAAGAAAATTGATGACTAGGCACAAACCCGTATATCCGAGAGAGGACATATTTGTTTGTTTTTGTTTTTGTTGTTTTATGGCATATCAACCTTCTTGGGTTATTTGATGCCAAATCCAATCTTCTAGAAGAACAGTAGTGGTACTGTTTAACCCATAGCTGGGCGAGAGAGGACATAGGTATAGCTGATGTTACAAGGAAAGGAGAAAGATAGTTTGAATGCATCAATACGAGGACTCGACTAAATACTACATAAAAAATAATAAAGACAAAGTAATCACAGTGGCTTGATAACATAAATACAAACAGATCAACAAACTAGAAACAAAAATGGATAGAAAAATCAAAGCTCATTTCAAGCGACTAAATGCTGAAATCTCACACGAAAATACCTTCACTTGGCAACGAAAGGGAAACAGTAAGAGAAAAAAATGACTCTTTTCAAATAACAGTACAAAACAAAACAAAACAAACATACGGACCAATTTTACCATAGCGAAAATCGATTATAAAAAACAGAAGACAAATTGTCGATTATGTGATAATAGAGACGTAATGATCAATCACGTAAATGAATAAAAAAAAACTAGCACAAAGGAAGAATAAAAGAAGATATGACTGAATGGGAAAGTTGATCCACCAGGAACTGTGCAAGAAACTGAAAAAATGTCAGGACAAGCTTGCAATACTACTACTACTACTACTACTACTACTAATAATAATAATAATAATAATAATAATAATAATAATAATATATTTCAGCCAAGAAATCCCGATAGAGATTCAATTAACAAGAAGTAAAAAAAAAAACTTGCCATCTAGTGGATTTTACTATTCCAGCAGACAAATGATCAAAGAGAATTTTTAAAACCAAAAAAAGTTGCTAAGCACAAAAGTGACGGTGAGGCAACCAGTCGAAGAGACAGGAAGTTTTAATGGAATAATGATGTAAAGATAACAAATGGGTGACAACACCTTGAGTTCAAGAACTAAAACATTTGTACCAAATACAGTAGTTGTAAAACGGCAGGCACTATATATATATATATGGCTTATTGGAAATTCGGATCTTCGTAAAATTTTTGGAATTTCTGTGTAAGACCATAAGGCAGTTTTTATGTGTTCTGGAAAAATATAGGAGAAACATCTGAGAACGTTTTCTGTGCTGAGGGATAAAGTTTCTTACAGATTCAGTTGGTTAGACAATTTCTCTAATTTTTTAAGTTATCCCCATCAGCACATCTAACGTTCTGAGATCATCCCTCCACATTTTTCCGGAAACCTTACACACACACACACACACACACACACACACACACACACACACACACACATATATATATATATATATATATATATATACAACAGTACTGCGAAAAGTTCTAAGCTACACCTAGTGTTTAGATTTGTCGAATACCTATTACGTGCGTATTGGTCTCTCCAGCACATAGATTAAGAGATATATTTGAATGATCTTTCCTTACTTTATAAAAAATAGTAGTATATTGCATAAAATGTTTTCGGTTACATATCGACTTTCAGAATGAGACTATATAACACACACACACACACACACACACACATATATATATATATATATATATATATATATATGAATCGTTAGTCCAAGAACAGAAGCGGTTTCCAAAGTAACGTAATCGAATTTCCTGAGTTAAATATCGATCATCTTTTAATTATTTTGCTTTCAGTGACAACATTTTTTTCTTTCTCTCAGTAATTTTTCCCATAAATACCACGTGTTATTGTTTAAAGGGAAGGTTGCTTGCCTGATTTTCCAACATTTTCCTATTGGTTTCCAGATACATTCAATAAACAGAAAAAAAATCCTTCATTAGATAATTTCTCTGTTTATTGTTCGAATCCAACATATATTTCGTTACACCTATGTTTTTGATGGCCTCTATGACCTTGTATTACCACGAATTGTAATTAATTCTCATACTTTTTTTTCACTTACCTTACAACTTACTCGTGATAATTATATTCCTGCATAAATTATTCACTTTCCAAATCGTAAATAATGAACAATCTCAAAAACCCTATCCAGTAAACCGTGTATCTCTTACAACACCATCTTAATGCCTATGTGAAAAATTCGATAAAGGCATGGAAACGTTTTTCGAATTGCTTCGTGGCTAAATAAAAAGTGAGCTTACACTAAATGTTAGGCTTGTATTACTCAGTGAATTCGAATTGCCATCAGCAACATAATGAATGATTTCCTTAATGTTGAGTTAAATGCAATGTAACGCAAATTTGATGGTACACTGCTTTCCTTTAGGCGAGACAAAAATGGTCTAATCAAGTTTGATCCACCACCCACTCCACTAAGAAAAAGAAAACTGCAGATTTTGCTATTTAACACTTCACCCGCTTATCACCTTGGTTCTTGCGCAACCACCACACACAAACACATACACAAATTACACAACCATAAACATACACACGATCACATAGATGTGCATTTGCCTAACCCACCACCACGATTAGGATGTCACACTACGTCAATATTTTAATGTGTTTTACAGATTTTAAATTAGAAGTTTTCCCTATTGTTTATCTATAGATTGGAGGAAATAGTAACTATTATATATATATATATATATATATATATATATATAGTGTATGTGTGTGTGCGTGTGATATGTAACATTTATTGGAGTTAGTCATTATGCAATGTTTATCGTCGAATTAAATACTGTGAACCGAGTTCAAATCCTGGACGAGGTTTTTTTTCATTTCACATAGCGTTAAGACCCAATGGGAAGAGTATAAACGCAACTATTCTCCTTTCAAATATAATTAAATAGTAGAGAAGACTGGATCATTAGAATTTGTGTGGCAAACGGTCAAGTAAAAGTAAATTCTCTGTATTCAAACATGTTAAACTCCGTTTAATACTTCAACTAGTGTCGTAGCCTGCTCATACGGACGGGTTGCTAAATACATATATATGTTGTGTAAAATTTAAAATCCTAATCTGAAGAGTTCTAGCTTCGGAACCAAACAAAGTCGCTATAAAATCATAAATGTTAGAAGCTCACGAAATTTGAAGATGGTTCTAAAAGATTCATCTAAGTTTTTTTTTTTTTTTTAATCAGTTTTAAAACATTGGAAAGACAGAAAGGCAGTTTTAATTTTGACTAAATAAAAACAGACGCAAAATCGACAATTACACCGCAACCACAGAAAATCACCAACAAAGATGGATTCAAGAATTTTCAAATATTTATCCCAAACGACTTTCACCTCAACTATCTTTAGAATAACGTTTTTTAAATAGAATGGGCAACGTTAGTCGTCTTTATTGGGGATCCTTTTTGAGATGAAGCTTTTTTATCTGAGTATTAATTTTATTGCGGACTTTTTGTCCTCATCTTGGTATTTTTTTTTCTCAGTACGTTTCCGCCAAATTTTACCTCGGATCTGAATGCTGAGTCTTGTAACCGTATCCTCAGATATTACAGCCTTCCATAGTTTCTATTGAATATAATTTTCCATTATATTTTCTTATCATAGTTTAAAATTGGTTAGAATATTGTTTTTTAGATTTTCTATTGCCTATAGTTTTATATTAAAATATATATTATAATTTTTTTTATTATAGATTCCTTCATAATTTCTCATGTATATTGTCTTCATTACTTTTATATTTCAATTACATTTTTGTATTATAGCTTTTTTTATAGTATCCTACTGCTCGTGGATTTCTATTAAATTTTATAATATAGTTTTCTCACGATTAATAGATAAAAGACGAAATCTATGTTTTAGCAAACATACCTGAAAAAAATCCTGCAGGTAGATGATCGATGGAAAGTCCAAATCAACATAGATCCTTTGGGTATGATCACTGATGATGTGTTTATAAAAATCTAATTCCCATTCATAAAGAATAAGCACTTTGCCTCCTGTTAAGCTTTATGTTAAATCTATAATACCACGGTAATGCTTTGCTCCCTCTGGCACCTGGCACCTCGACCATATCGAATGATTTTAGAGTGACATTTACTTCAAAGATTACAAAATTCTGTGGAACAAAGATCATGGGAATTCCGGTTGGATAATGATCCAAATTAAACACCCAAGCGTACAAACTCATGAATGAACACGTCAAATACACCGTTATAAATCGGTCAACAATGTGTTCCCGATATTAATCTAAATGTCCATATTTGAAGAGGCATTAGGGAAATAAACACTGCAAACATTTACGAGCTTGAACACATCGCATGAGAACAGTTGGAATAAATTTATAGCTGACTGGGGTAAGAAGATTAAAGATGGTAACAAGCAATAAATGGAAGCAACTATTTATGATTTCTTTTCTTTTTCTTTCAAACTATCCACAATCAAATTTTAAAAAATAATACCGTGTTATTGATTTAATCATTTTTCTAATTATCAGAAAATAATAGATTTATAATATGTTTTTTCTTAAATTCTATTTGCAAAATCATCAATGTAATCTGATGAATGATCATTTGCTAATTTCTAATTATTTCTGGATATGATATTGGGTATCCCCAAATATGTGATGGGTCTCAAAAATTATGTTGATCATATCTAAATCTTGTAACATAGAGTTTCTTCATAAAGCTCTTCAAAACACTCTAAAGAATCCTTTTTTTTCGGGAATGAAATCTGCTTCACCGTTCCAATTATATACTTTGATTGGCAATTTAAATATTTTCAAAAAAGCGAAAGCACAAGAGTTTAGAAATTGACATTCAGGGGGAAACTAACACGCCAATGTTATTCGATTAATTTTATCCAAAATGAACAAATTAATATGAAACTTTAATAAAATGGATAATGTTTGGGCATTGTAAAGTGGACAACATCGCAATAGACAAACTCGAACTATTGATTTCCATTTGCTATTGAACAAAACCATAGACGTTTTTTCTCACATGTTTTTAAAGATATATTATGATTGTTATCCAAGTTACACGAACCGGTTTTCGAAGAATTCAAAATGCCTGGATAACATTTCATCGATATATATATATATATATATATACGGAAAAACAAATACGCGTATATATATATATATATATATACACGTATTCCGTATATATACATATGTGTGTGTGTGTGTGTGTGTGTGTGTGTGTGTGTGTGGACACACACGCATTTATATATCTGCACACACATTATATATATATATATATATATATATATATATATATTTATACCCTGACACACACACACGCATACAGACACATACCTATATATATATATATATATATATATATATATATATATATATATATAGGTGTGTGAAGAGGGTCTGGTGCTAGCGAAATGTTCAGTGAGATTTAACGGATTTTCATTTTGTTCATCTGTCAAATTAACCAGCGTTTCAACCGTATCCCACCGGGCATTTCTCAAAACATTCGAATTCACTCAAACAGGAAATAACTCCATTTTCTCCAAATCTTTTCTTTTGGGAAATCATTATGCGTTCTAACTTCTTCGAACTTTTGGTCGTAAATCTTAGGCCGAGGCACATAGAAGATTGAGCGAGGGAGAGATAGATAGATAGATAGATAGATAGATAGATAGAGAGAGAGAGAGATAGAGAGAGAGAGAGAGAGAGAGAGAGAGAGAGAGAAAGAGAGCTCGAGACAGCGGAAGAGATACAGACAGACAGATTGAGAAATAGACAATTTGAACTCCACTGAGAATTACTTCCTATAAATCCTTTGCTTCACTCATTAGCAAAGAGCTTAGCCAGCCGACACTGATATATTGGCATATTTTAAATTCCCACCTTCTAGACCAGCTAAATGGGTTTTGATTGAGTAATTAACAAACAAACAAAAAATATGTTAACTGATTAGCGTTATGCAACATTTATAAAGGTGCTGACGTTGGCAAAGGGACAAGATTTAGAAAACATCGTTCTAAGACAACGTACTTTGATCCGACTGATGGTGGTGATGTATTACTTGCTAAAACAGCGTAATAGTTAATGTGTATTACAACCTCTAATGATGAAAATGTTTCATCTTGACAATCTCCCGGGAACTGTCTAATGAAAAATGCAGAATGATGCAACAAGCAAAAATGGGAATATAAACTTTTTTTTTTAATTTAGAATCATCAATAAGTCATTTTCGATCTGTGAAATGATTTTTCTCCATCGATCAACGTCACACGTGATAAATACTGCCAATTAATAACGGTATGAATGTATTTATGATGAATGTATTCATGTAACTCCTCTGGTACGAGCAGCATGTGACACACAATCAATTTTTTTTACCGGAGAGAGCTGGTTTGAATTCGGATCTTGCAGTTACCAGTCTGTCTAATTAATTACCCTTAGCTGGGTGGGGTGATAAATAGATTTATGCTTTTTCCAAGAATATTAGCATTATTTGAACTCGGGGAGCCAATTTTACTTTCTACGAAGATAATTCTTTCACCAACCGCTTACTTCTTTTTGTGGTGGTTAATGTGTTAGGTGGAAACACTTATCACCAAAAGCGTTCAAATCCGGTCAAGTCATCTTACCCTTTTATCGAAGAAATAACCTTTAATAAATCATGAGTTAATATATATTTCGCTCAACCACAAACGAGACAACCAATACTCTAGGTAATTTAGTCTTCGTGATTGCCTAATTTTCGTATTTACTGCATCCCTCCACCACAAAAAAGGATGCGAAAAAACGTCAGTGTCTTTTCAGCGGAGTAAATCTGCTTCGAATTGAGCTTTTCTCCTCTTAGTATGGTTGCCTGACTAAAGCTAAAGAGCCCTGTCTACTCTTGCATTTAATCATACCAGGGTGTGTAGAAAAACATTAGGGTGAAGTGAAACGCAAAAATTCTCATTCAGGTTTTGAACACAAGCCCCCGATTCAATTTCATTTACTTTTTGAACATAGGCCCCCCGATTCAATTTCATTTACTTTCACCAAAAGTACCAGCTTCGCTAATATTCAGAATAAATTTATATATCTATCATGGACCAGTGAGGCAGACTAAATCCTTGTATACCCCTTGTCTTAGAGACTTGAAAAACTAAAAAAAGTACGGCAATGAAATGATGAAAGGTCAGAGAATGTTGATGATAATGATGAACTGAATTCATAGGTTATTCTCCTGAGACATGAAAGGACCCATCACTATTGGTTTCTATGAAAAATGTTTATTGGTAAACAAGGCTGCCTATCACCAATTCATAAGGTAAAATCATTCCTATTTATTGCACAAGCCTTGTAAGTGCATTTTTCTCATCAATCAACAAATGTGTAGGTTTACCCTTGTTTATAACAATATGGTTTTAATCTGTCATTGTTTTTGTTTTGGTGGGGTTCTATTTTTTTTTTTTTGCCAATGATTTCATGGACATCTTTTATTAGTATATCTTTAGGGTTTTTGAGGGGAAAAATCATAGATTTAAAAAAATTTGAAAAATGCGTCCCTGCCCTGTTCTTCGTAGGTATTGTCCGATATACCTCTGAATTTGGGAACAGATTTATTATTAATAGATAGTGTTTTGTAGTTGCTCTTTTTTCTTTTCTTTTTTCTTTTTTTTTTTTACAATAATAGGCATGATAAGAAAAATAAATGAATCGAAATCTAATAGAAATAAGCAAAGAAAAAAAACCCAGAGAGGCAGCTTAACGTAGATTCCCTCCCCATTCCACTACGTTGCAGCCCGAATCCGATTTACTTTATTCCATTTTTTAAAATTTTCTTTTTCTTAACGAATCTTCCTCTTGATCTCTCTTAGAGTTTTCTTTTACTTTGGTTTCATATCTTTAATTCCCATTGCTCTAATTTTTTTCTACCCACGAAAAATTCCCAATGGAACGCAACGTTTTGTTGCTTTGCTTATTGATTAAAAACAACTTCATTTGAGGGGAAAATATGAAATTTATTCACTAATAAAATTGGCGCTTATTTTATAGCACGTAACAAAGATCAAAGGTTATCTCCCAGAAACTTTACACATTTGGACCGCAGAGAGATTACACCTGATCTCACAAAATAAAGAAATATTCAAGGAGAAAAAAAAACATTTTTCTTTGGTTTATAGTAGGACACTAGTGTTTAAACTTATTCCAGACTTTTATTAAAAATACAATGGGTGCAGTTCAGTTATTATTATTTAACTAGATATTCTTGAATCAGCAGCATTTTTTAACAGTATAAAATCTAGAAATTATCCCGAAATATTGGCTTTACTGCGTACAGTAGATTAGTTTTCGAACTGAAACATGCGCTTATATTGTCAGGTAAAATATTGTTCAGCCACAAAAATTTGGGTCACAGTATCAAATTCTTAATATTTCTTACGCGTAATTTGTCATTATGTATTTGCTTTTTCGACTTCGATTCTGTAAACACTTGATCCGTGATCATAAAATAAGTGTTACAGTGAATTTGCAGTACATATTCTGAGTCAATAATTGGAGTAAATTTGTCAGTGTATGAAAACGAATCATTCCTCATATCAGCACCTGACTGAACTAATCTTAACCTATTATCCATCGTTTCCATAAGACAATGATTCGAGTTCTAATTCCTAATGTTGACATTGGCAGACACGCTCACTTATTTGGAAGAGAGACGTAAAGACTCCTTTTACGCGTATCTTTACGCCGCGCTATACCTAATTTGCGTTCCTGCCGGAGAGATCTTGATGAATTTCTTTTTTAATAAATTGATTTGTGTTTAATCAACGTTTATGGCAAGCTGTATGAATACTGATTTTAATGACCCTTGTTGTTTTGAAGAAGCAAAAATGAAATATTATATCTGCTATAAACATAGAAATCAGTTTGGCATGCATTGATTATTGAAAGAAGGACCACTTAAAGTAGTGATGTCGGTAATTTGTTTGTGCGACGTAGGGCCATCACTATTCTCATAGATATTGTGAATATTGATTATCTACCAAAGTGAAGCAGCCCTCATAATATAACACTATGATGTATGTTTTTGCTAACTTAAGGATTGGTACTTATGCTTAACTTAACGTTTAAGGTACGCAGGACGATAAGAAAACTGTAGGTTTAATGGATTTGAAATCCATGCCTGAACTTAACATTAAAGTTTGTGTATATGTTAGAGCCAGAAAATCTTATGCTAAAAAACGAAATCATAACCCCCATACTCACCAGGTTTAGCACCAATACATGTTTATTTGTTTCAATCATTAGAACATTTCATGAGTAAGAGAACATTAAAAAAAAACAAGCAAGAAATTAAAACAACTCTTACAAACAATTTTTGGGGTGGAAATCAAATATTTCTTTAGTGTGAAATCGAAAATTTGCTTTTTCACAAATGTTAAAATTGACGTGATTAAATCTTCACGATAATAATGAAATGAATAAGTGTGTGTGTGTGTGTGTGTGTGTGTGTGTGTGTGTGTGTGTGTGTGTGTGAGAGAGAGAGGGAGATATATATATATAGAGAGAGAAATATTTGGGCTAATAAAAATATATAATTAATTATATATTACATTTATTCATTACAAAAAAAATTGATAAATATATACTAATATACGAAATATAATTCCCTCTCTTTCTCCGTTTTCGTCTCCGTCTTTGTCCGTTTCTCTGTCTCTCTCTCTCTCTCTCTGTCTCTCTTTATATATATATATATATATATATATATATATATATATATATATATGATTAACATATTCACGTAGATTAAATAACCTACCAATAAAAAGAACCAATAGAGTATATTTCAGACTAAGTATATATATATATATATATATATATATATATATATATATATATATATATATATATATATATATATATAAACACAAATTTAATCAGTGCTGGGCTTTATACGTATAATGGAATTAACGATTGAGTAAATGAGAATATAAAACAACTATTTTTTTCCACAAAGTAATTATCTTTTTTTAGAAATTGTTGATGATTCCATATAAATCTTGTCATTTCTACGTCTATTCAAACTTGATGTTTTGAGATTAGGTATACTGAATATACATTGATGGGTAATGGACAGTAACCTGGACGTAACTATTTGTGGTCAAAATAACTATTATGAGGGTGCTGCCAGCAAGTATTTAAAATTTAGAGTTGTCTAAATTTGAAACGAAGCTTGCTGATTTTTATCATTAAGGGTTTTTGGACTATTGTCTTCATCTTTATTGCTATTTCCACAACGTTTCGGCCGATATGTCCTCCGGTCTTCTTCAGGTGTTTGTCGAACTCGGGAACCTTCACAGAACTTCGAAATACGTCCTTTATTGATACCACGGTGGTCGCCTGTTCTGATTCTGTTAGCCATAACCGGGTACAAGTGTTAAGTATTCCTGTATTGTTACTCGCCTGTAGTCAGGATTGAACCTGCAACCTCCACATGATTGTCTTCTGAGAAGCTTATGGTACCAACACCTATAACAATTACGCCATGTGTCCAGCATGACACATGGCGAAACGGTTATAGGCGTTGACTACAGGCGAGTAACAATACAGGAATACTTAACACTTGTACCCGGTTATGGCTAACGGAATCAGAACAGGCGACCTCTGTGGTTTCGATAAAGGACGTAGTTCGAAGTACCGTGAAGGTCCCTGAGTTCGAAAAATACCTGAAAAAGGCCGGAGGACATATCAGCCGAAACGTTGTGGAAATAACAATAAAGATGGAGACAATAGTCTGAAAACCCTTAATGATAAAATTTAGAGATCCAATGTATCTATGGATGATTGATTCCTCCCTATTCTTTTCCATATCAATGTGTATTGATTCGGTTTTCTTGCCGAACACTGATTTGTTTTATCTGTTGCTTATACGCATAAAAATCCAATGATTTATAAATAGAATTTGTCTAATATTCCATTTGGCTTCTTATGCTTAATATCCGGCATGACATGATGCAAAATTTAAGACGATTTGCTTAAATATGGAATCTCTTTAAGCCTCTCTTTGTTCATTCTTGTAAGTTACAAGTTTCAATAAAACAAAATAAAATTTGAAAAGCATGAATTTATTCCAAAGTGTATGGTGGTAAGAATGAAAATTTTGAAAAATATCAAGTATGAATTAACACGGTAAAAAACTATATTTCAAAATTGACCTTATCGGAAAAACATACTTATTTTCAAATGCAAATTAATTATTTTTCATAGATTGATTACTGTCGAATATGAGTTATAAGTGACAATACACGGATTAAAATATTATGTATTATTTTGTATATTATGTATATATATATATTATGTATATATATATATTATGTATATATATTATATATATTTTGTATATTATGTATTATTTTCGCTAATAAAGATGAAAAAAAAAATTATCTGAGTCTTCATTGTAGAAGGTTAACTCTTTTCATATTTTTGTTTACCCAGCAAAATGATCTGGAAATAAAAAAAAAAATAAAAGACGAACTCAAGGAAGATTAATTTTTCGCAGAAGAAATTAAATAACATTGAGTTTATAACGAGCATTCAACCGAAAATCACTTACAACATTTCTTTGAAAAAATATCTAGAATATTGATCTTAGAAATCGAAGTTATTTCTTTATGATTTCCCACACAAGTTAACCATGTATCGAATTTCAAATTCCAGTTAAAATCATGGATTTAAAACCTAGAGCTAATTAAAGAAGTATAGACTGTTTCTTTTTAGTTGTAAGATTATCTCTTTAAACCCGATTGGTTGCCGTTGTAGCATCTACTTATAAAGTCATTGACAAAACTGTTTATGAAAAAATAATGAATACTAAAAAATTCTTTATTGTTTCGGATATATTTGAAATATTTCAGGATTGAAAATATCCTTTATTACAAACGGAGCAGGCCTACCTCCAAAATTTTTATTTTTCATCCGGAAAGTTCTATTTTTAATAAATCAAATTAAGCACCACATTTTATTTATTCGTTATCGATACTGCTATATGGATGCACTACATGGACGCTAACAAAACGGCTGGAGAAGAAACTAGATGGCAATTACACAAGAATGCTGCGTGCAATCCTGAACAAGTCCTGGCAGCAACACCCCACAAGACACCAACTGTACGGCCACCTGCCCCCTATCACAAAAACTATTCAAGTTAGACGAACCAGACATGCAGGACACTGCTGGAGAAGCAGAGATGAACTCATAAGAGATGTACTCTTATGGATCCCCACACATGGCCGCGCAAAAGCAGGACGACCAGCACGAACGTACATTCAGCAGCTATGTGAGGATACAGGTTGTTGTCCTGAAGACCTACCTAGAGCGATGAACGATAGGGAGGAGTGGCGAGAGAGGGTCAGGGATATCCGTGCTGCCAGCACGATATGATGATGATGATGATATTAGATACGAATCTTCATAAGTAATTTTAAACTTAGTATAACCTGTTATCAATTTGAAAAAAAAAACATTTGATCTTGTTTATCTTTAGTCTTGAGCATGACTAAAGTGTTTTACAAGTTAAATTATACCACCACTTGAAATTAGATTGGGCGAAATTGTGTTGAATTACTGGTCGCTACATACTACTTGTTTTACCTGTACAGCGGACAATTTTATCAGAGTCATTAGCTTGCGTGGTAGAAGGCTGTGTGCTCCAAACATCACTGCACAACTGACCTGAAAGAATGTGTCAACATCTACAAAAAGGAGAAGAGTCTGTTAATATTGGCTTTATGGCAGAACTGCTGTCAAGAAACCACTGTTGAAAAAGCAAACCAATGTAAAAAGGCTCCAATGAGCCAAGGTGCACAAACACTGGACTCTCCAGCTATGGAATAAAGTACTTTGAACAGATGAATCAAAATTCGAAATCTTCCGGTCGAATTGGAAGATCTATGTATGCCAGGATTTGGTGAAAGAGCTCCAATCCCCTGTATCACACCAATCATAAAGCATGTAGGAGCTCCCTTATGGTGTAGGGGGTTGCCATTTACTTAGTCGGGGATTTGCACCAGCTGAAAGGCAAACTGAATCAGAACGGCTATCACAGCATCCCATCTGGAACGTGGCTTGTCGGTCAAGGATGTGTATTTATGCAAGATAATAACCCAAGATATCCTATTAAACTCTGCCAGAGGAACATTAAAAGCAGAGAGAAATTGCATGCACTTAAACTCGGCCGGCGCAATCAGTGTACTTAAATCCCAATAAATTATTTTGGGATGAACTTGACCGAAAAGTCAGAGGTAAACTACCCCAGTAGACTCTTGCAGAAAAGCAGAGAAGAAAATATCTTCAGATTATAACCAGACTTTGTTGGAAAGAATTTCGAGAATTTCTGAAACAGTGATAACAGCCCAAGGGAGTTTTTTTGGTTAATCAAAAGTTTTTGTATTTGTTATGTGTTTTTAGTAAAATTTGTAATTAATTTGGCTCAGGAATACTTCTATTTAGTATGATGAATAAAACCATATGGCGATTAACTTGTTTCATTAAAAATGATAGTTGTAGGATCAGAAATTAAAAAAATTAGAGGATGACCAAATATTTTTAACTGCTATATATATATATATATATATATATATATATATATCAGTTAAAAGTATTTTGCCAACCTTAAATTTTTTTATTACTTCTATGATATATATATATATATTTTTTTTTTTCATCAATCGTGCAACTGACACGGATTTCCCTGACCCTCTCCCACAGCTCGTCCCTATTGTCAATCGCTTTCGGTAGGTCTTCCATGCTACATACTGAAAAAATGCAGAATTGTTTTAGATAGATTTTAGTTGATCCCCCTACCATTGCTTGTCAGTGTAATGGAACACACTGGAGTGCATCGCTTCTCCAGCATTTTCCCGCGTGTCTTAATCGTCTAGTTTGGATGAGTTTCGAAATGGGTGGTTGGTATCCGTACAACTGCTACTTCGTTGGATGCTGCCTCTAGAACTTATACAATAATGCTCGAAGT
The DNA here is from genome assembly GCA_963585895.1 of Sepioteuthis lessoniana. NCBI lineage: Eukaryota > Metazoa > Mollusca > Cephalopoda > Myopsida > Loliginidae > Sepioteuthis > Sepioteuthis lessoniana. The sequence continues at coordinate 120,883,431 of OY757904.1, read as the reverse complement.
ATTCTTGTAGAGTTACCGTCAAACTTTTTTCTCCATACACTGGTCAGCATCAATGTATTGCATTCATACATCAGTATTGACACAACCGCTGCTTGGCAAAAAACTGGGCTTTATGTTATCAGCTAGGTCTGTTTTCAATATGGCCGATAGTCTATCGATGACAGTCATTACCTTTGCTAGTTGAAAATTTGTTATTTTCGATATATTAGACGCTGTTTCCGAGGTATTTGAACTTGTCCACAATTTTTTGAGATCTTTCATTTAGTGTGGAAACGTTGCCTCTTTAATTAAATCACATAAACTGCGTTTTGTCTGCGTTGACGTGGAGGCCTATGTTACCTGCCGTCTGTTCCAGACTATGCAGCAGGGAATCGGACTGGGTGGTCGTAATTGCCTGAAGCACTATGTAGTCCGTGTTGCCAAAATAAAGCCATTTTCTTTCATTTAATCAATCTCCCTTTAAAGGACGTTAGTAATAATAATAATAATCAGGTATGAGGCTTATGTGTCTCCTTGCTGCACGTCTGCGACAAAGAAGTTTCTCTCTCTCTCTCTCTCTCTCTCTCTCTCTCTCTCTCTCTCCGGTGAGCAAACTTTCGTGTTTTTATATACCATCATTATAGCTGAGACGGTTTTTTGGGGGGAAACCATTGATGTGAAGTATTTGCTCCATCTTTCTTCTGTGTATGGAATCAAATGCCTTGGAGAAGTCTACAAATAATAGCGTTGTCTTTATGACTCTTAACGCCTTCCAATATTCGACGGATAGTCATAATTTGTGATGAAGTGGATCGATTTCTTCGAAAGCCATTTTTGTTTTTCCTAAGAATTTCTCATTTTTATGTTCATTACGGTTGAGGAGCAGAGCATTGTACATCTTAGCCGCTAAGTGAAAATTTGTGAAAAAAATAAAAAAAATAAAAAGAGTTTGTTTGAGTTTAAAGGCGACATTAGAATTTTTGCTTTCTGTTTCATATCATGAAAAAACAAAAAGAGTAACAAATTGCTAATATTTTGCGTGGTCTAATTTAGGTGGTTTACTGCATGCATGTCAGATTGTGATACATTCGGATGTATGGGTGTTTGATAGAATTGTGAGGCATTGTTTTGGGCCATGATTTTTGTAGATTTTTTTGCTATATTTTAGCCTTGAAGATATTGTTTTCTTTAGTTTGTGGAATTCTCCGGGTAATACAGGTAGGAAACTGTTGAGCGAAGGACTGGAGTGTGCTCATGAAGAATCCTGGCGAAATGTATTGCTGGAATGACCAGGGTCACTAGGTTTGTGACCGGGATCTCTTTCTTTTCTTTTCCCAGCAACCTGCTTGTATGTTTCCCTCTTACTCTCTTTCTTTCCCTCCCTCACTACTATTTAAGATTACATATAGCAGTAATTGTCATTTTTCTATGCTAAGGCTCAATCGTTTTTTTTTAAATGATTTCCAATTTTATCTTTTAGAAAGGCCAAATAACATTAACCTATAAGCCAACAAGACTTATATTACTCCCCACTTATTATTATTATTATTATTATTATAATCATTTTAAATTCTTTTCACGAACCCAAATATGACAGTAGAGAGAAAATTATTCGTATGAGCAATTTAGTTACAGTCTCTTAGGCGTTTTTCTTTTCTTTTCTCTTTTCTCTTCTTCGTTGCTTGTCTGTTCTTTTTTTTTTTTTCTTGTTTCTCCTAGTCTGTTGCATCATCCTTTATTCTGTTTTTTCTTTTTTTTTTTTTTTCGATTTTTCTTCTCGTGTCCTGCTCGCCATCGAAGTGTTGTATTCTGTCACCAATTCTCTCTCCGGCCGTTTCTACGATCGTCTATTCAGGCTCGAAACCATGCCATCATGGCATGCCTGGCCCCAGGCACCGAATCGTATTATGTTGCATAGCTGTAATACATATCCAACTATACACATATACATGCAGAAACAAAATCAAAAATAATGACGAACGAACACACTTCTTTAGAAAAATATACCTCTCACACTTTATTCGAAATGGTTTCGAAAGTGTTGCGAAAGGGTTATGTGTGAGAGGTAATTTGGAGACTGAACAAACTGCAACATATTGACCCCCAGTTCCTTTGTCCTCAGCAGCACTTCTTTCTCGTTCTGCTGGGATGCTCAATCGGGGGTCCTGAGGGCCCTTAACCTTCTGCTGGGTCTGGTTCTCACTGCCTCAAACTGTAACAAACTGACTGCAACTAACTGAACCTGACTGTGGCACCGGGTTATATAATTGTTTGACGTACACCTGCTTCTTGTGGGCGTCACATCTGCACCCAATTCAACCCGTCAACAGTCAAGGTTTTACCCTGATATGTTCGACCGGATGCACCTGTTATTTACACAGGTGTATTTCTTATTTGACAGATCAGCTAAGGGTCAATATGTTACATATGTATTTCACTGTTGTCGTTTTGGGCAGTAGAATATGCCAATTACACCTATGCTGAGCGGAAAGATATGTTCCCCAAAAGTATTGTTATGACACTAAACCATCTGAGATAGAAAAGCAGTCCTGGAGGCTAGGTTGAATGTTGAATACATCTTATTGTCATTACTTCCAGTTCAACTTTCTACGAGTCAGTTAGAATAATTCAATAATTACTAAAATTGAAATAATTTAACTGTATGCAAACAAATGATTAAAATTAAATAGAATTATTCGTTAGCAATTGTTGAAACCATTAATCTGCAAACAAATGAGCTCTAAATTGTTTAAAAATAAAGTAACCCACAAGCTACTCGCTTACGCGCACACACACACACACACACACACACACACACACATATATATATATATATATATACGTGTGTGTGTGTGTGTATGGGGGTGAGTGGGTGTGTATAAATATGGTCTGGCGTAAAATGACCCCAAAGAGTTGATATAAGATTAAATCAAATAAACAAAAATATCAAAGAAAATTAATTAAGATAATTTGATCGCATTTTTCTGTATAAACCTTATCTCATATGTTTGGGGAACTCACTCGTACATTAATATTTAAGGAAGCTTATGAGAGGAAATATGTATCAGCGGAAATAGGCTCTCGTATTGTAAAGGTTATCATCGTAAGAAATTGACTTGTTGACCCGTGATCAAATCCTGGACAAGACTATCTCCATTTCACATTGACCAAAACGCATGGTAGGAATCCAAATATTTTCCTGCCGCAATGTGTAAACAGTAGAGCAAACTGGGCTTTTTAATCTGTGTATAGAAATTGGTAAAATATAAGAAAACTGCCAAATTAAAACCTGGTCATTGGCCTAATGAGTAGAACGTTCGCCAATGGTCCAGGAGAGCGGGGTTCAATCCCAGGTCGTCATACCAAAGACTCAAAAAATGGTACTGGATGTTGCCATGCTATATCCTTTATAATGTCAGGATCAAGGGTAAAGTGTAGCAATCAAGGGACTGGATTAGCGCCCGCCTACTCAACGGTGTTGTAGCTATTGGAATGAGAGCTTTCGTGTCACCCTCGACTAGGGTCACCAACTTTACTTACTATTACTTTTCATATCTGTCACATCTTGCTCGTGGTGGAGAGATTTGGCGAGTGTATACAATTGCGGAAGGAGGCAGAATGATCGGCCGAAATTTTTTAAATTGAAATCATTAAGCCTACACATATTATTTAACTAAATAAATATATTTCACATAAATGTTTTATCTATCTACAAATTTTGAAGAGAACCGATAAACATAATTGTAAAATACACGCAGAAATTAAAATATCTACCTTATTTGATTCTAGGGTACTAATTCTGGAGCTTTGGGTAGTGTAGATTACCACTTCATTACTTTCATGCAGAAATTCACTCTTACCCGATGAGGCTGGGTTTGTTGAAATCCCATCTGTTGTTCAAATAGATCTATTTTAGAATCATTTTATTTGATAGGAATTCTTGATATAAAACCCTGTGAAAAATCTCTTAAAACTACACGAAAAATGTAAATATAAATCTGGAATAATTGCATTTCTATAACCACAAAATATAGAATAATAATGGACAAGTTTAGATGCCTATAAAATCAACCAATTAGTCATTCAATCGATCGATTAATAAAAAAAGATAATCATATCAAATTGCAGTTGTTTAATACTAGACAACTACGAAAATTACAAATAAAATTTATTCGACTCAAATATATAGAGCAGAGCAAGTTTTTCTTTTATTGAGAAAAGTTTACTTGTATATAGCTCATAGGTAGAATCGAACTCGATAAAATGATCTTCGAGCTAAGTTAAGTACTATTTCAACCCCAACAGATGCCCTGGCCATTAAGAAACAAGTTGGATCTGGCACAAGCATGCAAGAATAAGTCAATTACTGAAAATTAGACTCACAAGTAGTCGATATGCACTACTATCTGGCCATACGAATTCGGATAACGAAGAATAGCTAAGATTTGGCTCAAAAACACGAGGATGGGACAGATAGTGAGAATTGAACTCGCTCGTTACTTATTTGCATGACAGGCTCGTTTACTGTTTCCACAAGGACATAGAGCCCAATGCTGTAGCAGTAGGTAAAAATTTGTTTTTACTGATGAGAAATAATCGTGTGCAGATGGCAGGAATACTCACCGTCACAAAAGAATCGAAATCAAAAACTGACATCATATTGCGCCGGTCAGTTTCTCTGAGTAACGAACGACGGGACAGTACCTGAACTGTGTAACAATTTGTGATACTTTGTTACATGCAAACGTCTCTCAATATCGCGTGACGAGATGATAACAGTGTCACTTTATCCAGAATAAATCGAATAAATTACGATGTCCGCTTTCGGGGAAGTCAAATAAATACCAATCAGACAATTTCGTGATTCTGGTCGTTCAGTTGCGTGTGAAAGATTTTCAAGTTTTAGAGATATCCGCTGAGGCCGCGGAAAAAAATCAACCCGATATTCACTACTGTCCGGATTGATCAAAATATTCTATTCAGCAGAGAAATAGTTGATGTACATGTCCCTAAATTTTATTTTGCTCAGAATATTGAAAATTGTCAGTTGAAACGACCACAGTGTAACCTCATGTGAAGATGACAATGGCTTCGTGTTGGACAAAAAAATGTTGGTTTTCCTCCACTAGAAGCTAACCTGGGTATATCAATTGAGAAACAATGTTTTCTATTTAGCAGAACTCCTCTATCTTTCTAGTTGGTGTGATGCAGAGAAATACTGAAACTAGAACAACTTGTTCCACTATGATTTCAGTAGTTTCCAGAGAAGTATTGAATCCTTCAATAATCCACGCTTGGAGCTGCATCACGAATCTTCTTTTCAAACTGTCTCTTTTTGCATTTTTACAACAAGTTGAATGCCAGAAGGTCGTGTTGTTACTTTACACATACAGTTATATTAGTGGGAATCATAGCTAAATCACGCGCCAATTTTCTTTAAATGTTTGCAGTTAAATTTCTTCTGATCCCTTCATGGTTTAGTAAGAGAACAGAAAGTCCCCTGTTAATGCATGTAACAACCAAAAAGACAATGTATACGGCTTCTTGAAAAATAAATTTTTTCCTGATTCAATCATTACCCAAAAAGAACAACCTTACCATTATTTTTATAAAACATATTTTCATCTAAATCAAACATACCAGGCTTTTATCATTTCAAGTAGAATTCACTACAAAAAAAAATGGATATTATTAAGTGTTATTTATGGCTCAAATGAATATCATAGAGACTCTTTATTCAAATATATAAATACGCTGCTGCACTAAAATAGGAGCATCATTTGATTATGCGAATTCCTTTTTAGTTACAATTTAATTTCTGATTAAAGAGTTTCTATTCAATGGAGTTTGGTAAGACATACTAGGTTATAATACAAAGGTTTTTTTAGAGTATATTCTTCTCCTTGAAGTAATACCACTTGACATACTTTACGCTTGTGTCCAAAGGATATATCAATGACCATTGTCATAATAAAATCCAGACAAAACATGGGGCTGGAGTGTAGATGACGTCATGACTAAAAGAGATGGGCAGAGATTTTGGAACATTTGGAAAAAAGATTCAGTTGAGATCCGACCAACGTGTTGAGAAGTTGAGGTCTGACCATGGTGTTGAGAAGTTGAGGTCCGACTATGGTGTTGAGAAGCTGAGGTCCGACCAAGCAGTTGAGATTGGACCATGCAGACAGACAACTGAGTTTCTGTCATTGGGGCAGAGAATTGAGTTCTCTGCCATTGAGTTGAGTTTTCTACCATTACGGCGGCGGTTAAGTTTTTCGGGTCCCGACCAGCGAAGATGAATTGAGATCTAAAATACCACGAGATGTGACAAACGTTGGGGGTGTTGTTAGAATAATATGATTTCGAAAGACTTGTAAGAATTGTCTCACTCCTCGTGTCGAAGAACCGAAGTCAGAAGTTAAAAAAATGCGTTCGTACCTGAATAACGGAGTTACCTGTGTATTTGAGTCCGCCTGTGTTTTTGCATATGTATATGTACAGTTGTTATTGATATAATTATGATCATGGTTATGGCTATATAATATAAAAGAAACTAATAAATTTATATATACGTAAAAAATATTAAAGATGGACACATATACAGTGCAATGATATATATATATATATATATATATATATATATATATATATATATATATATATATATATATATATATATATATGAAAGTAGTGCTCGGTTTTTTAATTCTATAGAAGTTAATACTAAAGTATTCTTTATGTGCTTTTTGCATATACATTGCTTATGTTATTCCTCATGTTGATTACAGAAATCATAAAATGTTGGTCCACAAACAGAAGGCCTTCAGAAGTACATCTCACAAGGTATATAATATAATCTTATTAATTGTGTGCATTATTCTAAAACTGTGTTTTTAGAGTTCTATATGGTTTAATGATAGTTACATTCTTCCTTTGTAGGAACTTTTAGGGAAAAATTAGGTTAATCAATGAGAGAATCGCAGATGAAATATTCGTTCCATTTCTTCAGACTTCGCCGTAAAATCTTTGAAAGCACCTCACATCTGAATTTTTCAACATGCAGGTCGACTAAAAATATCGAACAAGAGTGGTTTTCAATCAAATTATTTCAGCAATTGAGAGTGCGAGAAATAGAATGAAGCCTTACTTGTACCATGCAAAATAATCTAGATACTTTGATATCTTACTGATTCCTCATGTTCCATGCAGGGATTTTCAGAACAAAATGCCAACTACAAAATCATTCAGTCTTTTCCTTTATATTTCTTATTTGGCTCTAAAGGATTTGTAGCATTTTTTCGGAAGGAAAATGGCTATTAATACTAAAGACATTTCAGAACGAATACAAGAATAAAAAGAAAAAAAAGGCACATACTGATGACGAAAAACTAATATTTTAAGAAAAATAAAACAGTTGAAAATAATTTTCGAAATGGGTGCATATAGGTACGTGATCATATTTACCAACCCCTCCGCTCGGAGAGGATATGACACGAGGTCAAGTTTTTAAGTGGAGTTTAACAGGTTTGAATTCAGAGTTTTCCTTCTCCTAGACTACTTGCCTTACCAAGGCGGAAAAACCCAGTCTGCCCTATTATTTACCCATAGCTGGAGGGATAATAATTGAGTTCATTTCCTACGACGATAACCATTACACCACAGGCACCTCCAATGGCATATAGGTACGTGACAATTAGTTTTTATATCAATGAATTTCTGTTGCTGTATAATCCAAACGTGAGGTATGATGTACTTACTGTTAAACAGCAGGAAATAAGAACCCGTATATATATATATATATATATATATATATATATATATATATATATATATATGAGACTAACTGTGTATGCATGTGTGTGTTGAGAGAGAGAGAGAGGAAAAGAGAAAAAAAAGAAAGATTCATAGAAGGGAAACGCGTATGTTCACATACACATACTCATACACATACTCATACACACACTCTCTCTCTCTCCATCTCTCTTTCTCTCTTTCTCTATCTCTCTCTCTCTATATATATATATATATATATATATATTTGCTTTTGCGTATATGTATGTATGTTTGTGAGTTGATTGTGAGGGAAAAATGACACATAGAAAACAACGTGCATGTTAATACACACACAACTAAATACTCATGGGGGTGTCCTCGTGGTTTAATGGTTAAAGCGATGGACTGCGGAATCTTAGCAATAGAGTTCCTACTCCACTCGCGCTATTATGTTTACTTTTGGGCAAATGCCCTTGAGAAAGGTATGAACCCCCTAAACCTCCCAGCTATTGGTTAAATAGCATCGCTACTGTTCCTTTTGGAGAATGGCTTTGGCATTAAATAACCTACAAATGTTGATATGCCATTAGATATAGAAACCAAATCTTAAATACACATAAACACTCCGATGTATGCATGCATGGATATACGTATGCATGTCTGAGTATGTATGTATGGTTCTATCTCTCTCTCTCTTTCTCTCTCTCTCTCTTCCTATCTCTCTCTTTCTCTCTCTCTCTATATATATATTGTTTTAATGCAGGGTTCCACTTTGTACAATATATTCTGTACAATGTCTTTTCCCTCTAATGTTTAAAGATTTTGAACGTTACCTTCTGTCTCCTGCGTTTCCAATAAATGCAGCTGCTTCCATATTAAAGAATTGATCCTTTAAACTTATTATTGAATAGAACAAAAAACTTCTACAATAAATGTCTATAAGTAACGCGTTCAGGATTCATTTTGTCCGCCTCCTCTTTCTATATTTTTGCATCTTTAAGAAGTTAAGTCTATTTCTTTACCTCAGAGATTAAAGAGAAACAACCACATTTACTTCCGCTGGCTTTCCTAAACCTCGAAGATTAGATTTAGACTTTGGTAAACGCAAGTTACAAGCCAGCGCCTACAAAAGTAAGATCAACCTTTATTTATGCATCTTTCTCATCATCAAGCGAAGTAGCATTATCGTTATTATTTTTATTGATATTATCATTATTAGCAGTGGGAGTAGTGGCAGTGGTTGTAATATCATTACATATAAAAATGAAAGTTGGAGAAGGAGGAGAAGGAGGAGCAGAGGTGCAAAATTAATAGAATAATTAAGATTTTATATGAGATACAAATGGTTGCTAACAAGAAAAATTACAAAACAACCATGCATCGAAATATTACAGCACATTAAGTATTTTAGGCTTTTTTGGATGGTTTTGCGGGTTACATTGATTAATTTTAACGACATGTCAATCTATCCGGAGTTATTTTACGTCCAGAAGGTCTGGAAATGCTTATATTGTACGTTTATATTTACATGTTTAACTTTGCATAGGATATGCGTTCACGTTGTTAAACATCAAGTATTTCCATCTAAAACAAATGTCTAGCAAAAAGATCTTTTAAATCGATGGATGGAACATTACCTAGTTTTAACAGTCTTGGTCAGATTAGAGCTAAGGGTTATGGTAGTAGCGGGCACTTCACACTTCCCAGATCGTCTGGAATGGATCCTCACCATCAAGTAATATTTAGGCATACTCAGGTTACGCTCTCTTTTATGGGCTGAGTCATAAGATAATACAGTCAGCGTATTCTAAATCCCTCCTACAGGGCACTAGATGTTTTCGAGTGTTCCGTTAATCTCTAGCTCTATTCCTCCGATTGTAAGATCATTACAACTCTTCCAGGTCTAATTATAATCATGGGTAAAGCATTCATCTTTACGTTTCACATTTTTACTGTCATCTCATAAGCGCTATATATATATATATATATATATAAATCAGAATTATACTCATGATTTGGTTAGGTGAAAAATGGGTTAATTTCTTATGAATCTGTTTGCATATATATATATATATATATATATATATATATATATATATATATATATATATATATATATGCATGATATCTTTTCATTTTCACTCAGTATTCTTCAATAGATTGTTGGAAAAAGACTATCTCTGATACGTAATATCCCATTTTTGATTTCTTATAGGATGATATATACGTGTTTCTAAGCTGAATTAAGTGTCTCGTTTGAACTGCCAGTTACAGAGAATCTTATAATATCTATACATTTTTCGAGTTTGTATATATATATATATATATATATATATATATATATATATATATATATATATGTGTGTGTGTGTGTGTGTGTGTGTGTGATTTCATATGGTTAATGCTTTTGATTCAATGTTTATTACTATTATTGCACTCATCTCCATTCATATCATAATTCCTGTTCGTTGTTAAGACCAATACGAATAGGAACATACGTTTACATAAATAGTCCAAACTGAGACGATTGACATGAGAAATTATGATACTAAATCTTATTTAGTCTTTAACTGGGTTCTAACACTTGCAACTGGCACAGTCATAAATTATGCTTTTTATTAAGAATAATCTATAGTCTGCAAATTATTATTATCTAGCAGTATTTCTTCTTCTTCTTCTTCTTCTTCTTCTTCTTCTTCTTCTTCTTCTTCTTCTTCTTCTTCTTCTTCTTCTTCTTCACTCATTAGAGCTTTTCACATCAGCGTTACCCGATGGTTTTTCACTAGAGTCTAATGACAGTAAGTCTCCTCAAGTCTCCAGGTCTCTTCTCTGTTTTCTGGCCGTTCGCAATAATGCTGTCGTTTGGATGGTGTCCGCCAACTTCCAAGTCCTCAAGTCCCTTTAGTAATCCTTTAGTTACTGTTCCAAACGCACCAATTACAATTGGTATAATTGTCACCTGCATGTTCCACAGTTTTTTCAGTTCCCTAGCAAGGTCGAGGTACTTATCCTTCTTTTCACATTCTTTCAGTTTTATTCTGTGGTCAGCCGGGACAGCAAAGTCGACTATTTTGCAAGTTCTTTTTTTTTTTGTTGATTATTATTAAGTCTGGTCTCCTGGCCGGGATTAGGTGATCCGTTTGTATATTAAAGTCCCATAGGAGTTTATGCGAGTCATTTTCTAGGGCAGGTGCTGGTTTGTGCATATACCATTTCTTAGTATCGTCGAATTTAAATTTCTTACACATTTCACAGTGAATCACCTTACCGACCCAGTCGTGTCTCGCCTTATACTCCCGCTGTGCTAATTTGCTGCATTTGATTATAAAATGATTGATGGTTTCATCTCTGTCACCACATAGCCTGCATTTGCTATTTTGTTGTGTCTTATCTATTCTCGCTTCGATATGATTCGTTCTTATGGCGTTGTCCTGTGCTGCTATTAGGAGAGATTTTGTTTCTCTCTTAAAGTTTCCTTTTCTTAACCATTTCCAAGTTTTGTCGTGTGAGATATTGTTTATTAGTCATTTAAATCGGTCATAGAGTTGGTTTCCTTCCCATTTTTTCCTAGTTATTGTCATTCTGTTGTTCATAGTGTTCTCAGTTTCGTGTCTGGTGGCTGTAATGAGTCCTCCTTCGTGTTTTTGTATATAGTTTTCGAGTCGATGTATGGATATGTCAACGCTGTCTTCAATGCTGGCAAGTCTTCTTCCTCCCTCTTTTCTAGATATATATATAGTCTGTTATTTATTATTATTATTATTATTATTATTATTAGTAGTAGTAGTAGTAGTAGTATTAACAGTTACTAGAAAAATAAATGAATAACCTAACATATTTTGTCATACCATAAAACCAACCAACAAACCAAACAACCAACCAATCTAAGTTGTCATTACTTTTCTAAATAGATAACTGTTTTTTGTATATGAAATAAATATGTCTTTTAACAAAAAGAAAAAAAAAACGTTTTTAAAGACATCAATAAATGAAAGTGTCTTATTTCTAAAATTTAAAGAGACAGAAAATTTATTAAAGAAATACAACCTGCGGAAAAAAATTATTGCTTTATTTTCAATGAATTTTCTGTATAAGTGAATTCATGCATCATTCTTTGATGGAGTATCCTGGGGAAGTAAATATATGTGTCAAAATTTTAAATAATTTGCATTTCAAATCTACCACAAGTGAATACTGTTACAGTAACTTATCATTTGACAGGATCTTATCTTATTTAAAATAGTATATAATCATTATTTTTTAGAATATTGTTTCTAATTTTTTGTTTTGATGAGGATCCTGAGTGTATTTTACATCCTGCATGACTGGTTTCCAAGGTGCAGCTAATAATCGCCCACCTATCTTGTTAAGGATTGTCATCAACTTTCTTTTAATGTCCGACAACACAATTTTAAATGTTTGTAATAGCTCAGAACGTGCTCCCAATATTTTACAATTATTACTCCTTAGGTATGTATTTATTTAGTCTTGAATCGTCTAGAGTAATATTTTACCTTAATTCTGGATGAAATTCTCTGTCCTCCATTGAATTAGCCTCATTAATTTCTTCATACATGTTATATTGATTCTGAGCAAACAGCTTGAAAAATTTTGGATCTGATAATTCAGTTTCTTTTGAAAGTCTCAGTTTGACTTGGATAACAAATAGAGTTATACGAGTGATCCTCGATTCTTAGAACACTGTGTTCAAAGTAAACTGAGAATTAGAATTATAGCGATTGAAACTTTATTCTTTAACTTTTGATTCGAATAAATACATACACAGATGATCAATAATTTAAAAAAATACAACAAATGTCTACAAATTTAAGCTGTTGTCTCAGCTTTTAAGAGATTTTTAATTCGATCATGCCGATTCAAAAGATAAATTATGATTCTATCACTATACCTTTACAAATAAATATTTTTGGTGAAAAACAGGTTTTTGCAAGAACAAATGTACCGATAATTACCAGATTTAATCGCATTCGACTTTTTCTTTTTCAAAGTTTGAAAATATATCTGAAGAGTAATATTTATATATATTGCGAACATAAAAAAAAAAAAAAAAAGATTGTCAGTTTCACACTGTATCAACAAAAAAAAAAAAGCTATATGTTTCAATTAAATAAAAACTAGCTGAAATAAGTTTGTTGAATGTCCATGGGGCAATGATGATTATTCATTGTTATTTTTGGTAACTGGAAATTCCGTTTCAATCTTTATACACGCGGAGACTCCTCGAATATTTATTTTATATACCATCTTGTATGATCCCTTTTATTTTTAGCAAATAACGTGTCGGTGTGATTCTATTTCTTATTCTTATACATAATAGCCGGAAAATCTTCAGGGTGTAATGGATACCTTCGAAAGCCTAGAAATATATTTTGAATTCCCATCGCACGATTACATTCACTTTTGGCCAAATACTCTTTCGAAAGGTATGACCTCCCTTATTCCCCGACCTTTGGGTTAAATAGTACCACTAATGTTTGCAACAAGGATTGCTTTGGCATAAGATATCTCACTGTAGTTAATATGTCATTTAACGAATAAACTATGAAGCCGTTATGATTTTGTTATTTTACATTTTATGCGTTCTAGAGAAATGTAGTGTTCACTGGAAAGGAATGACAGAAATCTTCTCAGTCCTCGTGAAATTATTCTAACTCACGTCCATAGGACTTTGCTCTGATCAATCTCAATTCTTTCCAAGGTTTCTACTTCCTTAGTCATTTTTTCCAGGTTCTTCGAGATTATTCCAGATTATGGCTCCAACTCTCATTTGTATCACTGTCACCTTTGTGTCTGTCAAGCATTTTTATACCTCAGGTAAGTTCTCGTATTTATCTAGTTTTTCACATTTCTTTATTTCAACACTGTAATCTGCTGAATAATTTCGTTGCTTCCTATTGATTTCAACTTGGTCTGGGTTTCTAGTCAGAAATAGGTTTTTATCTCAAGACCTTAGAAATTTTGGCAGAGTTATTTCCATGAGCAGATACTATTTTATCATATACCATTTGTGTCTATTGTCAAATTTTTGTCGCTGGCAAAATTCCTTGAGGATCACAGTCCCCTGTAAGACGTGTCTACTTCAATCGTCCAATTATTATTATTATTATTATTATTATTATTATTATTATTATTATTATTATTATTATTTCCACATAAGAGTTTTTCACATAAGCGTTAGATGATAGTTTTTCACGGGAGTCTGAGTGACAACAAGTCTCCTCTTCTCAGTATTCTGGTCGTTAGCAATAATGTAGTTTGGGTGGTCTCCACTCGTCCGCCAACTTCCAAGACCTCCAGTCCTATTAGTAATCCATTGGTTACTGTTCCAAACGCACCAATTATTATTATTATTATTATTATTATTATTATTATTATTATTATTATTATTCGCGAGTTTTTTCTCACCGGCGTTAGCTAATGGTTTTCCGCAGGAATCTAAGTCACAGCAAGTGTCCTAAAGTCTCCAGGACAGTATATTCACCGATCTCAAAAATGCTGTATTCTGGTGATTTCTAATCGTCCAATTCCATGTATTTTAGTTGATTTTAACACTGCTCTGGTCTTGCTGCTCTCAGTTCGTCCTCTGGTCTCCAGTTTGCACAGATCTTTTCCAGGCCTTTGGATAATGTTCAAAGGGCATCAAATATAAACGGTCTAATCGGCTTTATTCTTACCATCGTCATCATCATCATCATCATCATCATCATTATCATAATAATAATAATAATAATAATGTTATCTGGAAGTAAATTATCGTTACGAATGATTTGTAGAAAATAATTTGTAAGCATAAGTCGGAAAAAAATCGAAAACATGATTTGCATTAATTCTATATCTTTGTATTAAATCAGAAGAAAATCTTCTAGGATTTATTTTTCAATGACTTTTTTTTCTGTATAAGTTTTTTAAAAAATTACCAACCCACAGAATTCTAAATGCTGCATCTAAAGTTATATTTCCGTCTACAAAAACGAAATATGCATATTGCATTTTAGAAATAAGAATAATTTTTTTTCTGCGTGGGATTCAACATTTAAACTTATATATTATTGCGACTCAATTGAATGCTTCAACTGAAATCTATATCTCAGCATCATCGCAATATTTCAACCGGTTAAGTCTCTGACCATATATTAATCTGCATTTCTAAATCATATCAATATGGAAACATAAGCATATATATATATATATATATATATATATATATATATATATATATATATATATACTCGCGCGCGTGTGTGTGTGTGAGAGTGTGTGTGTGGGTGAGAGAGAGAGAGAGAGAGAGAGAGAGAGAAACAGAGTGAGACAGAGAGATTGTGTGGTGTCTTATTTGTCCTCGTTTTTTTATTTAACAAAAATTATTTGAGGTTTAAGAAACAAATGAGAGCTGATTTTTTAAAGAAAAAATGTTGGGAACAAGGACTTTCAGAGAAAAAAAAATAATACGCAGATAAAACAAGGATCCATTAAGCAGAGAAGAATCCGAAATGCTCAGTAACAAATACAGTTCTTTTGCAAATTACAAAAAATGGTAAACAAAACTGCCTGTAAAAAATGTCAAAAGTTGGTTAAAATTGGCTAAAAAAAGATGTTTCTTTTTCTTGCTAAGATCACATATTGATAACAAAATTAGGAACTATTTTTACAAGTTTCTTACATGCATCTACCTTTGATATTAAAAGAAGATTCAATTGAAATTTTAAACTTAGATTAAAACACCATGACACTAGAATCTATTATTCTACAGGCAACGTGTACCAGAACGAGATATCAAGGAGACTATAGTATTCTATCCGTTCAATTATATATACATATGCATATATGTACAGAACGGAAATAAATATGATATGTAACTTTTAAGAAATATTTTTACACATGATTTTTACACATGATCACTAACACTTGGACTTCTTACTTTAATTAAATAGTTTGCTGGGTCGGTTATATGGCATATCAACCATTGTAGACTATTTAACACCAAATCTTCTTACATCACACACACACACACACACACACACACACACACACACACACACACACACACACACACATATATATATATATATATATATATATATATATATATATATATATATATACGAGGTTCATACGATGAATTTCAAGACTGTTATCCTTGTAAAATATTTATTCCTGTGAATAATTTACTTGTCCTACATATCAAGTTGGTCATAATATTTTCTAATAACTTACGTATTATGAGAGTTAGTTATTTTAAACAAAAATATTCGTCCAAGAATAACTAATTTTCAAATTTTCACATTAAATCAATTAAATTACTTGAAGGTTTAGACTTGCATTAATGCATAGGAGAATTACTTTTTTTTTGTCTTAGTCTGTTTGTCAATGTGAAAAAAAAAAAATTTTAATCCATGTCTTGCTTGATTTGAAGAAGCCCTGTTAATTCTTTAGAGCATTGATTTATATCAAGGAATTTAAATGGATGTAAATAGATTTTTATCTTAATGTGACCGATTTTTGGTTTATTTGAAGAGAACATTATTTGCTCAGAGGATTTTATTTACTTTGAGCTCTTTACCAGGTTTACTTAAATTTAATCATCTATTTTTGAATATTATTGTATTTATTCCCTACTCTGGATTTACTGATTAGAATTATATATATATATATATATATATATATATATATATATATATATATATATATATATATATATATATATATATATAATCATTTGGATTCCTGTGACTATTAGTTTATTGTATGGTTAAAACACAATAATCAGATTGAAGAATGTTTTATTAATAGGACATGGTTAACACGATGAAATATTGTACAGAAAAAAAGCTAAGTGCAGTACAGAGAGAAACAAACTGGTGTAGGACTAAATATGAGAAACTTTTTAAAAATTCCACTGAATAATTTATGAATGGAACAAGAAGATTGCCAATTACACTTACCAAAACGTCTATTTATTTGACTATAATCTCACGCACGTACACACATTCTGTGTCTGTGTATATACAAACAAGTATATATATATATATATATATATATATATATATATATATATATATATATATTCAGATAGATAAATAAATCCATGTATATTATATATAAAGATATGTGTTAGGTATATGTATAAACACATGCATCCTCTGTACACCCACAAATGTATGTGTGTGTGTGTGTGTGTGTGTGTGTGTGTGTGTGTGTGTGTGTGTGTGTGTGTGTGTGTGTGTGTTTGCGTCTGTGGCTGTGTGTCTGTGTATTTTCCGCCCAGGTGTTTTCATAAATATATCTCAAAAATATATTTATCTGAGGAATATGCGGTAACTTTCATTCCGTTGAACTGCTTTCAACTCTAACAAATATAAAACAAACATCAATAAAAAAAAAAAAGTAATGTTTTAAATAAAGTAGCAGAAGATAATTTAATGTTTTACAAGTTTCATGTGGATTCTCTCGGGCTTCTTCCATGTTTTCATGATGGACGCCAACAATTAATATTGTTCGTATCTTTCAAGGCATCTCTATCGTAGTAGATTTGAGTCGAGTCCTTTGGGATTCATCAGAGCCGGTTCGACTTTTTAAAAATATATTTAAAAAAATCATTAGAAATGCAAAGAGAAAATGCAATATTTTTTTATGAGATAAAAGTAAAAGCGGACTAATTACGCCTCATGTCTGTAAGGTTCTATTGTAGATTTATTTTATTTATAAAGGAAGTCCACGTTTGAACTCCTTATGGAATTAAGCGCCGAGAAATCAATAGCAGACCATTTTGAGATATTTTCATTTTCCTCATTCTGTTATCATCCTGAGGATTAATATTTCTAATCGATAAACAAGGAGGTGGCAGGGGAAAGTATCTTTGTTCATTTCGAATTGAATTCTGTGTTCAGCTAAGGTTTGGCTAAGCTAAGAATATTAAGCATGTAGAAATATATCATTAATGCATTCATAATTATATCAATTATCGAATGGTGAGGCCAGTATTGGTATTAAATTAACAATAAAAATAACTTATTTTTTTCAAATAGTAAAGGAAAATGTCTCACAGGGTCTCAAAGGAAATAAATCAGTTTTCATCTCTATTCTGTTAATTTAAACTGAGACTCTGTACCTGATTGTTTTAGAAAAACAAAGAAAAAACATTTGCTTAGTGTAATTCACTTTAACTATTTTATCGTGTATTTTACCTATTATACAATTTCTACAGAGGGAAAATTGAATTGCGGGAACTTTATGGAAGATACTTTTATATCTTGGTGAAGTATATGTATGTTAGATAGTAGTATTTATTCTGATAATAATTTCAAAGTTATCGACTATATTGTTGACTGACTGATTTATTGATTGATTGATTTAAATGTCACGCGAATACTTCATGTTATTTTTTTATGCTTAGAGAGTAAAGAATCTTGTTCATTGAATGTGTATATTTACATTTTTTGCAATTTATTTATTTTTTGATTTTTGCACAATGCCCAATAAAATACAAATGATATTTAAACATATCCATTCGATCCATTGTTAGGGCACTATCAGGTACTTACACTCAGGCTCAGGTCACATCTGGTAGAATGGGGATGAATGAGTACTTCAAACATTTCAAAATCCAAACTTTGAGCCTCATTATAAGATGCAGTTTACTGCCATAACTAGGACTCCGCTTTTGAGATGGTTGTTACGCATCTTCAGTTGATGCGGTCAACCGACTGGTTGATATTTATAACTGCGTGATTCAGAAACGTGGGCACTGCCTATCTCTGGTTTTTTTTTGTTTTTTCTTTATTTCATAATTTATTTTTTTAATTTTTTATCAATCCCCGTGGCTCCTTTAATGCAAAAGCCATCCTTGTTGAATAATAGTGGTGAAATGTAACGCAAAGTAAAGGTAATACGTTGAATCTTACGTTTTCCAATGGTATCAGTCCGAAAGTAGATGTTACAGTGCAAGTGGACGACGAAATCCCAGCAGTCGTGCGCATAATGTATCATAACGTTACCAAAAAACATTCGTATATCTTGGATTCCGTGATGTAAAAGTGGACCAACGTAAGAAATTCTGTATAACAACACAAAGATTTATTTACTACTGCTATTCGTTAGTTGTCGCCGGGAGAAAGAAAGAATACATGGAAATTGAGATGACCGCGTCAACTTTACAAAGATAAGCAACATATCCTGGTGAGAAAAACGAGAGCAGACATAGATCTTGAATTGTTTTCCTGGTTCCAACGTGCTTGTCCGCTGGGTCTCGACAAATCCGACACTCTCTTTTAGAAACCTCCACCCACCAAAGAAAAATTGGGATTCATAAACCTTCGTCTTCATACATCTTTGCAGCTTGTGTTCAGACGTACGACTATACCATATCATGTCTCACCATCAACTACCGCAAAAAAACATGCCGTACTTTTCCATCGGCCTGGAGACGGCAGAAGGGACATTTGCTTCTCCTGTCTCCGAACATGCGAGCAAGAATTTTTTGGGACCTCCAGTTTTCCATTGTCAGTTTTAACTATTAGGAGTATTTTGGCCTGGGTATTCGGAGACTGCGTTATTTATTTATTTATTTATTTATTTATTTATTCAGTTTCAGTTTTCTATAACACTACAATAAGCCTTTACCCCACCCCTTAAGTATATAAACGCACAAATCAAATATAGAGTGTACTTGTATGGAATTTCAGTGCTATTTATATTCAAAATATCTTAAAGCTTACGAAAGTATTTATCTAATTACGAAGAGCATACGATAAGTTTCCAGACATTTATCGTATGGGCATTTAAAATTGTCGTACTCTTGAAAGTTCAGTATGTTATTGCTATACATCTTATGAGATATCTGACCAATTTTTATGATTTCAGGTTTAAATGAACAGCTACAGCAGCAATTGGAATACACCCTACTAATTCCTGATTGTCACAGCTGGTGAATTTCAAAAATGCAATCTGACACTTTAGAAGAACGATATGCAATAAAATTCTGTTTTATCTTGGAAAAATGCCACAGAAATGTATGGAATGCTTCAGACTGCTTTTCAGCCATCTTGCAAGAATCGAGCATCAGTTTTTCAGTGGCATAAGAGATTCAAGGAAGGAAAGGAGTCTGTGAGGGATGATGAGAGGTGTGGGAGGAGTAAGGATGTCAATACACCAGAGTTGATTGGCCAAAGAGTTAGGGTTAGGGTTACTATGTTGAGATTTTAACAGAGTTCAGGAAAAGATTCCGTCAGAAGAGGCCAGCACTCTTCAAATCGGGTCTGTGGCATTTTCACCAGGACAATGCACCAGTCCACAACTACATCCTTGTCACAGACTATTTCACCAAGATGGGCATCAAGACAGTTCCTCACCCTCCATATAGTCCAGACGTTGGTCCCGGTGACTTTTGGGTATTCCCTAAGATCAGAGGCTATTGGTATGAGACAATTGAGGAGATGAAAGAGACTGTGACGAAGGTCATTAACACGTGCTCACAAGAGGACTTCCAAGTTGTTGGAACGGTACAACAAGTGCATTGCCATTGGAGGAGATTACTTCGAAGGGGACTAGAAATTCATGTGTATACTCTCAAGAAAAGTGCTCATACGAAAAAAGGCTGTAAACTTATCGTATGCCCCTCGTACATGTGATTTTACTCCGATACCACAATAATTAATTCTACATGAAGTTTTAAAACACCTAAACACATATCCAAGATGTATTGATTTTACTTTTCCTCGCTGTATATTGGAGTTTATCAGTAAGATTCCAATTGATATAAAAATCTCAAATTTGTGTTTATCTCACTAGGCTACAATTCCAAACAATAGATTGTTGAAATGGTAATGTTCAAGTCTCAAATATTCTGATTTGCCACCTCAAAGATATTTCTGTGTAAGTGAAATATTTCTCCAATAAACCAATTCCGAAGAATAGCGAGTTTATTTCATGGGAATATATATATATATATATATATATATATATATATATATATATATATATATATATATATATATATATATATTAAAAATATGTGGAAAGTTGGATAAATCAAACACATAATTCCGATTAAGATACATGATATTTCGTTCTTTTTATTTCATCGAACTTTATCAAACAAAGACCGTTTTCCGAGTTTTTCTATTCATAAGCAAATGAGGAAAATGATAAGATAGAATTGAGGATATTGGGTTAGCCGGAAGAAGGGAAATGGTTTATGTCACATTTCATTAAAGATTTTTTTTTTGTGTAAGTGGAGAGTTACTTTAGCGACCTAATGGGAACGAAGTAGGGAGACGTTTAAAGTCAAATGTATTAGGTTTCATAGAAGAAATTAGTTCTCATAGTGGAGATTGATTTTAGTGAGCTGATGAGAAGAAGTAAGGAAAGGATTAAAGTCAAATGCATCAGGTTTAATTAAAGATTTTTTTTTGTTTTGTTTTGAAAATGAAAATTGTTTTAGTGAGCTGGTGGGAAAAAATAGGGAAAAGTTGGAGGGAAAAGGGGTTTCGGAAAATCTTGTTTCGTCGAAAGATATTGGCTAAAATGGGTTGTCGCTGAAAGTTGTCTATATTGCGGTGTCTAAGTGGCAAAAGGAGAGGAAATGGGGGAAAGAGAAAGTTATAAAGAAATAATTCTTAAAAGTATGGTGGCACAGAGTGTATAACTGTCTACCCGATTTCTATTTTGATTTTGTTTTCTTGTAGTATGATATTCGCCCGGTATGGTTTGATCTGATAAAATCCTGGCTGTTTTCTATTATGGTTTGTTTTAGAAATGATTGCAGATTCTAGTAGTCTTCGGGATTGTTTGCAGTGTATGGGATTGATTAGAGTGGCTTGAGAATAACTGAAATTATGTTTGAGCCCTGACATCTGGTGGAAAAGGGCGTTTTGATCGATATTTCTTTTGATTAGTCGTTTGTTTTCATGGATCCTTTATTCCGGATTTCGTTGGGTTTCAACGATGTAATATTTATTGCAATCTTGCATGGGGTAGAGTATATGCCTGCATGAGAAGTGGTTTCCTGATTAGTTGGTTATGAGATATTTCTGCGGGTTTTAATTGTTTGTGATGTGTTTTTATGATTGGTATTCCTAACTTGGTTAGTTTGTCGTAGAGTACTATGTTATGTGTGTTAGTAGGTTGAGGGATAGGTTTAAAGATGATGGGAATTGTGGGGTAGCTTTTATGTGGTTCATTTAATGAGTGTATCTTAAGAGCTTTTTCGTAGCATTTTATATGAAAACTTTTGGGTATTTTAGGTTTTTCGTGAAGTGTTGATGTACACAAATTCTTCATTTCGTATTGTGGGTAACATTTCTAAGTGCTCTTAGGTAAAAAAAAACAATTATGAGGCTTGTTTTGATTTTGTTGTTGTGGTGAGAAGAAAGCTATGCACTAGTTTTTATTTGTGGGTTGAGACAGACTTTAAAAGTTAAACAGTTATGAGATTTTAAAACTAGGATGTCTATGAAGGATAGGGTGTTATTAGATTTTTTTTTTCATAAGTAAAATTGATGGAGGGTCCAAACATTTATCAAACGTTTTACTGCAACTAAATGCACTACAATTATAAATCAGATTAAAACAATATTAAAAATATTGATTCTAAGAAACATACTCCCCAATAATCCTAATAAAAAAAAAACTCATTATATACAATAATAAATTTAAAACATACAACTTAATCATTGAAAATAATTCCTCTCCTTCGATTGGAGGTTTGCAAAACGACAACGTTATATATCAATTTAAATGTCCTTTAGGAGATTGTATCACTGAAAACAATATATATGTCGTTTTAACCGCAACTACCCTGTCAAAAAGACTTACAATGCACTTTTCTGAGACAAGTTCCATAGCAGAGCATTTAAAAAAATCATTCATGCCCAACAACAGAATTACGCAAAATTCTTACCGAAAACACAACAATATTGGAACAACAAAATAACAAGCAAAAACGACGGATTATCGAGGCACTACATATTAGGAACATATAACCCAAACTTAACACAATTAATTTTGAAACCAGTGCTAATGTACTTAAATAGCTTTAGCTACAGACGCTATTTACAGAATTAGATTTGAAAAGTAAACACTACGCAAGACGACCGCACAAACACTCATTCTCCTCACCTGATAATGGCCCAAAGTTGGACAGAACGTACATGGAAAACAACTAATTATGAAAGGTTTATCAACCAATTCCCACCAAATATCGTGAGCTCGATACAGCAATTCGAAAGGATTAACAAAACATATGTAGACAAAGATGTATGTTATCTTATATACATAATTATCATATCTATCTATATATTTAAATATGGTAATTATATATATATATATATATATATATATATATATATACACTTTATAGCCATTAACATATCATGCATATATCATACAATATAAATGTATAAATGGATACTATATGTACGCAAAAACATATACACGCCTATATACAGTAGCGTCCAAAACTGAGGGACAACATTTTAAAACCTAATATTTGTTAGAAATAACAACTGTGAAAAGCAGAAATTTTGACTACCGGTAGTCGTTATTATCCATAATAACATACTTAAATTTGAATCATTTTCAAAGGATAGAAAAATAATTATAACAATTATTTATTTATTTTCAAATTTGGAACGTCCAAAAGTAAGGGACAAAATTGAGAAAAACAATGTAAACAACCAAAAAAAACAATTAAAATACATGTACAATCAATATTTAGTAAATGAGCCCTTGCTCTCAATGACAGCTGAACATTTTCGACTACATGAACGAATCAGTTCATGACAATCCTCGATACTAATTTTAGACCATTCTTCTTGAAGCTTCACCCACATATCCTCCACGTTAGTGGGATTTCTTTCCATAACTTTCACTCCTATGTTCTTCAAAAGATGTTCTATTGGATTAAAGTCAGGGCTTTGCTGTGGCCAATCCATAATTTCGAAATCTTGCTCGCTAAGTTAACTCATTACCACCTTTGCCTTGTGACACAGGGCATTATCTTGCATTAAGATAGCCCTATCGAAACCTGAATTCTTTATGATTGGCACAACATCATGTTGAACAATTTTTTATAGATCTGCGCGTTTACACGAGTTTGTAACCGGACAAGAGGCGTTGTACCTTGGCTAGAAAACATTCCAAATACCATGACGCTTCCGCCCCCAAACTTGACAGTTTTCTTAGTAAACTTTGCACCTAATCTTTCACCAATACGTCTCTTTACATTGTTTTTTCCATCGTTTCCAAATAAATTAAACTTGCTTTCATCACTGAAAAATACTTTTGCCCAATTTTCATATGTCCAAATTACATACCTGTTTGCAAACTCTAATCTCTTCTTATTCTTCGAACTAACAAGTGGGTTCTTCCTTGGGGTTCGATTAAACAGTCCTATTTCTTGCAGTCGTCTAGAAACAGTCTGTCTTGACACATTAACACATGAGGTACTATTCATAACCCTTTTAATTTCTGTGCAAAACTTAAAACGGTCCTTTAATGACATACGCTGTATTATTCGATCTTCTCTTGCCGAAGTTTTGCGGGTTCTGCCGGTTTTAAAAGCACTAACTATTTTGCCAGTATCATTGTAGGATTTAACAACCCTGCCTACAACACTCTTGGAACATTTCACTTTCTCTGAAATCTCTCTAATGGTGTGTTTTCCTTGTGTAGCTTCACAATAGCTTGTCTCACAGAGTAATCAAGTTTTTGGCGTTTCGCCATGGTGCCGGCTGATGCGACGTTTACAAATGACTAAGTAAGACTAATTCTTTAGAGGAAATCAAAAAAAATTAATATAGCATACTGTTTACATTGGTTTTCTCAATTTTGTCCCTTACTTTTGGACGATCCCTTTTTGAAAATAAATAATTGTTATGATTATTTTTCTATCCTTTGCACATGATTCAAATTTTAGGATGTTATTATTGATGATAATGACAACCAATTGTCAAAATTTCAGCTTTTCACAGTTGTTATTTCTAACAAATATCAGGTTTTAAAACTTTGTCCCTTAGTTTTGGACGCTACTGTGCATATATATATATATTTATATGTATATTTATATATATTTGTATAAGTGAAGATAATACCCATTTGAATTATATTCTCTATAAGATTATATATATATATATATATATATATATATATATATAATTATAAAATTCATATTACATATATGTTTGTACATTGATATATACGTATATTATGTGTTAAACTTTATGAGCATATACGCTCAAACTCTCCTCTTCTTCTCTCTCTCTCTATATATATATATAGAGAGAATAGTGTGTGTGTATATGAGTGAGCATGCGTGCGTGTGTGTAAACTATCGTGACGCATTTTGTGTTTTTGTAGTTCACCTTTTCAAGGGTTGCTACTGAGCACATTCTCAAGAAACTTATTTTTGTCATTGGATATTACAATGATTTTGGCCAATGTGATTCTTTTTTCCCTTGTCACTTTTGTGTTAGAAAAGGACATCTGTTTGCATTATGTACCATTGTTAACCTAAAGAATTGAACTAGATATTTTGACATTAAAGGAACATACATTATTTACATAAATGATAAAACATATATGGTCATATGAGAGTAGTGCGTTTGTTCATATTTAGTATGTTATTAAACCGAACATGACACTGGGCTCTATATGAAATAATTAAACATATGGTCAAAAAATTGTTCGTCAGAAATTAATAAGCACCTTTCTCCGTGTTTAAAATCATGTTTTAGGGCATCTAGATAATATTCCTATATCTTTAGGCAGAGAATATTGACTAATTATCCGAAATAATTATCTACTTTATAAAAAATTTCACACAATTTTCTTGTTATTTTTGTTAAGTTATTTTATATCATATTTGATTTTATGCTGACATAGAAAATAGTTATCTTAATGACTCTAATGTCTTTGAAAATGAATCGTTAAATTCACGTCTATCGACGACGGGTTGACTCAGGATCTTCGAACCTGCCAGCATTATCCAGATATACCGCAGTGAATGATGAAGCCAAAAACTGCACTGATCCAGAAACAACCCATCTAAACAAAATCGCATCTCCATGAACAGCAAACTGATAATGAGTTTGCCTCTACTGTAGAACATCCTATGATGGCTTGTAAGTGAAGAGATGAACGTTTCACTCGAACATCGCGTACTATCACTGCAGAATAGAAAGAATGTAATAAAGGAACAAAATGATTACATATATATATATATATATATATATATATATATATATATATATATATATATATATATATATATATATATATATACGACGTGCTATTGTGGGCAAACCAACACGGACTTATTAAAATCAGCTCTGTGCCAACGACAGGATGTACTTTGGAAGATCTGCCGGGAACGATGGATGATAGATAAGTATAGTGTGGGAAAAAGAGTCAGGGAAATCCATTCTGTCAGTTCGACATGATGATGGTACATATATGTGTGCGTTGGTGTGTGTGCCCGCGCGCCGGTCAAAGAGGTAAACGTAGGCGAAAAAGTATCGCTGTATCAGGAATAGACGGCAAAAAATCATATATCATCCAGCTATCTTAAATAGTAAAACATCTAGAAAGGCTCAAGATATCAGAGAAAGTGCCAAACTTTATCGCGAGCGTTAAGAAAAGCTATAGATTTGTATTAGTAGCAGGAGGACCCATTCAAGTCAATATAAAACACCTAAGAGCCATGCTTCAGAGAGCGTCACTCTGGTCCTTTTTATTTTCATTAGCAATTATGCTACTAAACTAAATTAAAAGAAAACCTAATGTAGGCTAATCAATATGTTAACAAGAATCTGCCTCCATTTTTTTTTTACCCTTTTTCTGTCATGAAATATTTTTAAAAAATAGCATAAAATAGCATTCTTGTCCGTTTGTTTTATAAGGTAAAAGTGAAATTCCTTATATTCGCCGGAAATATTTAACAAGTATTTACCATTTAATCTAAATTACTTTTCCGTCTTTCAGAAAAGACATTCTCATCATAGGATATTTTAGGGACAATGGAACAATCTTCTCGCGAGATTATACTTTTTTGTGGTTGGTATAAATAGCAGTCAGAAAGCGTCACATTTATTGAATAAAATTAACGTCTGGAAATATTGCTGCCAAACTGCAGAAATTCTCACCTGTTATTCTGCAGCAATATCAAAACCCCTTTTTAAGATCTAACAAATACAGTGACTAGCATAACCTGACGTAATATTTTAAATTTTCTGAGAACTAATTTTGATTAAAATAACAATCTTTTTTAAAAGAACGTCAAAATGTTTTCACTAGGTATAAGTAGAGAATAAACCATCGAATCTCCGCATTAAAAAAATTAGCTAAACCAATTTAAATATTACACATTTAAAAATAACTCCGAACATTATGCTGGGTTTATGTATAGATTCAGATGTGGAATCCACACACCAAAGTTACCAACTTAGATTGTGGAATATTACTGGCAAAAACAATTTTCGAGTCATGATTTGTATAATTTGATTTTGTCATTTCTTCCCCCACCGAGTAAAACATATTTTTACCGAATATCTCGGTCTGCTTTCTGTCAACTCCCTTTTCTGTGCTGGATCGTGACCTATCGATTAGAAAAACGTTTTTGCACGAAACTTTACAAAACACTTTTAACACGTTTCATTATTCACTGTAGCTTCTCCATGAACGGTTTAAAAGTCTGATGTGTTTTTTTTTTGTTTTTATCCTACATAAAATATTAATGAACGATATGTCGAAAACCGAGACTATATTTCCATCTTTAATATTTAAACGAATAACAAACTATGCAATGTAAAACAATCACTAAGTACAAGTGTTAGAGTAGTATATGTACTTAATTTTTTATTAAGATATTCAAAAGTATATGTTTTAATTGCTAGGAATCAAACAACATTAGACAGACATTTTAACCAACATATCTTAATTTGAAGAGCATTATTGGAATCAATGGTACAAGAAAAGATACCTGATATCAGATATATAGCTCAAGTTCCTTCAATATAAGAAAAGGAAAAGAAAATGGAAATGCTGGGTGTTTTCAAAATAAACATGTATATTGCGCACTGAGAGTGCTAATAAAAGAATATTCTAAAGAATCTCGGAGTTTGAAGGATGAAGACTTCAGAAAGTTGAGTGTATTTGAGGGTAATTGCGTCTGCTCTATGATGGTAATTTGTCATGATTATCATCAACATTTTTAGATTTATAAAGTGAGGTCTTGGAATAACAAGTAAAACCATTGAAATTATCCGGAATAAACTACTGTAATGGATTAATCCCGTGGTATGAGAAGAAAATGTTATCAATATAAACTATTAATACAAGATCGAATAAGAATTTATATCACCCTTTGCTATAGACATGCAGATAATTGATGGAATTGGAGTTTTGTGTGGGAATATATTTTCTTTTTCTTTATTTCTTTCTTTCTTTTTTTTATATTTTGAAGAAAACTGAACTTTTCATGATCGCAGTCCTAAATGCTGCCATAAAGATTAATTTCATCAAAGCATAAAATGATAATACGGCAAGCGATATTAAGTGTATATTGCATGATGAAAAATATGTGATGGTGAATTACATAACAATCAAACGTAACAAAGCAATTGTGCAAATGTTTTTGCATTGCATAACAGATACACTTAATTGATATTCTAAAGTAATGTTGTATATTGACCTCCGACCTAGCCAAGCAGTCATAATAAGAAATGCACCTGTGTAAATAGCAGGTGCATCCGGTCGAGAATATCAGGGGATAACCTTGACTGTCAACGGGTTGAATTGACTGGGTGTAAAACAGTAATATAACTCGGTGCACAGGAAGTTCGAGTTAGTTGGAGATAAGATGCTGTAGAAGGAATCAGCACCCAGCAGAGGACCCCCGATTGAGCAGTTGGAGTTCAGATCAGTTGGAGAGAAGATGCTGGAATGAGAACCATGTCCCAGAGAGGCCCCCGGTTGAGCAGCCTACGAGAACGGGAAAGAAATCCTTATACATTTGGGTTCATTCTAAACAGTAGATATTTCTGAATGTCTGGTGACATGAGGAGACAAACACGAGCAAGTATTACTCTGTTTTAATGAATAGATTACCAGCAGTGGATTTAATATACAACCATTCATTCCAGTCGGTGACTTCGTTATAGTTACTGCATATTTTGTTCTGCTATTTAAACTGATAAATGACCCAAAGCACTTCTGACAGCGTCAACAAATTTATTTATTAAAAATTAACCCTTAAAACAATTAGCTGAATCAACCGTGAAATCTTGATTTATATTTTTCTTCAATCGACATAAAATAAGAAATCACAAGACGAACCTTACAAATTAAAAGAAGAAGAAAAAAGATAACCAGGAAAAAAAGAAATATCGATTTTTAAACAATCAAGCTTTCAAGAGAGAGAAAACAATCAACGTATGAACTGCAATCCCCAGTGAAGTTCTAAACAAATAAAGAGATAGCTCAACGCTTGTTTACGCATCAGGATCTGGAATTGTTTTTGTTATTTTGATAATTAGAAGTACTATGTAAACTATGGACATAATGGTTAGAGTGTTCGCCAAGTCTAGTCATACGTAAGACTCAAAATATGGTACTTGATGCCTCCTTACTTAAGACTGAATATTATAAGGTAAGGATCAAGGGTAAAATGTGTCAATGCTGGACTATAGTCACCAAGTTTACTTACATATATATATATATATATATATACCATGAAATAATAACAAAATGGATTTTAACGAAAATTTATCTTCTTTTTTACATAATTGATATTGTTTATATCGCTAAAGTTACATTTACCCTTTTTTTGTCTTCGAATCTTTATTTCAAACACCATTCTCCCGGTATCTAGAAAGGAATGTATTTAACATAAAAATAACTTGGTTTATTTTTGGTGTAATTTTTAAAGAAATTTATTAATGTGATATATCTGTTTAAAAATCACTGGTATTTAATGGGAATATTTGACACCCAATAGCTGAATGCAAATTATCTAAATCTGATAAGTATACTTTAATACATATAACTGTGTGCAAAACAAATATTATTTCTCATAGATATAGATACTTAGTTGAAACGATTTAATCACGTATCAATTATTTCTATCAGATAAGGGTAATTTTTATTCTTATATACAGACCGTTTCGCGAAACTTACAATAAATTAGTTTTTGTACCAGTTTATGGTTAACCGAATTATAACAATATGCTCACGTGGATTAAAGAAAGGTTTCGGTTCGAAGTTCTATGTGGGCTCTCGTATTTGACAGGAAACACCTGAAAAAAGGGCTGAAGGATGCATCGGCCTAAATGTTGTGAATATAACAATGAAGCTGTTTGCAATTCAATCTTTATCAAATATCGGTGTTATATTATACACAGGCTAACATGATGCTGAATCTGAATCAATAAGAAAATAAATAAATAAATTATAATAAAAACACGATTACAGAGACATTTCTTAATGTTAATAATTTGCCTAATGTTACATGGTTATAATTTTTTCTTAATAATCCGATTAATTTGAACAAAAATATTATTTCAAGTAACTGTATTGTTGTAACTATAATATTTTTTATTTCCTCTGTATATTGTTTAAAATCTTTCTCCCCACACCGTTTAATCATTTGGGCTTATGATACACCAACTGTTTTGGCTCCTCCCCCAAAATTGCTGAACATTCATTCCTGCAGTACTTACAATAATAGATATTATGGCTCACAGATGATCTTTAATTTTTGTTTTATTTTTATTTGTAAAAAATAATAATACTCTAATATAATGACCGAGAGATTTCGTTTTATATATCTTGCATTTGTGTTAGTTAGGCTGAGAACCTTTCGGCTCAGTGCATGGTTTAGTTAGGTGCAAACATGAGCGCAGGTATTCACGCGCATTCACTGATGTCAGAATAAACATCTCAGATAGAAAATGTGACCAGGAGATCTGAGTGAAGTCATGCACCGGAAGCGCGCGTGGAGGATTTTGAAAATTTTGAAAAAAGTCAGTTAGTTGGGTCTTGCCGTCCGAAGAAGAAGGGTGACTTTTGCTTGCTCACTGAGACCTTGCGGCGGATACCACATGTGGTTTGGGGCAGATGGAAAAGCCAGCATTGAAACATTGTACCTCTATCCTTATGTCGAAATACCTTTAAACTCAAAAGTAATAAAAAGTTTCGTACCTGAACTAAGAGGTCGTAAGTGTTTTTCGTGTTTCGGGATTCCTATGTTCTTTGTATATATGTCATGAACATTCTATGTACGTTTCACATATTCACGTATGGGTATGTTACAATACTAACGACTATGTATTGGATGTAAGAAACGGATATCCTGAAAAATTATTGAAATAAGAAATATATTTCAATTAAGCAATATTCAGGCCTCATTTCAAATGAATTGTTTTTATTAAGTGGATTAATTGAAAAGAATAATTATTGTATTGGAAGAAAACTGTCATAATTAGTATGTTCTTTTAAATTACTGACTTAATTGGATATATCATTAAATAAAGAAATCGAAAACAAGTTAACTAATGAGGGTAACATTTATGTTTGATGGATTAGAAAATTGAAATTCACTTCCTTTTTCGACAATATATATATATATATATATATATATATATATATATATATATATATATGTGTGTGTGTGTGTGTGTGTGACTGTCTGTCTGTCTGTCTGTGTGTATGTATATTATAATGCAAAATATAAGAATTGTATTGTTTGAAATTAGTTTATTACAATGATTTTTTTTATCACAAAAATGTTTTGAGGCTATTCAAAATGGTATAAATTAAAGAGAGTGCTCCAGCAGTTGAACTGGCGTTTGTCCTAAATATTATATTGTATAAAAGCGAAATCCATTTTACACATACCGAAGAATGTGGGATGTATATAGTGAAGCATGTTTTTGTACAAAATATTTACAAATTTGCTAGACATGATTTTCTGACGACAATCCCAAGTCAAAAGACAGTCCATGGAGTACAAACGAACTGGACCTCGGTTAAAGAAAAAATTCCGATCAAAGAAGTCGGTAAAGAAATCGTACTGATTATCTTCTGGGACTCGTAAGGAACCATTATGTTTGATATCTTGGAAAATCATATCAGCGTAAATTATGCATCCAATCTCTAACAGTTCATTAGGCTAAATTCACATTAATTATGAAATGAACGTCGTATAAATATTTTTCTCCATGATATTTAGTGACGCGAGGATTAAGAACCATTCTTACCCCTCCTAAAACGCCATTGACGGAGTCTTTTCATGCCGGTACAGAGACAAAAGTTCGTCTATTTTCCAGTATCTTGGTTTTATATTTCTAGTTCTCTATGATAGAATGTATGCTCTTGCATGTATACTATGTATGTTATGCTCTGCAGTTGTCGCTGTTAGCCCATGTAACTGGTCTATTCTGTTGAAAGTCCTAACGTTAAAAATATGACTAGGTGAACTGTAATTTTGGATTGGATTTGAGTCGGAGCTTTGGAGCTGACCTTTCGAAGAATGGGACCAGAGCTCCAACTTCAGAAGAATGAGTCTTTTGTTTTACCGCGAGAAGGGTGATGAGGCTTAGACTTTTTTTTTTTTTTTTTAGAGTCATAGCTTTCGTTGGCTGTTTTTCTCTTCACGATGTACGCCACACTTACAGATGAGAAGCAGTAGTTTCCTGGCTGAAACCATTTAGTTTAACATAAGTACAATGTTTATTTCTATTTGACCCATAGATAAGATCCTATTTAGTGCTACCACTTCAGGCCAGAGGGGACCTGAGAGCGATGGCAATAAATAGTTATCCGCTTAGTATCTGGTGAGATTAGCCGTTGACCCAACTTTGGATTCTTCTGCCTTATTTCACTTCCACCATGAAGCTTCCAGTGATTTATGTTCAGAGAATACACTTTTCCCTTAGACGTGTTATTTCTTAAAGTTGGTAAGTACAGATAATCGCTATTTTTTACCTGATTGTTTTATTTTAACTTGTGGCTGAAAATTATATTTTTGTCTATTATTCAGTGCAAAAGCAATAAGGTGCCGATAATTTATGTCCAATATTCTTAGTTACATCAATTAGATATTTTATATGTGCAACTTAGCGGGGCTTAAACTGGAACATGTATAATAGTAAATCAACAGAATTTACATTATGCATTTAAACAGCCAAAACTTCGAAATGAGAAAAATGTATATGAACAAAATAAAACATGTCTTTAGTTCCAAATTGATAAAGCAAAGACAATATTGAAGACAATATATAGTTTGTCGTTGGAAATTAACAGTGTAGTGTTACGTTTTTTGTTTTTTTGTTGTTGTTTTTTTTTTTTTTTTTTTTTTTTTTTTGCTATTTTCTCTTTTTTGCTTAGTCTGTTCATTTCTGATTTAAACAGTTCAAGTTTTATTCTGTTTTTATTCCAAAATTTAATCATCTGACCCAAAAACTTCATTTTCCTTCTTCATCTCTTCCATCATAACTTTCTATATTTAATATTCAGCTTACCAAAACTTCCCCTACGTCTTATTTAATGCTTTCTATGCTAGTTCCTTTCAGAATTAACAGTATCTGCCTCTTTGTATATAAACAGTCGAAATATACAAACAAGAAAAAAGAAATTAAACAAAATAAACATGACTATTTCAAAATACTTAAAGCAAAGACAATTCTGAATGCATAGAGTTTGTCGGGTTTTCTTAGAAATTGACAGTACAACGTCGCGTTTTGTTATTTCTTCTTTCTTTTCTTTTTTTCTCTACCTTCTGCTTAGTCTTTTGACTTCTGACTTAAACGGTGGGAGCCCTTTACAGTTTTTATTCTAAAATCCAGTTACCTGACAACAAAGAGTCTGTTTTTCTTCTCTTCCATCATAGCTTTTTGAGGTGCCCGTGGTGTAATGGTTATCGTCGCAGGATATGGACACGGCGACACGAGTTCAAATTCTGGACCTGACTGATTGCATTTCACATAGCACTAATACCCTTGGGAAAAGTATGAATCCAATTATTCTCTCTCCAGCTATGGGTAATTAGTAGGGCAGACTAGATTCTTCGGCCTTGGTGAGGCAAGTAGTCTAGGAGAAGGAAAACTCTGAATTCAAACCTGTTAAACTCCGCTTAAAAATTCACCTTGTGTCATATCTTGCCCGAGCGGAGGGGTCGGTAAATATGATCATAGCTTTTTGTATTTAATATACAGTTTAGCAACACTTCTTCTCTGTCTTATTTAATGCTTTTTATACCAGTTCCCTTCTGAATTAACAGTGCCTGCCTCTATGTATTTAAAAAGTATTTGCAGGTTTCTTTTTCTCCGAACGTTCTAAAATTATCTTGATTTAGTAGTTATATTCCCTCTGTAATGTGTCGTTTGCCGCTTTTCATTATTAGCATGGTATATTTTCTATGCCAAATTCCATTACTATGTCCTGACTGTATATTTTAACTTCGTGTTTCCAGATTTTTTCATGTATTAAGAATAGTTTGACGTCGTCCATGTACATGAGGTGATTGATCTTTTCCTGCAATTTACTAAGTTTGTATCTGGCCGTGCATTTTCCGATTATGTGATTAAGTGGAATAGTGGCAATTGGGATTAGTAACGGTGATAGTTCATCCCCTTGAAATATACCTCTTTGAACCCTCGGTTCAGTTAAGCTTCTACCTTCTGCTTGGGTCATGTATTCGGGTACATGAGCTCCTTGTAGGCATTTCTTTAGTTCTAGTGCTAATCTGTCGTGAATGGTGGTGAATTCCTTCAACCAGAATCCAGGTATTACATCATGCCTTGCGTTTATCAATTTGATTTTCTTAGTGTGTTTTTCCACTTTCTGACTTTTTTTCGAGTCCTCCTTATTCTTTTGTCATATTGTTGATTCATTCGGCTTTTTCGTTATGTTCTCTTGGTTGCCATATCTTACTTAGTCCAACATTTTTCGGTTTCTCTTGCATCTGTTGTTGGTTTGTTTTCGTGTCATCTCTCCCAGTCGTTGGTAGAATTTTCTTTCGTTGTTTTTGAATATCCTGTTTTTTTCGTATTGTTTTTCTCTTTGTCTATATCTCTTTAATATTCCTTCTTTTGCTAGTGCTTTCTGGTTTATTTCCTCAAGTTGTATTGTTATTTTTTCTTGTATTACCTTTTATTTTTTGTCTCTATCTGTTCCAGTGTTTTTCCTTTGTTTCATCATTTGGCCTGTTTCCTTAGATTTTTTTATTTGCGCTCCCAGTCGAATTTCTCAGCCGGGTTTTTTTTTTCTTTGTGCTTTTTGAGGGTGTTGTATAGTATACTGTGTTGCTATTAAAAACGAGGAACAGGTATGTATACAAAAATATAAGATTATATTTTTATTCTTGGTGATGATACTTGTGGGGAGCAGAAAAACAATCGCAGAGAGTTCGCGCACACGAACGAGTTGTCTGGAGACGGAAGAGCCAGTGAACAACTGACTTTAGCCTAAATTCGGGAACTTACATAGTCTACAACTCTCACGTGACCTATTTTTCGTTAACTGTGGTTACGCCCACGTCTCACTTCTTTGCTTTCCATTGGTTATGTTGTCTGTTTGCCATTGGCTACTTGCCTAAAACTGGTTCTGCGGGCGTACGCATCTGCCACCATCACCGATTTTAACCACGTCCACAGGTCAAGGGGACATTCCGATATCTTCAACAGGGTGCACCTGTTTCAACATCCACCTTATTCACGGCACCTGTGGGCATGGTGAAATTTCGGTAATCATTTTGTTGATATTATCCCTGGGCGGATGCAGCTGTCTCAACATCCACTAATACACAGCACCTGTTTAGATGATGACATTTCGGTGATCATGCCGGTCTTATCAATCTATCTGTCAACAACATCCGCCGTATTCACACCTGCAGGCCACGTTAATATATTACAAGGGAATCCCAATTTTTTCACAAACTAATTTCGCCCCTGCATAGATTGGTTCATTAAATTAGGTTATATTATTCATTGATATATAATTTAGTACTTGATTTATTTTTTTTGGTTTCCGTCCTAACTGTTCTCTATCCATGTCTCTGAGTAATGTTAAGGTAGTCTTTTCCCCCGATTATAATTATCTTTAAATTTTCTATATTAAGTTTTTGTTCTTGTGTTAGTGTTTGCGCTGTGTTGTTTGATTGTGTGTTTGGCTGTATGGTGTTTCTATTTCCCATAGTTGGCGGTTCATTTTGGTAAGATTGTTTTTGTTTGTTAATTCTTGGTGTGTCTGATATTGTATTACTATCTTCTTCATTATTTATTTTTTGGTGTATTTCTAGTATTTCAAGGTTAAAAAATTATTGTTCTGAATTAGTCGGCAAGTCGTAGGCTCGTTGTATGAAAACTAGAGCATTCTTCCCATTCTCTATTATTCTTTGCCTATATGCACTTTGTGTGTGGTTGCTCCTAAAATAGCGTGTAGTGTAAGTTGGGTATCTTCCCTAGTCCATGTTTTGGGTTTGCGTCTCTGATTGGTGCGGTTTTTTAATTATCATTCGTGTACTTGACAAAAATACAGCCAATATTAGCAGTGACTGTTCATGAACAGCGGGTCACAAAAACTATTACATGAATAAAATCTTAAGTTTTTATCTTTTTTGAAGTCCGTTATCCTGCTACTTTTATACTTTATTTCTCGAAATAAGTACCTGAACAATTTCAGGTGTTCCTGTATCATCTTTATGGTTTTATATTTACTACCTATTTTGAGACTTCATTTACCCTATCTTTATTAATAAAGATTACGCTCCTGATGTCTTTCCTGTTGTACTGAGGACGGTAACTGTTCTTACTTAACACTTTCAGACTATATCATCGATTGAGAGAAGTCACACGTAAGCCATATAGAATATAGCGCGGTAAATTTAAACAAATCTATTTCGTGATTTCGAAATAGTTCAGCTGAAAATAATTTTGGGAATTAAAATGTCTTCATTTAAAGTACAACTAGTCACCAAAGGATTTTACGAGTAACGAAAAATCAATTTTTTTTTAAATTATAGACAATTTTTTCTGCTTTTACACATTTTTTTGAAAAACAGATATCAAAGATTCATTTTTCTTCCCTACGTTCTCGATTCCAATCTTATCCCCTTTTAAAATTCTTATTATAAAAGACTCTACTGCCAAGACAGACATTAGGTTTTAATTATTACCAAACGCTTCTGCCAAAAAATACAATTTTGTAGATTTATATAAATATCTACTTATTTTTGGATGGCAGAATATACATATTCTTGGCTACAGAGTTACAGTATTGTAGAAATTGATTATACTGATACCTAATGATATCCGTTTTGCTTGAATACTGTTCAATTAGAAATAATAAAATTCTCTTATTACAAAAACTGGTTTGATTAAATGTCAAATTAGCATTTATCTGAGCAAATTAAACGACATGATTTTCTTTCCAAACTCATATTTAAATGTCTTTTGGACCCAAACAATTATCTGGTTTGCATTTTGCGATTATCATCAAGTTCTTTCGAAACGACTTTTATTGATAATTAATCCATAGAAATATATGTTAATGCAAACAAAACTGAATATATGTGTTACAACCAAACGGGCAACATTGCCACACTAGACGGAGCCTCTCTGAAACTAGTCGACAAATTCACCTACCTAGGAAGTAGCGTCTCATCAACCG
This sequence comes from Sepioteuthis lessoniana, assembly GCA_963585895.1. Classification (NCBI taxonomy): domain Eukaryota; kingdom Metazoa; phylum Mollusca; class Cephalopoda; order Myopsida; family Loliginidae; genus Sepioteuthis; species Sepioteuthis lessoniana. The sequence goes on along the minus strand of OY757904.1, from coordinate 120,846,000 downwards.
AAAAAGACATCGACACACGACTGACGAAGGCATGGACAGCTATCGATAGGCTCTCGATCATATGGAAGTCGGACCTAACTGATAAAATGAAACGCAGTTTCTTCCAGGCAGCGGTTGTGTCGATACTGCTATATGGATGCACCACATGGACGCTTACGAAGCGGCTGGAGAGGAGGCTGGACGGAAATTACACAAGAATGTTGAGAGCAGTATTAAACAAGTCCTGGCGACAACACCCCACGAGACTCCAACTATACGGACACTTGCCCCCCATCACAAAAACTATACAAGTTCGACGAACCAGACACGCAGGTCACTGCTGAAGAAGCAAGGACGAGCTCATAAGCGATGTACTCCTGTGGACCCCCACATATGGATGTGCAAGAGTGGGACGACCAGCACGAACATACATACAGCAACTATGTGAGGACACAGGATGTAACCCTGAAGACCTGCCGGAGGCGATGAATGATAGGGAGAAATGGCGAGAGAGGGTCAAGGATATCCGCGCTGGCTGCGCGACATGATGATGATGATGAAGACAATCACTCTTTTACTACTACTTATTATGTTTATTATTATTTACTCATTAGAGTTTTTCACATCAGCGTAAGCTGATGGCCTTTCACTAGAGATTGAGTGACAGAAAGGCTCCTCAAGGCTCCTGGACTCTTCTCTGTATTCTGGCCGTTTTCAATAATGCTGTTGTTTGGATGGTCTCCACTCGGCCGCCAACTTCCAAATCCTCCAGGCCCTTTAATAATCTTTTAGTTACCGTGCCAAAAGCACCAATTACAATTGGTATTATTGTCACCTTCATTATTATTATTATTATTATTATTATTATTATGTTCTTATCTAAACGCTGCAAGTAATTCATTCGTTCGATGGAAAAATGTTTAAGGAACATTAGGAATGTCATCTCTTGCTTTAAGCGTTTTCCCATAAGCTATATTCCTATTCACTAAAGGAATTCCATTAAAATATCCAGTTTATAATTCATCAAACACTGAATAAGTTTATTCCACTGCTTTCGACCAAATCATAAGCATCTCTTCTCTGGTCTTATTTTGTAACAAAAAATGTGCCCAGTTATATATATGCATTCACAACGAAATATATCTTTTATATGTGTAATGAACTCTACTTTACCTAAAGCAATCTTTTATAAGTTGCACCTGCTCGTTGCAGCTGATTCTACTCCTGTTTGCTTATGCAATAGCATCTCTGAAGAGTCTTCATAGCTTTGCATTGTCGAGCCATGTGATCTACATTTTAAAAAAAAATGTTTTCAGCCTGTTTTATTTGCATTTCATACACGACATTTAACGAAACAAAATCAATATATATATATATATATATATATATATATATATATATATATATATATATATGCAGAAGATATATCACCTTGTTTACGAAAAAATAAGTAATAACATATTGCACTCTGCTATTATATTTTAAAGGATAAAATAATACAAGCAAACAGGACAAAGTCATTTGTTTGAATAATAGATAAATTCTTCTGAAAATAAAATCAAACGAGTATAGGTAACTCAACGTATTTAATGTCTTAAGCATGCTTTATTTCTAATCTCAAAAAGTATCTAATTAATTGAAATTTACAAATAATATATTTACAGACATAGCATTTTCTGTGCTTTCATTAGTTGGCTCACAGATCACAGATTCTTTAAAAAGAGTTCTTATTATGCTCTGTCAGAAGGCTTAGATAACTTGACTATCTCCTTTCAGAAGTTTACAGAAAGAAATAGTTGTGGGATTTACCCTAAAATGTATCTGATTGAGACGCTCTAGTTCTGGATATCTGGAAAGTGTCGAGAACTAATTCCTTGCTATTAATCTCAGATCCACTTTGAACCTCAGTGGCAGTATCTGTTAGGGTTTTATCTGTGAGTCAAATACATCAGTTTAAAAATTATTCGTGTTTGATAGTGCCGTGTGCCGAAAAATCGCAGAACGAACATCTACTAAATATATGTAAATATGAGCAAAAAATAAATGTTATACCAAATTTTCTAGGTAAAAATAACCCAAGACAGGTTGACTTTCTGTTAAAATCTATAAATACCTGCACTTGAATCTCTTTTTGATTTCTTGTTCTTTTTTAAACTTAGAAATTAACAAATTAATTGATACGTGCTAATACGAGCATAAGCTGGAAATATTTGCGAAGGTTTTCTTCGTCATGCATATCAGTTTGCAGGCAGTATTTGTTTTAATTAGGTATCACTCGTCTATACACTGAGCAGACTCTTCGTTGCTGTTTGAAATAAATGCTTTCAGCATGACGAGTCAACTCTTTATGGAATAATTTGTGATCTTCTGTTTTACTATTTTGATGTTTAATCTTTGAAATAAGAGTAAGGAAACAAAATAAACGTTATCTAAAATTTGATTTTATTTTCTATTTTACTGATTCTTTCGGGCGAACCCATGGCGTAGTGAATAAGGTTCTTGATTGCTATATCGTAGTAAACGAATTCGAACTCCAGTAGAACTATTACATTCACTTTCGAACTAATATCCTACGGAAAACTATGGACCCTTTCCCCATACCCCCAAATATGGGTAAAACGATAACACTAATACTCTTCTACAAAGATGGCTTTGACGTCAAAAAACCCAGGAAGGTTTATATCCCATTAAACAAAGAAACAAAAGTGATGCTATGTTATTTGAATAAAAGATTAATTAAATTCATCCCTCCAGCATTTAATTTATAAATGTGTAAAACTCAATGCGGACTAGGTTTATGATTTAGATAAACGCTAATCTTTTTAGGGCTTAATCACACGAAAAGGATATACGTTCGGTGCGACGGTTATTGTCATTAGTAAGCCTAGAAAAGGTTAGCGTTCTACAAGGGGTTAAGACAATTCGATATATACTCCTCAGAGCTGAGAGGGAATAGTTAGGTTGATTGGACTCATTTGACTTGATAAGGAAACCATTCAAAGAGAAGGACATTTTTATTCAAATTTAGGCAGTGATATTCGATTATGTGGCATTTTGGTGTACTATTCTTTTATTTACAGTTCATCTTACAGAAGCTTTCATTGCTATAAATAAAGTCACCAATATTGATCATTTGTTATGGTTTACCGTTGTTAATGTTCGTCACTTAATCAATGCATGAATTATGTAGCAATAAACTTTGGGTACTTCGACTTTACCAAACAGAGACAGCATTCTTTGAGAACACTAGGGAAAGTCTTTTGTACGTGCCAGGAACAATATATGATAGGTACTAATGGGGAGAGAGAGAGAGAAAGATAGAAAGACAGAGTGAGAAAGAGAGAGAATAAGGGTCTCAGCACAATTTGATGATGGTATTTTGAGTATTACCATTGTAAATAGACAAAACAGTCTCGGAGAAGGAAAATTTAATTTCAAATCCCGTGAGCGTGGATATAACATCTACATCCTATGAAAATGACTCCCTACAGAAAGACCACCACTGATATGGCTGAAGGTCTTTGTATTCCAGCGGATTTTACGAGCAGATGATTACTGGATGAATGATGCTCAACACACACACACACACACACACACACACACATATATATATATATATATAGAGAGAGAGATAGTGTGTGTGTGTGTGTGTGTGTGTGTGTCTGAGTGTGGGTAAAAATATATTTTGCAATAAGGTAAAATTTTATTTCTTTAATCCAGTTGAATTATTTCCTTTTCAATAAGGTAAGAAATATATTAAATCGAAATGAATGCATAAGTAATCATCAACTTATTCCATTCGAATATTATTCTTGGTTTAAAATTTTATGTAAAATATTCAACGCATTTTTCAAAGCAATAATGATTTATTTTAACAAAAGAACTGTCTGTCCTTTTCTATATTTTTTCTAGAATGGTATACGATGAAATTTTAAATAGTGTTTTTAACTTTTTTTAAAATTACATGAAGACAGGTAAAATTTCTTAAACTACTGAATCTGCTCGCCACATGAAGTTCAATCTGCGTATACATATATGAGTATTGGCATGGATCTATAGTTATTTTTCTGCTCGAATTTTTGAATGTTTTATCCCATTAAGAGTTTTTATTTTAAGTAAAGTTGTAAATAAATTCAATCAAATTATACTAGAGTTAATTAATGTCTACCATATCTCTAACTTATTGAAATTGAATATTAATTCAATTATACCCAAAATTAATAGTAAAAGTAAAATAGTTAATACACTCTCTCAATTTTGTCAAGAATATGTTCTCTACATCTCTCACAGAAGAAGACCTTCAAAACAAGAATGACCAGGAAATAATATCAGACTCTTTCTGGCTGTGGTACTTCTGGTCTAGATATCCCGGGGGTATGGTATCACATCTCTTTGCTATAATTCTCTGTTCCACTTTAATGCAGATGGCAATGTTAGTTAGGCTCTAGCCAATGGGTTAAACATGTACTTTTAATCATTATTAGAATTAGATAATAATACTTGAAAACATGATAACACATTATTAGTATTAGATTAAAAATACTTGCAATAAAATAACTGTGCAAGAAAAAATTCTTAACTAATTGTGACAATGAAACATTGAATAAGTTTAAGCAAGTTTTAACGGTATAAAGACTGACTTCGGCCACAGATAACCAAAAAAAGTGACATGCATTATATGTTTGATATCATGTATTAGGGATAGTTACTTTAGCTAAAAGTGCTTACATATCATTGTCATTAGTCACATCAGATAATCATTTGCAATAAAACCTGATATCGGTATCAAGTAACCCTACGAATGTGAAAAAATAAAGAGCAGGAAAAACGATACATTCTTGATAAATTGTAACAATTAATCATTGAATAAGGACAGTCCAATTTTAAATCAATGCAGGTAGACTTCAGCATCAAATATATTTGATTTCAAATACTACCTATCCTTACATTAATTGTTTACAAATAACTGCCATTAATAAATGAAAATCTTGTAAAGAGACTAACTGAGGCCTAAAATAACAAACAAAAGTTGTCCAAAGTATATATCTGATTTTTTTTTGTATTATGGGTACTTCAGCTATATTTTTCTTTTATAAATTATTGTCCTTCGATGATCATGGTGAAATGTTTATAGGTGCAGGAAATAGACACGGCTAGCAGAGTTCAAATCATTGCCGAGGCTTTTTTTTTTTTTGTATTTTACATAGCACTAATAAACTTGGAAAAGGCATGTGTCCAACAATTCTCCTTCAAGCTCTGAGTAAACAGTAGGGCAGACTGGGTTTTTTAATGTTTATATGGCAACTAGCCAAGGATAATGAAATCTCTGAATTCAAATATTTTAAACAGCATGTAAATTTCGCCTTGCATCGAATTCTATTTGCGCGGAGGTTACATCAGCAAAATATTAAAAGTAATGATTGATTTTGGCATGAAATAACCCAACAAATGTTAATATGGAGTAAATCTAACCTACTGTAAAATAAATAAGTCGATATTAATCGATTTTGAAAACAGAATTTTATTCGACCTATTTTCTGGAAAAGTATGTAATGCAATAAAACTTAAATTAAAGGTAAAAGCATTAAAAATATTAAAAAAAATAATACCAGACATGTAACACTGACATTTACACGTTTCAGTCTTGTTGATATCCAGCAGGTTTTTTGCTCTCCTTTTTATCATGACCAGCGCCTACTTGATTGAAACACTGTAGCCACAACTGATTCTTTTCGCCTATTCAGATCTACAAGTGGCAAGTAAAGTATAATTTTATTTGCAACCGTTTCGTATACCGAGCACGTTTCACCTGTTTTATCTCGTTAAACCTGACGCCCATGCATAGGCTAAAGCAACGTCAAAACCAGGGAATGATTTTATTGGCTACGGACACTTCCATTTGTTATGCTCGACCTGAATGTCAAGACAAGAATTCGGGTCAGGCTTGGATTTTTAACAGCTTTTCAAAATCAGTCTCTTCGAAAATTTTTACTCTGTGTCCCACAAGCAGATGCTTATTGTAAAAAGTTTGAACTTGAATTATTCCATCTCTCTATCTTGAAATAAAAAAAAACTCTCATGAAATGAACATTATTCTGAGAACTTGTCGACATTTAATAAATCTAGTTTTGCACACATCCAGAAGTAGGAGGTACTCATTGAGCATAGAAATCACTAAATGTAGCTCACTAATATGATCTTAGAATTTTTTTTTTTTTTAATTTTTATTGCGAACTTTTTTGTCCTCATCTTGATAGTTTTTTTTTTAAATAAAAAAAAAAATTCTCAGATTAAGAAGCCTCATCTCAAAATGATTCCAATTAAAGACAATAACATGATTTTATATTTACAAAGCTATGCTTATTCTGACACACTGGACTCGTGCTTGTGTTACTGAACGGATACTCATCTAACAACTGAGCAAGTTCTCTGATTCTTAACTTCAGTGATCTAACGGGAAATGGTTATTTTAACATGGCATGAGTTTTATTTCTTTTCATCCTGATATTAGGCTAATTATGCTGCCGAGAATCAGTGCAATGTCTGTGCTTACTGTCTATCCAAAAATTTGCAAGTTAATTTATTGTGTTTTTCAAGTAGCTGTTACGGTCGTAGATCATATACCCATTGTCTGCTTATTACTATACTTGACTTCTAACAAGGGTAGGATTAACTTGTTAGTTTTACGTATCAGTTGTGTATAGTTACCAAATTTAGGGAGATACAAAAAAATTGAAGAGAAAAGTGTAATTGTTTCATTATTATATGATGACAGACTTTTCTTTCTTATTTTTTATCCTTTTCTTCGGGATCTATAGCGTATATGTCACATGCCGTTATCATAGAGAATAAGCCATTTTCCTACATCTTCCCAAAAAGGGGTTCGTAGAGTTATGGGTATCGTCATAATGTTATATTTTGACCGTCGACCCGGCCCAAAAATACTATTCCAAGGTAATACACCGGAAGGAAGTGACACATTCCAACGGCCAGTAATCGAAAGTGATCGCGTGGGCGGATTAAGGCTTATGATATGGGAAAAGGTGAAGGTCCCATTGTGCCATTACAGTCATGCACCGGAAGAGAGTAACCTCTGAACTGCATGACAGTTATTTCCGCTTGATGACGATTAAACATTCGATTTCAAAGATCCAGTAGGCGATCGTGTGGGCGTTGAGTTATTATTTAACTCAGTTGAGTTTGGGTCCCAGAGCAGTTACCAGCAGACTCCCAGAGGGTTAGAGACGAGATGTGGTAGGGAAGGCCACACCCGACCGAGGGGGCCCTCGGAAAAGCCCCGATGGAGTGGACCCCAAGACCTCTGGTTGAGCATCTAAGAGAACAAGAAAGACACAACGTGACGGTCATAACAGTGGGGTCAAAATAGGAAGTTTATGTTCGGTCTCCAGCACCCTCTCACACGCAAACCCTTCAACAACCCTTACGAACCCTTGCAATAAAGTGAGAGGTGAATATTTTTCTAAAGAAGTCTTCTTGTGTCTTCCTTATTGCATCTTAATTCTTCTTGCGTCTTCCTTCCTTCACGCGTCTTAATTATGGTGTCGTTGTGATGCTGAATTAACGTGTAAATAACTATATAACAATAAGAAATGGACTCAGTTATTAAAGTTCAAATTCAGGACGAGGCTATTTGCTTTTTACTAGGCGCTTATACATTTGACAAAGGCATGAATTCATATCTTTTCCACCAGTTATTGCTGAAATGTAAAATAATCTGTTTTTTTTTAGCCTTGCCTAATCAACAATTCTATTGGAAGGAAAAGTATTTCTTCACACGAGTTGTAGTTGATTTAAAAATGTACCTTTTACTAAATAAGGCTCATGGAAGATTCATTATGTAAATATGAATTTTTCCTATAAATATAAACATATATCCTAAATACGAATTTAATCAGTTGACTAACTTCATATATATGAATAATTGTTTCTATCACCTAAAAGAAGATAGTTTGACGAACAATAATGATATTCTATTGGTTGATTAGCTTTTTGTTTTCTTTTTAATTTTATTTTGGTTCGTTGGTTCGTTCATAAGTCTTACGGCATCTCAATCTTAGATTATTTATTCAGAAATCAGATTTTCAAATATTAAAAAAAAGTAGGCAACCTTAATGGAGGGTTACTAGAATGCTCCCTTTTCCATAGCTCTTACCCACTGCTGTAGGGAAGAGCACTTCTCCATTCCCTGGATTGCTCCACTTTACCCATGATCCGTACCTTATAATGCTGAGTGTTAAGCCAGGCGGAATCAAATACTATTTTTTGAGTCTCTGGTATGACTCGACCTGGATTGAAACTTGGTCTCCCGAAACATCGGGGGAACATTTTTCTCATTAGCCCGTTTTACAAATATAGTCTCTAATTATATACACTATAATTATGTGATCAATCTTTAATATCATTTTGAATAAATCAACGATCCCTATTCTCCCGCAATATCAGTTTTATTTCAACAAGTGAATGTATAAATACATTTCACAAAGATATAGTCTCCAATTATTTACAACATGATTATATGACCAATCTTTAAAAGCATTCTAAATAAGTCAACGCTCCATAATCTACCGCAATATCAGTTGTTGTTTTTTTTTAATGAATGTATTAATAAACTTCATAATCTTCTTAAACAACGAATCACTTCATAATTGATTGCAATATTAATTCTTGAAATGCCTTTGCACTAATATCATTCGAAATCATTTTAGGTATTATTATAAAATACTTAAGAATTTCAATTAATTATTTTAGAAGTTAATTATATTTTAGTTAAACTTTGAATTTAAAATTGCTTTGCAAAATTTCAATTGTAATCTACATTCAAAGCTTGAATAGGTATTTATTTATTTGTTTATACATAGGGCAGTAAAATATACCATAACAAGCTTGTGTGTGCCGATTCGAAATACGTGAAATGAAAAATATTCGAAGATAAACAATTGTTTTGAATCAGTTGATATTTGTGACTTGAGAGTTTCGTGTCACTTTAATTAAATGATTAATAATTTTTCAGGAATTTAATATGCGGACAGATTCTTGGAGACTTGGTATGGAGACGCGGAGAAAATGGAAAGTGACAACAAAGACAGAAATTACATACGCACAGAACAACCAGTAAGCAGAAAATCAAGTCGTTTGTCTCAATTTTTCTTCTCTCACTGTACACACACACACACACACGCACACACTCACACACACGCTCACACACACACTCTCTCTCTCTCTCTCTCTCTCTCTCTCTCTCTCTTTATCCATCCATCTCTCTCTAATTTGCTTGTAAAACCTCCTTCCTCTCTATCTCTATTCTTGACTGACTACGAGACGAATTCAACCCTCCACTAAAGTTCATACTTATATAACAAAGGCAAGCTTTTAGTGTTTGACTTATTTTTCACGGTCAAGTTATCATGGTCAGGCAGATAGTTTAAATGATATCATTACAATCCCTTCAGTGGTGTCATAACTCGACACACATTCGGGTGGTGCCTTAACCCTTAATTATCTTAGATATAACCGATCCTAAGAGATTCTTACCGGACATAACTCTCCGGGTCAAAGTAGACCTGAAATTAATGGTACAAAGGAGTGAATTTACACTTCACCAGTGATTCGAACGGGAGCCTCACCACTGGATGCAATTTAGTGTCATATTTAGGAATTGTATTTGTTTTCCTAAAAACATTAATTATTTTAATTATGTTAATCTTATCAATAGACTAATAACAGCTGTTATAATTTAAATCAATCCGAGAAGACTGGCCCATTTTCCTATATAAAAAAAGAGATAACTGGTGAATATTTTATTAGATAAACGCTCAATCATTGCAAATTCAATAAATGTTTTTGTTAAAGCCAACATATTACTACGCGCTCGCTTCGTATTATAGAAGCCATCTAAAGATTTATTCAGATATGTTTATCTTATTAAGCAAAAGGAAAGAAGATGGCCTTATTTCACGATGCCATTTTCGTTTAAAACAAAATATCAATAAATATATTTTCTATATTATATACAAGGAGAGCTAAACTTAATAAGCTCACAGACTCATATTTACTAGTGCTTACACATATAACATACAAGGTTTAATATGACCATTGATGTTCAAAACCTACTTTGTATTTTACCCTTGTCTTCTATTTGAACATGGCGTACAGGTCACTTTCAAAATTTGATATCACAATTATTTTTATCAGGATGAAATATGTGGATAGACAACATTTATGTGTCTTATCTTGTATTTCTAGTTTGATGTTTTTGTTTGAAAAAGTAAAATTTCACGATTTTCAAGTTAGCTCTAGGTTACGTAGTGCGAAGCATGAGGAAAATCACTCTTAAGGTCGACGCCGTTTTGCAAGAGATTGTGTTCCCGTGATTTTTAGTCATTCCAAATCAGAATAAAAGTTAAAACTATCTCCTTTGCATGCCAAAAAGAAAAGAGTTTTTCACCGGGAACAATAGTTATACGGTGGAAGTTACCTTTTTAAAGTGCAATGAAAAGTAAAGCATAAAAACTGTGTGATAAATGAATACGACGAATAAAGAATCAGTTAAAGTGATAACACAAATTTGAGTTGGAAACATCATTTCAATGGATATATATAACAATTCAAAGTGCTCTTTTTCAAATCAATACACAAATGGCATATTCTTAGCTCTACGGATATTTGATTAATTTTAAGAAAACATATTATTATTGACACAGCTTGTAAACTAGCATAAGACAAAAATATGATGTAACCAGTTGAAATGCTTTTCATTATCAATGCATTTGTGGATTACCATTTTCCATGAACTACCGATTAGGTTTCTCCCAGTATCTGCTCTTTCTAATCAGTCAACCATCGAGTAGCGGTAGAAGCATATTAATGCTAATGAGGGTTTTCCTAGGGGAAACTTTTAATTCATTGTCTTTTTATGCTTCTCATATTATATATATATATATATATATATATATATATATATATATATATATATATATATATATATATATATATATATATATATATATATATTTCATGTTTATTTATTGCAGCTATTTATTCTTTACCACATACCGGTAATTGTTGTTTCATGGAGATATAATAACAATTTATATTCCATCAAATTCTACGAAAGATTCACATATATCCATATTGATTAATGACATATATATATATATATATATATATATATATATATATATATAATCAATTTGTTACGTAAGGATTGATAGAATAAAAACGGGGATGTTGAAAATTAAATTGGTCTCCTTTTATTCATTTCGGAGAGTGTTGATACTAAAATTTTAATGCTCTGTACAAATTCTATGAATCGTATCCAAAGAAAAGATTCGTTAATTCAATAAATATTTTGAAGGGATTATAGCAGTAAATCGCTTATGCGAGTATGTTATCAATAAATTTTATACACGTGAAATCTTTTTTTCAGAAATTAATGTTGAAGATTCTCAAAGGTAAAACCAATGATCAGATTCTTGTATGTGATGCTTCTACTCATCCTAGAAAAAAAATGTCTTTTTGTATATTTTACTGTCAGAAAAATCATTAGGATTTTGGTAATTTTAGAACGTAAATAGGATTCGGTATTATCGGTAAATAAGTTATATTTGGTATTATCGGGAAAATAATTTTTGGAGTTGTCTGAAAAATATTTTTTGGCTTTGTAAGTGAAATTGTCAATTTTTGTCATTTTCCAAAAAAGAATATTTCATATTTTTTAAAAGATTTGTATTGTGGTATTGTTTCGAGATTTGGTTTTGTCTGAATAATAATATTTGACAATGTCTGAAAATAACATTTGACATTTTCTGAAAAATTTCGTTGGCATTATTTCGGTTGTGATTTTTTGGACTATTTTCCTTATATTTATTGTTGTTAGTTGAAATACAAAGTTTCGGCCACTGTAACCTTCGAATTTCCTCAGGTGTCCCTTATTTATCTTGGTATAGAAATGATTCAACCTGAGAAATCATTTTAAAAGTTTGACTGTTGACCAAACGATATTTTCAAGAACTATTTCTCTAGAAGATATCGCGTCCGAAACGTTATGCTTCAATTGACAAAAACAAAAAAAAAAAAAATGAGGACAACCGTCCGAGAAATCATAAGCAAAATAATGCACATGAAACCTCAACCCTAAAATTCAGACTAACAGTATGTGGAATTGCCTTGAAAAATATTTCATGCCTGAAAGACGTATTTTTCTTTTTTTTGGTTTTTAGTATTGACCGACATATTTATATTATATTTGACCTTTCTATGAATAATAGTTGGTGTTTGGTATTCTCTGAAAACTAATAATTATCATTGTCTAAGAAACAGTATTTGTTATCGCATGAAAAATAATAAACGAGGTATATTCAAATGTTCTCGAGATTGACGCTGTATTTACCGAGAGAAAAGAGAACAACGAAAGACAAGTTGTTTTTATTTTTTCAAACAAATCCCCTCGGCATTCTTTACACTTGTTCTGGAATCTTTTTTTTTTTTTTTGAATAGAAAAGTATGAGATGTGTGAGGTGCGATTGAAACTCCTCTTTTTAAAGAAAAAAAATATATTTCTTCACCGTCTTCCAAGTTTTCAAATCTTTTACTTTAGATAAATGTTCCGTTTGGTTCGGTTTGGTTTGTTGGGTTTTATGGCATATCAACCTTTGTAGGATATTTAACGCCAAATCCATTTTTATGTAAATAATATCTTCTATTTAAAACAATTCAGTTTAGCATAAGTACACAGTTTAATTGTCACAAACATTTCTATTTCAAACAATTCAAGCAGTTATATGTAACAATTCAGTTAATTATAAATACAGTTGTAATGTCAAAAAACAGTTCTATTTCAAATAATTCAGTTAAACATAAGCACGCAATTTAAATGTAAGTACGGTTTAATTGTCAAAAACATTTCTATCTCAAGCTATTAAGTTTACTCAAACAATTAATTTTAGCATAAGTATGCTGTTAGTTCTATTTAACCCATAGATTGGGCCCTATCAGGTGCTACCACTCCGGGCCAGAGTAGACGTGGGAGCGATGGCAATGAAGGGGTACTCCGCATTCCACAAAGCTCCAGCACTGCCGGAACCTTACCATCAGATTGTTTAGTGTCATATCCAGGACATTCGGTCGGGGAGGTCTTAACCCTTTGCAGAGGTGCAGTCAGTGTATTCTACAGCCCCTGCTGACTGGGCAAGTTCTGTTTGGTAAACTAGAAAACATCTATAGAGAAAGGAGTATTAGAAACACAGATGATGATGCAAATGAACAGTCCCATTCTTTTTATTAAGGCTTCTGATCAAAGTGAAATTACAGAAGAGCCTAATGCAAAATTGACACGTATTCGTCAAGACAAAGAGTAAATATATAGATGCATAGATAGATAATCATCCAATCACTCCACACTAATAGGATGTGACATTAAGAAATTTTTTAAACGAGGTTTAACAGATAAAAAGTTTTTTTTCACCTTTACTTTCCTTGTCCTAACAAGGTTAAAGAGCCCAGATTGTCCCACTATTTACCAAATCCTGGATGGATAATAATTGGATAAACACATTTTTCAAATTTATTAGCATTATATGAACTGCAAATAGTTGGTTGGTTGGTTTTGTTTTTTTTGTGGCATATCACCCTTTGTAGGTTATTTAACGCCAAATCCATTTTTATGAAAATTGTCAGTTCTATTTCAAACAATTCATTTTAGTATAAGTTTAGTTTTTGTTTACACACAGCAAAATTTCAAAGCAGTTTTATATTAAACTAATCAGTTAAGAGTAAGTGGAGCTTAAACGTCAAAAACAGTTCCATTTCAAACGATTCAGTTTAGCATAAGTACGCAGTTTAAATGCAAGTACAGAGTTTAATTGTGAAAAACATTACTTTTTAAGCTATTCAGTTTATTCAATCAGTTCTAATTCAAATAATTCAATTTAACATAAGTATGCAGTTTAGTTCTATTTGACCCATAGATAGGATCCGATCAGGTGCTTCCATTCAAGGCCAGAGTTGACCTGGGCGCAATGGCAATGAAGGTGTGCTCCACATTCCCAAAAGCCCCAACATCGGATTGTTTAGTGTCATATCAGGACACTCATTGGGGGATACATATAAAGAATTCATTATATTATCATATAAGTTGCTCAGTGGTGAACAAGCGCATGCATTTTGAAACTGAAAAAAATCATTTTTTATAACTGTAAGTTAATTTAAACCGAATATAAAATCGCGTTTTTTTTAACATCAGAACAAATATCAAATCATTCAAACGACCACTTGCCAATTTGATTGTAGATCTAGAATGCACCGACTGCATCTCTGCAGACGGGTTAGACCCTCCTAACGAGTGTCTTTGATATGACGCTAAACAGTCTGATGGTGAGGTTCCAGTGGTGCTGGGGCTTTGGTGAATGTGGAGAACACACTCATTGCGATCGCTCCCAGATCCACTGTGGCTCCGAATGGTAGTACCTGATAGGGCCCTATCTATGTGTTAAATCTGCGTGTAATCCTCGTACTTATGCTAAATTAAATATCTTGAAATAGGACTGTTTTGATATTTAAATTTGCGCACATTTGCTAAACTGAATTGTTTGAAATGTTTTTTAATATTAACACTGTACTTGCGAGAACTGATTTTGACATTGAAACTGTGCTCACGCTAAACAAAGCTTTTTGAATTAAACCTGTCTGATTAAACTAAATAGCTTGAAATAGATATGTTTTTTACTTTTAAACTGCGTGCTTATGCAAAACTGAATTGTTTGAAATAGAAGAGTTTTTGACATTGAAAGTGTACTTAAGCTAAATTGAATTTTTTTTAATCGGACCGTTCTGATATTTGAATAAGTCTACAGAAAATATATACTTATACTAAACTGAATTGATTGGATTAGAACTGTTTGACTAAACTTATTAGCTTGAAATGGAAATGTTTTTGACAATGAAACTGTGTAATTATGCTAAACTGATTTAAAAAAAAAATAGAAGTGATTATTTGTATGGAAATGGATTTGCAATTGAATAACCTACAAAAGTTGTTATGTCATAAATCCAAAACAACCAACCAATCAAACGACCATATCGTTTGTATTCTTAACATATAAGACTTGTTTTGAATAAAAACTAGTAAAATATAATTGTTGTGATTATGAAGGAAATCCTACTTCCAAGAACATGTATAATTGTAAATTTTGAACTTATTTTTCCAGCTTTGTTCGATTATATTACATTTAAAATTTAAAGCAAATTTTCTCCCTCAAGCTTTTTTAAAAGTTCATCATATTTTGTACTCTTACAGTGATTTAATAATAGATCTTATGTCTCTCATAACCAATGCTACTGAGCTTGGAAATCAACGATTACAATTGCTGGCATTGTAGCGCTTGCCCTTTAATATAAAAATTACATCATTATGTATTCACGAAAAATATTGAAATGCACACACACACACACACACACACACACA
Source organism: Sepioteuthis lessoniana (assembly GCA_963585895.1). Classification (NCBI taxonomy): domain Eukaryota; kingdom Metazoa; phylum Mollusca; class Cephalopoda; order Myopsida; family Loliginidae; genus Sepioteuthis; species Sepioteuthis lessoniana. Next base: position 120,830,540 of record OY757904.1, on the reverse strand, counting down.
CACACACACACGCACACACACACAGAAAAAAAACCGAGATATACACACACACACAAACACACACACACATATATATATATATATATATATATATATATATATATAAGTTTCTAGACATTTTTCGTATGGGCACTTTTATTGATAGTACACACATGAAACACAAGCCCATTTCGAAGTAATCTCCTCCGGCTGCAATGCACTTGTTGTATAGTTGCAACAACTTCTGTAAGGCCCCAAGGACATCCTCTAGTGTGAGCGGTCAATGACCTTCGTCACAGCCTCTTTCATCTCCTAAATTGTCTCATAACGACAGCGTCTGGGCTTAGGGAATAACCAAGGGGCACAGGGGACAAGGTCTGGACTATAAGGAGCGTGAGGAGGTGTCTTGATGCCCGTCTTGTTCAAATAGTCTGTGACAAGGATGGAGTTGTGGACTGGTGTATTGTCCGCGTGGAAATGCCACTGATCCGATTTGAAGAGTGCTGGCCTCTTCCCTAGGAATATCCTCCTGAACTCCCTTAAAACCTCAACATAGTAACCCTAACTCTAACACTTTGGCCAATCAACTCTGGTGTATTGACTTCCTTACTCCCCCCACAGTTCCCATCATCCCTCACAGACTCCCTCTCTTCATTGAAATATCTTATGCCACTCAAAAACTGATGATCGCTCCATGCAAGATGGCCCAAAAGCAGTCTGAAGAATTCCATACGTTTCTCTGTAATTTTTTCCAAGTTTTAAACATAATTATATAGCATATTGTTCTTCCTCACGTCCATATTGTATTTTTGAAATTCACTTGCTGTGACAATCGGGCTTAGAAGGGTGTATTCCAATTTCTACTGTAGCAGTTGATTTGAACCGGAAATTATAAAAATTTGTCAGTCATCTCACAAGATGTATAACAATAACATACTCAATTTTTAAACGTCTACGACAAATTTAAATGTCTGTACAAAAATGTCAGGAAGCCTATTGAATGCACCATATATATATATATATATATATATATCCCTGGACAAAATGAAAGACACTCCTCATAATGAAGAAAAAATATGATGTTTACAAATTATAAATTATAAAAGACAGATATATGAAAGATAATCTTAAGAAACATTTAAATTTAGAATGAAAAAATAATTTTTGTTCATTTCTATATGTATATTAACATTCATGATAACTTTTAAACTTATTTATGACATAAATTTAAGATAGCCAATAAAAACTAAAGAAATAAGGACTTTATTTGAAAAAGCTAATATATATAGTCTACGTAATATAAAAGCTACTAAAACTAATACTTAAAATACTAAAAACATAAATGGCTAAAGGAATTAAATTATCTGAATTTCAGAAAAGTGATATTACACCTCTGAAAAAATTTTCAAACTCTCATAGAGAAATTTCGAAGTCCTTAGGATGCAGTAAAACTGCTATCTGCAATTACTTAAAAATTCCAATTAAGTGTGGAATATGAAAACCGACTGGCAGGCCGGAAAAATTATCACCAAAATTCAAGAGAACTGTTCGCGAATTAAAAAAGAAAAAAATCGTCAACATAAAAAATCATGAAATCGCTCGTCGATGCTCCTTGCAATACTAAAATAATTAGAAGGCATTTGGGGAACGAAAAAAATTAAGCATACGAAAAGAATTCATTGTACAAGGTTAACTATGAAGCAAAAAAGAAATGGCTGGAACATGCTCCTCAATATCAAATCATCATCATCATCATATCGTGCTGGCAGCACGGATATCCCTGACCCTCTCTCGCCACTCCTCCCTATCGTTCATCGCCCTAGGTAGGTCTTCAGGACAACAACCTGTATCCTCACATAAAATAATGAGGCCTAAAAAATTGCAAAAAACTTGTTTTCTTGGAAGAAAAGGAATTCAATTTTGACAGTCCAGGTGACTTTTCCGGAAGAGAATTAATCAACTAGGCATAGTGGAGTAGGATATCTTTGGATCAGGTGGGAGGGCATCACATCTTCAGGAAATCTTAAACTACAAATTGTCAATGGTCGACTAAAGCAGCAGATTATGTGATGCTAAAATGATTTAAGTGGGTTGTCTAAGCATAGAATGGATTTTTCATCAAGATAATGTTGCTACACACAATGCATCAATAACAAAGAAGTACATGCTTGAACAAATTGTAAGACTTTTTGGCCATCCAGCTTTCTCTGTAGACTTCAATCCTATTGACAATTTGTGAGGATTGATTGTTGCAAAAGTTATGCAGGAGGTCGACAGTACTCAGCAATTTCTGAACTCAAAAACGCACAGGAAAAAATTACCTTCGTTTCTACTTCAGAAACTTGTTGGTAGCCTAGGTGAATTTTTTTAGTTATCAAAGCTAATGGCGGATCTACAAAATATTAAATTTAAAAAATGCTTTCATATTCTTTAGGTCTGCCTATTGGTCTTATATTTATGTCAAAATAAATGTTTAAATTAAGCATGAATGCTAATATACAGATGAAATGAATTGAAATTTCTTCAATTTTTAAGTTTAAATGTCTCTTAACCCTATGTTTCATGTATCAGATTTTCATAATTTAAAAATTGTAAACAATATTTTTCTTTTTTGTGGGGAAAGGTTATCTTATATTTTTCTAGGGTTATATATATATATATATATATATATATATATATATATATATATATATTACACCACTCACTTGCATTGCTGCAATATTACGAAACTTGAAGTAAAATGAAAGAGTGCTGATTGTGTAATATAAATAAAGTTGGCAACCATAGTCAAGGGTTACACGAAGGCTCCTTTTTCGATAGCTACTACACCAAGGTGTACGAGAGAGCGCTGATCCTTTCCCTGGATTGCTTCACTGTATCCTTGATACTTACCTTATAGTACTAAGCAAGGCAGCATTAAGTAACATTTTTTGGTCTTTATTATGACTCGACCTGGAATTGGACCCCGGTCTCCCAGACCATTGGCGAACACTCTAACCCACCTCTAATTAATTTACTTCACATTAAATGAATAATGAACTTAGAATATATAGAAGCAAATTTGTGTGTTCATTCCTTAATCCTTCAAAAAGGAGCTTTTACACACACATATACACATATATGCATGCACGTACATACACATACGTACACATATATACACGCAGATATATATATATATATATACACATATATATATATATATATAAATATATATATATATATATATATATATATATATATATATATATATATATATATATATATATATATATATATATCGACTCCGCCCTTGATGTAATAAATTTCGAACTAGTCTATCTATTGCGTTTACTTTCACACTAAAAACTTAAAGATTAGTATAAACACCCTCAGCTATCGGTTGAACAGAAAAAGTACTGTTCTTCCTTTGTTTTGGCATGAGGTACCCCTCGAAGATTGATGTACGAATGAATAAAAAACGAACCTAATTATTTCATACACACACACACGCAAATATACATACATACTCATTTGTTCATATATGCATAGATCCACACACACACACACACACACACACACACACACATGCATATATGTTCACACATATACACACAGGGATATTATATATATATATATATATATATATATATATATATATATATATATATATATATATATATATACCTTGAATATACGTGCTTAAACCGGCGCCAGTAGGTGTCGACAGTGATGTTGAAAGTTCTGGGTCATTGGGGAGTTTCGGGTCTGTCAACATATATATATATACATATATATATATATATATAGAGAGAGAGAGAGAGAGAGAGATAAAACAGACAAAGAGAGAGAAAGATTCATATATATGCATATACATATTTATATTGAATGCGGTTGGTGACCATATTCGTGCATCAATTCCCTCAAGATTACACACAGTAATAGATATTGAGCTGGCTTTACATACATCATATGAATTTTGCATATATATTCCCAAGATGCACACACACACACACACACACACACACATACACACACACACATTCACACACACACACACACACACACACACACACACACACACATATGTATATATATAACGCAAATATGGTATTTTTTCAGGTAGCGTAAAGGTATGTTCCGGCTTGAAACAGAGGCTTGTATCAAAACATTTGCAACATTCATTGACATGACTTATTTTTTCGACATAATATGCAGAATGGTTAGTGAGATCATGAAAATACTCGGCTTTTTGTTAAATTTCCTTAAACAGATCATTCAGTGGCATGAACACAAGTGTAGCCAAATCATAGAATCTCATAGCTCTTACGCATAAAATATGGATTCCACCATGGTTCTGTCCTGACACTAACTCAATTCGCCATCTTCTTAAGAATGAGGCTTTACTACGGAGTCTGCATCAGATGCAGCATTTATTGCCCTTGTTTGATACAGGCCAGGAATACACAGAAGAAAAAGACACAAGACCTCAAATTTGCCGATTATACTAACCTTGTAGCTCTCATATGTTGGTTTTTACAGCTCAAAGCATTTTACAGCTCAAAGTCCTGGGCCACTTATCGTCATTACCTACGAGGAGTTCTACCTGCGATGCCTTCTCAACAACCACAATATTGCAGGAGTAAATTTGTAACCAATATTAAAGTCTTTGCTGGGACGAAGATCACCAACATCGAGGACATGCCACTGATTTCAAGGCTGAGGTGGGTGGGACATGTTTGCAGGATGGGCAAATATTACTTGCCCAAAACCAAACTCAAAAACGAACTCTTCACTGGCCATCGAGACTGAAGGTTACCAAAAAAGCTACAAAAAGACAGCTTTAAAGTTTTTTGTTGACTGTCACATCAGCCATCGACGATGGTTCAGTCTAGGTGATAACCTGGAAACTAGGAATCTTACTATCAACTGTTAAATGTTAAACTCCTTTGAAAACAACCACCGGATCACACTCGATGATAACAAGCACTGAAAGCATACGTTAAAAGTGCGCCATCAAACCCTGAATCGATCTTCAATTGCAGCATCTGCGACCGTTCTTGCCAGTCCTAAATTAGCCTTGTCAGCCACAAACGTGCTTGCCAGTTCTGCATTAGCCTTGTCAGCCAGGAACGTGCCTGCAGTCAGTGTCGACTACTCCCTTATTGATCTCCGTTCACGAAACTTATATATATATATTTCTGACGCGAAACTCGTTTTCTATTGTCTAGGGGATTTTTGAATCTTATTTAGATTTAGAAAACTCAACTTAAATAAAGAATAAATGATATTTATGATAGGAATATGAATAAAAAGGATATGGATAAAAGATGCAGTTTTTGAAAAACCTTTTTAAATCTTTCTTATCCAAATGAGGAAATACGTTCATATTGTTGTGTGCAAATATTTTTACACTCAAAAACCACCGACAAGGAAGAAAGATGAGGGTGCGCTTAAGTATCCTGAAATCAAAATATATAACAGATACTACCACTCCAGATCAGAATGAAACAGTTATTTATTACAATGAAGGGTTACTCTGCACTCCCCATATCTTCGCATCACCATCCGATACAGTTTATGTTCATATCCAGGGCATCCCTTCTTATGGAGTTTACCTCTCTGCTTTAGATACAGACAGTGCTTTCTATGTGCTGCTGACAGGGCGATTTTTAAATTTGATTCGATATGGGTTGCTGAAATATATTTATCGATTTAAACTTATCTGATGACAACTAATTCCTTGGGTAAAAACACCAAGGAATGGTTCAAACATGAGCACCAATATTTAACCTCTCGAAATAGTATATTGTTTATTATTAAAGCCAGTTTTTTTAATACACAACACATGTTATAATAATTCTAATGATTAGTAAGGAAAAATAAACTGATTTTAAGAGATGATTTGTAATAAAATTTTGATGTATTTTTTCCGCTTTGTCCGTTTGTATTACTTTTCAGCTTTCAAAGCAAATTTTCTCCCATTATCATTTATTCATATTGTCATTCATTGATCGTTTCCTTTCGATAGATAACAGCTTTTTAACACACAACAAATCAATACCCCACCACCAAAACAAAAACAAAAAAAAAAAGAAAACGAAAAAAGAACATCAAATGTTGCGCACTGCAGAATGCCTCACATGTGATCGGAACATGAAAAATATGTTTGTGGATTTCTGAGATTAAAAAGAATGTCTATTTGATCTTGTGACAATGTATAACAGACGTAAATATACGAACTAATAAAAAATATGTTTTAGCAAAACGATCAGAACGTGATACCATGCAGTCAACGAATTATATTCAAGGAATGAAAAGGGAATTGATATATATATATATATATATATATATATATATATATATATATATATATATATAGATTCAGCGAGTATGAATTGGTTTTACCATGTCTTACATCTCAGTGCTGACATTCAAATATGTATTAGATTTATTATTATAAAATTCTAGTGTTTATACTTTTTTTGGTGTGGCTTGGGGTTTATTTGCAAAATCTACGGCTTGAGTAGGGATTTTACAATCGTTCGTGAGAAAGTTTTTGTTTTAAAAAGAATAAGTAAATTAGGAAAGAGTGCTGAAATTTTCATTGAATGTCTTTCGAGAAGGCCATAAGAAAATTTAAATATAACGTGTCAAGAGGGTTGAACAAGAGAATGATGAGGCGGAAGCGTAAGTAGGTTTAATATCACAAGATTATCTGGTTCTTTGTGTTGAAACAAGTTCTAAGGCCCCAATGCATATATATATATATATATATATATATATATATATATATATATATATATATATATATATATATATATTCTCCAATCCAGTAAATTCGTAGTAGTGAACAATTCCGCCTGGAATGTGATTTAATAGCTAGATGTAGACATAGGAACGAATTTAAACTATCGTAGAATACTTGAAGAGATCGTCAAAGTGAATAGTTAACTACGATTTATCAAATTTGTATGAATATTTTAACATGGTTAAGAAATCTTACTATTATTGGCCTAGGGGTTAGAGTGTTCGCCAATGGCCCGGGAGACCTGGGTTCAATCCCAGGTCGAGTCATACCAAAGACTCAAAAAATTGTACTTGATGCTTCCTTGCTTAGCACTCAGCATTATAAGGTACGGATCAAGGGTAAAGTAGAGCAATCCAGGAAAGGAGTAGCGCCCTCCCCTACACATTGGTGTAGTAGCTATCGAAAAGAGAGCCTTCGGGTTACCCTCGACTATGGTCGCCAACTTTACTTACTATTAACTGCATGGGTTTTCGTACATTTCAAAGAAAAAAGTGATGACACACTAGAATAAAAATTGATAAATTTTGTTAAACATGGTTGAAATATCGATATGTATCGCTGTCATTATTAAAGTGTTATTTTTATTAACTTTTTAGTTGTCTTAAAAAGATATGAGAAGGGACTAGAACAAACCTTACATTAGTAAAGGTTATGTATCGCTGAAATAGATTTCGTTTCTCCCTCTCCTTCCTTCCTTTGACTATCCCTCCCTCCCTTTCCTGTGTATGTCCCTCCTTTCTGGTTGTAATGTATTTTATTTTCATACTGGATCTGATGAAGGCTGTTTAAAAATTATTTCAGAGTCCTTGATTCATATTCATTCTCTTAACAGGATGGAAATAAATTTATTATACTAATGAGACCAAATATTGTTTTTTCTTGAAATAATAATAATAATAATAATAATAATATTAATAATAATAATAAATGTTCAAGAAATTTAAATTTGACCATGCCAACAAATGGTATATGCACAACCTAGCACCTGTCCTAGAAAAGGACACTCATAAACTCCTGTGGGACTTTGATATACAAACGGATCGCCTAATCTCTGCCCGAAGATCAGATCTCATAATAATCAACAAAAAAAGGAAAATATGCAAAACTGGCGACTTTGCTGTCCCGGCAGACCATAGAATAAAACTGAAAGAATGTGAAAAGAGAGATAAGTACCTTGACCTTGCTAGAGAATTGAAAAAAAAAAAATGGAACATGAAGGTGACAATTATACCAATTGTTATTGGTGCCTTTGGCACGGTAACTAAAGGATTATTTAAGGGCCTGGAAGATTTAGAAGTTGGCGACCGAGTGGAGACCATCCAAACAACAGCATTATTGAAAACGGCCAGAATACTGAGAAGAGTCCTAGAGACTTGCGGAGACTTGCTGTCACTTAAACTCCAGTGAAAGACCATCAGCTTACGCTGATGTGAAAAAATTTAATGAGCAGTAATAATAATAATAATAATAATAATAATAATAATAATAATAATAATAATAATAATAACGAAAATCCATCAGCGAACACTGACGTGAAAACTCTAAAGGAGTAATTAATAATAATAATGATAATATATATATATATATATATATATATATATATATTGATATTATTACATGGTACATTCTGTAACCCTGCGTTTCATGCAATCAACAATCGTCGGACAGAGTGAAGTGGGGATTTTTTGTGCGTTCGCTTAAGTTAGTGTTATTGAATGTTACTATGTTTGTATATGCGCTGTTGCTCGCACGTACATATGTACATTTGTTTGTGTATGTACTGGCATACATATTTCCACGGTCTGCTGGCTGGAAGGAGTCAGACAAAGAGAGATAGAGTGAAAAAGAAGAGTAGGTGTGCGAGAAGGAAATGGATTAATGCAATCTTGAATTTATTTTCTTTCTAACTTTATGGTAGCTAATGTTTTATTTTGATTAGAATATGAAATGTCTTTTTGGTAAGAACCATAAACCCTTAATATATATATATATATATATATATATATATATATATATATATATATATATATATATATATATATATATATTCTGTCGTAAATTCGCCTCAGGAATTTTGGCCGTTGGAAACTTTACCGTAGAGGATTTTCCAATAAGACAATTTTGCCCCATTTTTTTCGATACCCTTATCTTGAACGTCCCTTTGGTGGTAATGTCAAATTTAATATGCGAAGTACCTTGTTATCAAGTATATTTATCTAACACTGTTACCTCGATTTTAACATTCTAATAAGTTAAGTGTCTTCTTATCAAGTATAACTGATTTTTATATTTTGATTAACTAAGATTCATTTTTTTTTCATTTTTTCGTAAAGTTTTAATTAGAATCTTTCAATAACATAATCTTGCAAATTTTCTCTCTTTTTAAACCTTTTTATCAATTTATTTGAAGAATACTTTTTTTTAAATGAATTTCCTATTATTTTTAATTGAGGAAATTTCCCTCCATTTTTTTATTTTTCCCTCCTCTTCTGCATTTTAACATAACTTCAATTTTGCCCTCCACCCGTATTTTACCTCCAGCTGTTTATTTACCCACCACGGTACATTTGAACAAGACGGTAAAAATCCTATGCGGCCAAATTTTCTTTGGCAAAAATACCTGAAAATTTCCTACGCCAAAAGAGTTTACGACAAATAATCTTCTTACACACACACACACACACACACATATATATATATATATTTATATATATATATATATATGTGTGTGTGTGTGTGTGTGTGTGTGTGTATGTGTGTGTGTGTGTGTGTTTGAGAATATATTTTCCTATAAATCTGTGCATATTTGAATACGTGTATACACACACACACACACATACATATATATATAAATATATATATATATATATATATATATATATATATATATATATATATATATATATTGTCATCATCAGGTAGTCTGTATCGTCGTATCATAACCCTTCAATCTGACTAGATACGTAGGACGCCTCAAGCGGGGGTCGATACTTAACTAGGCTCGACTTGGAATCTTACCACTCAGCCATTACCCGATCTACATCAGCTCGGGAATTATAACGCATTACGTATCAGAAAAGATCGTGACTTAGTCAATATTACGAGGGGTAGGGGTGAACACGAAAATTCAATCCGCTCGACAAAACCAATTTTTCACAGTCTGACAAACATATATTTAAGTTTTCTTCTTATGTATGTTGGATGTCAGCACGCAAAAAAAACTTCCTCTTAATAAGGAATTGTAAGAAACTCTGGGTTTTTTTCAAGAGTCCTATCCTTTTTGTTGTTGCCAGTATCTTGAGGTTAGAGTTCCAAGAGATATTCGTACTCCCACAACATTCGGGCATTCAAAATTGCTCGATTCAGTCATCTGTGAGCATTTGGATGCCTTAAGTAGTAGTGTGATTAATTATGGCGATGGCTGTTTTTTTTTTTTTTTTTTTTTTGTGGCCTTGCATAGAGCTAGGACAAAACAACATTTTTATAGCCCTGGAATCCATTTATATTTTACTTTATAGGCCTTCTCTCTGTAAGCAAAACCCCAAGCGCTCACTGACTTTATTTGGATATATCTCTTGCTTCACTCTGGGTCTTTTTTTAATTTTTTCTCCCCATGCTATCATTTTCATTTTCAACCCATTTTTATTCAATATCTTTTGCATTGTTTTTAAACAACTTCTGAAGGTTGCCTCTTGACAAATCTCATATAAAAGGACCCTTCCGATGTCAATAAATTCTCCTATTTGGCATATACTTCTTTTATATATATATATATATATATATATATATATAAACTGACTTTTTTCGTTACACGGCTCTTGTAGAGTGGCTTGAACAGGCCCGTTAGCATGATGGTTAGCTTTTGAAATAGTCCGGGAGAACTGGGTTCAATCTAGGTCGATTCTTATCAAAGACTCCAAAAATGGTACGTGATGTTAATAAACTCTACATATTGAAATCTCCTATTTTTGCACACACACACACACATTTATATATATATATATATATATATATATATATATATATATATATATATATATATATATATATATATCATCCTCATCATTAAGTTTCGTTGACAGTACGGATTTCCATTACTCTCTCTCTCTCTCGCTTTTTCGCTCTCAATCCGTCTCAACCATCTATTGCTCTCAGGTTCACATACACCCTGTGTAGTTGTCCCGATTGGTTTCCATCCATGGGACAAATATCATCCTTTCCCTATGTAACTGTATGAAAAAAAATACTGATGTTAAGTTGAATTAATGTAGTCCTATAGAAATACGTGAAACCATTTAAATGTGTGCAAATAACCCTAGTGGAATAGAATAATTAAAACCATTTAAATGTATGCAGAAGTTTAATTATCGGTATTACAAAGCAATACTTGAAACAATTGAATATGTGCAAATAAATTGTCAATAATAGGATTTTAAGTGTTAAATATCTTTACTTGTAACTGAGACTTATGCTGCAACAAAAAGAAAAGCTTGTTTGCATAATGGAATGTAACTAATGGAAAGAACTCGGGCTATTGGCCTAATGAGTAGAGTGTTCCCCAATGGACATAGACACCGGGGTTCAATCTCAGGTAGAGTCATACCAAAGACACAAAAATGGTACTTGGTGCCGTCTTGCTTAACACTCAGTGTTTTAAGGTGAGGGTCAAGAGTAAAGTGGGAACAATCCAAGAAATGGACTAGCGCCTTTCCCTACACCGTGGTGTAGTAGCTATTGAAAAAGGAGCTTTCAGGTCACCCTCGACTATGATCGCAAACTTTAATTTTTTATACATAAGATCAACATAAGTCTTCTATGCAAGAATATCACTCCACAAAAGCAACATTAAAATACCAGAAAATAGAAAACTATATTGATCTAAACACAAATATGAATATAGTCGAGGTTAATTTAAAATTATGTCCATGTAGCAAACCAACGATTTAAACATTTTTTCAAATAAAAGAAAAAAAGCATAGATAAATTCAAGTCCACGTTGAATAAAACGTGACTTATACACACACACAGAAAAAATACACATATATGTATATATACATACACACAAAAAAATTAATTGTCAAAAGTAATTAGTAGTAAATTTTGAACAACACTACTTAAAAAGAAAAAAAAAAGTCAGGACCAAATCTTTCCTCTCACACGCAGGAAGAATCAAAACCACACACACACACAGAGGAAAGAGAGAGAGAGAGAGAGAGAGAGAGAGAGAGAGAGAGAGAATGAGAGAGAGAGCGAGAGATAAAGGAAAAATACACTCACCGAGAAGAAAAATTAACAGTTAGAGTAATTCAAAACCACATTAACTCACAAAAAATGACTAAACCAAAGCACACCCGTACAAACACACACCCACATAAATACATACAACGACCCAGTGTTAAATAACGAAAAACTTAATAAAATATGAAATATCAAAGACTAATAGGGTAAAAGAGACAGTAGAGACACTGTGAGAAAAGGAAAGGGAGGAAGAGGAGGAGGAGGAAGAGAAGGGAAAGAAAACCAACGCAAATCAATGACCTTTATATAAACTTAGACAAAACCTGAAAAAATCTACTAAAAGACATACACGGATGAGTGGCATTCTCCTCGGGTACCCCATTTATATGGCATTGTACCACATATGTTCTCTGACGAAAGCAACAAGCTAGAAACATACACGTTTTAAAGACCAAATTAAATCATTTTTTTAAATACACATCTGCTTTCGAATCTAACCCTTTTGAAATGTCTTATATTTGTCTCTCTTTGGAACAACAAGGGAAAAAATTATATATATATATATATATATATATATATATATATATATATATATATATATGAAAATATGAAAATATATCAAATGTCATTTATTTTTCCTAGTTCTCAACATTATATATATATATATATATATATATGCATATATATATATATATATATATATATATGTATGTGTGTGTATGTATGCGTGGGTGTGTGCGAGTGTGTATGTGTGTGTGGGTGGGGCAAATATACTCCGGTATGGCTAGGAGGTAATACCAAATAATTTCAAGCGGAGAAACGGTGTTTTTATTTCAAAGTTTTCCTTCTCTATTGCTGGTTAATTTACCTAAACTAAAAATCCCTGCC